>JBBPBO010000004.1:64748712-64761536 GCA_037974295.1 Cicer cuneatum | reverse complement strand
AATGTTGTTATATATATTTTTTTGTAGTTACTTTTTTTTCTCTCTTTTATGTTTATTTGTTTACCCTCAAATAATGATGTAACAAAAAATTAAATGAAGATGAATTTTTATTTTTAATAGACGTTTATTTTCTTATATTAGTAGTAGACTAATTTTATATAAATTAATTGAAAACAATTTTTTTACGGTGGACAACTAAACAAATCATATATCAACAAAATCAATTGTTTATTTATATAAGATAATTAAAGTTTTATCATATCAGAAGAATATTATAAAATTAAGGTTCATAAGTGGTAAATAATAATGAACAAAGTATAATTATAAGATAAAATTAATTATATCGAATAATCATAATATAAAAATTATATATCAACCTATATTTTTTTTTCATTAAATATTTATGAAATTTGAGCTTATTTTGTTTATATTTGTTCAATAGAAAACTTATTTTTTTTATGTATGAAGTCGTAATACAAACTTAAATGGATTAAAAAACAAAATTGAGAAAAGAAGAGATTTGATAGGACATCTTACCCTCACTATTACTAAGTAATGAAATTAAACTAGGCTTACACGGTTTAACGGCCACCGACAATCTAAGTAAATTAAATGGTCCTCTCAAGAAAACAAAAAATCCATGGAAATGGTTAATAAATGAGTTGAGTGATAAGTAACCACTATACTTATATAGGTGACTTGCACAAAGAATCCAAGTCACAGAAATGATGTGGATTAATAAATCTTATCTTAAAGATGCTCCACTTGGTGTTTGCATACTCTCCTACATGATATATAGTATGCAACAACGTGGAAAAAGAAATAAAAAAGACAAAAAAAGAGATAAATTTAATTCATATACATCTAAATATTTATAACTGTTAAATCAATAGATTTTAATTATAAAAATTTCTAAAATTGCAGACAATTAACAAAATAATACCGGATTCAGATCGCACATTCACAGACAAAAAATAGAAGAAAAAAATTAAATATATATAATAATTACTTATTCAAATAAAATGCGATAACAAATTATAAGAATATAATTAAAAAAATGCTTAATTGTAATTTCCCTCTCTTTATTTTTTTCTGTTCATGAAATTGACCTCTCCATAATTATTCTTTGGTTTGAATTGGTCCCCATTTTAAAATTTCTAAGTTTTGGTTTTCTCTCAAATTTTTAGACTAAAAAATAACGATATATTTTAAATAATGTGATATATGAAGTTGAATAGTCAAAACTTATGATATTGAAAGAAAACTCTCTAAAAATTTTAGTTACAACTTTAAAAATTATTTATTTTTGTAATTTAATTTATAACTTATAAATAATTAATTCATCTTAATGATTTTATATCTTCAAATCATATGCTACATCATTTAAAACATGTTATATTATCATTTTTGTATCTAAAAATTTAAGAAAAAAATCAAAATTGAAGTATATTAAAATGAGAGGACCAATCTCGTGAACAAATAAAAATAAAGAATTAAAACTGAAGCCTATTAAAATGAGAGTACCAATCTCAAAACTGCAATTAAATCATAAAAAAATTAAAGATATTTATAATCGTTGGTGAAGCAAAACACACTTAACTTTATCATTACACTTTGGTGTAATTTTTTATTCCAATTTTATCCTTTATTTAAATTCTTCTACTCACAATTTATCTTTTTTTACCTAGCCAAATAATTGAATTTAATCCTCATTTTAAATTTATATCAAATCAAATTTGATCTAATCCTAATTTAAATTTTAAATGAAATACTAATTCTTAAACCAATCTTAACAAATCAAAATCTAAAATATAATTCAAAATTGAGTTAAAATTATAGTAGTTAAAATAGAAATAACGATACTGTATATATGATAGAATTAAGTCCACAACTTCTGGATCAAATTTTGTATGATAAGAGACTATGATCTTTAATTGAAAAAAGCTAACAAACGGACACATCAATGTCTTTCTGGACGCTAGTGCAAAGGATATACATACTCCAAGGTAAGGTTGAAAAACAAGGCCATGTCTAACATGCACAAGTGATTAAGTGGTGCAAGGTGCACAAGGCCATCTTCAATTTATTCTAATAGTGGATAATAACGTTATTATCAACTCTGTTTTTAATCAGTGAAAGTAGGGGAAAATAATATGTCTTAGATTCACCATAGAAGTATATGGATAAATAGATTTAAAAATTAAAATTATTTGTACACCATTTATCGAGTAAATCATCATTTAAGTATAAGACGTTGTCATTTTGATCTAATTGATTCGACAAAAAACTCAAATTAATATTTTAATAATTAAAATGTCAATAATTTTAGTTCCTGATGTTATAACTGTGATGAATTATTTTTACAGTAAATTGTATCTTTCATATTATAATTATAAATTGTATCTTTTAAGAACTATTTTGATTACTTAACGACTACTTTTTATTTTTTTTGTTGATCAATTAGAGATCAAAATAGCATCATATTATATTTTCAAAAAATAAAATAGTGGTTTACCTATAGGAATGACAATGGGTAGGGTATGAGTAGGGTAGTATAGTACCTGTCCCCGTACCTGCAGTTTAAAAAAATACACGTGCCCGTACCCATACCCATTACCTGCACTTTAACAAAGATATATCGATAAATAATTTGTGATTAAATTTAAAAAAATTCCCAAATATTTTAAATCCAAATCATAATATTACAAACCAAAATATTGTCTAACTCAATACTTCCAAAATATATCATGATCCAACATTAGTACATTACTACAATAAATATCAAAACATCAAAAATAATGTTTTCTGAAAGAATATTTTATGAAGTTGCAAGTCCTCTCCGAGATATGTAAAAAAATTGATATGTGTATTATATTAGTTATTTATAATTATAAAGTCATTATTAATAATATAAAAAAAACTCTTAAATATAAAATCACAATTATTTACTTCTTCATCAGAATCAAATATGTGTATAGGGACTAAAATTTATTTTTCAAATTATTAAAATTATACTTTTTTTTATTAAGGGCTCAATTTTTAAGATTAGAACAAGATCTCCAAAATCTATTACTATTTACTAACATATTTTCGTGATGATTTACTTATATATTTATTTTTCATGAGGATCCAAAAATTATTAAATGAATTACCTAAATCCGTTGATTTGTTTGTAATAAAAAGGAGAGGTAGAGAGACATGAGATAGTAGAGAGTGAGAGAAATAGTAGTTAGAGATTGGAATGAGAGATAGAGATGCATAAGATAGTAGAGAGACATATGTGTATTTACAAAAATCATGTATTTAAAAAATATTTTTTCAAACAAACATGTTTTTTGAAAATCATTTTTATGTCTTTTATGGTAATTTTTTAGTTTAAAAAAATTATTTTTATAAAATTGTATACAAACATGTTAAAAATTATTGTACAAAAAAAAATCATTTTTATAATAGTAAACAAACGGGAGTTAAAAAATCATAATTTAAAAAAGGCTAAATAGCACCCGTGGTCCCTTAACTTAATTTCAGTTAACGTTTTAGTCCTTTATCTTTTTTTTTTTTACAATTTGGTCCTTTATTTTAATTTTAAGTGACAATTTGATTTTTTATGTTTTAAAATGTCAACAATGTTATCCTTTTTTTTTTTACAAAAATTCATCAAAATTTTCAACCAAAATCCATAAAATTATTTATATTCTTCAATATATTACAAATTTTATCAAATTCGAAACTCAAATCTTCAAAGAAACTCATATTCCCATTTTTAACAACATCAAATAAAGAATGAAATTTAATGAAATTTTTGTATGAGTTTATTTGAATATTTGAGTTACGAATTTGATGAAATTTGTATTATTAAAGAATATAATTAATTTTATGGGTTTTGGTTTAAAATTTTGATGAGTTTTTTGAAATTTTGTAAAAAAAAAGGATAATATTGTTGACATTTTAAAACATAAAAGATCAAATTGTCACTTAAAATTAAAATAAAGGACCAAATCGGGAAGAAAAAAAAAAATAAATGACTAAAACGTTAATTGAAATTAAGTTAAGGGACCACGAGTGCTATTTAAAAAATCTCTAAAAAATAATCTCTAAATTATTTAAAACAAAAATCATTTTTATTTAAGCTAAAACAAACTTACATAATAATAATAATAATATATGTGCGGGGTGGGGTGGGTATTATAGTACCCGTACCCGCACCCATACCCGTTCAATTTTGCGGGTAATTACCCGTCCTCATACCCATACCCATTATGCGGATTTTTACTCTACTCATTATGGGTTGTTTTGCAGGTATCCACTGAATCTGGGTCTAATTGACATCCCTATTTACCTACCATTTATCTCACTCTGTATGTTAAACATGACCGAAAAACAAATGTGAATTATACCTTTAAATTTTGAAGTAGTAATTATTTTGAAACAAAAGCAAAATATTCAAACTATCAAAATTTGGAATGGAATCGCTGGAACGATTGACTAAACATATTTAAAATAATAATATTAGTAGTATTCGGTCTCTAATTCGTTGGTTTATGGTTTGATAATTAGGTAGCATATTAATTGTATATTAATTATTAAGTATATCCCATGCACATCGTAGTTTGCTGGTAAATGCCAAAGCTAATTATAAAGATGCAGTCCTTTTCAGGTATAGTCAAGGAAGGAGGTTTATAGTGAATTTTTCGTGTTCGAAGAAACATAAAATATTGCAAAGAAGTGTATGAAAAAACAAATAAAAATAGCAAAGTGTTAAAAAGGGGTGGCGATGCAAGTAGAAGAGTATAGCCGCCTTATAATTATCTTCGCAAACAAGTCTTCTTATGATCTCATTACTATTAAAACAAATTTGGTGTACATTCAAACACTTATTTAATTATTAGAAATACAAATATTGATATGATAGATGTCACCGTACTCATATGTTTAGTAACGTGATAGAAAAAGAAATAAATAAAAAATATTGAATGAATATATAAAAATTTAAAGTGTATAAATATAAAAATTGCTACAATTATCACTACATTCTTACAATATTTCAACGACCTTTACTTTGTCCTCTCCGGAGTCTTCTTCTAGATAAGAGATGTTTGCAATTCATTTATGATAAATTTTGAAGCAAAAACTAGTCTAATTCAAAGTTTAAGTTTATAATAGTATACAGTGGATAGGAGGATAAATAACTATAAAATGAAAATATTAATTGATTGTTGATAAATAAATCGATAATTAATATTAATATTATTATATTTATAAGTAAATCATCAAGGGTATATATACGATTTCTCATAAAAAATGCCTTTACAATCACACAGTAAAATTTAATTCACTTCAATTTAATAGGTCGGATAGTTTAGATAATCAATTTAACTTTAAATATGATCAACATATTTTTATTAAAAATAATATTTATTCATTCAAATTAAGAGAATATATCAATCAAGAATAACATAAAGATAAATTCACCAAAAAAACAAAAAAGATGAATCTGCAAATAAATTAATAATTTCTAAGTTAATAGTATAAAACGGTAAAATATCCACAAATTTGACAAAATTAAAATAATGGAAATGCATCCGAATCTACAACATTGCGGGCGCTCATTTATTGAATATAGCAGTATTAAATTAAGGTTGATCTATCAATATAAATCAAATGAATGTTGTAACGAGACAAGAAAATCAAATACCACACTTAATCGATGAGATAATACAAAAACAAAGAGAAAAAATAGATTTATGTGAAAATTATTCATTTAGATAACAAGATAGAAGAAAAAAAATGATTTAGAATGATAATTTTAGACAAAAAATTAACTCTGAATTACCCTTCTTCAATAATTGAGAAGAAGAGAGAATAGAAATAATAATAAATTGGCGGGTAAGATTTTTCATCAAATGTCCAAATGGTTATATTTTAAATACGATCAACATAAATTGGCTCAGTTTTGTATTTATTTATTTTAGTTCGAACCAACATATGATCGCCAATCAATTTTTCATTTATGCATTTTAAATACTAGTATTTCGGATTACTCTCTTCCTTAATTTCTTCACATTCTTTTATATATATATATATATAAAGTGTCTGCCTATCCAACTTTATTATTATACGTAAAAAATTTGATGATACATACAAAATTATAATTATTTAAAATGGTAAAAATAATATAAATATTCAAACTTTTGTTGTTATTATTATTATTATTATTGATTTTATCATCTTACAAGACATATAATATGATAATCTTATGGTAATGTTAAATTTGATCATTTGTCTTAATTTAAATCATAAGATGGTGTGATTAAACATACATCAAGAACTAATATATTTATTGACAAATAGATATTAGACATTTCTTTTTCCTCTTGGCTATTGGTGCTTTTTTTAAAAAAATTAAAATTTATTTTACCATTTGGTAGTTTTTTTTTTTTTTGTCAACAGCAGTTGTTAAGTTAAACCCAACTCTACTTTCTTTGTAAAAGGAAGCTTCTTCAGGCCTAAGTTAAAAGGCCGAACCATAATGTTTTAGTTGGACTAGGCTGCATTCTTGATAGAGTTTTCTATCTTCATCTCCAAGACACGTGAAAAGACAATTTTACTATTTTGATCATTTAAAATGAGTTTCAAATTGATAGTTTTAGAAGTTTCAAATTTTCAAAACTGAAATTTTTGAAATAAGGATACATTTCGAAAATTTCCAAATTTGGAAACTTTTGAAACTTTTCAAATTTGGAAATTTTCAAAAATTTCAAAACCTTGGAATGTTTTAAAATTTGAAGTTTCATAAATTTCAATTTTAAAACTTTCGAATGGTAAAAAAAAATCAAAAATTTGAATGTTTTAAATAATTCAAATGTTCGAAAGTTTCAAAATTCCTGGATTTGTCCTATTTTGAAATTTTCAAATTGTTCGAAAGATTCTAAAATCCTAAAAAAATTTCATTTCGAAAATTTTATCTCCTTCGAAAGTTTCAAAAATATTTAAAAATTGCATTTTAGAAGTTTGAAAAATTTGAAATTGCTGGGATTTGACTAAATAATCGAAGAGTGAGTCAAAAAGTAGGAGGTAAAAAAATTTTAAGGTTTTATATTTGATTAAAAGGGTAAAATTATCTTTTCATGTGTCTTGTGGGGGTGACAGTTTGACAGGTACAATTGAGGGATGGCAGGTAGAAAACTCTCCTTGATAAGGCTTTTGCTATACCCTAGACTGAAAGATTTGGCTCTGTGAGTGATTAATTGAATAAAATGAATGATATCAACTATTTATAAATCAAATAAATAATTGATATCATGTGCACATGTATAATCAATCATGAATGCTTATAATATCAATCAATTTTTCACTTTAGAGGAATCAAATTCTACGCCAAATGCTCTCCTCCATATTTTCTAAAAATCCCATTTCACCCTTCTTAAGTTCAAAATATTTATACTACTATATTTTCCCAAATATTCATTCTTATTCCTCCAATTTTCTAAAATGCACATTTAGTATTATTTTTTGGGAGCAATAAATATATTCCAGCAAACTCAAATATAAATTTGAGCTTTTATTCCACTCCCAACTTCCCTCTCTAAACACACCAACAATACAACCACTCCCTCAGTCCCTTCTCTCTTTCACCCTTGTGTCTTGTCAAATTCAAATCCATTAAGCTATTTTTCTCTTCTTTTAATGAGTGATTCTAGAAAACTCTCAATTTTAAGTTTCCCGAAAGTTTTAAAAAACTTAAAATTGAGTTTTTTTTTTTTTTTAAGTTTTAGAAAATTGAAAAGTATTTTGAAAAACTCAAAAGTTGAGTTCTCCAAAACACTTTTTTTACAGAAAATAATATAGACAAATAATTTATGTCAAAAAATTCAAATGTTGGTGTCATTCAAATATGAGTTTTACATCCACTGGGTGTAATAGAATGTTTTCTAACCAGATAAACCAATCCTTAGCATGAAGATCCTCTGGTGAATGTAACTTGTAAGCCAAATCTGCCTTAAATACAATTTACTGTGCCATGTCTTGCTAATGACTGAAAAGTGATTATTTGTAAGTTCAATATTTCATCAATCACCACAAAGGCAAGCTGGTCAAACAAAGACTTGTATAGAAAGTGAAATGCTTATAATTACATTTTAATGGTACAAAAATGGAGATGGAGAAAGATCCTCCAGACAATAAATTTATCTACAAAAGTCGGCAAATATAAGCCCACACTCATAATTATATCAAGAAAAAAAGAACCACCAAACAAAGAACACTTACAGTTACAGATGTTTCAGTTAACTATAGCCAAACACAACAGAGCAACCACACAAACATGCGTGGTAGAGGAGTCGCCAATCCATTCAAGTGATGAACCCAATATTTAAAACCTCGGGTAATGTTCCCCAGTAAAAAAGGGATGCCTGAGAGCTTCATGAGCTTTCAGCCTGCTGATGGGGTCAAACCGAAGTAGACCCTGCAAGAGATCAAGAAGATCTCCGGCCGAGTGATCCACATGCTGCATCACGAGATTCTGGAGAAAAAAAAATATGAGCACTTAGAATGTTAGAACAAAAGAGAAAATTCACTAGATGACTAAAATAAGTTACAGACAGGAAGACGAGGTAGTTTCAAGACAGCCTTGATGCTATCTCGAGAGACTGCTCCTTCGGGCCAGTTCAGTCTACCCCTTCTGACATACTTCTCTGCGGGGCGGCTGTGCAAGAAAGCAAGAGACGCGAGCAGTTAGTTAAGAATACCAACATACGAAACATTAAAGCAAACCAACAAAAACAATAATAATTTATTCATTTGGAATGTTGCGCACTCTGCTCTTTTCAACATGTGCTGAGGTATTGGGCCTAAAACCCTCTCCATCATGGCTAGATGCTCTAAATTCTCATGCGTCTGAAATAGGGCTTCTCCCTGAAACCGTTTTGAAGTTCATATCATTGCTCATGTAGTATATTTGGATCAAATTTTATGGCTTATGAATCACTATATTGAGGAGCTCAACATACCGAGCACAATTCGACCAAAATGCAGCCAACACTCCATATGTCACAAGGAAAACTCCAACCAAGTCCTAGAAACAAGTAAACAAGCTAGAATTATTTTTGAACCATATCAAAAGAATAAAGCTGTACACAAGGTTAATATGAAAATCATAGGTGTAGTAGAGACAATATAAGCCATACTACCAAGAAACTAAGAAATAAAAACATACCAAGAATAACCTCAGGTGCCCTATAATGCCTTGTAGAGACAATATAGTTGTGATCTTGGTGCTCATAGGCAGTACTACCAAAATCAATAACCTTGATAGCACTTGACTTTGGCAGTCTCTTATAAGAGGTTCCTTCTCTTGGTGACCGGAACATGACCTGCAGTTTAAGATTTTGTGATAATTTGACAAAGCTTTTAACAAACTTTTAGGCATATGGTAAAATGAATCATAGCTCCACCGTCACAAACACATTTTTGAAGAAATGAGAAACACAATCTAAAAATTGACCACAGAGAAAGCAGAAATACCTTGTAATCAGGCACTTTAACATATTCCGGGGAAATAAAAAGTATATTTTCAGGTTTCAAGTCAGTATGGATGAGGCGCAGATCATGCACGACTGCAAGTATAGCAACACAGTCAACATGAATATATCATATAAAAATTGAACAATTTACTCCCTTTTTTTCCCACTCTCACATGTGGGGGCAGAGGTGTGGTGAGATATCTATATACATTCACAATAAGTAAAATAGTTTTAAATGGTTTTGAAGAGTTATAAAAGTATTATTGGGAAAAAAGAATTGAACAGTTGAAGAAAATTTTATTGATTAAACCCCCAAGTAATCCCCATTAGTTCATAACTTCCCTAAAGACGAGAGAAGAATGCCATAAGACTCTGGAGTTGGCCATCAACTTTGGAAATAACAGAAATAGTGAAAGTAATAATTACTCACATGCTACACATTCCAACAATCGTCTTCCTAGCTCACGTACAAGATCAACCAGAAATGGGCGATAATTGTTCTTCCGGAGAAAATCATATAAGCTTGGTCCAAGCATCTCAAATACCTGTAAGACCATTAGAATTTCACTGACAATTCATAACCCCCAGAATGTTTGTGAAGTTTGGAAATAACATCACCATAAGTCAATTAGATACTCACAATACAAATATGGTTCCGGTAGTCAAACCAGTTGCGAATTTGAACACAGCTGCATATGATAAAATGATTTAGAATTGGCACAAACTTCAAATCACAGCTAGTAGTACATTATACACAGTAAAAGAAAACACTTACCGACTGCCATTCCTGTCATACTTCCCAAGCAACTGGAGTACATCAACTTCTAACATTGCCGCTTCACGATATTTTTTAACACTTCGCACAACTTTTATGGCAACCAGCTCCCTCATTTCTCTATCCCAGCATTCCAAAACCTGACCAAATGTCCCTGCAAACATAGAACAGATAATCTAAGTAAGGATAAGACTGAAATTATATATATATGTAAAACAGTAATATAAAAGAATTGAAGAACATAATTATGTATAATAACCTTCACCAATTTTCCTGAGGATCTTATCTGCAAGTATAGAAATAGACACATTAGGATTACATGAAATTTACAATGAATAAAAAATTAAGACATTAAAACAATTCCCTTACTTGTCAAGATTCCCAAGGACACTCTAATTTTTTTTTTTAATAAGAAAGTATGAGAAGAAAACTTATAGGGAAAGATCTTATCATTTCGTATCATTTTTAAGTAAAATTACAGAATGGAGATGATAATCGTTTTATGGGGGTTAAAAAATGTAAATAATCATGCAACTTAACCAAACATCAAATATCGATTTTCAGCATGCATGTAAATTTTTTCATCCTTTAATAGAAAACGAGATACATATACAACACAACAATCATGAGTTATCATAAAATAGTTTTAAAAATAAAAAAAGTGAATGTTGGAAAAGAGACAACAGATAGATAGATATATTTTTTTAGAATCTTCAGCAAGCAGCATAAGTACGTCTAATGGAAAGAGAAAATGAAGAAAAGCTTTTCAATGGTGGTTAAATGCATTTACACCGAGAAGTTAAATTTTCTCCAAGCGCAAACACGTAATGTCCATCTTTGTCATCATCTCGCCATTGGGGAGAACCTTTTTCAGCCAATCCATTTATTGATAGACCACCATGGTCCGGAAGTACCCTCAGTGTTCCATAGCTAGTTGTCACATTAGCAAACTCTTGTCCACAATACATCCCCGAATGAGCCTACACAAGGTCACTTACTCATACTACACTACACAAAGAGCAATTCAAAATGTATCCCCCCACCCTTTTTCTTTAAAAACCATTGATTTTTAAGAAAAAAATTCTATAATCTTTAAAAATCATTTAAATTAACTTCTATAAAAAAAAAATTAAACATAATGAATTATACTACAAAAACACCATTAGATGCTAAGTATCAAATTGTACAATTTTTACAAACTAATAATAAGAAGACTCTCTTTTCAGCATCATAATAGATTGATAACTACATTTTTGCACAAAATTAACGATCAATTGAATATATAAAGTAAATAGAACCGTTTTTCAGCTAATTAAATATGCATGATATGCACCACCTAAAAAACAACTCAATTTCCATTTTTTCTTCAAAAAAATAAAGCAGTAAAAAACAGAACAGTGATCCCGGAATCAAAACAGATAGAATTATAATATTTTTCTATGAAATCGTGATGACGGCGAATTATTCCCCAAAAAATATTTGTTTTTATAAAAAAGACTAAGGAAGATAAAATTGATGATGGTGGAGAAATTGAAAGGTGTTACCTTTGAGTGGGTTTGAGGAAGATCCCAAGCCAATTTAGGCCTTTTTCGAGGACGTCGATCCATAGAAAACTCTGAAGCGTAGTCCATTTCCATACAATGCGAAACCCTAATCCCAACTTGATCGATTGGAATTGGATTGAGCTATAGCTCTCGAGTCGTCGTGACAATGGAATCAGACCCAGCATCATTCCTCATCCTCACTCGTCTCTACGTCGTTCGATTTCTCAATCATAGGTAGATCTTGGCCGCTCGTTCTATATCTACTTTATTATGCTTCGTTTGGGGTGGCGTTATGAGGCTTAATTATTATTACTCTCTCCTCCAAATTAAATTATATGTTACTTTAACAATTACACTCAAATTAGAAAATGTAATTAATATTATATAAAAAAATAAATTATAAGTTATTTTATAAAAATATACTCCATTAGTAATATGAGAAATATAAAATTAAAATAATTAAAAAAAGATAATATAGTAAATAGTATAATAAAAAATAAGTATTAATGATTTATTAGTATTATAAAACGGTATATAATTTGAAACAAATATATTTTGTTAAAATGATATATACTTTATAATGAAGGGATTGTTATTATTTTTTTCATAATTTTTCTTTTGAGAAATTTTTTATTACACATTTGTACTCTTTTGTTTAAAAATGAATCGTTTCAAATTTGAATTCTAATTATATTATTTCTCAATTAAATTTTAAATTATCAAATTTATTTTATTTAAAAATATGAAGTTAACACCAATAAAACAATCATTTAACTTTAGAAAAAAAAAGTTATTTTGATTTTTTAACTTTATACCTTGTTAACTCAAATGGATCTTATTTCTCTAAATCATTAAATCAACATAACCAAACTCTATATATAACACTTACACGGAGTTGTTGCAGTGATAAGTGATAAGTAATCATTAGATATTGCAAATTTTGAGCCGTCGCCTTCTCTTTTTTTTTTTAGAAAAAAAAAAACT
>JBBPBO010000004.1:64579459-64748600 GCA_037974295.1 Cicer cuneatum | reverse complement strand
ATTAGTGATTTAATTATTTTTTTTTTAAGAATCACTCTTTTCAAATCGTTTTTATTTTATTTTATCTAAATAAATAATTTTTATATTTTTTTTTGTATTTCTGTTATTTTGTTTTCATCGTTTAAGTGCGACATTTTTTTGTTGGTTTTTTCTGTCTAAGTGTGGTGTTCATTTTGATTTAGATTGACACAGTAGTTTTGATCGATTATAGATTTCAATCAATGATTTTGACGGTGTCACACTATAGATTCAAAGGTATTTTTATTTAGGACACTCAATTTTTATAAGCATATTGTGTTTTGTACTATACTGCTGTTTTAAACTATTAATTTAAATATTGTGAGTTTGTTTGCAAATTAATTATTTTTATTTGTAGCAAATTTGAATTTAAATTATATCAATGAATTATATGAATTGAATTAATGATATTGTTTCTTTTAGTAAAAAAAAAGATATTGCAAATTTTGTATCCAATTACATCAACATTATTTTATACTAACGTTTAGACATGCAAACTCATGTCCGTATGTCATTTTCTCCCCGAGTATATATATATATATATATATATATATATATATATATATATATATATATATATATATATATATATATATATTCAGATTAAATATATTTATTTTAAATTCTACAAAATTGTAACATTTTAATTTTAGTTTTACAATTTTAATTCATAATATTAAGTTTATATATATTTTTAAATGAATTTTTTTAAACAATATAAAAAATTTCAAAATAGATGAGCTCAAAATTTTAATTATAAATCTATTTCAAAAAACGAGGGCTTATATCTTCGTTATCTATTAGATTGGATAATTAGATTCATCCCATTGACCCGTGCATGTGAACAATGATTTCCCAAAAAAATTTAAAAAAAAACTAGATGCTCTTCTGGTCTTGATTCCACGCCATCTACCTGAAAACAACAATGAGTTAGGGAAACCACTCCAACCACCTACGAGTTTCATTAAATTCATTCTCACTATTGATTTATTGCATTTTCACTCGAGAGTTTAAGAATAACCTTTTTACATTTTTTCTGACAGGTATGCTCTTGTTATTCTCATGGTTGTATTTTTTAAGAATATACGCAAATTAATTTAACGTCTTCCTTTTTTCTTCACTGTTACTCAACGCTTTAGGCTAAACCATTATTATATCCAACCAAATCTTCACCCAACTCAACACCTAATTGGAGGAAGATGACAAAAGAAAAATCCGAAAATGAACAAAAAAAAAATTACAGATCTTAGTCATTATCCATTGAGTCTATCGACATATTATGCAATTTGTCTCTACCACGTTAAGTACCACATTAAGCTTGTTGTTTCTATTTCTTCGATTGTTTTTTTATCCGATAGTAAAAACCACTTGTAAATTCACATACACAATAAAAAAAATACTTTGTCAACGTGCTCTCATTCTATGTAGTTTCGTGGGCGTGGCGTTGTCAATAGTCATTTGGTTACAATAATCCACCATATTTACAAGGAAGGATCGGTGGGGAAAATATATTGCATTCTTCCTTTTTAATATATTGAATAAATAAATTAATAGAATAAGATTCCGTGTCAACTTTGTGATATGATGAAAAAGTACTAATAAAGCACAATCATTAGTTTCTTGTTTATTTACTTTATATAAACACATTTAGAATATATATGGAGTTGGATGGATATACTCTTATATCTTACTAAAATGTTCTCGTTCTATCTTTTGTGAAAAATAAATTTCTGAAAAATATGTTCTATGTTTATTGTTCTGTCCTTCTCAAACATAATAAAAATTACTAGGAGAGAAGTTTCCATGTATATTTGAATATTAGTAATTATTTTGATAAACTTCTATCTGACTTAGAAGACACGTGTAACATAGACTAATCTTAAAAAAATGAAACTTGTTTGAAGTGAAAAAACTAAAGCAGTTGACTTGACCTTGTTGCTGGGTTTCTTGTACCAACACTCTTTCATTTCATTCACTTGCAATTTCCTGTTGTAACAATGCATCTACAGGTATATGAATGCGTCACTCTCTTTCTTACTCTAATGACCTAGAAATTTCCCTCTCCAATCATGCCTTCAAATTGAATACTTGTTTCCTTTAATCCCCAAAAGAAATAAAAAAGGAAAATTTTACCAATACCCACATGTGTTGTTAGTTAAAGTTTCTAACTTTTTCCTTATTTGGTTATTCTACTTTGATTTCTCAGCCAAGTTTATATAAACAACATTCATGTATATGTTTTGGATTTGGAATTGCAGCTAGAAACTTGGACAGCTTTGGTTGCAATTTTGTGTTTACTTGGTTTTATTCTGAAGGATATTCTTATGGGAGGGAATAGTTCAAAAGGGTCACCTAGAAGGAGACATGTTCCTAATTCATATGAGTCTTCAGGTTCTTCTTCATCTTCATGGGATAATAATAACTATGGTGGTGGATATCCACCACAATCACCACACCCTCAACAGAGTTCGTATCAAACACCTCATCATCAGTTTGCATCTGCTTCAGCTCCATTATATGAGTATTCACAGCCAAAAAAAAGGATAGATAGGAGGTATTCAAGGATAGCTGATAATTATCGTTCATTGGATGAGGTAATAATTAGATTATATTATATCATTGCATCTAACAGTTTTTTTTCTTTCTTTATATGTATGAGGAAGTGTTTGATCTTTTTGGATTTTGTTTGTCATTATCAATTAGTCTTTGTTTTTTGGTGGGGTTTTAATGGGGCCAAAGACACTGTTATTTTCATTGACTTGAACAAGTATTTACTCTTTGGGGTGTGATAATAATGTGAATGCAACATATACAAACTTCAGGTTTAGAGCTAAAAGGGGGGAAAAAAGAAGAAAAAACTGAGATAAAAAGGGGGACCAATTTAATTAATGCATTTTTGGATTGATGGTGAGTTTGGCAGAATCACAGTTTGCCACTGTGATATCGGCAAAAACTACACTTTGGGTAAAAGGGAGATGTTCTGAGTTATGTGTCAGAAATCAGAGTTCACTTTTCTGCCATTTATAATGTAAAATTTGGAGGTGTTTAAGTAAACAGCTTAACTAAGCACTTGTTTAACAAGTTCTTATCATATAAGAACTTATGTATAAGCTGTTTTTATAATCAACAATAAGAAAATGGGGATAAACTTGCTTAAGTTTTGTATAAGTTGTTTTTATTAGTTATCACGAAGAGTAGATATTATAAATATCTATGTTTTGTCTGTCAAAAGAAAACTGTCTTGTGAACATTAAAAAGAAAAGAAACTGAAAAAAAAAACTGTCTTTATGTTGCATTGTTGCTGTGAGTAAACTAATAGATATGCAGTGAGGTTGGCTTAAGATATGTACAAGAAATCTTGTACAGAACTATTGATAGCTCAAGACTTCTATTCTTAAAGTTGATACATCTGCATTAAAACATCATGTTTTGGTTATATGCTAATGATTCATTGAGCATTTCAACCAAAATTAACTGTTTTGCAACTCCATAGAAAAATTACACACTATTATTGCCAAATAATGAAGTGAATTGAACACAGGTTACTGCTGCTCTTGCAAATGCTGGCCTGGAATCTTCTAATCTCATTGTGGGCATTGATTTCACCAAGAGCAATGAGTGGACAGGTTTTTCTCTTACTCACATTTTCATGCTTGAATCTTTTGTTGTGAATTTTAAGGCTAAATATATATATTTCACTTTATCAGGGAGGAGGTCGTTCAATCGAAAAAGTTTACATCACACTGGAAGTGGTCAAAACCCTTATGAACAAGCAATCTCTATTATTGGGAAAACTTTATCCACTTTTGATGAAGATAACTTGATTCCATGTTTTGGATTCGGCGATGGTAACAACAGATGCGAAACTAAATGCCTTTCCCAATGTAGTTTTTTTAATTTTCCTTTCCAGGTTGCAAACATGTTTATTTACTTGCTGTCCATTATTTGTCAGCGTCGACACATGATCAAGATGTATTTAGCTTCTATTCAGAAGAGAGGTTATGCAATGGGTTTGAGGAAGTTTTGGCGCGATACAGAGAAATTGTTCCTCACCTCAAACTTGCAGGTGTTTGCCTTATCACCTTGTTATTTTAGAATATTTTCTAAGAGCTGTGTTATTTTGGCTCAAAATGGAACAACAATTTGTGTTGTTGATGCAGTTCAAATACATAATTAATTACATTATGTGGATGGTTAATAGATATAACAACGTGTCACAAATCATTTAATTATCCATTGAACACAATTAACTACAATTTTGAACGTCATTAACCACAATTTTCATGTATATATTTGAACACAAATTTTGGTTATCGGATATCATGCATACTTAAACACCTAAAAATTGCGGTTTTGACGTTCAAAATTGTGGTTAATTACATTTGACCGGACGACTAATGAGCTGTGATACCTTGCTATATTCACTAATCATACATTGAACGTAACTATTCCATTTTTTTTCTTCAAAATTTGTTGTCAAAATATCATTTCTGTTTTTTTAATTTGGCACATTATAAATCGTTGCATTCATAAAACAGGACCTACCTCATTTGCCCCTTGTATTGAAATGGCTATGACTATTGTTGAACAAAGTGCTGGTCAATATCACGTCCTGCTACTAATTGCAGATGGACAGGTAATTCTTTAATTCATATCTCACACTGTTTTCATGGGTACACTTTTAAGTACTTTGTTTAATTTGATTCTTTATCAATCATCTTAACTTTCATATATAAATGAAGAAAGTGCGCAGCAATGCTGTAGTTGTACCATGTTAGCATAGTCTTGGTTGGTTCCCATGGAAATGCTAACAATATCTACCATAGGTCATAATATTGCACACAACATCTTGTTTAGTTGCAATAGAAAGCCAAAATGCCTGCAATGCTTTAATGAATGATATTAGTCTATTGTAGATATTCATTGTTTTTTCCTAGTGTTGTGGCGTCAAAAACGAATGCTCAGAATGTTGCTGCAGGTGACCAGAAGCGTCGATACAGAACATGGCCACCTAAGTCCACAGGAACAGAAGACAATAAACGCAATCGTAAAAGCCAGGTAATGTTTTAGTTTTCTTTCATGTGGAGACCACCATTATGAATTCTTATACTCTTTCTAAATTGCAGTGAGTATCCACTGTCAATAGTTTTGGTAGGAGTTGGAGATGGACCGTGGGATATGATGAAGGAATTCGATGATAACATCCCATCTCGGTCATTTGACAATTTTCAGGTTTGGTGTAATTCACTTAACCTTTTTTACTTGCCATATATAAAAGATTAATCTTCCTATTGTGCTGAAATGTGATGATTTTGTTTGTGGATGGATAGTTTGTGAATTTTACTGAGATAATGTCAAAGAATGTAAATCCAAGCCGGAGAGAGACAGAATTTGCTCTTGCAGCTTTGATGGAGATACCTTCTCAATATAAGGCAACCATAGAGCTTGGCTTATTAGGGTACAAAATACTAAATATGGCACTTCAAAATTTTTGTGGCAGGGTTTATCTGGTGTAATAACTTATAACTGAATTTGAAAATCTCATGTCTTCATTGGTATACGTAGTGCACGGAGGGGACATTCACCAGATAGGGTTCCTCTACCCGCTCCTCTTTATAATAGGACTTCATCGAACATCAGTGGAAAATCTTTTCGGTCAAACAGTTTTCAGCAGAATGTACCTAAAAATACTGGCTATGACAGCAATGTAAACATGGAACCATCTTCAAGCTTTTTACATGATAATAAGGTAATGAGACCGCTCTTTCCATTGTACGAAGCACCTTTTCTTTAATCTTAATGTCATCATAACCACTCACGATCATTTCTATCTCACTTTCAATAGTAATAATGGTTTACATATGACATGGTTAACCACAGGTTTGCCCCATTTGTCTTACCGATGCAAAGGATATGGCATTTGGTTGTGGGCATCAGGTAACCAATTTAACTACATGCTGCTAATTATTAGCCTTTGATCTGATTATATATTACTTGGTTATTTCCTTTCTCAATGTATTTCCTCACATGGCAGACTTGTTGTGGATGTGGAGAAGACCTACAATTCTGTCCCATTTGCCGGAGCACAATAAATACTAAGATAAAGCTTTACTAGCTGATTATGATGCGTACCAGCTTTCAGTAAATATTTCATTCACTGTCGGAATAAGGTTAGTCATCAAAGTTTGATTAGGTTAGAACATCAGTGAGGAAGAGTTTTTTTGTATATAGAAAGAATAAAAGAATGAGCCATACGTACCATTTTGTATATAGGTCCCTGTCCTCTTGTGTGCACTGAAGGTATCATGTTACTAAGCAAACTCTCTGTAAAAATGGTCCGGATTGTTTCAATGAACACTTTTTTTTTCTTTCTATAAAGCATGGAATCCATATATTTTGATTTGATCTTCAGCTGGGAAAAAATATTCTAAACTGACATTGTAATTTTAACATGTTAAGATAACAAAGGTAAATACATTTTTACTTGTTATAATAAATAGCTTGACAAATAATAATGGGGTTGCTTATCCTGGAATGATGCATACCATATTTAAGTTCCAGCACGGCCATATCCAAGTGCTATGTATAAATTCATGCTATGTATTCCATCCTCCAAATGGACTTGATATAAATTCATGCTATGCATAATTTTGTAGAGCTTGTTCCCTGAACTTTACAAGATACTACTAGTACTCAAACTTTCACCTGCTTAAATAAAAAGCAACAACCTTTAACGAAAACTAACATACGCTCTGATATGGGTTATATTGCAAGGCAAAAAAAGGAAAACGTTTTTACTGAGTTTGAGGCTAGGAAAGTTCCTTCAGAAACAAAGACGGAAATAGAAATCTCTAAGTAAAGATACCTTCCTTCATTTTTCCCATTAGATTACATCAATTTTATATTTCTCGTGCTTAAATGGAAAAATAACATAATTTGAAAAAATTACAAGACCAATGACTGGGTTACAACACAACAACTGAAATATGCAGCTCCTGTATAAAATCCTATGAGAAAATCTACTGCCTCAATGGGTGAAATGATCCCATCCGGTTAGTCTCTTAAGGACCCTCCTAGGCCTGTTTCCTTGAGCAAAATCAGCACCTGCTGCCTCGCATTCTTTTGGTTCTGTTTACTGGGCCTATGGTTCTAACACCCTCGATAACGAATTTGACTGCAAGTTTCTTCCTTCTGGCACTTGAAGAAACTTTTTATCTTCTATATAAGCCTGTATATCTGCAACAGTCTTCGTCGATTCTGGTACATTGTGCGATTTTAGCTCAACTAAAAAGTTGTTTGAGATGACGTTCAACATCTTTAAGAACTGAGATTTATATCTTTTAAATAGAGCATATCCAGCCATCTGCAGACAAAATAGAATTAGTTAACCTTAGAAGATCCATATATAAAAAAACTAACATTTTGCAGTACTTACTTGCAAGAATGCATTGAGCGAAACAGCTGTATATTGATTGGCTGGTAGAGCATTCAAGAACCTTGCAAGCCACGCCCAACCTTCTTGCAAGCCGTGCAAATTTTGAATGTTTGGAATTTCCGTCTGCCAAAACAATCATGGTCAGCAGCTCAATCAGTGAGATGAAAAAAGTAGTAGTCAAAAAAATTACAAATATTGTCCATGTTACTTTGTCAAAATCTTGAGATTATCATGACAGACCTGAACCATTGCACCGTACACCGTCATATATGATTCGAGCCGCTTTAAATAATCTTCTGTACTCTCTAATTTTCCATCTTCTTCTCGATAACCAATACTTCTGAAGTATGCCTCTTTTGATTGAAAGATAGACTGAGGGGGTAAAATAAAGAATCCAGATTCAACAGCATCAGTACCCCCACGTTTGTGGAATCATATTTGCAGAACAAGTGTGTGAGCAAAATATCAGAATAAACAATTACAGCTAATTTTTACAGTGTGGCAGTTGAAGCACAACCATATTGCTTATTTGACGTAGATAAAATGGGCTCAAACCTTTTATTTAGGCAAAATGTGACATGAAAACAACATTATCGCAGCAAAATAACTATTTTTCGCTTAAAATTCAATGGCTCCTAACAAAACAATTGCTCCTTAACATGAGGCTAAGAAGCTAGACAGGAAAATATATCTCTTAGTAATTTTTTCAAGTTCTATCTAGTTACCTTTTTATAAACCATGTGCTTCGGGACGGTGTATAGGCAGGTCCTATGAAGCTCGGCCAGTAAAATATCCATTACATATGGGACCTGTCTTGCAAATGATAAAACAGTCTAAGCCAAAAACAAATAAAAATTATAAAAAAATCAAACAAAAATTTATATTCATTCTATGCTTCTTTGAAGGCTTAATTATATACCATCCTTCTAAGTCCTTAATAAGCCGAGAGGCTAGTGATTAAACATGGTGTACCTGAGATGTAATGAGAACAATGACATAGGCAATTGCAAAGGGAGCACTACCAGGGTTTGTACAGGATGAAATAACCTGTAAAGTATGATGTCAGTAATCACAACTACATTTTAACAGCCATGGATGGGTAACATAATTCTACCATTTCTTGCTAGTTTTTGTTCATCATTTGGAGCATTTGAAGCTAGTTACATGGATTTCAGCCAACATTTTATTTGATCAGAAATATTTTCATTTAATTGAAGCCTAGTGTTATTTTCCTTTGATATCAACTTTGTCTAATGTCAAATTTCTCATTTTACAAATATTCATTTAATTGTGAAACATTCCATAGTCATTCTTAAATTCGATCAAAATAAATAAATAAATAAACCACAAACCATCCTAAAAAATTGATGTTATTAGGTGAAGACACGTGAATAAAAACTTATACTTTGTCCTTTATTTGCTACCTTTCATATACTATTAACGGATGCAAAAAAAAAACATCTACAATAAATAACTAAGCCCAGTTTAAAGATTAGTTTATTGCTCCTGTTATGCTCTTTGTTCTAATCAAATAAAGCACAAAAATATTATATGTCAATGGAATCACCAAAAATATTAAATTACCTTTTTAACAAATATCTCAACACTGAATGATTGAGGACATTGACGATCATTCAAAAGTTTAATGAGTTCACTTGCTTTTGATCTGCAGAATGGCCAAAAGAGTAAATAGGCATGCAATGCTATTGTTAATATCTTATTTAAGGATTTAGATCCTTTAGGACATAAAAATTTCCGCTTAAAAAAATCAAATGTACAAGAATGATATATTGACAACAGCATTATACATTTGTGAAATTTATATATTTACTTCACCTAACATTGTCTCTTATTCCCCTTATTTGCCTTATATTCCGGGAAATATGACTCACATGGCTGGTATAATCCTGAACAGATGTTGACACATAAACAATACCTGTTTAGAACTTGATCTAATAAATTGAGAGCCTTAACACAAAGGTGTCCAATTTCTGTATTCAACAATACCTGTTTAGAACTTGATCTTATAACTTGGTTTCTCTCATACAGCTCTTTCAGTTTCTGTAGCCTCCCATTCTCTAGATTTAAAGCATTTGCAGCAGCGCGATATACATAACCTAAAGATTGTATAGGTCAGTTAAATCTCAGATCATAAAACAATAAAATAAAAACTACAAAACAATACATAGATCTAGACATGCACATGGAGAAGGATTTAGGGGTGGTAGTGAAATGGAAATTATTGTTAAACTCCTCTAAAGCATGGGTACTTGTAAAATGGTAAAGTACTCATATCGGGTATGTATCCGGTACCGGTACACATACTGTACTCTTGGGATTGAAAAAAAAGGTGAACAACTTCAAGATATACAATATATCTTATGTGGAAGAATCAGATCGCGTATAAAATCTACATAGAATATTTTTTTAAAAAGGTGGACAAGAACAACTCAGTATGAGATGATGATAAATTTAGCTTTAGTTTTTACTCCTTTTACTCAAATTCATAAAAATTTAGTTTTAAAAGTATCAACTGAATACAGTTTTATGAACCTATGCGGAGAGCAAGTATAACTTTATGATAATGTTTGTAACAAAAGAAACATTTATTTTACATGATTTGTCGACCTTTTGAGTACGGACTATTAGTCTTCATTATCATTGATGCAGTATTAGTTGCTATGAAAATTTCACAACTTTTAAATATCTTTTTAAGATGTGCAGAAAAAAATAGAGACCAATTATAATGGCCTGAGAAAAAGATAATGTTTGAAACATAAATAAATATATTTAGGTATTTCTTGAAATTTATACATTCTATTACAAAATGTAAATTATTTTAAATAACTATATATTTAATACTTATTTTTGTCCTCTGCATCCATGCAAGGGAATTCAACCACATGAATTTATCAAGTAACACCAATTGAACTAAAGCCTTGAGACTTTAGAAGGTGGTTCAATAATCCCATACCTTTTTTAAAAACAAAACAGTCAAGTCAAGATTAAAGAATAGAAAATACTTCAAAAGAAAAATTAAAAAAACGAAAATCAATCTCGAAATTGGATAATAAAGGATCGGGATCAATAAGAATTGGGTTGAGGGGCAGGACAAATGGAATCTATTTATCAACGATTCGATGAAATATTTAAATTAATGGGTAAAAATAAATAAAGTGAATAGTAGGGAACTTTTGTACTCAGCAACGTGGTGAATGAAGATAATATAGGAGATTTGTAAGTATTAATTAACGACAGCAAAGTTGTTGCTCATGAAATAGCTTCATCAAATAAATATTGAAGAGACGAGGAAGTGGGTAACTAGTTTCACCAGCATAGAAATGTAAAGAGAAACAACCAAAATAACTAAATGGTAGTAAAAAAGAGAAGGCAAAGCCTTCTGGCATATTGGGTGTGGAGAAACGGGTAAAGAGCAAAAATGGCAATGGAAAGATATATTATAAATGTGATTAAAACTGAAAAAAGAAAAGGCATACCGGACTCCTTGGTTTCAGTATTTGATATGCTTGATCGATCTTGGGTCACTCCAGAAGTAACCATATTGGAACTTCCTATGGCATTCTTTTCTGCTCTTCTTTCAGCTTCTGCTGCTGCTCTTTTTTCAGCTTCCATTGCTGCTTTTCTCTCAGCTTCCAATGCAGCTCGCTTTGCTTCCTCAGCTTTAAGTTTGGCCTGCACCCACAAAATTTAAATATTGTGAATGAATGGCCATTTGGGCTTAATAGAAGCTTAGTAGCAAAAATGTATGCTTCAATTACCATTAACAAAACCCATATATTGGTGGACATGCGAATATGGACGAATTACTAACAAGTCTTAGGCTAGTAAAGTGAATAGGCCAAACCAATGCATCAATAAATTTATGTGTGGCAGTTTAGAACTCTCCAAACATTGCTTTAAAAAAATGAAGAAAAAAGTAACCCAACACTTCACTTTGTAGTGGTAAACAGGATGATAATTAGAAATGAAATTTGAAGTCGGTACATGTATAACTTTTTCCATATAACACAATAAAAATAAAATATAAATGGTACCTCTGCTTCAGCTTTAGCCTTTTCTTGCTGTTGCTTTTCCTCTTGCAAAGCAACCTTTCTCTTGGCTTCTTCATAAGCTGCATCATTTCTTATTTTCCTTTCTTCTATTTGTGATCTGAGTTCACGGTCCCGTTGAACAGCTGTCAAGTGATTATCAAGAGCTTCTGCACTACAAAAAGTTGGGAGATGTCAATCATCAGTTTCTTCGTTTTCAACTAGTTCAAACAAAAGAATGAAAGAGCAAGTCTAGTAGAAAATCTGCTGCATATGTCAAATTTTAGTTATCAAAATGGGAATAGAATCAACATCAAATCACAATCAAGTTCAATATTCATACGAATGAATTCATAAAGATTCCCCAACTTTAAATTAATGTGCATCATAATGAATTGTCTTCCTCCTATATAAGCAAATCAGCCATGTATCCATCCTTTCACCAATATATATTGAAGAGAATTGAAAAACATATAATGCCCCCACCTCACTCAAACAAATGGTAAAAATTGTATAACGGGTGTCTACAAGTAGTGGTGCAACAGCAAAAGCATTGTCATGCAAAATAACCCATTATTTGAACCACTCATAAAGCACATTAAGATCATAGACAATTCTAGAGGAGCTTGCAATTCATAGTCAATGCTTACATTTAAGTCTGACTATATAAAAAAGATGTTGTAGAAAGAAGGAGTCATGTAGCCTAAAAAAAGATAGAAAAGGGCTGGACAAGACAATGCAGTCTTACATTTGGCGCTGATATTGAGTGTCAAACTTTTTATCCAACTCCTGCCTTGTTTCTTTGTATTTCTCAACTCGAAGAAGGGAAGAAGTAGAGTTCTGACTTTCATTCAGTAGAGCTGTCTCCAATTCTGAGATCTTATTCCTAATTTCATCCTGTGAATTCAGAAGATCAGAAACAATTGTTATACAGCACAAAACAAATTATGTAATTAGCTATGTTATATGTCAATCAAGAATGACTAGCTATTCAATTTGTAACTGACAAGTCAAATTAGAAACAAGTGCATTGGTATTAATAGAATCACTCACCTTAATCCTCAGTTGATGTTCATGTGTCAACTCAATCAAGGCACCTTCTACCTCCCCAACTTTATCCATCAAGTAAGGTTGCAACTCAAAAGTGGGGTTAACATCGGAATCATCAGAATCATCACTGTCACTGAAACACCAAAAAAAATGACAATATTATTATCAAATAAAAAAAACGGAAATATGAAGATAACATTGTTAAATCAAAAGAGAGAACGGTCCAATGTTGGCTTTATCATGATTTGAAATACAAGAATAAAGTTATGGTTCACGAAATAGGCACCTCAGATAAAGTTCATCACAAGTGAAGCGTTTGCCAGTGCTTGCTAGTACTAACGCTTTGTCATCGTCATCCTCGCTCTCTGTCTCATACTCAGGGGCACGAAATACGAAACTTCTACCTTTCTTAATTTCTTTCCCACCAGATAAGATAAGCCTAAAAAATCCACACAATTCAACATAATCAAAAAGTATTTTTTGACAAACTCATAATAAAAAACGGAAAGTGATAGCCACCGAATGCGACTACACAAACGGAAAGTGCACCAGTTGTATCAAGAATTAAAATGATAAGTAAGATCACCAGCACATGAATTGCTTTTCAACATTAACTACTACAAAGCTGTTGTTCAATTGAAGGAGACAATGGAGTAACATTGAGATAAGAAAAATACAGTTAAAATAAGATCATGCAGACATAAAAGATAATGCTAACACAACACAGTGATTTTCACAAAAACTTGGTGTTCAAAAACAGAGCAAAAAAAATACAATGATGAAGTGATTAGGGTTTGGAATATCTGTAGTTGCAACAAATTTAACGTTTTGAATGATCCCACTAATCCAGAGTTAAACGGTACTAAAATAATTGAAGTTTAAAAAGCTGTTCCTTAAGCAACGAAAAAGTGTAATATCTTAGATGATTGAAGTACCTTGATGTAGTTTTATGAGAATGCAAAGGTTCAGTGGAAGAAGCGGCGGCAAGTTTGTTCTCCAAAGCATTGAGCTCCGAGACAAGAGCATCAAAGCTCCAATCAGGTTCAGGATCAGCAGTAATGCCATCCAATTTTGGTGAACAAAGACCAAGTTCCAATTTCAGAGCTCCCCTACAAATATACCATGATAAATTCAAATCTATGAATAAGAAACAAAACTATTGAATTGAATTATCTTTAGTGAGAATTGAAAACTTACATTGTTTGAGATTTGGACGCGGTTTGGAATGAATGAAAAAGAGAGGAAAGAAAAGGGAATTTTTGGCCCCTTTTAGCCGCGGAGGGTGGAAGAAAGGGTGTTCCGTGTTCGTTCTGTTTGATGAATTAAGTTAAAAAATGTTCACAGTAAACTTGGTGGAAAGTAACCAAGAGGTTATGAGAATCGCAAAAAAATTTATTTTTTATTTTATAGAAAAAAGAATAGAGTTTGCAATTGCAAGGGACTAGGGAGGGAATGTTGAGCTTCACAACTAATTTTTGTTCAGTAGCGACCGACCGATACATGATGCCAAATATCGGTGGGTTACGAGTCAATTCGGACTCAATTTTTTCAACCTATCCAAACCCGACTCAACAATTTACTTGTTCGGTTTTAATCCATTTTTTCGTATTTTAAATTTATTTTTTAAGAAAAAATATATTAGATTTTTAATATATTTGTCAATATATATTTGAGTAGATTTTTAATAAACTGATGGTGTTATGACTAAGTAAGCCGGAGAGACTCACTTTTAAAAAATATGATTTTTTATATTTAAGATAATTAGAGTTATCAAATTTGAATAATTGTAAATTTATTTTTTTCACCGGTACATGACCATTTAAATTTATGCAACCTATGACCCATTACAATCCGTTCACATATCAATTTTTTTCATTTGAATGACTCTTGTTTCGTCGGATCAACCGATTTTGTTCAATCTTAACAATATTAATATATCATGTAATTTTTTGTCTAAATAAATAAATATAGCATGTAATGTAACACGTTGGCCATAAATTTATATCATTTATGACTTTAAATTAAAAATAATGATAGTTGAAATCAAACATTTTTAATGATACTTACAATTAATTGATTGATGGATTAGCTGTATATAAAATTTACATCAATTATATTATATAAATAAATATATTTGGGTGGAACTTTTTTAAGATCTATTAGATCAACAGATTTGGTTTAAAAATAAAGTTTGAAATGAAATGGTTAATTTAATTTCATTGATGCATATTTATATATATATAATATTATGTAAGATGACATAGTTTTTTTACAAAATGTGTATTATTACAAGCTAAATGATATTAAAACATAGCATGAAACATATTAAAAATATTTAATTTTTTTTACAGATAAAAAATATTTGTAATATGCACTAATAAAAAAATATTAGTGATAGTTGATAATAGTCTATCGGTCTTTAAAATAGTTTGTCTTTTACTACATCTATCCTAAAATGTATGCAAATAATAGTCTCTGAGTGATTGACGGTGTAAAAAAAATTATGCTTTCAATGCATCAAAATTATCATCTATTAAAAACTAACATTGATATTTAAATTTTAGTTCAACCGATAAATGTTTAATATAGTTAGTTTAGTCGTTTTGTTTCAAATTCACATATAAAACTTCATAATTGTGTGTGGGTTTACTGTGTATTTATTGTTGAGAAAAAATATCTTTCAAATATTTTAACAATAAAAAAATTATCTCAAAGATTATGATTATGTCTATAATCTAATAAGTGTTTTTGAGTGGTTTTAAAAGAAGAAAACACATCCATTCTCACAATGATACAAAAAAGAAAGAGCTAAGTCAAAGTGAACACATCATCCAAGCTAGAGGACAAACCAATAGAGATCAAAGCCTTAAACCTCCAATCAAAAGGATGAACATATACTTCAGCAAAAATGACTCTATGGTCAGGTCAAGGAAGATGATTCTGTATATAAAGACAACTAAATAACAAAAGCAAATAATCAAAAAGAAATCATAAGAAGATGATCAACGAAAGAGGACAAACAAAATAAACTTATGGGTTCATTCATCCTCTTACGAATCAAATAGCCAATTGTACCATTTTAAGAAAAAACATTGTCCTTTACACGAAAAGTAAGATTGTACTGTTCTTGAAAAAGAAAAAAGTCAAAAGTACAAGTCTTGTCTCATTGAAGAAAAGATCAACCTCAAAGGACAATCGTGGAAACTCATCCTCTTACGAGCAAAGTAGTACAAGGAAAAGTTTAATGGCATTTCAGTAATTCAAATCAAATATCATGGACGATTAAACTCGTATCCAACAGTCATAAGACACCTTTTATTAAGAAAGAAGTCTCATCACCTCTATAAAAAGAAAAAAACTCATCATCATTCAACACACATTCACTCGTACAAAAGAAAATATCTAACAACTAAGAATAACAATCTCATAATCTCTTAGAACTTTCTACTATTTTCAACTATATATTTGAGTCTATCCTCTTAGAAAGTTCAACAATAGAGAAAATCATAATCTCGTCTAAATCACTAATATTGTATATTCTAAGTTATTGTTAACTTGACAATAGTTGTAATCCAAGAGGATAAATTGTGTAAGCTTGGTGAGGCTAAAGAAGATACACAAAGAAAAGAAGTCATAGAGGAGGACAAAACATTTTTTTAGATATTAGTGAAACTCAGAAGTTTGTGAAGAACTAGACGTAACCTATTTTGGGTGAACCAATATCGATTTGTGTGTGTCTTGTTTCTACTTTACATATTATGTTTCTATAATTATTGCTTATACACTTTGTTAATCATCATCTCATAGATGATACGTTTTAAAAACAGATTTCTTAAAAAAATTTAAACCACTAATATCCTTATTCAACTATTTTCTAGTACTATTCTAGTCACTTTATTTATCATGTCTTATAAAAAAAAAACTAACATCGTGATATAACAAATTAGAAATGATAGTTTATATTTCAATTATATGAATAGTAACAAAATATATTATTGTTAAAAAATAAATAATATATTGATACAATATCTTATATTAAATATAAAATAAGTAATTCGAAAATGTATATATGTGATTTGGTTTGCTTTCATAAAAATAATTCAAAATCCAATCTAATTTGTCAAGGAAGGTTGATTTTACTAGTAAAAAGTTTACTTATGTTCGATGGTCGACAAAATTGTAAGTGTTTTTGTGGCAATAGGGATAAAAATAGTCAAATAGACTAACAAAGGTCTTTGATATGGCCTACATTAGACTAGAATTTTTCTAAATAGACAAAAACAATAATTTTTTTTAGAAATCTACTTAGTTAATTAGATCGTGTTATAAAGCATCAAAAAATATTTTAGCTTTCAACATACTAGCTTACTTAAAATAAATTTAAATAATATATTTTATTACAATTATTATATTTAACTTTGTATTCTATGTTAAAACAAAAATTTGTCAACGTCTTCAATAAATTTAAAAATACTAACGTATATAACTTTTTTCAACATATTTAAATGCACTGTTATATATCTAAAAAAAATAAATTATTATAAAATAGAATTTAAACAATATATCATATAAAGTTATATTTTCTATTTATATCTCAAAATACATCTCAATATCATTGACATATAATTTGTTAGTATATATGAAAGTCTATACCAATTAATACTTGAGAAATGTAGATTTTTTTTTTAAAATAGTAAATTATTTTTTTTACCAAGAATTTTGGATATTTTCTAAGATAAAAAATATATTAGTGTCATCAAAATTAGTATTTTTAAAGTAAATAATCATTTGGTCTGAACCTAGCGAGTCTCGTGTACCCATTTCACTTAAATTTTTTTTATAAAAAATAGACCCGATACAAAGTTGGTATAAAAGAAAATCCAAAAACATATGATAAAAATTAGTTGAGTGTGAATATCCTAACCTATGATAAGAATACATTATTTAACATCTTATTTTCACTGTTCTCTTTCTTTCTTTCTTTTTTTTTTTTTTGAATAAAGGAGCCAACACTACGGAAGAATTTAAAAACCTCTAGAAAAAAATAATAAAGGACAAAATACAAAAATATTGAATATTGAAAACCAAGCTCAATCCATACTTATCTAGTTCAATTGTGTTAGACTCACTTGGCCAATGACTCTTTTGCTTCTATTACAGTACAGTGAGACAATCTTTACACAAGGAGTCAAGCAAACAACCCCTCAAGAAGCGAAAAATGCAAATTTATTTTTGGAGATTGTGCTTCTAACGTCTTGAAACGTTTAAAAGTGATATTTTTCACATTAAATATTTGTTTTATTTTTGTTTCTTAAACTATTCTTATTAATAATGAATACATTTTTATTAACATAAATGCAAATTAGAAAATAATAATTTAAAAGTGATGCATATAATATTAATTAGATATTACAATTGAAAAAATAAAAATTAATATTATATTAGAAACTAAAAATTACGATCTATTTAGAATACATTTTCTTTTATAAAATGTGATAGTTATAGAACAGAGCGAGTATTATCTGCACCATAATTTTTTTTTTCATCGGTAGACAATAGTATTTTATGATAGTACTAAAAATATTTTTAAGTATGAATAATGTTAGAAAAGGGTATACATTACTCCCTCCACTCCTAATTATAAGACTATTTTTTAGTTTTTCTTTGTCCTTTAATGTAAGATATTTCACAAAATTTAATATGCATTAATAGTTTTATACAAAAATACCCTTATTTAATCTAGCATCGAAAAACACATAATTTTTTTTCTCTTATTATATTATTAATTGTAGGAGTAAATTTATTAAAATAACAAATATTTCAAAAAATATTAATACTCCAATAATTATTCTTAATACCCTTATTTTTGCTAGAGATTTTTATAATAAAGGTCGAAGGAAATATATTTTCTTTTAGTATGCACTCCTATTAAATATTGAATTTGAACATGTAACGCATATTAATGGGAAATGGTGATTCAACTTGTTACATGATAAATATCAAGATTTGGGAGGTATCAAGATTAGTTAAATATTTAACGGTGTATCAAATGTTGAAAGAACATGTATATTAATGATGATTATACTTGTTACCCACTTACCTCAAATTAGCTCAACTAGACGTTAGTAATTTTAAATAAATATCATAAAAATGTTAAAAATAATCTAATATTGGTATTCCGAACTTTTGCAAATAACATGTAAATGTGCATTACATTTTACACACTATAACATGTATGAACGTGTATAACAAAAATAATGATTAGAGTGAATGTTTGAAAAGTTGTTTTCAATGACAAAATAATGAATGACGTTCACATTGACAGATTTTTATTTTCTATAAAGTTCTTCATTAATCAAATGAGTATTTGAAATGTTGAATAAATTTGTGAATTGACTTTTTAAATCCCTATAAAAATTTAATGATATGAAACTTTTATGTTCCCATAAATCTTTCATTAACCGCTAGATTATTCATAAATGCGTATACGTTACTTTTCAGTTTCCTATAATAATTTAATGACATATAACTTTCTTGTAAAATATAAAATTGTCCAACAGACGAATAAATTCTTTGGTAAATTGATCCGGTAATTTACCTCTTTGCTGTTTGGACAAAATAATTGAAAAAACACATTTCGCAAAATGCAAAATATATACAATACAAAAGCAGATAATTTAAAAAAACAAAAATTGGACGAAATTAAACTTACACTGAGGGATTAAATTTCATCTCCTATGTAGTTGGAACCTAATAGCTTTGTTCAAATTGAGCAACAAATTATTTAAAAAAACATATTAGACATTATACACTTTAAAAAAACAATGATGAACAGTAAAATATAGAATAGAAAGAAAGACAAACAAAATAGCATAGACTAATATAGAGAGAGAGACCAATAATTTGGGTTGAGATCTCTGCCTTATGGGCAAGATGGCTACCATTTTCAATGGAGTCACTGATGTGTTTGGCATGAGCTTGAGAAACGAGCTACGAGATCTCAAACAAAAGAGGAACTTGCTAGCCATCCATACATTTAGTCTTGTGGGCCTTGTGGACACTTGTTGGAAGTTATTACATTAGAAAAGGGGTTGTTGCTTCTGATGAGAGTTTTGGTATTCTCAACCTTGACATGCAGGAGCAGGCTTATCACAAGCTAAATCATATAGAGTGATTTTCCACCCATTGAGTGGTTTTTGCATCTTAAGAAAGTTATTGGTTGATCCATTGAAGTTGGTACCTTGTTCTAATTCTGATGATTGGGAATACACAGCCCAAAAGAAACTCTTAGTCAAAGGTACAGATTTTTGTTTACAAGGAGAAGGAGAAGGAAAAGAAGCTAAACTTGAAACAACATGCACCTCTCATATAATGTCAACAACAACCGTTCTGGAACTTTTTGTCTAGATGTTACATGACAACAACATACTCTCTCCAGAATTAAATATAAGCAAAAATAATAAATAAAAAGTTCCCAACTTCAATCATTAAAATCAACTTACAACGCAATTATGTCCATATGCATTCATTCATTCATTCATACTAAATCTCAAAGATCGAAATCCAAACATACACAACGCTAGTACTCAATTTATCCAAAATGTATTGATATCACTGTAACTGCTCCATTGGTTTTTCCTTCTTTACACCCAAGAATGGTTTGAACATCAAAAGTACTCCAAGTCCTTCAACAGCATTCATGACAAGGAACACCGTATGGGTGCCTACAGTTAAATGTAAAATAGTGAACTTCCTGTAATATAGCTAGTAAAAGAAACCATGCTCCTATATTGTGAATGAAACCCTCTGAATCATGTACTTATTATAAGATCACAACCATCCCATCCACCAATAAAAATAGACACTGATGAAAAGATTAAAACAATCATTCAAACTTGTTATTCTAAAGGTTTTAATAAACAAAGGGCACAGTTATGGTCTTTCATATTAAGTTAGATTAATTAAGCTGAGCATCATACCTGGGAGGAAAGAAGCATTTAACCGCTTTTGTGACCATGCTAATCTGCATTGACCAAAAGCAGAATAAGAAAAATGGATATAAGTTTTTAACAAGGGCTCATAAGTCAGGAAAGCTAAACTCACAATGCACCGCCTCCAGCAGGGCCAATTGTTTTGAATGCTGACATAGCAGTCATTGCAAAGCCATTAGCTGCCCCTCTTTGATGTTGTTCCTGTATACCAAATCAATATGCTATATGTGCCGCAATTCCATACAAAAAATATATGATCTCAATTTTCTTAAGGAAATGACAGCTAATGCAAAGGAATTATTTTTTACCACTGCTCTATTTTGCAGAAGGAATAAACCAGTTGCAATTGTCTCCTAAAGTCCAGCAAAAAGAACACGTCAAGCAAGTTTATAATGAAGCCAATTCAATACATTTACACCCTCAATATCATTGATGAAAGATTAGCTATATAAAGAGAAATGTGAACTTACAGACATAAGAAACTTCAGAATGGAAGCAATATTTATCACAAGGTACAGTGTTGAGCCAGACAGCAGTGTCATGAAGGGATAACTTTGCAAGAGGGGTATGGATAATGCCTACATATCATGCCAAATAACAAGACATATTTCAAATAAACAAACATTTAAATCACAGTAATTGCCATAAAGGGTTAAAGCTAACCCCTGTGATGCGAGCAAGGTTAACAGGTCCACAAGCTTTTTGCACTGTTGGATACAGGGCAAGCTGGTAAACTATAATACCAATACCTGAATGGTTCAGAAAAAATCAGTAATTAAGCAGCATATCTATTAAGTAAGAATCTGAGTTTGCTCTAATAGAATAATGGTTCATACACCTTACATTTCAATCTTACCAAATCAAATAAAAGAAACATTAGATCCAGAATATATAATATTTAACACAACATGCTGTCCAAAATTAATAAATGCCTAGAGATGTGAAAAATGTACCTGATATTGCAAGAACATTACCGACATCATTAGTTGTAAAGTTCAAACCGCCCAAGCTTCGTGGACTGACAGCCCATAATGAAAAAACCTACTTAATGGGTAAAATGGTGTAGGCATATACCAATTCAATGAAATATCAGTTTATAGAACACAACAATAAATGTATGAATAAATTAATATGCAGCAGAGGGTCAAAACAGAAAAATCATGAAAAAGAATATTACCTCTTGATAAGCAATATCATGAAGAGAGAAAATACTGTAAACTATAATAGATGACATTAAAGGCCAATTTAGGAAGATGCTTTCATCTTTTTGGATCATCTTGTCTTTCGCAGTCTCACTGCTTCCAACTTCTGCAGCTTCCACATTGTCAGTGGACTCTTTGCTGCCATTGTGGTAGTGAAGTGTTTCCTGTAGTGATGCAGATATCTTAAAACAGTTCTACTGAAAGTGAGTGTGTATGTTTGTTTGTCCATATATATATATAGTCACGCAACATGAAGAGGGGGAAAATGTATAGGGTTGAGAAACTTAAGATACATACCGGTAGCCAAATGCAGGCAATTGCTACTACAAATGCAAAAGCTGATATTACAAAGCAAGGCAAGAAATATGGAAACCTGAGAGGAGATTTATGATTTGACAAATGAAACTCAGCACAACAACAAAGTATAAAAGAAATTTAAAGAGTAAAGGAAAAGAAAATTGAACTAAAGAAAAACAAGTGACAAATAAAAATCTACTTACTTATCCCAAAAGGAATCCTTTGGAAATAGATGTGGGTATTTTAATGCTGGCTGTGGTACAAAATTTCACAAAGTATTAAAGCAATGATAGACTGAAGAATCTTTGTTTAAATATTGCAGAATGGTTTCAAAAATTATTCTTTCCAATCCCCAATTTGAATTGAATTTCAAGCACAAGCTTTCTCACCTGAGCCAAATAACCTCCCAATGCAGGACCAATGACTAAACCTACTCCCCAAGCTGCAACAACCTGAAATGAGATCACACTTTGAATTTTTTTGATGGACATGTGCTTCTAAGATATGGTAGTAGACAAAGGTTAATGAGGCATACTGTTGAGAGTCCTAAAGCTTGTTTCTCTTCTCTAAAAATTTCAGTTGCATAAGCCTGTTAATACAAGAGGTTGTAGCTTACATATATTAATGGAAGCTATAGTTACTTAGAATAACATAGAACCATAAAATGACACAAATTCAAACTTTTAACATTAAGCTGATAAGGTATAATGCATAAAAAAAAAAAAACTACCTTTACTGGTCCAATCAGACCATTTAAATTTCCAAGAAGAAATCTCACACTGATAGCCATCCATAGATTTGTGCTAAGACCAAACAACGTGTTGAAAACGACACTGAAATCAAAAAGGTACCATTGCTGTTATGGGAAAATATATAGTATATTTCTGGAAGGAAAAGGAAAGCATGAGTTCATGTGACATATATACTTACACTGTGATAACTCCTATAATTATAACAGGTTTTCTACCATAGCGATCAGATATTATACCCCATAATATAGATGTCAAAGATCTGCCAAGCATGAATGAAGATCCTACAACGTTTTCGCAGTCCTATAATGATTAGTATAAATGAGGTATAAGACATCAAAGAATGGAAATCTGAAAAGAAACCTTACCCACATAACCGGCATAGGCACTTATATCTTCCTCGCTTTCTGCAATATTGAAATCCTTTACCTGAAAATGAACATGTACTATATGTTTATCTTAAATTTTACATTATTAAGGATGTATATATGTGCAGCTATAACTGAGGTCAATTATCAACAAAAGTTTGCAATTATCAGTTAAAATCTAAACTATCCTGCACAAGAGATCATAAATTGTTATGTTGAGGAAAAACAATGAATATAATTTTGTATTTTGAAGAACCATTTCAGATGAAATTTACAAGCCTCAATTGAAATTTGAAGTGATCACATCATACCAAGGTCCTTACTGGCCAAACTTACAACAATTGAATTATTTAATCAAATTTCCCATTTAAAAATGGCTCAAGTAACACAAATACTTAAACTCAGAGCTGCACTACATATGAGGTAGGTAACAATATATTCCAGTAAAAAAGTTAAACTCACCATGAAATAAACGAAAGGAAAGAGTGAAGCCACGGGCAACGCTGTGCAGGATAGATTAAAAACACATCAGGGGTTAATATAGAAGCTGTTTTGATCCTCATAGACAAAATCTCAAAGGAAAAAAAACAACGATGAACTTAGATTTGTTGCAATTGCAATAGAGTATACAGTTGAAAAATACTAGGTATCCAAATTTGGCCTAAAAGAGAATGAAAATCTTTCAAAAGTATTAGCTTTATTGCAGTCATAAAACAAGGGGAGGCAAGTTTTCTGAATCAAAATTAGTATACAAAAATCATCAACAAAGTTAGCACACAGAATCAACTCAAAAGAGTTTGTTAGAAGTTAGAACAGATGCAAAAGTAGAAAAACAATTCAATGCTTACTGCCACATAAAATTGTGATCCATATATAAGAAAGATTTCGAATGGAAACATTTGTTCCCAGCTCTTTGGCTTGTTCCACCTTACAACCAGGACAATTCTCATAATACTGTTTCTTCAACAATGGTTGTCCAAAATTCTCCTCTTCCATTTTTTTTAGAAAACCTTACTTCAGACTACTGAGAGATACAAAAGACAATGGTTTTGGCACTTCTAGACTCCATGAAGCATAAAATTAAAGCTTGGTTGCTCTCATACCGACAAGGTATATCATAATAAAGTAATTAATATATATATATATATATATATATATATATATATATATGTATGTATGTATCATTTTAGACTCCAACTATGATGGAGTTAGTAATATAATTAATGTGATAACTGTTTTACATACCACAATAAAGCATTTAATAATGTCTTTTTTTTACCCCACACTTTTAACTGAGCACTTCTACACTCTATTCCGTAAATGTAATTAATCACGAATTTGAATATAAATAACCACAGTTTTCAAGTGTTCAATTACAATGTACCATGCCAACCAACTATTTTGTTGAAGATATTTTTGTGACAAATTAAAGTTTACAAAAAAATTGCAGACAGTTGATTATTTGAGGGACCTGTTAATTATTTCTAGGTGGGGTTGATTGTAAAGTAGGTGAATCATTGCTGGTGTCACAGTTTCAGTTCTTGTCAAAACAGCATAAACTAGGAGTGTTGATGAACTGATCCAATTCAAGGTAAACGATAAAAACTAAATAGAAAATTATAAAGTGGAATGGTCACAACAAATGCAGTGACTAATTGGAAGGTCAATAATATAAAGTGGCCAATCATTTCAAAACTGTCCTCATATGACAAAAAAGACTCATTATTGTCACACAGCCAGCTTTATCCCACCACGTGTGAGAATACTCAATAGATCAAAAAAGTGAAAGAAAAAAAAATAGCTCCATTTTCTTTAGCATTGCCCAAAAAAGTGAAACCCAAGATTAACCGTGGCTACCAAATTGATCTTCAAACAGATATATTAACTAATTGTTCATTACATATCAAGTTGAGTGGCTCTGTTGTAGCCTAATCAAAGAGTAATAAGTTCCATTTGATCTAGCATTCAGTAACTCTGAATGAGATCCTTGTTCCACAAGCTTCCCATTTTTAATTACAGCTATGGAATCAACATTTTGTATTGTTGACAATCGATGAGCTATAACTACACATGTTCTTCCAACCATCATTTTCTCCAAAGCCTCCTGTACTAGATTCTCTGACACACTGTCAAGAGCACTTGTTGCTTCATCTAAAAGAAGAATTGATGGGTTCTTCAACATTGCTCTAGCTATTGCTATCCTCTGCTTCTGCCCTCCTGATAGCTGCACTCCTCTTTCTCCACAGTGTGTATCATACCCATCTCTCATTGAACTGCATCACACAAAGTTTCTCATGTAACTGAAATCAACTAACTTTTGTTTTCTATGTTAATCTTAGAGGAACATATAGTTTCAGTCACAATGAAATCAATAATACTTCAACATATAGTTCAACTTTTGTATTTTATAAAGTTGAAGGTATGTGATTTTACCTACATGGGTAACATTTAACCACTAATCCTACTATTGAGAGGAATAGAGAGTGTATGCACCTTATAAAGTCATGAGCATTTGCAAGACGTGCCGCCTTTCTTATTTCACTCTCTGATGCATCTTCCTTCCCATATACAATGTTGTCACGTATGGTTCCTGCAAAGAGGGTAGGCTCCTGACTTACCAGTGCAATATGTGATCTCAAACTTCTCAAATGAAGTTCCTTGATGTCACAATTGTCTATGAATATGGATCCCTTGATAGGATCATAAAATCTTTCAATTAAGCCAATGATTGTGGACTTTCCTGAGCCACTCTGTCCCACTAATGCTACTGTTTTGCCAGCATCAATCTCAAGACTTAGGCCCTTGAGAATCATTTGATCTTGTCTTGCAGGGTATGAGAAAAACACATCTTTCAGTTTTATATCACCCTTCACAATCTTTTTTAATTTTCTGTGTCTAGTATCATCTGGTTCAATCTGAGTTTTCCTATCCAGTATTGCAAATACTGAACTAATGGCTCTTCCACTTTTAGCTATGTCAGAACTCATGCTTCCTGTGTCAGCAATTTGTTTCCCAGTGCCCATCAAAATGAGGAAAACTTGCAAGAGATTCTTTGATTCCACTTGTTTTTTATGTAATAATATGCCTCCATACCAAAAAATCAAAGCTATAGATGCTGTTGTTATGAATTGTGAGACAGACAATATGGAACCTGAGATCCATGATTGCTTGATGCTTTCCTTCTTGGGACCATCCATAGCAGTTCTAAACAAATTTAGCATCCTTTTCTCAGATGAGAATGCAGCAATAGTCCTGTGGTTGGTAGTAGCTTCCATTGCTAATTGACCAGCCTCTCTTTGAGCACTTTTTGCTTTGCCTGACATACTCTTCATGAGAATGGTTTTTGAATAGAGACATACAATGACCAAAGGCTGCATAGCAATCATGACAATAGCCACCCTCCATGTAACGATTAAACCAAGTACAAAAGCCAGCGAAGCAGTGACAGAAACCTGAACTAACAACGACATTCGTTCTGCAACGAGGGATCGAACCAAGTTGGCTTCGGTTGCCAAACGTGCACAGATTGCTGCACTTGTGTTCTCCTCTTCATCAAACCATCCTATCTCAAAGGTCAACACCTTCTCTAGCAAATTCTCTCGCACCCTTTTCAGCAAACGCTCTCCCATGATGGAAAAATTGTGATGTTGAATGAGGCCTGAGATAAAGTTCATGACAGCTATACAGCAGAAGATGGATGAGTATAACCTGATTTGTGATTTGATGAGAGAGTTATCATTTATGAAGTAGACAGATGCAACTATTCCTAAGCAATAGGAATAAATTGGCTGGCATATTCCTGAACCAATGGCACCTAAACATCCAAGCAAAGCATGCTGCCATTCAGGAGCATTCATTTGCAGTAAACGCCAGTGAGAGATGTTTGAACGGTAAGGTTTCTCCAAGTTTTCACTGCTGTAGTCGTCAAAGCTAGACTCTATAACACTGATTGAGTATATAGGGCTAAATGGTTGTGCAGGGCTAAATGCATGATGAATTGGAGTGCTATGCCAGCTTGAGTTTGAACTTGTTACATTTTCCATTGCACGGGGGCTCTTGTTTATTTCATGCTGTGCATTTTCATTTTGACTTGTTGTTTGTTGCATATGTAGCATTTTGCTGTAAATCCCACCTTGTCCATTGTTTAATTGGAGTAATTCATTGTGAGAACCACATTCAACCACCTTTCCTGATTGAAGAACTACTATTGAATCAGCTTTACGAATTGTCGACAGGCGATGAGCTATGATGATTGTTGTTCTACCTCTAGAAGCCAAGTCAAGGGCATCTTGTACTACTCTTTCAGACTGTGAATCCAAAGCACTAGTGGCTTCATCAAGTAGTAGGATTTTAGGGTCTCTTATTAAAGCCCTTGCAATAGCAATCCTTTGCTTTTGCCCTCCAGACAACTGAGCTCCTAGTTGTCCTACCTTAACAACAAAGTATAATATTCTAAGCTATGAAGTTATTATATGGTATATTGCTAAATATGTTTTAGTCTCTGAAAATATACCATTTTTTTTTTAGTCCAGGTAAAAAAAAATTTAATCCTTGCAAATATTCAACTTTTTACTTTTGAATCTTATTTTTTTTGTTTTAGTCCCTGTAATTGTAAAATTTGTTCATGTTGAAATTAATCATGTAATATATTTCTAATATTCTATTGGAGGGACTAAAATCAAATTCTTACATATTACAAAGATTAATTCCAACATTAACAAATTTCATCGGATTAAAAGCAAAAAGTGGTATATTTGTGAAATCTTAAAATAAAAAGTGAAAACCAAAGATAGCAAGTGTGACTGGAATGGGATAGGGCCCATAGCTTACTTGAGTTTCATATCCATTAGGAAGTTTAATGATGAAATCATGTGCATTCGCAGCTTTTGCTGCTGTTGTGACATCTTCCATTGAAGCTCCTTCCTTGCCAAATAGAATGTTCTCTTTTATGGATGTTGCAAACAATATTGGCTCTTGATTTACCAATCCTATCAAAGATCTAAACCACTTAAGGTTTAGTCTCTGTATATCATGTCCATCAAGCAATATCTCACCACATGTAGGATCATAGAATCTTTCCAGCAAAGAGATTATAGTAGATTTTCCAGAACCACTTCCTCCAACTAGGCCTACTGTTTTACCTGCCTGAACTTTAAGGTTGAGTCCTTTTAGAATCAGTGTATCTGGCGTTGAAGGGTAACTAAACTCAACCTCTTTAAATGTAATCTCTCCTCTGGCATGATTCAAAATCTTACCTTTTTCTTTGGTAGAGTTTATGGTTGGCTTTCTATCAATCATCTCAAAAATCCGGGTAGCAGCTGTCGTCGCCTCTAATATGGAAGCCAGATTTGGAAGTGCACTCATCAGAGACCTGCATATAGTAAATTGAAGTCAATAGTTGTGGCAAATGAAGTTCCATGGATAAGAGAAGCACATTTTTCTCCATGACAATATTAATTTTATTTCATGCACACAACAATATCTAGGCTTAATTGAAACAAAAGGGAAAACATGGTGAAGATACTCACAATCCTCCCCAAATGATACATATTTCAGCACAAAACACATGGCCACCCTTTTCTCCTTTGGTTCTGACTAGAACACTCCCAACCCAAGTTTGGAATGCCCAAGTAGCATATAGCAACCCAATACTTCCAATAACCACTCCCTTTGTTTGACCTTGTTTTATGCCAAGCTGCATACATGTTTCAAGAGCAGAGCTGAACCTTTTCAGTGTTTGCTTCTCACCTACATATGAATAAACAGTGCGAACCGATGATATTGCTTGTTCTGCTATGCTACCAGCAACTCCGAATGCATCCTTCATTTTACCACCCAACTCTTTCATAACCTTCCCAAATATGAGTGCTGGCATGATCATCATAATTGAAAATGGAAAAGCAGCTACTGCAAGTCTCCATGAGAGGAAGAGTGCAACTATAAAGCTAGAGAAAAATGCTGAGAGGTGAACCAGACAACTAGGTACCTAGGACAAAAAAAATACAAAGGGTCATTTTGAATTGACTTATTTGAGCTTATCTTTTAAGACTATTTGTTAGAGCTTATGACATGTCCCCAAACTTTTATCACCATATTTCCATAAATTTTTTAGGATAGCTAATGAAACAACTTATAGCTTACATGAAACTACTTTTATTATAAAAATAACTTATACATGAGCATTTATACTATAAACGTTTAATTAAGTTGTATATCCAAATAGGGCCAAATTATTTTAGCACAAAAAACTTAAAGGAGGAGGAAGGTTCTAAAACTTAAATATACCTTCTCAGCCAGTGTGTCTTGGATTGTTTGAGCATCAGAAGTTATGGTGGCGATTACTTGGAAGGTTGTGGAAGAGTCACTTTGCTTGTCAAAGAAACCAACTTCTTGCCTGAGAATTGATTTAAGATATTCAATCCTCATCCGAGAAGTTTGTCTTTCTGCAGTTCTTGTCCAGCATACTCCTACTGCAAGATAGTATCATGCACTCTATTGGAATCAATATTATAGTCTTCAAATGTTTAGAATAAATTAATTAGATGCACAATTATATGCAGTTAAACATGAGAAGCTATATTTCTTTATTTTTTTTCTTACTAAACATGACTCAAATTAGTTAAGGTGATACTGATATATGCATTTGAGTGATTGTCAATTCATAGATTCAAATAATGATATCCACTTCTTAATGTACCCAAAACTGGAGAACATATATCAAGTTTACATTGCAGCAGTACTTACCAATAAAAGCAGATAAAGCAACCCCAATGGCAACACCTAGTAGCCTGAGAGCATACTGAAAGAATGATGAACATAATTTTGTCATATTTTTTAAGTAAATTAAATTTAGAAAGAAATAAAAAAAATAAATTAAAATGAATGTCAGCATAACTACTACTAGCAACAAGAATAATGAAATCACAACTTTGAACTTAGATAGACGCACAATTATTGTTATTAGTGTATGTTAACTACTACTAGAACTAGCATGGTTTTGTTTTAATAACGATGATTTGAATATTAACATTGAATGAGATGTTTCACTGATTAACTAACTACCTTATTGATTGTATGAATGGAGATAGTATGTTGAGATCCACGAGCATAATCATCTATCAAACTGCCAAGAACAAGCATAGTCATTGGAGTTTGTATGCCATCTCCAATACAACCCAAAGTCCCAAACAGTAATAGCATCTTGTCAACACCATCTGCATAACGCAAAAATCCACCTTTGCTTCCCATATCCTTAGCATCACAAGTAATTACTACTTGTAATTCTATCTATGCTTTATAATTTCTAATTAATGTCCTTTCCTGCACACCTTATTATAATTTAAAAACATACTTTGTTTGCGTCATGAATATTATATTTAATGTCAATATAATTGCCAAATGGATTGAGATACATTACATACGTAATGGATTAAGACATTGGCCGGCACATATGTATTCTTCATTTGTTGTCAAAACATGAGACATTACAATTTTAACAATGCATTCTTCTAGTTCTAGTTCTTGGTTATGTTTTATTTGGCATTATTATGCAGTTTTATAACAATGTCCATATACAAGAACGGCGTGAAAGGTAACGTTGAGGATTAATGTTGCCTAATCATAATCATTGGGCCCATCAAATGTAATAGAAAATTAGGACTCTGACTGTCATTGGATGACATGATGTCTTATACACTAAACTACACAATTTTATTTTATATACTATCAATTATTAGTAGATTATATGTAACATTAATGATTAATGTAATCAAATCTCAGTCAGTGACGTGCAACAGAATCACATTCATATGGGAATATATCACTGGACCTTAAACCAAAAACATAAGGATGAAATGTGACATTATAGAGTAAAATGAAACACAAATGTCCACCACGAAAAAAAGTGAACGAAGCACAAGGACAAAACCAGCCTGCTAAGGTCTATTTACAAAGCATTGATTTGATACAATCTTCATTTTAAAAAAATGTCAAAAATTAAAATTCAAAAATGTTAAATAGGTTTTTTTTTTTTTTTTTTAAAAGTTAGAGCAAGTTGTGAAAGTATCAGCTTTTGGACATAGATATTGGGGCTATAAGTTTGACCTTGTAAAGTGGGCCTCTAATATTGGGTCCCATTTGGGTTATACCAAGAATTGACAATAAGATATTTCTTTCGGCAATTATAAATAAAATAAGTAGCTACATATATTTTTATAAGAAAAATAAATAAAAACTCATATATTAAAAATAGTTAGTAACCTTCATAAAAAAATTAGTTAAAAAACCTCATCTAATTTTTTTTTATGTAATCAAAAAATAATTATATTTTGCAAACTATCCTTTTCTTTTATTAAATTTTGTATGTTCTATTGAAATATATTAAAATAATATCACTAAATAATAAATTAATTAAATTTTTTTAGACCAAAAAATATACCCCTTCCGTTCCTTAATACATGTTATTTTTAGAGTTTTTTTTAAACTAAAAATAAGCTAGTTTGACAAACAAAAAAATCTTATTATACTCTTATATTTGATTTCATCCTCTTTATTTATTGCAACTCTCTTATTATTATTCTCAATGACTTTGTTAAAAATATAAATATTTTCAATGCAAATAATTGTTTTGAAAAACATTTTTAATAAATTTTTCTTGGTCGTGCATATATCTCTATAAATTTTTGTTAATTATACATTACTTTGAATTTGAAAGAACAATTATTTTATAGGAAATCTAAAATGTAATTAATTGACAATCAAAGATAAAAATTGACAGTAATTTTAAACTATTAAAACATTATGTAAAGATGAATAATTTTTTTCTTCAAAAACATGTATTAAGAAATAGATATTTTTTCCATATATTTAAGTACAACTTGTATTGATTATTTAAAAGAATTTAAATTAAAAATAATTATAAAAGTTATAGTTTTTGAAATTTGTATGCATAAAATAATTTATTTCTCTGTTAAAAAGATTCTAGTACTTATGATAAAGGACAATGATAATGGCGATGGAACAGGGTATAGAACAAATACACATTCCGTACAAATGGTGTTTCCAAGGTGGTCTGGTGGATGGTATCCAAGTCTACATGAATAATTAAAGTTGCCAAAAAAACTTTCCATTTCTACGTGGTAACTTATTCTTCCGTTTTACATTAATGATTTATTTATGAAAAATAAATTTTGACCACTGAAAAGTTTTACTTTTCATAATTTAAAAATAATAATTATATAACTTTAAGTATTTTTTTCTATTTATTAATATTTTCCTTAAAAAATAATTTTTTCAATTTTCAAAATATAATATTAATTAAGTCTTTTCAGCCATATCACCTAATTAAATTTTATATATATCACTTTTACTTTTTCAGTCTTACAATTTTTATTGTTTAAAATTTTTGTACAAAGAAATATAATGATTAGAATAAATAGACAAATAATTTTATTAAACTATTCATCTTATCTATTAGTAGGTTTTTTACTATGATCAATAATATAAATATTTTGAGAGTTATGTGTAACAATCATTGAAGGGTTTTATAGAAAAATAATAATTATAAATGATATTAATTTTAGACTTTTTTTATATAAAATGACACTTATTGTCGAATGGAGTAATTTTTTATTTTTCACTTTGTATTGATAGTAATGGTGAGTATACTAATACTATTTCATACGAGCAATTTAGAAAAATTAATATTTGTCCCTCTTTTGATTGTACATTTTTCTTAATATGTGCATAAAAATCAACTGTATCAACTAAATTATTAGACTTAAGTGATTAATGTACTTTAGTTAAAAATAATTATCTTATTTGTCATTTTTTTTGTCACATATTATTTTTTATTTTACAATATTAATACAATAATGATTATTTTTTCTATTAATATATTTTTATTTATTGTATCTCAAATTTCTCCACGAATTACAATAAATAAGAGTATTTGAATAAATAAAACTAATTCTTTCATTAAAATTACCACTATTAATCATTTTGCTAAAAATTATACACAACTCAAATAAATCATTTTTAACGAGTGGGAAGATGTAAAACTTACTCTTACTTGTCTCAATTATAAGAAAAAAAAAACAAAAAAAACATAAAAATCAATAAACTTATTTATTAGTATCATTTTTAGAATAATATTAAAAAATATAACTTTCATAAAAAAGTGTGTGATATTAAATATACTAATTATTATTTAAAAGACAAATATCAAATGACAGTAAAAATATTATTTAAACAATAAATATATTTTAAAAATTTGTAATTTTTTTTATAAATAAGACACAAGTGAAGAGGAGTGGTACCTATAGACACTCTAAAATTCAAATAAATATAAATTTAAAGAGAATAGAAAATACTGCGATGAAAATAAAATACTTTATTTGAAAAAAAGTCTGAATACAAAGAAAGAATTTTAGGAATTTTAATTTACTGCTTTTGGATTATATTGTTGCACTGTATCAACATAAAAAATTAGATTGAACTTGAGGCAATCTAAAACATTAAAAAAAAAACTCTAAATTTTTTCTTATTATTTAAGATATGAGGTAATATCATACATTATCCAAAGAAAAAAAAAATGTATCATGCATTATGGTGTGCGAATTGTTTAACGGATGGATCCAAGTGGCCAACCGGGTGACCTTGGTTAAATCAAAAAGCGCAACAAGGCACGCCACACCCACAATTTCCATGGACCTTGTTCCATACTCCCAATTTTACCATCCAAAATTGCAATCGATATTTAATGATATAATAATATTTCACTAATTTCATATTATTTTGCACCTAGGATACTCATCTTCGTTTCTTTAAGATTTGTGGAAACAGTAAATTTAGATAATAACTCTCACTCTTCTTTTTAAGTGCCGTTTATGATCAAAATAATTATATTATTTTTTTGGGTCTTCTTTAACAACTGATTTTAGATACTTGTTAGTTTTTGTCATTCTTTTTAATTGTTTTTAAAGTTTAAATGTTAATTATTTCGTTTGACCCACAATAGACATCAAGAATTTCAAAATAAATATAATTTTTTGTTTTAAATGTAAGATTAATTATTATTATTTTAATTGTAGCTTCTAATTGATATTATGTTTTTTATTCTTATTCCTAAAGCATTATATTTCACTTTATATTTATAATATTAGAAAATACATCAAATTAGTATAAAAAAAATTTGTTAAAATTATTATTTTATCCCTTTTATTTAGTATAAAAATTATTAATTATATTATCTACTCTTAATTTATTCTATAATTTTTTTTTATTTAATACGTGTTATTGTTTTATTTTTTAAAATGTATATGTTTTTATTTTTATAAGGACACAAATGAAAAACACACTTTTTAGGAAAAAGGAAAAGGAAAATATACTTAATTGTGTCATGTTGTTTAAGATTAAATCAACCAATATTTTTAGGCTAAAAAAATTAAAAACCAAAGGTTAAGTAAGGACGGTGGTGAGAGTATTTTGTGAGAAAAAAAAACGGTAAAAATAACGTTTGAAGTTTTTAAATTCGCCTCGATTTAGAAAATTTATATATATATATATATATATATATATATAATTTTATTAAATTATCTTTGTTATTAAAATATTTAACATTAAAATAAATGCATAAGAGTTATAATAAATACACACAATATTTCTTTAAGGTCAACATGAAAAGTAAAAATAAATATAAGAGTAAATTGATGTTTTAATATAATTTTATATTAATAATAAAACGATATAAATGTTTAGTTTCTTTAATAAATTATAATATATAAACAATTATTGATTTTTGTAATTTTTCATTTGTTATTTTATCAAATGAGGAATATTATTTGAACATAAAAAAATTGACATCATATTCGATATCTTATAAAAATACAATATTTATAATTTTTTATTTGATTTTTTTAATAATAAGACAATATTCACTCATTTAAATAATAGAAGATCGAAAAAAATATATTTATAAACAAATACACATATATATGTTAAATATCTGATTTGATTAAAAGAGATAATTAAAAAAATTAATATCATAAATAAATCATTTAAAAAAACGGTTTATATTTGTCTTATCAAATAGTATATTTTTAAAGTCTACAATTAACTAAAATATAAAATAAAATAAAATAAAATAAAATATTTTGGTCAAACACAGATACGGGCGGTATGCCAGTATTTTGACATGAACAATACGAGGTTGTGGAGGATTCCCATTGTAAGAGTGACATGGCAATTATGAATTGGTCAACGTGTCAAAACCCCAGGCATGATGAAAAAGATCTGGTTAACATCTGACAGATATGTAAACCAGGGAGGTGTGTGGTGGTGTTGTCCTCATTGTTGAAAGCTACAGAACGAGGTGCAAGCATTAAATGGAGGATTACTAATGTAGGACAAAGGAAGAGAAATGGCATCATATGGTCCACACTATATGCAGCAGCAACGGTGAAAACTTTGTAAGGTGGAAACTACCAAAACATAACTATGGCATCTATGGTGAGAGTAGGGTGATAAAATAACGGTAGCACCAATTACAATTTTCAGTACATTGGAATTCTTTGTGTAGAACAATTTCACAAATATTTGTGAAGAAATAATATATCATCTTAAATTGAAGACGGTCGGTTATTTTCCTGAATTAGCATAATAATAAACGTTTTTCTTTTATATGAAAATCTTCTAAAAGTTTTTTTCCCTTCTAAATTAGCTTTACAATTTAAAGATGACATATTTAGTCTTTATTGAGAATGATCTTACTATTCAAGATAAAATGTAATGTCTTTTAATATTTTTGAATGAATTAATGTTTTTTTTTAATAAAAAATATAATAATAAACAACACTTAAAATTCACATACACAAATAAGGAGTCAGATGTTTAAATTTAAGAAGTGATTTTTATTCTAATAATATCAACATGTAGTATTTGACCCGATCATTATATATGTAAATAAATGAAGATTGAGTTATGACTTAAATAATGTATTTTATTGAAGTATTTTATAATGTATTATAAAAAGATATTTTAATGGAGAAATTAAATCAATCTATTTAAATTTTTTTAAAAGTACAAAATAACGGACATGACAATAAAGCAAACAAAAAATATACACCCTCAGCCAAATGAGTTTTAAGATCCACACCAAAACGTAACGCTAAAAATTACAAATATTTTTGCAAGAACCAATTAAGACTCAAGTCAAGACATTTTCGAGCATTAACTCGTCACATATTTATGCTCTACACAAAACATTTACATTGTGTTTAGAATTTAAGGTTTAAGATATCACATTTAGCTTCTCTTTTAAACTCTTAATAAAAAATACACAACTGAAAAAGAGATGTTGAAGTGACTCGTTAACCTCACAACCAGTAACACAAAATAGCGAATCATTATGTACCAATCCACAATTCGCCAAATTGTCCTTTGTCAGATTTCTATCCTTCTAACACTCTCCAAACAAAAATATGATACTTTAAAAGGTACCAACTTGTTCAATTGAAATCATGTTTTGGTGACCATTCAACCTCCGCAACTTTGAATAAATCTGAACAATCACCATATAAAATTGAATAAACAAACACACTATCGCATTCCTTTCGTACTGCCACCCCCTACCAAGCACACTAAATTTCCCTCCCACAAAGATTCTTACAGTTTTTAATTTAAAATACTAAACTATTTCACACATTGATGATCTAACTTTACAACTTTCGCACTAATCTAATTAATACGATTGTCTGTTTTTTTCTTTTATAAAAAAATCATAAAATTATTTAAAGAAAATGGTTTTTGATTGATAAAGAAGGTATTAAAATTAGTATTAAAATAAACTAAAGACAGCTAAAATTTGAAGAAAAAAACGTCAAATAGAATATCCAAATCTGCATAGACAAATAATACGCTCAGCTGTAATTTGAATCTAGAACATTTTTTTCTGGACAGTTGCGTAAAATTTTCGTTGTTAAACTCTTTTTCAAAAAAAATCCAAATATTATCCAGTATATCATTATTAAAAAGATAAAACATATAAAAAAATAAAATCGAATAAACAATTATTTGTATTACATCTGAACTAAGATGAGAAAAAAAGATGACCGAAATCCTATAATATAGGTGCCCTAAAAAGAGTCCTTAAATTATCCACCACAGATAGAGAGAGAGTTCCCCGTTTGAATAAATAAAAAAATAAATAATAGATTGAAATACTTGAAATTTGAACATGTAAATAATAGAGAACAGAAAATACTACTGGTACTAGTCTAATACATTTGAAGTGCCAGAAGCTAAAAGCTTATAATATAATTAAACGAAAATAAAAAAAAAAGAAAATAGTACTAAAGAAATGAGCAACGAGCAGCAAGAGGTTCTGTTCTAATAACAGATGGTGGGGGCGAGTGAATTGAAGATAGAACACATATGTGGCTCGTTGCTCATGATGTGCTGTGCTGGCCAAGTAGTTAATTAATGCACATTCACATCACAAGCACACTTTCTTCACTTCACTTAGCTTCTGCTGCTCTACTATTGTCGTCATTATCACCCACGCCGTCACTTTCGCCGTTATCACAACCACCATTACCTTCCATCTCATCATCTACAGGAGAGTTCACCATCCCTACTACTGGATTTGGCTCCGTCATTTTTCTCCCATCTCGAGGTGGTGAAAACACCACTGGCAGGTAATGCTTCATCTCGCACGGGAACTTTGAGTTCTTAAAATGCTCTTTCAAAGCTTCCAATCCCTTTTCCAAAATCACTTTTATTAATCACCATTATTACCATTATTATATAAATTCATTTTTATTATAAATATTAATCTACATACCTGAACTCTCGCGTAGGTGATTTGGCAAATTTTTCTTGAGTTAAACACCTCCCAATGTTGGTGGTGGAAGGCCTTGTAGAGTCTCAGCGTTGCCTCTGGAGATGTCATATTCACAAACCCGTATCCCACGTTGCATTTGTTCCTATCAACACCAATTTCCCATTTGTAGATAACTTACATTACTACTAAAATAATATTCACTAAAAATATAAATCTCTTTAATCAGTGAAACTAAAAAATCTACATCTTAAGAGAAAATGATGCGGAGAAAGTAAGAAAAAAATACTGTTAAACGAGTCATGAAGAGGTAAAGATGTTCAAATATAATCAAACATGTTTTCTTTGAATTGTCTTGATAAGTTAATTTACTTGTCAAATGTATCTTACGTTAATTAATATGTAAGGGGACTTGAATATGTATCTTACTACTTATTCAAAGTATGTGCTTGATTCCACGTTTGAGGCAAAAATAAGATTTTGGAACTTGTAAAATTGATAATTTATTTACACGATTTTACTCTATAATTTATTGTTTAATTCACCTATGCTTAAATTTATTCAAACATATACTATTTTACATTCAAAATCATTTTTAAATAAAATCAACTTATTCAAAATCATTTTTTATCATCACAGAACCAAATATGCACCAAGTTAATCTTTGATTATGCGGAGAATATCACCGTAATTTTGCAAAAAAAGTTTAACAAAATATAGTATAGGTTTTGCCCTTGGCATCAAAATTGTTATACTCAACAATAATATAAAGTGGATTTGGGTACACATAATGGGGGAATGTGGAAAATGTAAAATACTTACTTGAAATCAATAGGAAGGTAGACGAAGTCATAGGAGGATAGAGGCTGGTCATCGCCGTCTCCTATCTGCTCGTTGCAGTGTATGCAGTGGTTGTCCAACATGTTCAACAGTAACTTCTGACTACACCCGCTCAAACAAAATACATATCACCCCAAACAAAACATTACTATAATTTAATATTTTATTACTCAATATATAGCACCTATTTCTGTCTCTTTCTAATCTTTTGGAAAAAAGAGTCAAACATTAGAGGGTATGATAGCAACTTAACTAAAGAAAAAAAAAATTGGCAGCACAGAATTTTACTTTTTATTAAACTAAATATTTAAAATAAAATAAAAAAAAGACCAACCTGTATTTGTTGGGTATGTTTTTTATCATGACAGTTGTTCTGGAGTCTCTGAAACTGGAATCAACAATAGCATCTTCTTTGATCACAAACCGAGTTTCGTGTTTCTTTCCTTGCTTCCCCCTCCAATTCAAAGTCCTGTTACTCATAGTGTCCATTGAGTTGCTTCTAAAAAAATTCCTTCTTGGAGAATTCTGCTCTTCAAGCCTATTGATACTTCCCCGGTTACATGTGAAATTCTTGTGAGAAAATTGTGGCGGTTGAGGTGAATGGTAACGAGGATCAAAATGATGAGGAAAGTGTGGTGTTGGTGGTGAGAGAGGTGGATTAATGTTGAAGTGAATAGGTTTATTGGATACATAAGAGGGATAAATTGAATGGTAAAACTTTCTTCCAAAACCAACTTTACTAAACTCAATGGTAACAAATTTCCCATTAATTTCTTTGCCATTCATTTGTTTCAAAGCTTTAGCAGCATCTCTTATGTCAAAAAACTCCACAAATCTTTCATTCTTTTTCTTCCCCAGGGTGTCCCTCACTTCCTTTATGGGTCCTACAATTAATTAAATAAAATTATATTCAAATAAAATTGAAGGACAAAGACACAAAAATAAGTAAGTTATTTAAACACAGTATATATCAATGAGGGTTGATGTGGGATTAAGAAAAAAATAAAAAATAAAAAACAGTATAAAATACTTACAATATTTGATGTCAAGATTTGCCTCAAAAGTATAATTTCTTCAAAAAGAATATGATAGTGACATGTCTATAAAATAAACTTTTATAATTTTTTTCTATTAAAAACACGCTACTTTCAGATCTCACTTGACAAACAGAAAAGAAAACAAGAATGTAGTAATAAACAAAATAATTTTCTTCAAAAAATTAATAAACAAATTAATTGAAATTAAATTAATTAACGAATACCAAAAGTCTCGAAAACTTGTCGAATATGGTGAGAGGAAACATCGGCGTCCAAGTTGAAAACGACTAAGGTTCCTTGATTCTGAAGGTCAGGGAGTAAGTAGTTAGCCCATAGAGGAGAACCGGCGACAAGACCAGACGGCGGCGGCGCAGTATTAAATTGGGGACAAGACAAGGGATTATAGAACGAAACACAGTGAACATGGTGAGTACGAATAGCGGTAAACGCTTTCTGAGCGTGTCGGAGATCGTAGTAATGAACAGTTACGATTCCGTAAGGTAGAGACTCCGTATGGAGTGCTCTGACGTCTCCGAAAGATTCGAGATCTTTTCGGAGGTCAGAGTGAGAGGCGGTGGGAGGGACGGGAGTGAGGAGAAGGGAGCGGGTGGGTGAAGGGGAGAGATGCGGCGGAGGAGTGGCGGCGTAGTGAGGGTAAGGATAGGGAACACCGAGTGCGAAGGAGAAGGGAATATGGTTAGTTGGAGTAAACTCTTGAGCTGTAGGGTCTAAGGTTCCTTGGAAGCGGACAATGATAGCAGTTTCTCCCATCTTTATTTGAAGTTAGTGAAAACAAAAGAAAAGAAAAGTGAAGAAGTGAGAGAGAGTGAGCGTCAACAAATGTGAGTAGTGAGTGAATGGAAAAAGAAAAACAGCACACGGACAGAGGAGAAGGACAGACACGACTGGGACAAGGAAAGGGCTGTTTTCCTCATTCTAATTTTCCTATATCACCCGTTTTTCCTAAATATATGTACTTTCCATTCCCCAACAAATATGCCCCCTCCCCCTCCTATTTACTACACTACCCCCCTTCCTTTCCACTTCCCCTCTTTTTTTTTTCTTCATATTTATTTATTTTATATAATGATTGACAAAATTCTATAAATAAATCTATAGTAATTTTATAAAATTATTACCTTTACTTATTTGTTCAAAATTACTATTATATGTATTATTTCACATGAATCAAAGAAAAATAATAAATCGATGAAATTGAATAGTATATCTTTTATCATATATAACAGAATAAAATAAAAATCACAAAGACTAAAGAGATTTGTATAATGTGTTAATTTCAATTTGAGATCATAATTTTTTTATAAAAAATATCATAATAAAAATCATGGAGACTAAAAATTTGTTATATAATGTGTTAGTTTTAATTTGAGTTCTCAAATTTTTTTATATAAAAGATCAAAGATAGTAATTTTTATTAAAATAATTTTATTACTCATTAATGTATTCTTATTGTAATAAATGTAAAGTTAAATATAATAACTTTAGAATGATACCCATGATAATTAAATTTTATAGTTCGAAAACATATTTAAAATTTTATTGTAAATAAAAAATAATAATATTTTTTGGACAATTTATTTCAATAAATATTACCGTTACTGTGAGATAATAACAGTATTAAGGATTAGTATATTTATCATAATTATAAATACAAATTAAAATACATTTAATTAAAAATAATACACATGATATTAAATAATCATAGGTTAAATTATTTTTCAGTTGAAAATTAAATTTTTTAATGATAATTTTATTTTGCAGATATGATTTAATATGAAATGTAGAGAATATTTATCAAATCATCAATAACATCTCTTGTAAAGCAAAACAAACTAATTAGAGCCTCTACTATTTTGGCGGATACTAACCGAAATATAATGACTTGAGAAGTATGTTGAATTTTTAATTTGGAAGAAATATAAATAAAAAATAAATTAATGTTTTATTTGAAAACAAATATAGCAATTATTATAGAATGATACTATAAAATATTATTGTTAGTCATTAGAGTGTTGACTATTTTAATTAATACTAATTAAAAGATGATGACATAAGATATACATTAAATTTCTCAATTTAAAAGAAAATATAATATAGAATGTTTGATTTCATTTGAAAATAAAAAGAGTTTTCCAATTTAAAAGAAAATATAATATAAAACGTTTGATTTCATTTGAAAATAAAAAGAGTGGTTATTATGCAACAATATTATAAAATATTTTCACTCGTATATATCAGATGACGTTATAATTTATGCAATTTTTTTTTACAAAGACTATAACTTTTGTTAATATTAATTCTTAAAATATTTTCAAAAATAAGTACACGATAATGACATATATACAATCAAATGCATGTGTAAAAAAAAATTAAACTCACAACACAAATATAAATTAACTTAAAAAAGAAAATATTAATTTATATATGATTTTTCTCACTTATTTTGTTAACTTTCCTGTTATTATTTATTAGTATTGGGGAAGTATGGACAGAGAAGAGAAAACGTATATAGAAATAAATACAAGTTAAATATGCAAATAATCTATTTTTGTTTATTAATTTTATTCTATTTTATTCACGAATCACATGCAATCCTCTTATTATGACAAATAATTGAAATATTTCTATCAAATCAGTGTTTTATTGAATAACTATTAAATGAAAATTTTACTTTCCTTCAATTTTGTAGTCAATGCTTAAATTTTTTTAATTGAATGTTAAATTAGATATTATTAAAATACTAATTAATTTTAAGTTTATGTAATATCTATATTTTATGCTTAATTTTTTAGGACTATGAAGATAATATTAAATTTCTCTGCAATATATATATATATATACATACATTTAATTAATTTACTTTTAAATACTTTTTATATTTTTGGAAATACCTACTCATTGCATGATACTTGCCAGCTTTCTTGTTAATTTTGATGAATTAACAATTGATGACGTAATTAATTGGATTATTTTAAGTAATCAATAAATGTTGATAAAAAGTACCATTTTTGAGAAATACCATTATTCGTTGTATCAATATTATTTAATTAATGAAAAATTATAGAAAATAATTAATAAAACCATACATCGGCAAAAAAACTATATATTATTTTAAATTAATTTATTAGGATTTAAATTTAATAAATAAATTCAGTTAAATAAATAATTATACTTAATTCATTTTGACGAAAAATAAAAATAATACGAAATAGTGAGAATTTTAGTCATAAAATAAAAATAATAATAATAAAGATTAATCAAATTGGCATGAATTGAATTTAATGAATTCGCTCCACTAGCTTCATATTTTGTTGCATCGCCCTCCTTTTATAGTAAAATATTAAACTCCCGACAAATCTAAAAGCATATCAAACATGCTAACTTTTTTGTATTTGTTGAAATTCTAAAGTGTAATTTTATTAAAAATTATCACAGCACATTTTAATTATGTTAAACTCATTTGATGATCTGAATATGTATTAAAAAGTGAAATAGAGTTATTGTGAAAAGTTTTTGCTTGAAGGAAGGTGATGATAAGTTGAAATACAAATGAGAGAAAGTGTTACAAATTAAATTGAATTACAATTTAGATGATTTGTTTATAAGAGTTCAAATGAAAGGAAAAAAAGTTCAAACTTATTTTCTCTAATTTGGGAAGTAGAAAGTGAGATAAATAAATATGTGTATATATACAGGGACATAAAAAGATCTCTAAAAAGACGAGGATTTTTTTGAATATCCTAAAATAAAAAAGTAACCAATGTCCCACTTTAAAAACATATCTAAATATTTTATTTTTAGGGACATTCCCTAAATTGCATACCACCATGTGAATATAACAATTTATTTGTTAGTTTTTCAATTAACAGTGCCAGGTCCCACGTTGCACATTTCTAAAACCATGACCGTGCATATTTTTATTATGTCAAAACTCACCGATGATTCAAACATGTGTTATATCTAACGGTTAAGGTGAATTGGAGTTATTGTGAAGAAGATCTGCTTGAAGGAGGGTTATCACAAGTTGTAAGGCAAATGAGAAGTATGTTAAATCAATGAAATTGAATTAAAGGTGATATGATTTTTTTTATAAGAGTAGAAATGGGAGAAAAAAGATAAAACTTTATTTTCTGTTATCTGATGGTGTAGAAAGTGAGATTATATTGGTCCAACAAGTTTAGAGGTATAAAATCACCTAGTTTTTTATACAAAAATTTAACTGTTTTTAAATGTAAAATAATAAAAAAAAATTATGGATCTTAAAAAAAAAACAAGATTTAATATAGATATTATTTATGATTTTATAATATATAATAAAATTAATTTTTAATTGTTTATAAAAAAAATTGACATGTATTCTTTAAACTGTAAAAAAAACGTATAAAATGTAGCATAGTCCGAAGAGGAATAATAGACAAAAGGTTCAAAAGAATGAAATGAATTGGTTATTTATCCAAATTGTGGCATAGTATGAATTTGCGTTCACCTCACTCAGTCGCTCGCTTGCTTTTAACGATAGTTTGGATTTCTCATTCACAAATTGATCTCTCATTTGTTTTGACGGAGGTCCTTAAAGATATTCCACTATAATGAACTCATATAATTGTAAAGTTTCAATTTTGAATTTGAAACAAGACATTCAATCTAACAATATCGACGTTTATCACCTCACTTGTTATGTAACATTCTAAAAGATAAAGTTGATTAGCTGTATTTTTGTTATGTGTTTTCTTTTGTATTTCTATAACTTTTGTGCCAACTCTAATTTGATAGAGATGAATGTATAATAGTCATTCCGTTTTAACATAAATATTGTTTTAGTTTATAAAAATGTTCCAAAATAAATGTCTTTTGATTTTGATTTATGCGCTCATAAATTGATATTATTTATACCATTTTTAAATCATTAACATTTAGTGTATATTTATATGACAATATTTTATAATTATTGATAAGGATAAATTTACAAAAAATTTATATTTATTTTATTTTATTTTTTGTTCGTAGATGAAATACTAATTATCACTAGAAATCTACATACATAATTGTGAGATATTAAATTCGAACTCAAAATATAATATTCAAATTAACAATATTAATATTTGTCAATTGAATCGATATTTAAAAACAATACTACTTTATTTATTATTATTTTTTAATCTATATAAAAAAAAAAACTAAAACAGTGTATATTTTGAAACGGATAAGAGAGTATTAGGTAGAGTAGGTATCTCTAATAAAAGACATAAGCGAGTGGGAATAAATAACCGCAACGCGAGGAAGCAGCCATCCATGTTTGCTCCCCGGAGCCTTGTTATGAGGAATGTTTGCCGGTGCTGGTGGGTGGACAGAGCACAGAGGTATGGCTACAAACCTAGTAAAACTAAATACTCGCGGGTTTATGTTTGCCACCCAGCTTGGATTAAATCTTGCACACCAATATATACCATTTGATACAATCATAAATAAAGTAGGTTTGCTTTTTCCAACATACAAGTTATTCGTGCTCGTATCTTCATATCTCTCAATTATGTGAAGAAAATAATTTTATTTTTCAACCCTATTTTTTTAATTAATCTAATAAATATTAAATTAGACTATGATTGTTCTTTTATATATTAAATGTTATAGGCTAATTCATGTTTAACTGTCAATACTCGTTTTTTTTTAAAAGAGATAATAAAATATTATAATTAACTCACAAAATTGTGAGGTTCTAGATTCGAATATGAGACATGGTGTTCGACCTAATAATATCGGCATTTGTCAGTTGAACTATAATTTAAAGACTTATCACTACTCTGTTAAACACGAGTAGTTGTATATGAAATCATGGCTTGTCGCTGCTCGTTTAACATTCACATGCTTCACGACTGATTTTGTTTCCTGCACGGATTCAACGTGCAAGGTGTCAAGTAAATTTTGATGCTATTGAAAAAAATTTAACTATATCATCTTCGATTGTCTTTCTATTGACTCACTACGGCCTTGAATATTGCTTGCCTCAACTTACCCTAAATTCGACTGTTTACCGTTCTCGATTAACAACTTAAAATATTTTATGTCTTAAATTATATTTTAAATGATGTGAAACTATTGTCATAATAATAAGAAACTAACATAATTTCACTAATTTACTGACATTTGCCTATAAAAAACAATAAATTAAAATGAAAAATAGTTAATGCCTTTTCAATTGGGGTTTATCAAGCGTGGAGTAGGAGATCAGAGTAGACCATGCTTGTGAAGATTGTCTTACAGTTTAGCCTACATCAAACATATGTCAGTTCAGACTGTTTTTAAAAATATGGTTAATTTTTATATTTTTTAAAGTTAATTTAACTAAATTGGCCGAAGAAACAAACATTTTAGGTTTATCAGACTTATCTACAAAAGTAAATGTCATAATATTTTTTTATTATTATTACATTAGATTTTTTACTTTGTTTTAAATTAAAATTTTGTTAACATTTTCAACAATTTAAATATATTAAGTAACATTATATTTTTACATGTAAAAGGTGTCAAATATTTAAGCATATTATATGATATAATTGAAATATGATGTCATATAAAGTCGCATCATCTAAAATATGTTAAATCTCAACATAAATTAATCTCATGAACTTATTAGTCTATTTAAAGATACAACAGATTACTTATTTAATAACATTAATATAAAATAGATTTTAAATAAGTCAATAAGTCATACCATACCTAAAAAATGTAATACTTATGCTTAAAAGTAAGCTTATGATAGATAATAATAGGTCATGTTTGGACTTTATTTTTTTTAGTATGTTTGATTTAGACCTTAAAAAATCTATCTTGTTCTAGCATATTCTTACTTCTAATGTTGAGTTCAAATACCCTAAATGAAAAAGAAAACAACAACAAGAGTTTCATCAATCCAATTATTTCGATTTTAATTAATCAAAATTTGAAGAGATGGAAATAAGTCAAATTATGACCTACCCAATAAATAAAAAATAGTTCTAAAATTTCATAGATAATTATTGCAAATCACACTTTATAAAGTAACATTCATAAAATTCACACACATACAATTTTTTAGAAGAAAGGAAAACATAAAAAAACACAAAATAAATAAATTCATAAAATTCACACACATACAATTTTTTAGAAGAAAGGAAAACATAACAAAACATAAAATAAATAAGTTCACAAACACACATAAAAAACAAGGAAGCATTTTCTTCACTAGGCCCAATAACAAACTAGCAAAATAAATAAGAGGCCCAATGCTCCTTTTTAAAGACTAGGGAGCTTCTTTTTCCTCATATCTTTTTAGAAACCCTTCTTTTTAATATTTTTTGACAAAATTACACTTTTCTAAAAGTATACTTTTGAATCCGTAAAAAAAATACTTCTGAACATACTTCTGGACGCATATTAAATTCAGCTTTATTAAACAAAAAATCGAATATTAACAAATTATTAGTAGTTTTTTTTGGCATTATCCTAATGCTTCTAAATGCTGCCACCACTACTACCGCTTTCTTTGTGTTGAGCCACAATAACCATATTTTCCACGAAAACACAAAGTTCGATAAAGAAAATTACTGGTGCTAGTAAAGCATGTAACTTGGTATGAGAGTATCCATAAAAATTGGAAATGCAAAAGATGGGTCTTTTGTTGGAGGATTGTTTCTGGTTTGATTGTTGTTAACGAGAGGAGTCTTTTGTTGGAGGATTGCTTTTGGTTTTTCTTGTTGTAATTTTAACACCATGTGCTTTGTTCTTGATCACATCAGAAGACATAACAAGTTGAAGTTAACGAGATGGCTTTCGGATGTGCTTATCTTACTCTAACTTACACATGATAATGGGGTTTTAAATGAGTTGTTTGAAAATATGTTTTTGAATAAATCCCCCAAAAGTATACTTTTGGAGAGGGGTAATTTTATAAAAAATTGAAGTTTTAAAGAGCATAGGGGTTGAAGCTCTCAAAAGAATAATCCTAAATATGTTTTTCATTAGTAACCATCAATGCATGTTTCTCTCCGGTATTCAACATAGTCTGTTTTTTCTTCATCCTTTTGCATTTACACTGGCCATGTGTCATTTCTTCCTCTTCTTTATGCATTTAAGCATTGTTTCCTCTTGTGAAATTGCGATTGTGACAGGCAAATAAACTGCAAAACATAGAGATAGCAAATGGAAGTGAAAGGCGCAGTTGGGCAGGACAAGAACCGCGACAACATTGTTTTGCGGGATGGCAGGAGAAACAGTGACGAGGGTCTCTTTTTGGGGAGACGAAATGTGAAGAAGGCATACAAAGCCGTGGCTTGCAACCGCAATTTTGCCATTTCCAAATTAATTTTTATTGACTATTCAAATAAAAAGATTAAAAGTAACTGAATTTATAGAAGCTACTATTATGGCTGGACAACAGGCCGGGTAGGGCGGGTTCAGGCCGAAAAACCCCAACCGGCCCAATTCGCGGTTGTCAAAATGAAGCTCATTTTTGCCCAATTCATAATTTGGGTTTGCGGGTTGTGGGTTGCACGGGTCGCAGGTTACACGGGTAAACACAGTCGGGTTGGATCTTTGTTTGGACTATTCAAATTTTTTGGCCCAATAACTTGTTTATAAAAAAACCCAACTATGTTTTGTAATTTTTCAGAAAAATAGTATTTTTTTATCCATTCCAAGGCCACTTTTGAGCCATTTAAAGTCAAAATTTGTATTTATTTTTTCTTTTAAAATTGGGCTACTAACATTCACATAACATACATTAACATACACATACATCAGCTTACAATTAAAGATTTACACAGTTTAATTTATAGATAAAGTCCAACAGATTACAAGTCCAACATATTACAATAGTTTAATTTTTCAAGTCCAACAGATTAGAACAGTTTAATTTTTACTACAGCTCAGCCATATTCAAGTTATAGATAAAGTCTAATAATACACACATTCAAATTCAAATTATACATAAAGTCTAATATTAATACACACTTGTTGGAAAATATTGATAGTTATAATTGACTCTATGACAATACAATATCAATATATGTTTCCAATTTGTTTCCACTGCCAACCTAAAAAATTAGAGCAAAAATTAGTATTCGATAATCATTGTAAAAATATGCTGCTGATGTGTGTCATAGAAAAAATAATTCAATACCTTGTTTGCAATCAACATTAAAAAATTTCATACTCAATAATGTCAAATTCCACTTTAGCTTAGTTTCTTGTATAGTAGCCTAGTTTGAATAAAAAATAACCCATCAACCCTTTCATAATCAATCCATGCATGCTGAATAACATAATGAGTGTAACAAAAATTCGAAGGTAGACTTCACACAACATTTGTACATATGACTCAAACACCAAGCATAGCCATACCTCAATAGTTGCATCAGATGCATCAAATGAATCATAGCTGACAAAGCCAAAGCCTCGTGAATTTCCCGTGTCAGGATCTCTCATGATCTGCAGCAAGATGCCTCAACAATCAATATTTAATTAAATTAACAAGACGAAATGTATCTAGTCACACAGAAAGACATTATAAAATATAAAGATGGTCAAATTCAAGTAAAGTAAGTCAACAAAAGCACAACACAAGCAACAGTCCATTTCAATCCCTACGTTTCCAGATTGTGTCGCAAAATGTGTATGTTTTTCAGAAATAGATAACATGCAATTCTAAAAGTAATAAGACAAATAAGATGGTATATAGGCTTTAATATGATGTCAAAGGGGGATCAATCAAAAGCTCAAGTTCACTTATTGGTATACAAGCTTTAATATGATTTTCAAATTATCAGTACTTAAAAAGTGCAAAATGCACCAATAAGTATAACTCTACTAATACCATACATATCAGTCTCCAACTACTTCTATACATACATAGTTACAGAAAAAGATAAATTACAATATAAGAAATCATTGATCCAAACAAAAGTAAGTCAACAAAACCACAACACAAATAACAGTCTATTTCAATCCTTGAATTCCAGAATACATTATTAATACCATATAGGGACTACAGTTATATATAACCTCAGGTTATAAGTGACAAATCAATGCAAAATTAAAATGAACTATGCAACCAAAAGAGAGAACACATGAACCTAGATAAATCACATCACCCAAAATTTAAATAGGTTAATAGGGTCATTTTAGCAAGTTGGCATACAAGAATGAACAACTTTAATATACAAAAGTCAAAAGGAACTTAATCAAAAACTAACAAGCCAACCTGTGGTACTGCTTGCAGGTTTTTTAAGCTTCAGTTTCTGGAATGCTTAAATGAGGGTGCTCAGTAGCAGCTTCAGTATCAAGCAAGCACATATGTCATGATTATATATTATATATATGCCAAGGAAGACATCAGAATGTAATAGGAAGATATAACAATAGTAACTTACTAGGCAGAACAACAGTTTATACCATTCCCAAAAAACTCATGTTGATATTGTCATAGAGCCAAGTCAATATTTGATATATTTGTGTGACTTCAAAAAATTCAAAAAAGTCCAGATCTAAAAAGTTTGACAGAATTAGGTAGTATTAACACAAGATTGACAAAATCATTTCAAATTAGTAACAATAATAGGAATATGACATACAATAATTTTACTCAACCATAACTATGTGGCTGTGATGATGAGCCACCTGCAGTAGTTGCATTTCCTACTGACATTCCTTGAAACTCTGAAATAATCAACAAAATAATAAACATTCGACTATATTATTAACATATAAATATATTAAGAAATTCAAACAGTTGAAAGATATATAAATAATTTTACCTTTAATAATTTCTTCAGAAAGATCAACATCTTCACTAAGATTTAAGTCTTTAAAATAAGTGAGTGAAGGTTTTAACCAATTATGAGTGCAGATTAATGCTTCAGCCATTTATGGCTTAAGAGAGCTTCTAAATGTCTCAATGACTCTCCCACCAGTGCTAAAAGCACTTTCAGAAGCAAATGTAGATACCGGTATGGCCAAAATATCTTTGGCTATAAGGGATAAGATTGGGTACTGAGTTGCATTATGTTTCCACCAAGCAAGAATATCAAACTTTTCACTCATCTTCACACATTTACTAGAATAATATCCTTCAAGCTCATTTTGTTGGTCAATAGAGTCTTTCTCTTTCAAATGGTCTTCAAAAGCTTGTACTCTGGCCATATGTGAATTATGGGCAGCATGAACAAAGGTTTCATCTTGGGAAGCATTGTCAACCGCCATGGGAAATGATTGTGGTGAATTATTTGTTTTTTCATAGACTTTTTTATACCAATTGTACATTTTAGTTAAATCTTCTTTAATTAATGTGATCAATTCAGTAGCCACCTCTGATTTAGTTGCATACATATCTTGAAAGCACCACTCAACATATTTCAACTTATACCATGGATCGAAAATTACCCCAAAATACAGCAACTTGTTAATGTTTGTAATACGACCCCAATACTTATCATACTTCGTTAACATATCCGCAACCACACTTGCAAAAATGGTATTCAAATTCAAAGAGGCATTTTGCAACTCACAATAGATTGCAGACAATTGGTGAAAAGCTGCGTGTATACTTTCATGTTGTGAAGAGGAAAAAACTCTAGTTGCCTCATAAAATAACTTCAAAAAAGTTGCAAACGCCCTAGCTATATCCCAATCAGAACTAGTTGGGGGACCAGCTTCCCCAAAGAAATCCATATAACTTGACTCCTCAATCTCAAGCTTTCCAAAAGCTACTTCAAACTTCTCCACAGCCTCAAGCATCATGTAGGTGGAGTTCCATCGAGTTGAAACATCAAGAGATAACAATTTTTTACAAGATATTCCAGCCAATTGAACACACTCCTTAAACTTGGCAGCTCTATGAGATGATTTTACAAATCTAACAGCATTTCTAATCCTAGAGATTGCCAAATTTTTTTCTTTCAAGCCATCAGTTACAACTAAATTCAGAATATGAGCAGCACACCTCATGTGGAAGTGTTCCTCATCCCCCATCAAACCATCCGTATTATTTATCTTTTTTTTTCAAAAAAGCTACAGCTACATCATTAGATGATGCATTGTCAACGGTTATAGTTGACACATTCTGAATTCCCCAATCCTTTAAAACCTCTTCAATCTTCTTACCAACTGTGTCACCCTTATGATTTGGGATTACTGTGAAACTAATAATCCTTTTTTGATAATTCCAATCACTATCAACAAAGTGTGTCGTAAGGGTCAAGTAGTTAAGGTTTTGGATTGAACTCCAACAATCTGTTGTAAGAGCTACCCTATTGCAATCAGACTTAAAAAAAGCTTTCAACCTTACTTTTTCTTCCAAAAACAATTGAAAACTATCCCTAGCTACAGTTCGCCTAGATGGTATTGTAAATTGAGGTTGCAATGTTCTCAACAAATATTTAAATCCTTGACCTTCCACAACTTTGAATGGTTGTTCGTCCAAAACCACAAAAATAGACAATGCCTTACGACAAGCTTGAATGTTAAATTTACTACTTGTTGAAACCAAACCAGATCCTTCTACAATAGGAAATGTAAAAATAGTTTGAGTGGGGTCATCAGATACAACAACAGGTTTTTTGGCACATTTGGTAAGGTGGTAGTTAAGGTTGGAGGTGCCGTGAGTTCGAGGGTTACACAAGTATATTTTGTGGCAGTATTTACACGCGGCAGATTGTACATCATCTTCATTAGAAGGAATTTTGTTAAAATGTTCCCAACATTTAGTGGACTGTCTAGGACCACTTGCATTAGCTTGTCTCTTCTTTTTAGTTTGATTGTCAGCCAATTCAGGTCCAGCAGCTTCAATTGTTACTGCTGCACCAGCTTCAATTGTTATTGCTGCACCAACTTCATTAGTATTGATATTTAGATTTGGTGAATTTTGACTAGGTTGGTTCATCACTAAAATCATGAAGGAGCCTTAATAACCAAATACCAACCACATTGAATTATTTATTTTAAGTTTATTGACTTTTAAAGGGTTTGTAATAAGTTTTTAAGGGAATGTATTAAAATTTTAAGTGGATTTAATTTAACATTCAAGGATTATATTACTTTATTATTTAAGTGGCTTTAATTGAATATTTAAGAGTTATAAATATTTAAGTGGCTATAATTCAACAGTCTAGTGTGTTTCACACACACTAGACTTATTCAACATTATGAAGTATACTTTTAACATTATCAGAAACATTATCAGCATTATGAAATATACTTTTAACATACACTTGAATTAAACAACCAAAATTACAAACTTACAGTCCTCTTGCTCTACAATCACCCATTGCTTGCTATTGTTACTGGCTCGTTGATCCATCTTTCCTAGCCACGATCAAAGAACATCAAGAATGGTTGGAAATTATTAATTATCATTATGCAACGAAAATATTATAAAAAAAAGTAAATAAACACAATTTTTTTCACAACAATATTAATTCATCAAAATGAATGAGAGATTTGTAACAAAGATGGAAAAAATGAGATGAGAGTAGATTAAAAATAGCATAGGCTCAAAAATAAAAGGAGCATAAATTGAAGAAAGCCTGTTATTATTTTTTGTTGCACATTTTGCCTTAAAATAAAATGGAGATGTTATTTATTAATGCTGAAATCAAAAATAAAAATAGTTTCAAATATTATGAAGCAAGGAAAATAAGTAGCCACAATTTTAAGAATGAGAAGCACAAAGACACACTCATGCTAATTAATACTAATAATAGGTTATCCAAAAAGAAACTAAACCAAACTGCTAAACCGAATCAAACTGCACCAAAATAAGAAGCAGAAGCAGAAAAAAACATGCAGAAAAAAAATTCAAACTCCAGAAAAATCAGAAGCATAAATAATAGCTATATAAAAGCCCTAATCATGATATAAAAAATAAAAACCTTAATACAACTATAAGAACAAGAAATTACAAACTTCAAAACTTTAGATCGAGAAACTATATTAGCTTAATACAAATATAAAAACCTTAATACAAATATAAGAACAAGATTAGAACCAGATTAACATATTTAAAACGATAGAGACGAAAAAAAAGTAGCTTTTAAACACTACATTCAAAACTTTAGAACGAGAAATTAAGAACTTGAAAACTTTAGAACGCCGTTGAGACTTCAAGGAATTAGGGTTTGTTGGTGTATGTGACTTGAGTTATGTGTGTGTGATGAGAGAACTAGGGTTCGAGGGTTTGAGAGGATGATTGATGATGACAGAATGAAATTAGGGTTGTAGTGTTTAATGGGACTGTGTGAGTGTGAGTGAGAATCTGGTTGAATTAGGTTAGGGTTGGATTATTTAATGGGTCGGATCTAGTTGGGCTTTGGTCTAGTCCAACACTTAGCATAATAATAATAAATTAATTATAATAGTAACAAAAAAAAATTAATTAACTTGTTGACTTACAAGTTACAACATAGATTCAAAACCTAGTGAACTTCAATACTTCATTACCGAATCTTCATCATCTTCAGACTTCAGATTATTCACTTCATTTCTTCATAATCATCATCAGTTACGGAATCACCATCATCTTCTTCATTTCTTCATTACGGAACTGTTGGCCGGCGCATACTTCACTTCATCTTCTTCGATTCTTCCTCCGCTGATTTTGTTTCTGTATTTCTCTAAACCCAGCCCTCCCCTTCTGATCCAGTCATTGCTGCATGCGTCACTCCGCCCAGTCCAGTGGAGTAAGATCCACACTTCATCTTCAATTCTTCATCATCGATTTTTCATCATCTTCTACACCGACTCATCACTCAACACTTCATCATCTTCGATTCTTCAGCCGTCCATTCTGTTTCTGTATTTCTCTGTTATGTGCGGGCCTGTTACTAGTTGTTACCAACAAAAGCCATTCAGGCGGGTCGGTCACTGCCAGTCCAAAAACCGTGACCCGAACCCGCCCGTCTCTACCCTTATGGACCCTACAGTGTTACCCGTATGACTCGTTATGCCCGATCTAACACGCCCAACTCACCTCACCCGTTGCGGGCCGGGCGGTACAGGGCGGGTACATCTGCTTTGTCCAACCCTAGCTACCATGACTTCACTTAATTAGATTAAAAAAAAAAAACACAATGTCACTACTACTATCTACCTACAATTTTGGTCTAAAATAAATAAAGGTAATTAGAATATAAAAATATTTAATTGCAGTTTGGGTCCTTCACTCGAATTTTTTATCTAAAAAGTGATGATTTAACATATTTTAAATGACATGACAAACAATTTCATAATATAAAATCATCTAGACGCATTAATTATTCATATGTCATTGATTAAATTACAAATATAAAAAAATTATGTTTTTGAAAGTTAAGTTTTTACGGTATTTTATTTTGATTTCATGGGTGTAAATGATTCTACATCACCGTATCATATGTCTAGAGCTGTCAATTTGTCAAGCCTCCTCTATATTGGCCCCAACCCACATATTGGAGGGGGCAAAAAAATCTTATAATATAAAAGCCCATTAAAAGAAAGCCCCCGATGTAAAAAAGCCTCCAAAATTATGTGGGCTTAGAGGGCCCATAGGCCCATTAAAAAATCAATTATTTTTTTGAAATAAAAAATATTTCAATTTTTTTTTCGATTTTTTTATGTTCTTAATAAAATTAACAAATTCAATAATTTTTCAATTCGATTTTTTTTCCAAATTTTGTTCGATTTAGAAATTGTCGATTTATTTTTTTATATTCTGAATAAAATTAACAAATTCAATAATTTTTCAATTTTAATTTTTTTTTCGAATTTTATTTGATTTAGAAATTGTCGATTATTATTTATGTTCTAAATAAAATTAACAAATTCAACAATTTTTCAATTTTGATTTTTTTCCGAATTTTGTTCGATTTAGAAATTGTCGATTTATTTTTTGATGTTCTGAATAAAATTAACAAATTCAATAATTTTTGAATTTCGAATTTTTTTTCGAATTTTATTTGATTTAGAAATTGTCGATTTTTTTTTTATGTTCTGAATAAAATTAACAAATTCACGAATTTTTTAATTTTTTAATAATTTAAAAATCTAAATAAAATTAAACTATGTCATTAATATTTTTTATTAAATTATTTCTTTGTCATTTCATATCTCTATCTTAATGAAAACATGAAATGGGCCCTAGGCCCCCCGGCTCAAGCCCACAAAAATTAAAAAATAAGGGGCTGGGCCAAAGAAAAAAATTTATTAAAAGGGGCTTAAAATTTGGGGCATAATAAGAAGTTTATCAAATGAGGCTTTGAAATTAGGGGCTTTTTTGACAGCTCTACATATGTCACGTCATTTAAAGTATGTCACATTGCCTTTTTTTAGTTAAAAAATTAGATGAAGGGACTAAAATTAACTTTTAAAATAAATGGATCAATTTCGTGAATCGGTACAAATAAAGAGACTAAAACTGAAATTAACGCAAAAAAAAAACAAAAGGAAAGGAATGGGCAGGGATGACAGCCCCAACTTACCCCTACAAAAGTAAACTAAAAACTGTAAATTCCAAAAGAAATTACATTATGTGGGTAAAAAAATCAAAATAGCCTTTTCTAATAATGCTTGAGTCCCTTTTTGAGCATGCCAAAATAATTTTTGTACCTCTGTGCTAACCCAAACATGCCCAATGTGCCTCCAGTGTGAAGCATCACCACTTCTGCTTCTCCTTCAGCCTCTTTGCTAGAAAGATGCATTGCCGTTTCCCAAGCAGCTAATGTGTACACAGGATCAACTAGAATCCCAGTTTGCTGGGCAATTTGCTGACATGCTACCATTTCTCCATCCAAAATATTACCAAATCTAGAAATGCCAAATAGGTGATTGAAAGGGAATAAAACAAGAGTTAGAGACCAACTATTTATGTTTGTTCATACAGTTTCTTACAACTACTTTCGCTTGCTGATATAAAGAGGTTGCAGAAGAACTAAGTCGCCTAGTTATTTTTACCAGCAGGCACAGCATAAGTATGAATTTTATTAACTATTGTTTGTAGAAGTTAACACTAGCAATCATTTGTTTTTATATTGCAGTGCTTAAACTATTTGAAAAAGGCAACTTGGCACATTTAACTACAGTTCGAAAAACCTAATAGTCTTATACTAGCACATTTAACATGGTATCAAAGACAGGTTAAGGATGACAATGTGGAAATTCGACCCAAGACACGCGCTAGGCGTAAGAGTGGGTATTGAAGTTGTATTAGAGGCTCCCATTGTCATGGTTCTCGGGCTGCTGGATGTATACATGTACTTGGATACTCTCATCCTTTGAGCTAGCTTTTGGAAGTGAAATTCAGACATATTTAACATTGTATCAGAATTGAGTTAAGGATGACAATTTGGGAAATGTACTCAAGACTCACGCTAGGTGTGAAGGTTGGTATTGAAGTCTCACATTGTCGAGGTTATCGGGTTGTTGAACATATATATGTGCTTAGGCACCCTCATCCTTTGAGCTAACTTTGAGAGTGAGATCCAAATTCATTTAACATGCATTACTAAGGTTCCACCATGTCGGCATTTAAGAAAGGGTTAAACCCATTGTGGATCTATCATAAACTATCTTCTAATATATCTCTAACATTCTAGTTGCTACCAAGTCTATGACATCTTTATACCATAAAAAATAAATGAAAAATAAAACGTCTATAGCGTCTTACTTTCTTGGATGATCACGTTCCACCCAATGCACGATCCCGGCATCTTCTTTGTTTACATCATGGTCAATAAACTCAACGTGAAAATGCTTATTGAATTCAGAAATCAAACGTTTTTCCTGTTTTCGGTAGCCATCAATTTTATCAGCGAGCATGACTGCATATACCTCCCACGGGAGTCTGCATGGAAGCAACAAATAAGATTACTATGATACTATGATGATTTAATGTAGCCTTTTATATTATGGTTCAAAACTCAACATGAATAATTGAAGGGAAACATTTCAAAAATACTTTTAACTAAATTAGCATGCTACAAACTGAACCGCACCCTAAGCAAAGGGCTGCAAGTCCTATACCAACAGCTGTTGTGCCAGTACCAGCATCCACGACAAATTTCACGGCCCTTTGTTTTCCAAGTAAATGATTCTGTGATAGGTATTGAACTAGCCGAATAATACCTATACAAAGAAACAACATTTTCATAAAGTGAGCGCTAATTCATGCAGGCTCTAATATATAGACTATTATTGAACATGGATCCTATTCTTAATAAATGGTAATCAAGAAAGAGGAAATAAAATTTGTCCTAATAATTATGCACTATCATGGTGATATGTACAGAAGAACAAAATAAAATACTGAAATATTGAATCCTAAAACTGTGCCATTTACAACAATATAAATAAAACAGTAGTATAAAGAAGTAAAAGTTATCAGGAAGTAAGATTCTTGAAAAGTATGGCGACACATAGACAAGACAATGTGACAAACTACTAATCATATGCACATACACGTCAGACATAAGAAATGTGACACAATTCACATTTTACATGCACCGATGCACATGAATTTGCTGTTCATTTAAACCGTTCAATAATCATTTTCACATATGGTATGTGAATAAGATGCTTGATTCTTTAATTTCTTTTTTAAAAAATTTACCTAGTTAAGAAAAAATGTTCCTAAAGATATGCATTGTTGTTTTTCAAACTCCAACTTCACATTACCTAGTAGAGCAACAGAATCACCAGCGCCTTCGTTGACAATTAAAATCTTTTGAAGATGGTCTTCCTCACTTCTACTTGCATTCATTTGCATAAAATTAGGAGAAGTAGACAATTCGGTAGTTGAAGAAGCTTGAATGATATCACTGAACAACAGGACAGAACCACTGTTTCCGGCCACTGAATTAGCATAGCTCTTTAGCATGTCTTCCCTGTTGGCATAAATAGTTCTTGGAACATACGTGACATTTCCATATATTGTAGACATCAAGTTATAGCCAGTCAGGATTTCGGGCTGCTCTCCTCGTAGAAGCAGGTGTGACATGACTCCTCTCTCAGCACACAGAACAGCTGCAAAATAAGCAAAACATTATAAAGAAAGTAGTATTAAGGATTAACTATTATTAATTAAGAATTAAACATAAGATCCACCAATGTACAATTCACTTGTGAAAACTAAGCATAATTTTCACCATAACCCAGAAAGTTACCTACCAATAGCAGCTGTGTGAGCACTTTGACAACCTCCACAGGTAACCTAGAAAATGTCCTAGCTGAACGTTATTTGATCTTGGAAAACCTACAATCAAGTTCTTTGTGTGGTAGAAAAACACTAGGAGTATGGAACAAATGAAACGAAACTCAGTGGTACTCCCCTTCCTTTTATGACTGCAGGAAACAACAAACTAACCAACATGCACAGAAACACCCACATTCTGAGAAATATGCTACCTTGTCCTTTACACTTTAAGCTTCTAAGAAATGTATATGCATATTGTACCCTAACAAGAAGATCTGATATCCGGCAAATACAAAATTTGAAATTAATAATGTACCGAGTGCTGTTGTTTCAAGTAAAAGTTTACTTTTTTTTTTTTATTGTTTAACAACCAACGGAAACTAACCAAGATTCTGTGACTAAAACTGTCCTAAAAAAGAACCCTTATTTTACTGATAACCCTTTTGACTCAATGAATTGAAGGCTTAAATTTAGGGAGCAGGGATATGAAATCGGGCAATGTTATGAATTTAAGAGAACGCAAAACTCAGAAGCCAGTAAAGTGAAGTACCAAAGAATAGTAATCAAAGATACTAATGTATAAAACATTGTTGTAATTTGTAAAGTAATAAGTTGAAGGATAATTTACCACATCAGTCACTGAATAATCTTGAAGTAACGGAAGTAATCCATCCAATTTTCTTGCTTTGTTGCCATTAATCAGCGGGTGCAACAAATCGTCCCGCACGATATAGAATTGTTTCCTTTGTTTATCCATTTCGACATTGCCAAAAGCAGGATGAGTGTTCAATAGGAAATTACGAGCGTTGGATCCATGTCTGTGAATTACTTGATGAATTTTAGTTTCAGGGGTTGGCAATGTCCATCTTCTGTTCAGTAACTTTACAATAGACTCCTCACTTAGGAGTTTTGGTTTTGAAATAACCTATCAAAAATGGTAATTTATGTAATTATATATAATCAATATCGTTATTAATTGGGAATTGAAATAAGATAAATAAATTATAGGGAAAAAGGACACCTGAAAAGCGTTTGAATGAATCCCGTTTCTCATGTCGCAAGTCAAAGTGCTTCTTCACAGTTCACAACTTGAGTTTCTTTCGCTCGTTTCTTCATTGTTTTTCATATACACAGCCACCTTACCGTTTTTACTACGGATTTCGATTTCGCAAGTATGGTACCACGCACATCGCTTCACCTAAATAGATTTATCACTTATCTTACAGGAAGACAGAAGCTCCAAAGCTTCTTTTTTTTTTTTTTTTTTATAATTCAAAATTTTATTTATTGATTAAAATAATTTGATGCCTTCTTTTCCCACCATACACGTCTCCAATTCTAAAGTATATTCTTGTCGACCAATAGAAAATACATGAGAAAAAAAGCTATCAACAAAATTTATGTTTTAATCTCTAATACTCTTAAAAATATCCAAATCATTTTAGAGGTCGTGTTGGATCTAAGTAAAAGGGATGAGGAAGAGGATTTTCAAACTGGTGTGCAGCAACAGAATGTTGTGCAGGAAACCGAGATTGATAAACAATCTCTGTTTCATTATCCACCAAAAAGTTGGAGATCAATTGAAGGACATCTTCAAACTCAAATAATTGGAGAAATTGCTGATGGAATTCGAACAAGAAGATCATTCAAGAACGACGAATGCAGCATGGCAATGATATCCCATATTGAACCCAAATCCATTAAAGAAGCAATAATAGATCAATCTTGGATAGAAGCCATGAAAGAAGAATTGCTTCAGTTTGAGAAAAATGAAGTCTAGACTCTGGTCCCTAATCCAAAAGATCAAACTGTCATTGGTACGAGATGGGTTTTTAGAAACAAACTCAATGAAGAAGGCAAGGTTATTCGCAACAAAGCAAGGCCGGTCGCGCAAGGATATAATCAACAGGAAGGTATTGATTATGATGAAACGTTTGCCCCTGTTGCAAGACTATAAGCTATTCGTATACTTCTTGTATATGCATCTCATAAGCGTGTTAAATTATTTCAAATGGACGTTAAAAGTGTTTTTTTAAATGACTTTTTAAATGAACAAGTTTATGTGAAACAACCTCCTGGCTTTGAGGATCAATCAAAACCAAACCATGTTTTTAAACTTACCAAAGCTCTCCATGGTCTGAAAAAAGCACCAAGAGCTTGGTATGAAAGATTAAGTTCATTCTTAATCAAAAATGGATTTTCCAGAGGAAACATTGACACTACACTTTTCAATAAAAATGATAAAAATGATTTACTCATAGTTCAAATATATGTTGATGATATAATCTTTGGTTCAACCAATGAAAAAATGTGTGATGCCTTTTCAAAACTTATGCAAAGTGAATTTGAAATGAGCATGATGGGGAGTTGAGATACTTTCTTGGTTTACAAATCAAGCAGCATGATGATGGCATTTTTATTTGTCAAGAAAAATATACAAAAGACCTTTTAACAAAATATAAAATGAATGAAGCCAAAATCATGACTACTCCCATGCATTCATCTTCTTCATTGGACAAAGATGAAAATGGAAAATCTGTTTCTGAAAAAGAGTATAGAGGAATGATAGGTTCTTTGTTATATCTAACTGCGAGTAGGCCTGATATTGTATTCGCAGTAGGATTATGTGCTAGATTTCAATCTGCACCTAAAGAATCACATTTAACAGCAGTAAAACGCATCTTTAGATATCTTGTTGGTACTATTGATCTTGGCCTTTGATATAGAAAAGGTTCATATTTTGATCTTGTAGCCTATAGCGATGCTGATTACGTTGGAGATAAAACTGAACGTAAAAGCACAAGTGGAGCATGTCAGTTCCTGGGTGAAGCGTTGATAAGTTGGTCTTGCAGGAAACAAAACACATTAGCCTTATCAACCACCGAAGCTGAATATGTTTCAGCATCAAACTGCTGCTCACAAGTAATTTGGATTAAAAATCAACTTGAAGACTTCTCTGTAAGTTACTCAAGTGTTCCAATTTATTGTGATAATACTAGTGCTATCAATTTATCTAAAAATCCCATTCAGCACTCACGATCAAAACACGTTGAAATAAAACATCATTTTATCTGTGATCATGTAAGCAAGAAAAACATTGAATTAATCTTTGTTGATACCCAAAATCAGCTTGCTGATATATTTACAAAGCCTTTAGTTGAGGATAGTTTTAATTCAATTAAGGAAAGACTAAAAATCATGAGAAATCCAGAGAAATCTCATTAAAATTCTGCTTCTGCAGAAAACGGAAAATGTTTATCAATCTCCGTTTTTCAGTCAACTTTCTCCGTTTGAGAAACAACTTTCTCCTTTGTGTGTCACTTCTTCTCTGCGCAGGCAAAAGGAAAAGGGGAGTCTTGGCATTTAATGCTCTTGTCCTCTGCCTCCAAAAAATGCCCTGACACACTGTTAAGTGAGGCGTTGCATCTTCTCAATCATCCTTCCCTAGGTTTCACTCATCATTACTTATTTCTTTCTAAATAAGCAACATTGCCTCTGGAGTTTCTCACGAACCCTTCAAATCCTTCTCTTCATCTTCCTCTAAACCCTTCTTCCTCTCTGACAAAACTCCAATGGCAAGAACAAAATCATGTGCTCGTAAAAATGCATACGTTGAACCACCATCACCACCACCTTCTTCTTCGTTTCACAATCGTTCACCTTCTCCACCACCCAGACCTTCTCCCATTAAAATGCCTTTCTCATCATCAGAATCTTCATCTTCATCATCAAGGGAATCAAGTCTTATCCCTCTCCCTCTTAGACCACTCGCAATTGTTTTCCCTCCTTCTCACTCTCAATCTGTACCAAACATTGCTCAAGTTCTACCACACTTGAGAAATACAACAAGACCCACAAAAACTCAACGGAGGTCTATAAGAATTCTTGCTGGAATAGGGACATCAAAACCTAAAAAGATTGTTTCTCCCATGTTCATAACCTCTGACTCTGATGAGGAAGAAACTGATGTTCCTCCATCAAATGTCCCTTTAGAAACCTCTCAGCAAACAACTCAGACACCCCAACACAAAGGCAAACTATGTCTTCTGAACCTTCATTTACAACTCCTCCTAACTAGAAGAGGAAGAATATAGATGAAATCCCCTCTCCCTCAAAACCATCTCAACCCCCTTCAAAAATCATGAAGAAGAAATCCACCATAACCCTCTCTCAATTTCTTGCTAAAAAGAAATTAAAGAACCCTCAGAGAAGCAAATCAAGGGCTCCAAAACAAACCAGACAGAAGTCTTCTCCTTCTATTGAAAAAACTCCAGAACGTTCACCAATACATGAACGTTCTCCATTATGTGAACCATCTCATTCTGCCCCCCAAAATTCTCCTTATGCCCCTCAAAACTTTCCTCTCCACAACACCAACAACATTCCTCTGATTCCCTCCTCTGCATCTAAGCTATTCAAAGAGAAATGGGCTCAACGCCCTATTGGAGTGGGAAGTGAAGGTGCAAACACGAGAAAGGGGGGTTGAATTGTGTTTGACTTAACTTAAATACTTTTCCTATTTTAATACTTTCAATACAGTACAAAACTCTATGAATCTAATTGCTAAGTACCTTGCTACCCTTTATGATTCCCTCATTTTGTAGACTCTACTTCAATAACTTAGATACAACCCTATCTAATTGCCAAGTACCTTGCTACCTCTACTGACTCCCTCAGATTGTAAACTCTACTTCAACAACTTAGATTTGCCACAGTGGAAAGAAAATAACACGAGTACTTGCTTATTGAAAGCTAAAACTCACAATTGACTTCTATGAAAATTTGGGTGTTTGTTGCTTTGGAAGTGTATGACTCTTTTGTGATTTTCGATTTTTTATTCATCAGCATTAAGTCTCTATTTATAGTTGAACTTTTAGAACTTCACTGATGCTTTACTTCTGCAGTATATTTCGATTAATCTGTTTTGAGAATATTCTGGAGTAGTTTGCTCAGATTCTATTTTGAGCCTTTTGCTCACTGATTTGTTTTGAACATTTTGCTCCGCTTCTGTTTTGAGCATTTTTCTCAGATTTTGTTTTGAGCCTTTTTCTCCAATTTTGTTTTGAGCATTTTTCTCAGATTCTTTAATCCTCATGATCAAATCTGCACCATTGGATCTTCATGCGATAGTCCACATCTGGACCAGCCTATTTGATATTCTGTGATCCTCTGATTTCGGCCATTCCTGGACCACACTTCCTAACCCTCTGATTTCGGCCACCACTGGACCATGGTCTGATTTTTTGATTTGGACCATCACTGGACCAAATAATTATTTCTGAACCATTGATCTGAAAGTTTTTACTATGATCTGGACAGATTCTGGACTTTGGTCTAGAACAAACTGAAATTAACTTGAACAAAAAATTATTTCAGTCTGGACATTTTACCTTTAATTTTGGACCAGGTATGGATTGATTCTGGAACTCATTTCTTTTGGTCTGGACTTAGTTCCATGCCCTGAATCATGCTATCTTATGATCTGGGCCAAATCTGAATTGATCCTCTTGTTCTTGACTCATAAACATACCTTCTGGTCAAGTCTGGAACAAGTCTGGACTGTGTAATTTTTCACTGCCAGGCCATCTTTTGGTCAGAATAACTTCTGAAATAAAATTGATATTTGACTCCTGTTTGTCTGGAACAACTCTCATTTTGGCAGGCTTTCCTATGGTATGATCCATGTTTCATTATGATTTTTCTTCCTTCTGTTCTGGGCCACCAAACATATCCTCTGGTGATGTTTTGACATCCTGGAACATCTTCTGGAAATTCCAGAATTCATTTTACTTTGATCTCTGCTTTTGTTTCCTTCAGTTTCTGGGGCATTTAACTTAATAATTCAAAGTACAAAATAAGTTTACATTGAGTACATTTGTAAGTATCAAAATCCTAAGTACTTAGAACCAACTTGGTTCCAACAGGAAGAGTTGTCATGTTTGACAACCTGATTGTTGATGGAAACGCTGTAAAACATCACACTGATGTTTTGGGCTGGACCTACTTTCTTCGGATATCAGAATGTTACTACCCAGATGTCATCAGGGCTTTCTACTGTCAAGCAAGGACTTTCTCTGATAAGTCCCTGATCATCTCCAAGGTCAAGGGGATAGAAATAAGCCTAACTCCAGAATCCCTGGCCTCTATTCTGAACCTCCATACTGAAGGCCCTGCTGTTTATGGAGATAAATGGTATGGAGCTTTAAATCTGAACAAGATAGAGGTGCTCTCTAATCTTTTCCAAGAAGGGTCTACGCGTCAGCTCTCAACCTTCCTCAAACCTCTTCCAAAAATCTTTAACAGCATCAGCCACCATACCATACTTCCCCACGGTGGAAGTCATGAGTATGTATCAGACAATGATGCCCTCATAATCCATCATCTCCTAAACTGCAAGCGTCTCAACCTTCCCCACATTATCATCCATCACATGATAGCTGCAGCAAATAAGGATTACAGGAAAAACATTGTACCTTATGGGATGATTCTGACCAGAATCTTCAAGCATTTTCAAATCCCTCTCAGCAATGAGAAGAGTCTGATCAAAATCTCCAAGTTTTCTTCAAAGAATATTTCTCACATGAAGAAAACTTTCATCCTTCTTTCCACCTTCACTGAAAAGGAAACGCTCCTTAAGGAGAAGAGCTGCTGCTCCAGCTCCAATCCCAGCCTCACCACAGCTCTCACCAGAACTTCCTGAAGCAGCAGAAACTGCTCAAGAATGTTCAGCTGAAAACTGAGAAAGTTCACTTGCCCAACCAAACCATCCCCACACTTTCTCCGTTTTTCCCCAACCTTCAACCTTGTCCTCTACAGACTTTCTCCATTACATCCAGTCACCCATTGATGACATGTGCACCCTTCTTCCAAATCATCACGTCTCCTCCATGTCATCACTCTTCATTTCCCCCAGAAAACCAGTCCCTCACTCTTTGAGGTAAGTCAAATTTTTGACTTTTCTGATACACCTGGACCCTCCATTAACCAGAAATCCATCTCCAATCCCTCACCTTCTGCCTCCACTCCTCCAACTTCCACTCATCATGCTTCTGTTATGCCTCCTCCTCCTCCTCCACCAAAAGAACCTACAAATTCTGATATCATGGCTGCCCTTCAAACTATTATGGCACGTCAGACTCAACAAGATTTAGATTCCACCCTCCTGCACACATATATGACAGAACAACTTACTCCAAAGCTTGGACTTGTTCCTCCTCCTGTTCAACCTTCTCCTTCTCCTCAACCTGTTGCTGATCCTGCCAAGTCCTCTTCTTCAGAAGGATCTTCACCATCATTGGCATCTTAGGATCTTTTTCTCCTTCCTTTTTGTTATGACAAAGGGGGAGAATTAATTTGAAGATTTTAGATTAAGTTTAAGCTTTTTAAATTAGATAGAAGTCCTTTTGTATATGGTACTTCTATATATCTTCTAACTTAATTTCACTGTGTAATTATCAACTGATATCATCTAATGAAAAGTCTTTATTATGAATCTATTTGTTATGAATTGATTTATCTCTTGAATTTACATGATTTATCTTCTGTCAAAATTAAATCACTGCACAAATTGAGGGGGAAATCAAAATTAAAATCTAAATTAACATGTTTGTCATCATAAAAAATGGGGAGATTGTTAAGACAAACTCTCATTTTTAAAGTTTTGATGAAAATAAACAAAGGTTAGTTAAAGATTGTTAATTATGATTCTAAATGTATTGTTAATTTAACCTATGCTTTTGAGTGTGTTAATTCAAAGATAGGTTTCAAAAGAATCAAAGAAAACAACATAAACAAAGGCAGATAACATTCTTGACATATTCTGGAAAACACTGAATGTTCGCCAGACCGTGACAGCATAAAGATCAATCTTTCTCCATCACTTAATTGAAGTCATTTTCTATGGAATTTACATCAGTATTAAGAGTACATGACAAGGAACATATGTGATCAATTACAATCAAAAGCATTATGTGAGCATTATGCTCCAGATTGATCATCAATCTCCAACAACTACACTACAGTTTTCTGCAACAACATTATGTGATCATTTTCAATATGTTTTAATTGATCCAAAGCTCCAGTTCAAGCCAGCAATATTATTACTTATCAGAAGCATTAGAGGATCTTAATTACTCAAGAAAATCTGATCTAAAACGCAACACACAGCCCAGTCAAAACAGAAAATAAAAATAGTCAAAAGTTGGATTATTTTTATTCAGAAATAATGCCTCTGGTCAAGCCTGACAAGGGCACTACCAACAGCTCTATTGACCTCCATTTAATGCTCTCAAGCTTATAAAAGGAAGGCCACAACTCAAGGAAAACACATAAGTTCAAGTGCTAACAAGTCTCTCAAAATCATTCACATTTACATACTTGAAATTCTCCAATCACTTACAAGAATCAGTTTGGTTAAATTCGTTTTACTCTGATATATTTATATTGAATTCTTTGTAAAGAATCGAATCTCAAACAAGAGTTGAGACATCTCATATTCTAAACAATCTCATCATTATTGTAAAACTCAAACTATAAGAGTTAAGTATAGTTTGAGGTAGATTGTAAGAAATCACTATCAAGGTTGGTAGGTGATTTGATTAATCTCTTTCTGGGTGGAATTAGATTAAGTTATGTAACAGAGATCAAGGTTGATCTAGGCTAGGTGTTGTAAAACCAAGAAGGTTCTTGTTTTAAACACTTAGTGGAAAATCTCACAATTGTGAGGACTGGACGTAGCCCAAGTTGGGTGAACCAGGATACATCTGTGTGTGGTATTTCTTATCCTTTATCTCTTTATTCAGTTTGATTGTTTTTCAAGATTAAAAATACAAAACTGCTTTCTGTTTTACAAACTAATCTGAATGTTCTTCGTTTTTCTGCTTTCTTAACCAAGAACTTTCTTGAGTTCAAATCTGAAGTTTTTCAAAAAATTTTAAAAAGGGAGATTTACAATTCAAACCCCCTTCCTTGTAAATCAATTTTGCTACTTCAGGTTCATCCTTTAGTCCATCCTCCAGTTTGAAAAACTTGTTGGATTGACTCAAATTTTTCCTTTTGAATAGTAACCTGTTTTCTAATATTAATTCACTCAAGAGCACATGTTAGATAACAAACATAATCATAATCTTTAAAATAATTTTGTTATCATTAAAACATTTGAGTGATATTTTTGTCTCAACACATATCAATTTATAATTCTATATGATGCAATCTACATTATGCATGTCATTTGGTTAGATTAATTCATGTAACAAGAAAAAATGCACAAATATCATGTCACCTTCATATATTAGACTCAAACATACATCTCGACAAAAAATACCCAACAACCACAATTCAACTAATAAAAATAACTCAAATCATAAAATACACAAATTATAGAACCAAATTTACATCAACATACACCACAATGTCTATATTAATTAACATATCTATTAACATACGTCATGTTAGATCTAATCAAAATTCATCACAATCCGATTAACACATATCAAACCACAAAAATCATTCAAATTTTTTTAATACAAATACTTTTTCTTATAAATTTTAACTACTTCCATACATTTAATCAAATTCATACGTAAAAGCTTCGACAAAATTATATGTCAAATCACATTTCAGGACCATTATACTATACTCATCCACCCAAATATAGGGAACAGAGAAATATTATTGTATTATTGGAATTACAAGAGTAATTTTAAAATTTGGGTTAAATATAAAATTTTGGATGACCCTATGGTTTGCACAGGATTTGGTCTAAATCAAGAACAAATTATAATTCAAATATCTTTTATAAACAAAAATAAAATTAATAATATTTTTTTTAAAATTATTGAGAACTTTGGGTGGTCGTGACCACCCTATATTCCAAAGTAGCTCCATTGTCGGTAGTGATGATCAATTGTTATTGGAATGAGATTTGAACATGAAATGAAATGTTTCCCAATAAATATTACTACCATTGCTTTGTCATGTTGATGTTTCTACATATTTTATTTAGTGTGTTTAGATCGGAAAATATTTTTAGGTAATACAATATTTTAAGGGAATTCAAATCCTTTAATGTAAATTACCTTGTTTGAATAATAAATTTGGATATTTTTCAACATAAATAGATTTCATTAGGTATTTTATCAAAACTTAATTTAGAAAATTTCAAACACCGCATAAAATCTACGAATTTCAAATTCGTTCTTTACTATACATGAATCATGAAATGATATCTGTAAATATAATTTTTTCAAATTTACAAGTTTGACTTTAAATGTTTAAAATATTGCATATTAGTCCTCAAATATATATTTTTGCAAATTATTTCCTAAATTTGTTCAACTTTTGCAATATGGTCCTTAAAAAATTGCAAAACAATCCTTCAACTTTTTAAAATTTCAATTTTTGCCCATATTTAATTTTCATTTTTTACCCAAAACTTTTGAAATTGATAAAAATATCTCAAATATAAAAGAACAATTTTTTTTTTATATCCAAACAATAAAATTTTCAATTAAAAGATTTGAATTGTCTAAAACTCTAATTTGTATAGTATATCCTATCTTAACAGACTCTTAATGCTATTTTCAACTATTTTATCTAAACACACTCTTAATATTATTTTAAAGAAGATAAAGCCGTTTAATGATACTTGCAAGATATTAATGGACAGAGAGAAGTGTACTCTGGTTTGGAAACACTTCATCTTCAATTAACCCTATGGAGATACAGTTATTCTCCACTTATATAAAAAAAAACAAAAAAAAACTATTATGCTGTTAGTGTTTGACACAGACAATAAAATAATAAGTAATAACAATGAAACAATACAAATATTTGAAGTAAAAAAATACACTATTACAAAAAAAAAAAAGGCAGTATAGATTTACGGGTATACCCCAATAAAGGGTTTTTTTGAAAAGTTAGGTTTATGAAGAGTATTCCAGCAGAATAACAGCAGAGAGTGTCAATCAGTTTTTGCCAAAACAAACAAACAGACATTCCCATTCCCATGGCTTCCCGCGGCGGCGCACCACCGGCGGAGGCTTTTCTAGCCTCTGGTCGAAAGTCCGAGAAGCTAAGCCTCACATCTCTCCAATCAAAGATCAAGTGCGACCATGAAGGCTACGAATCAGAGTTACTCCTTATCCGCAACCAATTCCACTCTTCTCTCGAACTCTTTCAACAACAAGCCGCTATGAATTTCACTTCCATCTCCGGCATCGCAAGTGATCCCACCGTTGCCAAAGACCTCGCCGAAAGAGCTATGTTTCTCGCTCACGTTACTCCCTACTACCCTAACCACCTCGCCGATTACCCTCGCAAACTTGCCGATTTACTTCGTTGCGCCGCTCGTACGCTTCCTTCTGGACTTCGTAATGACCTAGCGAAATCTCTTATCCTTCTTATTAATCGACAGGTTTGGGTGTTTCCTTCTTTTTCAATTTTTATACGAAAACTCTTTCGTTGTTATGTGAATTTTATGTGAATTTTTGTAGATTGTTAATATTGGAGAAACTCTTTCGTTGTTCATGGAGCTTCAAACCTTGGGTGACGCTGAGCTGAAGAAGTTGGCGTTTACTCACGTTATTCAAAGCATAAAGCGCATGAATTTAAAGCATAAGGACGAAGCGAAAAACCGTGCACTACAGAATGTCATTTTTAACATGCTACAGGTTTGTGAATATTTCTTCTCCATTCTTTGATTTTTGTATAGGATTCTGTTTTGTGCATGTTTGGTTTATAGATTAGTTTCTATGGAGAATTTGCTTTTCTGGCAGTTAAGTTTTGATTACAAGAGGTTTAAATTTTGATTAGTTAGTGAATTGTTTTGTATTATTGAATAGAAAGAGGATGAAGATCGGGCCAAGAGGGCACTTGTGACTTTATGTGAGCTTCACAAGAAGCAAATATGGTTTGATGAGAGAACAGCAAATGCAATTTGCACTGCTTGCTTCCATCCATCGTCAAGGTTTTTTTTTTCTTCTTGTTTCATGTGTGGTTTACTATTGCAGATTTTCTTTTGTCTCAGCCCTAAATATTTAATTTTATGTGTTTCTCAGAATTATGATAGCCGCATTATGCTTTCTGCTTGATTATGAGAAGATTGAAAACTACCAAGATAGTGATGATTCAAGCAGTGATGATGAATCCACTGAATCACCTCAAGTTATTCTTAGAAGAGAGACAATTTATAAGGTTAGATTGTCTGATAAAAATTGAAATTGAATTAACACTATGTTATTCTATTAATCGTCAGCTAAATTAGCTTTCATATATATATATATATATATATATATATATATTTGCCTAACTCAAACCAAATGATACTCTCCCTTGGTTCCAAAATAAATGTCGTCCTAGGTTTTCACACTAATTAAGGAAGAAAGGAAACAAAGTGTGTAAATTAACATTTAGAAAGAACATGTTACAACCCAAACCCCTCTAATTGGAAGATACAAACCCGGCGAGGTTTTATTGGTATTGAGTGGTTTAGGTTTTCCTCTTTAACATCTCGCCCTTTGCGGATTGGGATCTTGTTATCACTACATCCAAGGTCTTAAATTGTGGTTGCATTGCAGTCAAATGCAACTGACGTATGACACGAATTGCGGTGGTGGAGGCATAAAAAAATTTAATATTGTGGTTACAATCGTGGCTTTGGACTGTTTTTGAAAAATAACTGAATTATTCCCTGCTTCACTCTCTCCATCCAAACTTAGCTTCAAGTAACTTTTGTGCTTGCACTCACTCATGGGATTGGGAGATAATGATGATAGGAGCATTGCGAGATGTTTCAGGTTGTTTATGAAATTTGCTAATTGCACTTAGTTATCAGTAATAATGGTTCATTCTTACGAAATTTTAGGCAAACCACCAAGGTACGTCAGCTAGCAAAAAGAAAAAGAAAAAGAAATTAGATCGCATAATGCGCAGCATGAAAAAGAAACAGCGCGTTTCATCTGAAAGGAGCAATAACATCTATTATTCACCACTCAACCATCTGAAAGATGCCCAGGTTTGTAAATTTTTTGTATCATCGTCATATATACACTTCCTGTTTGCGTTTTGCTTTATCAAATCAACATCTTGATCCATGTGATTTGTAGGGTTTTGTTGAGAAGCTGTTCTCGCGTCTGCAGAAATGTAATGATCGATTTGAGGTACACGTTGTAATTAAAATTAAAGTAGCGTGTCTGTATTGTTGTAAATGAAGACTCTTAACTCCTTTTCAAATCTTCTCACGATTATTCAAGATTAAATATTTATGTTTGTACAATTACACTCTTTAAATTTTAGGTCAAGATGATGATGTTGAAAGTGATTGCTCGAACAGTTGGGCTTCACCAGTTAATTTTGTTAAACTTTTACCCTTATCTTCAGAAATATATCCAGGTATCATTTGTTAAATTTGGCTAGCTTTGGTATTCTACAAATAACCGAAATGTGACCATGTTAATCTATGCATTTTGCAACCAGCCCCATCAGCGAGACGTTACAAATTTGCTTGCTGCAGTGGTTCAGGCTTGCCATGATATGGTATGGTATATTGAGGTTTCTCTTGTTCAGATTTATTTTTTAATACTTAGTAGCATTTTCTTTCAAAATTTGATTCATTTGTAATTTTGCAGTATGCTGTTTTTTGTTTTTCTTTGTATCATATATCATTGAAGGTGTTATTTGGATGCAGGTTCCTCCTGATGCAGTTGAGCCCTTGTTCAAACAAATTGTAAATCAATTTGTACATGACCGCTCACGTCCAGAGGTTTTTATTTGAATCGACTTATCATTTGATTTAGTGCTATGGAATTTTTATTATGACAGGGGCTCTCAACTTTGATTTGTTGATGAATTTGTTTGATATTTTTAGGCTATCACTGTTGGAATAAACACAGTCAGGGAGATATGCTTGCGTATGCCACTGGTAACTACTGCAATTTCCCGGCCTTTGGACTTGCAATTTACTGATTTTTGTTTTGACGGAATATATCTTGTTAACTTCCTAAACTCCATCATTTGTCGTATATTGATCTTATGATTGTGGACTGTAGTTAATGAATGAAGACCTACTACAAGACCTTGCCCTATATAAGAAGTCACATGAGAAGGCAGTTTCAATAGCAGCTCGATCTCTGATTACAGTATTCCGACAGGTGGTTACCCTGGCTTCTTTGTGTGGGTGGTGTGTCCATGTGTGTTAAAGCACAGTATCACTCTCATACCCATTTTCCAAATCTGATTAATGTTGTTCTTTTGCAGGTTTGCCCTTCACTGCTAGTTAAGAAGGACCGAGGGCGGCCTACTGACCCTGAGGCAAGACCAAAGGCTTATGGAGAAGTCAATGTTGCGACTGACGTTCCTGGTGCTGAGTTGTTGCAGACCAATGATGATGATGTTGAACAGGAGAGTAATCATTCTGATGATTCATTATGCAGTGGCTCGGACAATGACCAGGAAGATGATCAGATAAGTATAAATCCTGATGATGAGAACCAGCTAGGCAGTGATGATGATGAAGCCATAGATCATGATGTTGTATCAGAAGATGAAAACGATAGTAGTTTTGATTATGAAATTGGTATTGATGATGCTGATGACGAGGAAGATGATCTAGAAGACTGTGAAGAAGAGTCAGATGAAGATGATGGTGAGATTTCGGAACATGGAGGAGATGATGATCCGCATACATTTAGTCATGATGGAAGTGTGGAGACAAAAACTACATTGAAAGACTCAGCAAAAAAAAGGAAGTTTAGCGATTTCAATTCTCAACTTACAGCTGCTGATACAAGTCTCCGGGCTTTGAAGAAATTGGCAGGGACAACAACGGAAAATGCCCTACCAGAAAATGAAGATGGAATTCTTTCTAATGCAGACTTCCAGAGGATCAGGGAACTAAAGGTTTGTTCATCTCTTATTCAGCAAAGCTCAATTTCTAACTTCTGTAAGCTTTTATCATTTTGAATTTGTTTATTTAATTCATAGGCAAGAAATGAAGCAAGAACTGCATTAGCGCAGCATGGGCTTTTAAAGTCTTCAGTAAATAAGATTCCAAGCTCTGATCAACTAAGTTTAAAGCGAGTGGATGGTTCCATGCTTGAAGTAAGTAGTTTTGGTTTGTTTAAATTGTTTTCTAGCTGTTATTTATCTGCAATCCATGCCAAAAGGAGAAAATACAGGGGCAATCAAATTTACTTATTCATGTGTGCACCTTCTAGCTTCATGTAAAGAAAAAGCTTAACAAGGCAGAGAGGCTGGCTATGGTTAAAGCAGGGAGGGAGGAAAGAGGACAGTACCATGCTCGAGCAGCTGTGAAACAGAAAAAGGTATGTTAGTTGTTCTTACTTGCACATTTTGAATCTCTGCATTCTTGATTATCTTTTGCACTTTTAATTGAATTATAATTGTCCTTACCCAAACATGGGCATCTAGAATATTTTCCACAACCTAGTGATTCTCCAAATAAAATAGTGTGGTAATAGCATTTATTTTTTGTGCACATATATTAATGTGAGATAAAAGGAAATTGACTAACAAGACCACACTATTAAAACTAATCAGTGGATCAAAATGTTAAACTTCCATGAAGTTTCTTGTTATGAAATAGAAGTATTTAGATTATGTCAAATCCAATGAACGTGAATATATTTTTTTTAATTGAACAGACGGGAGGTCTAAGTAACCGACAAAAGGAACACAAGAAAAGTATGCCTTTAGCTGCAAAGAGAGACAAGGTAGCAAGATCTCAGATGCAGAAAAGGAAAAAGAAGCAGCAGTCTGGTAAGCAGTTCCGTGGGAGGAAAGCGTGGCAATAGGAAGAGCAACAAATATGGGGGTTGAATCATAAATTCTTTTTATTCTTAAATTGAACCTGTAGTCTGTTTTTTCAGTACCTCGTTTTTTATTGTAAGCCAACTCAACCAACGAGATAATGCTTGATTTTTGTTCTATTAAATTTTGATGGTAATATTTTTCGAGCTTCCTTACATTGCATTTTAATTCGGCATTCCAGTAGGTAATTTCTTTTTCCTAGTAATTGCTTCACTCATTGTAACTTTCTGAAAAACTTTTCAGTTAATGGCAACACAATTTTGATTGATTCTGATTGCACGTGTTAATTGAATGCTTGATGTAGTAATAGTTGTTAATTAAATGCTTTATGTAGTAATAGTTGTCCAACTTCTAATCAATAATGTAGATTATTTAAAGATGATTTAGGAAAGTTATATTTGAGCAGCATGGTCTATATTATGGGTAAGTGCGTGCATTTTTAAATGCAAGGTGAGGATTGTCAAGTTCAACGGTATGAAAGGTGTTTGAATTATACATAATTATTAATAGGGAATCAGAAAGCAAAATGAAATAGATTGTATTTTTCAGTCCCTCACTGAAAAATATAATTATACTTCATTTAAATATCTTGTTAATGACTTTTCATTTGAAGTTGGGCAACGCTTTGTTGTTTGTAGCCTAGCCTACTTTGTTTAATGACATGAATAATTGTCGTCGTTTGATTGTTATTGGGAGTACTGAACATCCGTTTTCATTTGAAAAATAGGCAGGCTTTGATTGTTATATTTGGATGAAGTTGAGTCAACATTTCACAAATTTTAATTCATGTAAAAATGAATTTAACTTTTAAGTAATTTGCTTGAAACGTAGGTTGAATTAATAGTTCTATCTATTTATATGCTAATTTTGCCTCAAATGCAAGTAGAGTTGATTCCGTGTTTTTTAATGATAAACTGAAATAATTCATTTGACATTGTACTGTTGGAAAACTTGCTTTATCATTGTAGCAAACAAACATTCAAAATCAAGATCAACAAATATATACTTCAAAGGAAATATAAGCATAGTTATCCTTTGCATCCTTTACATGATACTATTTGACACACTAGTTTCGTAAGATTTTTATGCAACATTTTTTTCAACAGATTTTATCAGTCTTGATTGATATGAAAATTTTCTATTTTTGGTACAGTAAAGACAACTGTATAAAATTTCATCGAAACCTGTAAAATTATCAAGAGAATAAGACAACTCTATCATTAAAATTTAGAACCTAGATCTTGAAGGATGTGACTACAGAGGTGCATTTTTAACGAGACATATTAGTATGGACTAATTGCAAATTAACATAGGCTGATTTCAATTCTTGCTCCCAAAATGCGAAGATTAGTGACAAATTGCCCAAAATGCGAAGATTAGTGACAAATTGCCCAAAATGCTTAGCCAGAAGAAATTTCTATGACGAGAACACTATCTGGAAGAATTTTGTATATATAACTTACAACCTACATCCAAACTGACATATAGCAAAAGGAAAACCAGTGTTCAATAGGATAAAGTCTCTTCAGAACATGACGGCAAATCACAACCTTGTCCAAATATATCAGGGATTCCATCCCAATGATTTTTTTCTCTTGCCTCCCAATAACCACCCATGTATCGGTAAGAACCATCCTCGTCCTTCTTAAACCATCTGGGCTGCCATCCTCTTTCTTGCATCTTTCTTGCCTGAATTATGAATGTGAATCAAAAATAAGATGAACGATTTTCAATAAATAAAAACATAATATGCACAAAATAGCATAAAAGCTTAGGCACCCAATTTCTGTGAACAGATTGCAGATGATAGATAAAAAGCAAAAGGGTAAGAAATCCAAGGACATCGAATAATACAACTAGTAAATATTTTGTCAAAAAATGTCAATTTAAGGAGAAAAGGAAAACTGGCTAGCCACACCTGGAAAATAAATAGAAAAAAACCGATAGCATGTGCATGTCCAAACACACTAGATCTGAATGACAAAAAGCTGAGTTGTAGGTTAATTACCTGTCTCTGCAACTGTTCAAGCCTTAGTTTCTCTGCATTTGCAAACTCATATTCTCCATTTTCTAAATGCCTCTGATCTGGTCTCAATCTCGAGTCAGTTGGAGGCAACTTCTCCAATAAACCAGGCATTATTTCATTCAAGGAAATTGCAAAGGGAGAAAGGTTGTATCTCGTTTTTGGAACATAGTTGTCTCTTTCCCACAATAATGCAGCTTCTGTCATTGGATCATAACCTTTGGGCTTTGTAGTTGGATCCCCGAGTACATAGTACATTGCTTCATCCCACTTCCCAATTAACATTGCTACCTTCTCTCCAGTTCTGTTGTCTTGAACAAATCCATGGACCTGATTGATATATATTTGATTAAAATTACAATAACCAGAACAAAGAAAAGCAGATAGATTATTAATCTAAGCAACTTATCTCTGTTGTTAGGTTTCTAACAAATAAGACGAAGGAAAACTAATTTAAACTACAAAAACAACAATCAAGCCTTGTCCCACTAAGTGAAGTCAGCTGCATAGATCAAACAACGCCATAAATATATCTATCCAACTAATCAATCTCCAAGTCTTTTTTAATAGTTTCTCTGGCAAAACTAATTTAAACTAAAACAACAAAATAACAGGAATATAAATTTCGGTGCTGTAAACTTCCATAATAATTGGATCAGTTGTACCTTATGAGGCCTAACCCTAAACCATAAAAAGAAAATAAATTCTAACCATGGAATTCTTTTAGTTTTTCATTTTCATTGCACATTTTCATTGATAATTACAAAAACAGTGGTTTTCTTTCCCCTTTTTCATTGTTTTCAAATATTTATGTACAAGATGAAGAAACAAAGTAGAAATTGTGACATGTCTGTAGTTAATTAATAGTGAAAGAAAACATTTTTCCAATCAAACAAGCACTTTGTGTTGTGTTACAACTGACAGCTTACACTTCACTGCATTATTTGCCACTTCTTTAAAAATAGAACATAGATAGTCAACTTAATTGGAAGATTAAGTAGGGGAGAAAAAAAAAGTTTCGACAAAGATAGTAGAAAGGGGAAGATTAATATCTATATAATCAATATTAAGTTTATTTATATTCAAATAGAAATTGCAGTCTCTATGTCCATAACAATTCTACCTGATGTGGATTGCGGTCTATGATAGATTGCTCTTTGAACTTCAATTTGCAAGAGTAGTTTCCACTGCCCTTGATGTGCATAGTACCATAGTGGTCACAATAAATTTTACCTAGTATAATATTGTATATGGAAGTGGTGACCTTGCTCCACTGAAAAGTTTCACCGTCCTCAAACTGTAGGGTGAGAACACCCACAGGATCTAACTGGATAGATCGCCCCCAAAACTTTCCTTTCAAATTGGAGTCTGCCCAGAAATTCCATCCTCTTCCCTCACAGTGACAAGCAACAATCATTGGATGGTGACTGACCTGCAGCAAGCTTCATGTTAGACGATATTAGCAGCATAAGATAGACACATATTACAGCTATTTTCAGGTTCAATGGATAGGCAACAATCATACTAGAGGTGTTTATAACCTCAAGCTACCGAGTTCAAATCCCCTTGGGGATAGTTGTAAATTGGTCATTAGTGCCACTTTGATTAATAGAACTTTCCCCCTTCCCATTTTTTTTTAAAGAAAAATGGATAGGCAACAATGAAACGATAATTTTCTGACTTCTCGTATTGCTATGTTTTCTTAAAAATTTGATTCATTCCCATAAATCAAAGTTGAAGAAAAATCCAGTAACCTTCTCAGAAAAAAACTTCAGTCCTTTATCTGGATAGTCAGCTTCATAAGTCTCCCCAAGTAGAGGATTGAAAGGTTTACACTGTCGACCTTGAGTAGACGCATAGCCAGACACAGCAAATGCTGCAATATTTAGAATTCTCATCAATTCATTCCCCTGCACCATGCAAAACCGTGATTGAAGTAATAAATTCCAAAAAAGCTAAGCATATAAACATGAAACATAACAACCATGAACTTTTACTTTTATAGGAAATCAAGCTTGCACATTTTTTTTGAAAAAAAATAATCAAGCATGCACTTGAAAACGGAATATTTTCCTTTCTCAACTTTCAATGCTGATAGAAACTCGCAAGATACTTACTACATTTGACATCAAACAACATCATAAAGGCCCTATCAAACAATACTTTGTAAGGACTCACAATCCTATGAAAAGCAGTATAAGAGCCTATCTATCACCCAGTCCACTCAAGCGTTTAAAGATCAATATCGAACATGGTGCCAAAGTCAAGTTAGTTCTACAGTCTTAGTTAGCAATATGTAACTAATTGAAGTGATTTTAATTTTCATAAAGTACTAGTAAATTCCAGCAGCAATTACAAGCCTACATGATATAAAGGTTACGGCAAATATACATGCTTGACTCATTTACATATAAATTTAATCTCCAGGCCCTAGGGAACTGATTACCCAACATAATGCAACTGAACAGCACTTCTTACAAACCCTTATTCAGTTATTCCACATGTATGAGAAACTTTTGAAGTAGAATAACATCTAATAATAATGATTACTTTAACGAGTGTGAACCAGGGTGTGGTGGCATAAAAAAAACAAATGTTAAGATCCAATTTCCAAGCACTCTTAGAGAGAGAGAGAGAGTGAGAGAGTGGAAAATATATTGATAGGAAATTTGGTAAAAAAATAGCACAGATTTGATGGGCCTAAAAACTAAATGGATGAATTACAAGTACAATACTTTACTACATATTGATCAAGTGAAAATTATCATGCTTTATGAAGTGATGAAATTTCTATAGGCAGTGATTTCCTTAAAGTTAACCAAACTTATGATCTACCTTGACTTATGATCATGCTTTTAAAACTGCTTTGAGACAAAAGAAAGCACAGCTGAGGACCTGACCTGCTTTCCCCACTCCAATGCTCTATCAACTAGGATTGAGTACTCCAGGTCTTCAAAACACTTTTGCAATGAAGAGAGTGGTTCATTAAAATAAACAGGGAGACAAACTCCAGAAAGATCCTTCCCTATATTTTCTTTAATAATTGACCACAAGCCAACAGGTTTCTCTTTCTCTCTCTGTTCTGGTAAATTATCCCTTCTTTTGACATAAGGATAGCTTATATCTTTAATTGCCTTCTCAAACCCATGCAAACCGTCATGAAGAACATAATCTCTATCGTATATACTGGCATTTCCCGTACCTTCTCTACTTCGATAGGAAGCACTTCTTAAGGCATCTGAATATAAAATCTCATTTGTATCAAAATATGTTCCATCATCATCATCTGTTTCAGCGTCTCCTCCATCTTGGCTTTCATTATCTGCAACTGAATCTGTAGCACTGCCCTCCGACATAACAGAATAGAAATCTGATACATGAGTGGGAAAACCGAGTAAGATGACTGCCACCAACATAGAAACTTCAAAACAGTAAGTTGGTAGTTTTGTACAAGCTACAACTACCCATAAGTCAACCATGTTGGAACACAGAAAATAAAGATTTTAGATTATCAGTATTTCAATCCCAGGCTGACATTAATATTGAAGATTCTTGAATTTATAATACATGACCAGAATAAACACAACTATCTTAAATGGTGTTCGTATTGACTTCTATGCAAGTAGAGATTTTAATGGTAGTTAGGCAAAATACATGTTAAGAGTATATAATTAACACCATACTAACCGCTAAACCTTCTATTTCCTTGTCCGCAATATGACTCGCGTTCCTTTGTTTCATCTACTACAGTAGTTTCCAACTCTATTTTCTCCGTCTGCATTAATTTTAAGAGAAAATTAAAATTTTGGTTAATAAGAATTTCATCATTTAACAAGGCACCAACAGCATATAATATTAATAGTATTCTGATTCAGTAATTCCAATAGATCAAAATGGATATAAATTCCATAAAAAATACTATAATATCAATAGTATTTACTGATTCAGTAATGGCCATAAATCAAAGTGCCATAATGCTAAAGGGAAAAAGTTTTCTAAATTGAAATACTATGAAATGTAATTCAGTGCTCTGTACTCTTAGTAATAATAGCAATACAGTGGTCGACCTAGGGGCAAGCATAATCTAAGTACTGCCTATGTCCCTAAATATAGGGCCCTGTCAAGAAATTTATGTCTCTTTTTATAGGATTCTCTTCAAATTTTCAACTGCCTTAATTGATTTTTACACTGATAAAAGTAAGCAATACATACTATGATGGGTAAACTTAGAAAAATAATACCAATTTGTTAACAAATTTAATACAACATATAAACTTTCTTAATTCTCGTGATTTAGTCAATGGGGTCCAATACATAGGGATAGAGGTAGTAATCCATATGAAGAGGGATGAGCATATCCCTGACATGTCACTGACAGAAACGCTACTCTTCATTACTGAGGGAGGTTCCAACAGTATAATCCTATGCAATATTCTTTATGTAGCAAAGAATGTCAACATTCATCTAAAAATCCAATTTAAAGCCATTCATCTTAAAATCCTTTCGCATATTTTGAATTTCCTAAAAGGCTAAAATAGAATTGAAAGTTGTGCAGAAATGTAAGTATCCAATGCTTTCAACATTAGGTTACTAATGCTCACAGTTATATTTGAAATCTTAAGTCAGACAAGGTAAGCTGCAGAGCAAGGGAAACCTTAAATCAAACAAAAAACTGCCTCTGTAGCCAGGTCAGGTAACCATTATCATGTTATAACCATCCATGACAAAATGCAGATGATGAATCAGAATATAATGTTCCAAGATATGTTCTGAAAGGAAAGATCAATACCTCCAGTTGTTTTAAGGTGTCCAACAACATAACATGTTTCTGCTGAAGAAACTTCAATTTGCCTTGAAGATATGAGACTTCAGATAGCATAATAGATTCACAATCATTAATGATTTCTTCATTTATGCCTTCCTGTGATAATCTTGATCGCAGCTTCTCTGTCGAAACTACAATATCTTCTGGAGTTGCAAGATCACTACTTGTCAGAGCTCTAGGAAAAAGATCTTTTGCAGACTGCAGGGCTTCAATCCACATGGCTCTGTCTTCTCTAGATACACACCTCAAGTGAAGAGTTTTTGTCCCAGTAAATACGGAAAGCCGCTTATCATCAGACTTGCTGGAGCGAACTGAAGAAACCTGTGAACAACACATGATTAGATTTGGCACTCACAGGAATTGACAAGCAAGGAAAGTTTATATTTAAGTAAATAAAAAACAACAAAGAAAAGCAAACCCACGGTATATTTTGCCCACGATGCAATACAAGTGTATGATATAATCACAATCCTCACAACTTTCTGCAGATGTCGGTTTCAGCAGCAGTTAAGGGAAGACACTAAAGATCCCAATATTCAATATTTCAAAAACTCAAGTCGCAGCACAGATATAATCATAAGTTTTAACCAATAGCTCAGAGTTCACAAACATCAATAATGTGGGTAAATAAGTAAGGATGGTTGTTTCAAATGCATCACTGCTTGGTTGTGGTAAAAAAATGATCATCCAACTACGGAGAGAGTACATAATTTCAACATATTTCAAAGTAGCTGCATTGTTCATGTTTGCATGTAAATGCAATAGTGATGTATGCGAGTCAATTTAGAGATTTAGAGATTTTTCGTCTGTGCGACTAATGTCTGACCATGTTTGAATAATAGTTTGATCCAACACACACCCATTACAATGAACCACTAGAAAACCATTTTCAATATTTGAGCGAGTTTGTGATTGGGAACAGAAAAAGGAACACATCAAGGACCTTATGCTATGCTTACAGAAGTTTAGATATACAAAATAAGATTCTAGTAGTAGAATATAAGGCGCTGCAAAACATTAAACAATATGTATCAGAAACGAGAACAACAAACCTTCAAATGTATCTCACCGAAGGGTTTGCATTGCTTGGTAGCTCCTCCTCCAACTACAACACCAGAAGCTCGATTCAAATTCCAATTCGCCTTTTTCATGTACTTCAACGACTCCTCTCCGATCACCCTAACACTCCTATCCTTAGCAGGACTCGTCAAGATCTTATCCGGTCCATGAATCTTGTAATAAGAAAGCACACCATCTTCCAACACAAACCACCTAGACCTCCAACCCTTACCGTAATTTACCCACTTATACAATATCCCCGCCACACTGCCAGCAACACCGCCGCCATTACCGCCGGCAAACACCTTGGAATCCCTAGGCTCGTGAACAACATCCTCATCGTCGTGATTGAAACCCGCGGAGGACGATTTAACGGAATCCACAGCGATCGATGAATCATGAGTTGATAAAGTCGATTTGGAAGCAGAGTTCACAGTTTTGATCGACGAATCAAGCCCTAATTGACACTGAGAATTCGATTTCGCTACGACATGGTTACCACGGTCCCGATCGATCGAAACCGGTGCAATGCAGCACAAAGGATTCATCGTTCAGTGAAATGAACACATGATCTCCGATTCGCGACGGATGGATTTGGATTTGAAGTGATCGGAATTTGAGATTCGAAACGGTGTCGTTTGATTGGATAAGTAAAAAAATCATAAATAAATGAAAAAAGGAGTTGAGTAATGAGAGAAAGTGATGAGGGTGATATAGTAAGAATGGAAAGGGAGTGATGTACAGGTTTTGTTGTTGTTTTGGCAGACTATATAAAAGAGCTGAACCACTGACCATACACATCATCCATTTATGGCACTCCTCAGTCAGTACATGTACATGCCTGCCACTTTCTCTTCTCTCTCTCTCTCTCTAAATCCATTTCCCATTCTCCATAAGCTAATGTCATCATGCCGTTTAATTAATGCACTCTTAATGCTTAACGTTTCGACTTCATTCCTTTATTAATCAATTCAATTATTCAATTCGATTTCAACGAACGAGCCATGGAAATTTCAGAGTTAGTAGTAAGTTTTTTATTTCACTGTAGCGAAGTGGCGAGAGATGACATTATTGTGTAAGGGGACAGCTAACGTGCGCACTTGTGCACGGGTAGTGATTGAGGGGAGAGAGTGGGGAAGGCTGTGTCCGTTGGGACTGGGTGACGGAGAAAACGTCCTATTTTTTTCTTTGGCCCAAGCCCATTTGTCATCATGAGAAAATACACGTATGGAATGACGTTTACGCACTTGTGTGTCTCTTCTTGACAGTGATGGGGTCAAGGGTGTTTGGGTAATTTTATTTTACTGAAAGCGATTGTTGGCTGTGTTTGGGTTTTGCTCAATGGGTAATGTCTATCACCGGACATAGAGGTTCAGCATTGTTTATAGCGTTACTTCACTCCAGTCGTTTGATTAAATGACTTTTGGATCACCCCAAAATTAATTGCTTTATGGAACGTTGAACAGTACAATCTCGTTTGGGTGGGGCAGGGAAAACCGGTGGAGGATTTAACTGCTCCACCTGATAGCAGTAACTCAACTAAACCAGTCCCATCAGATCGAATTAAATTAATTGGCTTTGTTTCATGCAAGCAGATTGTCGGTTTAATTTGATTCCATCAGCATTTGCACTACTTCATCCGTCCTTTTTTTAATAGATTCTGATTAACTAATCCCTCTTTTTATATGCCGCTGTATTATTTGAAATTTTGGACACACCAAAATCAACGTGGTATCTCAAAAATTTATAGATTTGAGTAGAGAGAAAAAACAATTAAAGAGATCCAAAAATATAGGCTAAATAGCACCTGTGGTCCCTTAACTTAATTTTTGGTAACGATTTGGTCCTTTATATTTTTTTTTTCCATTTTGGTCCTTTATGTTTTTAAATAATTTCAGCCTCAACCTTTAAGTGGGATTCCGTTGCAAAAAAAAAAATAAAAAATTAACCCCCGTTTCTTTTTCCTTGGGTTTTCTCTCAGGTTTATGTTTCTTTTGTTTATGTTTCTTTTGTTTGGTTTAGGGTTACCTTTCTTCTTCCATTCACTTTCTCCCTTCATCTCCTTTCTTCTCTTCTCCCGTGTATCTCTTTCCTTCATCGTCTTCTCCCTTCTCATCGTCATCTCCCTGAAAAATCAAAGCACGAAATCATAGAAAACACTATCGAAATCAACATTGAACGAAGAGGAAAGGTATGTTTTTTATTGATTCTGATATTTAGTGATTCCCTCTTTTTTTAGGGTTTAGGATTTAGTGGGTTCCATATGGTATTTATTATTTGCATGTGTTTGATTTGTGAATGAGTTGATTACTGCATATTTTGTTTATTGGGATATAGGGTTTGTGGTCCACACTTAAATATTCGTTCCTCTTTTTTTAAGATTATGGGACCAGTTTTATTGTCCCTACCATCTGATTTGATTAATATTCTGGTTATATATGTTCTGTTTTGACTATATATTATGTCATTCTGAATTATGTGTTATATGTTTGTTGAACAAGGTATGCTGGTGAAAACGTATTCGGAGTTAGTAACATCAACCACACAGGAGACAAGTTTGTGGTATCACTAGAAAATAAAGAATGTTCATGCAGGAAGTGGATGCTTACTGGAATTCCATGTTGCCGTGTAGTTTGTTGCTGCAATTTCCTCAATCAAGATGCAGAAGAATTGATTCCAGCATACTATAGGCGAGAGACATATGCGGCTTGTTACCGACCTGTTATTTACCCAACAAGTGGACAGAATGTATGGCCTCAAACTCCATATCCTGATGTGTTACCACCACCATCAAGAAGGCTTCCATGAAGGCCCAAAAGGTCTCAACCCACACAAGCCCCTTCACAGCCTGCACAAGCTCAGTCCATGTCTGCACAAGCACAGTCCCAGCCTGCACAAGCTCAGTCCAAAACTTTTAGGCCAAAGTTGAAAACATGGAGGAAATAATTATGTTTATGTATTTGTCATTATGGTTAACAATGTTCTAGTTTGTCATTCTGTTTTAGGACAAAGGTCAAACACTTTTTGGTTATTGGGAACAACTTTGCCATTCTGTTTTAGGCCACTGTTTTAGGCCATTTGCTGTTTGTCATTCTGTTTTAGGCCATTTGTTGTCTTTTGTACCAACTGAAACATGTTTACATTGTTTTGAATCGAATGGAGCAAGTTTGTCAAATGAAGTATGTGTTGATAAAGAAACAGAATTAAAATTATATGAATGCGTGCATTTAAGTATTGTAGAAAGAAACAGGAACAAGATTAAAATTCAAAGATTCAAGAACACCAGAAGCAGATCACTAGAATATAAAAACCAGAAGCAGAACACTAGAATATAAAAACCAGAAGCAAAACACTAGAATATAAAAACCAGAAGCAGAAAACACTAGAAGCAGAAAACACCAGAAGCAGAAAACCAGAAGCAGAACATCGGAAGCACAATACCAGAAGCAGAACACCAGAAGCAGAAACCCAGAGGCATAATACCAGAAGCAGAACACCAGTAGCAGAAACCCAGAAGCAGGAAACTATAAATATAAAAACCAGAAGATAAACATGAAAGGATAAATATCAAGAAACGAAGATCAGAGGCAGAAGATGAAGTTATCAGAAGAAATGAAGATCAAAGGCAGAAACCCTTGAATTATTACATTAAATGCCACCAGGAGATGAAGTTATCAGAGGCAGAAGATGAAATCATCAGAGGCAGAAGATGAGTTACCAAAGGATACACCTCCAGAAGACACCAGAAAATGCATCCAGAATGTACCAGAGGATGCATCCTGGAATTACCAGAGGATACACCAGGATGTCAAAACACCACCAGAAGATATCTTTCCTGGCTCATATCAGAAGGAATAAAAGTCAGAAGGAGACCTGAATCAGACCAGAAGGAAGCCTGCCAGAAGGAGAGTTGTTCCAGACCAGAAGATACCATAAGTCAGACTTATTCCAGAAGTTATTCTGACAAGAAGATGGCCTGGCAGTGAAATGATAAATAGCCCAGACTTGATCCAGACTTAATCAGAGGATAAACTAATGGGTCCAGAACAAGAGATTCAATCCAGATTTGACCCAGACCAGAAGATAGCATGGTTCAGGGTATGAAACTAAGTCCAGACCAGAAGAAATGATGTCCAGATTTGATCCAGACCTGATCCAATAATGAATTCTGAGTTATGAATGAACCAATAAGTAATTATGTAGAAACATCAATTGGATCAAGAACAATTTTGAATGAATCAGGAACAACATTCTTTATGAATGAATTATGCACTTGCAGACAATACACATGCAGATCGATTCTGCATTATGATTCATTCTGATTATGCATTCTGATTATGCATTCTGATTAACAATACACATGTAGACAAATAAAAAATAATTCATTCATAATTGACGATAATTAACAGTAATAATTAAAGAAATAACAACCAACATCATTGGAGCCACAATTGATGCAAAAGCAAAATACATGAATATGTTGTAGGAATTCCACAAGCACAATTTGGTAGCTCACGGATTCCATTTGAATCAAAAGAACCATAGTTGTAGGATGTTGAGTTGTACGAGGTTGACTTTGACCCATTTGTGAAAGAGGCAGCCATAGATTTAGAGTTTTGTGAACTATGAATATGATTTTCCATGGAAGGGAGATGAGAAGGGAGAAGACGATGAAGGAAAGAGATGACACGGGAGAAGAGAAGAAAGGAGATGAAGGGAGAAAGTGAATGGGAGAAGAAATGTAACCCTAAACCAAACAAAAGAAACATAAACCTGAGAGAAAACCTAGGGAAAAGGAAACGGGGGGTTAACTTTTTAACTTTTTTGGTAACGGAATCCCACTTAAAGGTTGAGGCTGAAATTATTTAAAAACATAAAGGACCAAAATGGGAAAAAAAAACATAAAGGACCAAATTGTTACCAAAAATTAAGTTAAGGGACCACGGGTGCTATTTAGCCAAAAATATAATATAAAATTATATAAAAATAAATTTAATTTATATATATATATATATATATATATATATATATATATTAGGAGTGTAAATAGTTATTATATTGTTACTCAATCATAACTATAAAATTATTAAAAATATTTTATTTTTATTAAAATTGTTTTTAAAGTTATTTATATGAATAATTGTGATGAAATGATGATTTAAAATATTTTATACTAACGGAATACATCAATTAAACGCTATAAAAATAGAGTAATAATATCTAAATTTGTGTTAAATAATTATTTTTTCTATAACTAGATTTAAAAATATTTATGTTTCTAAATATAAATATCTTTTTATTTTAAAGGTATGCACTCCATTTATTATTGCTTTTCAAATAAAACCTCAAATAATATTATAATATATTTAAAATTTCAGAAATCAAAAGTTAATATCACGCTATAAAGAGTCATTTACACGACACGTTTAAATTATAACAAAATACAAGTAAAAAATTGACTCATTTTAACTTATTTAGTGATAGTTTATAAAAAAATACCCTTTATGCAATTAAATTAAATGTACGGTAATTTAGGTGATAAAATTGAATTTTTAAATAATATTAATAGAGGTAAATGTGCATAATTAATTTTTTTATAAAAAAAAACTAATAAATATCACCATAAGTAATTTATACAACTGCGATATCTCGAATTTGAATTTGGAACAACATATCCAACTTAGAATTGTCAATTTCATAGAACTACGAATTATTAGCATCAACCCACATGTTTCACGGGCAAAAAAATTTTATAGTTAAAAAACTCCAAAACTACTAAATTTTTGTGGGTTTAGTGGGACTTATGAGCCCACTATTTCAAAAAAATATATATATATATATATATATATATTTTTTTGATTTTTTCCGTGAAATAAATTTTTTCTCAAAAATTTTCAATATTTGATAAAAAATTATTTGCTTTTTTTGATTTAGGAAAAAAATTGATTTTTTTGGATAATTTTTATTTTATTTTTCTCACAAAATCTTTTGAAAAAAAATATTTTAGATTTGTTTAGAAAATTTTTTGAAAAAAATAAATTTTAAAAATTTTTTACGAAAAAATCTCAACTAACAAAATATTGAGGCAATGAGATCATCATTTAAGTCTACATAAATAATGAAATAATGGACAGACTTTTAAATTGATTTCAATAGGGTATAATATTACAAGCTTAAGTAGAAGAATTTTAAGGGATTTTAACATTGGGGTTTTATTGACACTTCCCAATCAAACCTAATAATATTACAGTTGTCGGTTAAATTATGATTTAACGACTGAATAACAAATTATCTTAATAAATATGTAAGTTATTACTTTTGTTTGTATTTTGTTACGAAATAAGTATTTTAGATATATCTTTTTTTTCTTCTATAAAAGGGTGATAAATATTACTATAAACTAATACACAAATACAATATTCTTGATTTTAACTTAAAACAAAATATTCAACCTAATAATTTTAATATTTATCACTTGACACTACAAGAAAATTTCAGTTTTGCGACACTTGGATTGCGACGGTTCCTGAATAACTGCCCTAATCACGAAATCGCGACGGTTCCTGCGGCAGTTTTTGTCAACCGCCGCCGCCCCAAAACCCTTATCCCTCCAAAACGTGTTTCAGGTTCCCCAAAATTGCGTTTTCCCTCCTTCATTTCGTTTTCCCCAAATTTGCGACACCAAACCTTCCATCCTCCATTTCGTTTTCCCATTCACGACTACCCTCCATCTTCCTTATTCATTGCGGCCTCCCTTCGTCTCTGTTTGCTCCGTCCTCATTTCGTCTCTGTTTACGGCCTCGCTTCGTCTCTGATCTTGCTGTGCTATATAAGGTAAAACTCCCTTTAACTATTTATCCCTTCAAATTGAGTACTGATCAGAAATAGAGAAGCACTTGAGTTCGAACCCTAGCTCAAACCCTAGCTCGAACCCCAGTTGTTTGTTTTCAAAATGCATTCATTGTTGTGGTAGGGCATACTTGTTGTTTGTTTGGTGTTTGCAGCTCATGAGTTTGTGTTTACTAGAACATCTATTTGTAGAGCCACTGTGATTTTGTTTATAAGGTTTCTGATTGTGATTATGGTACATTGTTAGTGCTTTAAAGGTTACATAATTTATCGTATCTTATTAGCAGATTTCAAAGTTGGTAATCTATTGCATCACATATGTTTGTTTTTCAGAAACCAATTGTTCATACCGATTTATACAGAGCAATACGCGATTCACAACTCATAGGAGTGTCAGGGTACACAAGAGAGGTGCTCATTCTTGAACATAAACTTTTTCTCATTTCATCTCATCTTTGTCGTGCCTTAAGTGGAAATGTTTGTTTGTCTAAAAGTGCAATTCAGGATTTATGACCAAGTACATTTTTATTGACATTGATTAAATTGTTATGACAAAGCATTCAAATTTGTGCATCTTGTTCTGCCTTCCTTTTCAGGGTCTTCCTGTCTTTGCAATTGGTGCTGGGCTTAGCACATTTGACAAAGCATCGGTAAGTTTAATCATTCAAAAAGGAAAAGGGGTGTTGCTTTTTTTGAAGCACTATTTGTTACTTTATCATAAACCATATCAGATATTTATATGATTGCAGGTCCATTATTATGTGCAGTATCATATTCAAGTTAATGAATATCGTGACCGCGTAATCTTGGTGAGTATAGTATTCTGAGTCTTCATCATATTTAACTTGTTTGTTGAGCTTTTTGTCCTCTTATTCTAATCCATGATATGGTTGTAGCCTGTTTCTTCCTGATTTGCTTTGTTTAATTAATACTACTAAAAAAATATTAAAATCTGGATCTATTGCTTTGATTTCATATGCATTCATTGTTGTGGTAGGGCATACTTGTTGTTTGTTTGGTGTTTGCAGCCTCCACCCATTTTTTGACCATTTTCAGTTTGTGACTCGATGACATTTTCTTCATAGAAATCATCTATTTTCCTTTTTGTTCCTTGCTTTGACTCCTCTTTCTCTTTCTCTCCTGGACCCTTTTCTTCTTTGTTTTCTGATTTTTCAATTTTTCTTTGGAATATATCAGTTAATGTGGGTGGATTCTCCAATTCTCTAGCACCCTGTGAACAAAATAAAAGAAAAAAGAGTTTTCATCTTCAACATTTAATTGTACAGCTAAAAAATCTAATGTACAATCAGTTTCAATACTATTACATCTATTCAAATTATAAATTCAATTAACATAAAATGTTACTATTAATTAATAATGAAAATTAATTAATTGAACCATATAACATTAATTAATAGATCTCATAATTTAATGTATACATGTAGGGCATTATCTAAGTTATTAGACAAAAGAGAGAGAGTGTGAGCAACTGAATCAAATCCTCTTAACAACAACAACTCATAGTATTAAACTGAAAATGGGCAAAAAATGTCATTGAGTCACAAACTGAAAATTGGGTGGAGGCATTTGACGAAACATCAGGTTCATCACTTACAAATATCCTGCTGTTGCATTTGGTCATTTTATGAATTTCATTTGCTATATATTTCTAACATCAAAGCAAGTTGTAACCAATGTACCTGTTGTCAGGCTAGGAACTGGAGGCTGTGACAAACTCTTGATTAAGAGTAGTACTTAAATTAAATGTTTTCTCTTGTAGTTTAGTAGGAGTTCCTGCCTCTGAGAGTTGTTATAATTTATCTTTATACTTTATCAAGTATAAGCAAATTTACACCTTAAATTATGGCTATAAAGTATGGTTCGCAACTGGGATTCCAAAGGAATCATGGATCTTGAGGTTGTTGCTGTTACTACTATTTGTTTCAATTGCAGTCTGTATCAGCTGTTTCTTCCCAAGATTTTCTACAATTGCTGCTGCCAAATAAAGCTACCATCTTGAGATCTTAATCCTATAAAGAAAAGGAATTTACACAAACTCAAGTACACACGCATCTATAGTTGATTATTTTCAGTTGTCACACTTGAAATAAATCTAACCTTGGTGTTGAAAAAATTTAGTGCCTTGGTACTTGAAATTTGAGAAGGCTTGTTCTAGCTCTTTCTTCCTTGTGTTCTTTATTCTCCTTTTTGTTTGTTTGTTTGGGAACACTTTATTGAAAGTAGGTGAGAAACATCATGTAAACTTGAACACTAATTAACAGAGATCAATAATCAAAGTTTAATGTTGTTTCACTCGTCTTATTAACTTTTATCACGTCTATAACTAAACAATTATTCTCTAGCAGAAGGCAAATAATAGTTTGAGCCTCTGAATTCAATTGTTTTTGCCATTTTGGTGTGGTTGTTTGTGATGAAAGCAACACATAAATTACTGTCATGCTTTTCATATACTATAACCTGCATAGTTTGTAATTTCAGCTTAGCTTAAAGTGTAAGGTTCACCATTGAGTAACTTACCTCATGAAACTGGCTAATTTTTTGGGTAATAGGTTCACCATTGAGTAGAGACTTCTTGCATAAGCTCACAGCTTTGTGAACATCTTTAAGGTGACTCCATTTTGGATCTCTCTAAAGACCATACTCATCAAGAGGAGCTTCGTCGTAATAACAGGTTGTTGTAAAGGCAGAACTAAAGGTATTTTATTGATCCAACTTTATTTATTCTTTATTTATCCAACTTTATTCTTTGGAATCTCTTTTATCAAATGAACTAGAGGTATTTTATTGATACTACGATTATATCAATAATTCATTTTATCAAAAAAATTTATCAATAATTTTGTCTTCTCCAATTCTTACACACCCTAATACTAGTACTACTTTTACAACACATAATATTCTTATGTTTTGTGAATCTACTTTATGACTCTTTTGCATGTTCTGTTCCTTTATGCATAGTGAATCTATTCTGTTTAAGGTTTATCTTCTTTGTGTGTCAAAATAACATTATGTGTTTATTCTTTGAAGCAATGGATAAGTCATGGATTATGAAGCCACACACATCAATTGAATATGATCAGGGGATAAAGGGATTTATTAATTTTGCCTTTCGAGATGAATTAGAAAATGGCGAAATAATATGCCCTTGTAAACATTGTGGTTTCAAAAAACCACAGAGTAGAAGTGTAATGTACGATCACTTAAAGTGCAAACCATTTCCAACGGGATATACAATTTGGGTGCATCATGGGGAGTCCATAGGAGAAACTAGTACTATCTCACCTAGTAGTGTTTCAAATATAGTTCAAGACACAGTTGTCGTTGATGATCATATTCGGAACATGATCGACGATGCTTTTGGAATTGAAAAGCATTGAAACGAAGTACCCATTGAATCAAATGTCGAGATTGATCAGAATGAAGATACGGTGCCAAATGCAAGTCAACAAAGGTATGAAGAGGCGAAAGAGTATTATGAATTAAGTAGAGAAGGAGAACAACCTTTGTATTAAGGGTGTGTTAAATATTCAAGACTGTCTTTTTTGGTAAAGTTGTATCACATCAAATGTTTATGTGGAATGACAGAGAAACCCATGATAATGGTTTTAGAGTTATTAAAAGATGCATTTGAATTTGCAAATATACCAAAATCATTCCATGAAGCCAAGAAAACAATCACAAAGCTTAGTTTAAATTACAAAAAGATCCCCGTTTGTCTGAATAATTGTATGCTTTATTGGGGTAATAAGGAAGATGAAGAGAGGGAGTTATGCAAAATTTGTAACACTTCCAAATGGAAATAAAAAGCAAAAGTTGGTGCAGTTAGGGTATCTGGTGATGGCAATAAACGAAAGAAAGTTCCTGCAAAAGTGCTTCGTTATTTTCCATTAAAACCACGGTTACAAAGATTATTTTTGTCCTCGAAGTCGGCTAAGGATATGAGATGACATGCGATCGATGGTAAGAATGATGGAATGTTGAGGCATCCTAGAGATTCTGAAGGTTGGAAATTTTTTGACTTGAAACACAGTTGGTTTGCATCAGACCCGCGAAATGTGCGTCTTGCATTGGCTAGTGATGGTTTTAATCCTTTTGGTATGATGAGTACAAATTATAGTATTTGGCCAGTTATTCTCATTCCATATAACACTCCTCCATGGGTGTGCAAGAAGCAAACATATTTTATAATGTAAATGATAATTCCTGGTAAAAAAATGTCAGGAAATGATATTGATGTCTACTTACAACCTCTAGTCAAAGAATTAAAGGAATTGTGGGCAACAAGTGTTGAAACATACAGTTCTTTTAAAAAAGAGATGTTTACATTGCATGCAACATTGATGTGGACAATTAGTGATTTTCCGGGGTTGGGTACACTTTCTGGGTGGAACACTTACACCGGACTTGCTTGTCCATCGTGTAACATTGACTTTACTCCTCGTCGTCTCCCTCATAGCAAAAAATGGTGTTTTATGGGTCATCGTCGTTTTCTTGATTAGAGACATATATTTAGATTGAACAAGGTCTGCTTTGATGGTCAACAAGATATGCGTGGTCCACCTAAAATGTTATATGCGCTTCAAATTATTGAACAGGTTCAAAACATTGATGTCACATTTGGTAGAAAGCCAGAGAAAGAACGGTCGGGAAAAAGAACACGTGGTGGATGACTTACACAAGGTATCAATCAACAATGGAAAAAGAAAAGCATATTCTTTGAACTTCCATATTGGAAGGATAATCTTCTGCGCCATAATCTTGACATGATGCATATTGAGAAAAATGCGTGCGATAAGACTTGACCTTTGGCCCAATGAGAATGGAAGAATTTCTCCAACCGTCTTTACTCTGACTACTAAAGATAAGAAGGGATTTTTAACAACTTTAAAGAATATCATTGTTCCTGATGGTTATTCGAGCAACATTTCTAGATGCATTGACATGGAAAACCTTAAGTTGAATGGAATGTTGAAGAGTCATGATTGTCACGTACTGTTGGCACAACTACTACCGTTAGCCATTCGAGCAACATTACCTGATGATGTTTCAACTATATTGATTGAGTTTTGCTCATTCTTTAGACAATTATGTAGTAATGTATTGAATGTTGATGACTTGGAAAAATTGCAAAACCAAATTGTCCTCACTTTATGCCACATGGAAATGATATTTCCTCCCTCATTCTTCACTATTATGGTTCACTTGGTTGTTCACCTTGTTGAAGAAGTTAAACTTGGAGGTCCTATTCATTATCGATGGATGTATCCTATTGAAAGGTAAAATATGCGTGATCTTGTTCCTTCAATAATTTGTATTGGACAATTTTGTTCTAACTAATATTATTGTGGTTCAATAATAGGTACTTAGGACAACTTAAATCGTAAGTACGTAATAAAGCACAACCAGAAGGGTCTATTGCAGAAGGATACCTTGTACAAGAGATTCTTACATTTTGTTCAAGGTATCTAGAAAACATTGAGACTAGACGGAATCAACTTGGTCGTGTAGATGATGAGCCTATTAATGAGATATAAACTGACTCACGTGTATCTGAATTATTTCCTAAAGTTGGAAAATCTATTGGTGGATCTTCATACTACACCCTTACACCAATTGAAAAGTTATAGGCTCATAGACACGTCTTAACAAACTGCATCATAGTTGACTACTATCTAAGGTAAGTAATTTTATTCTATTTGTATTATTTAACACTAATTTTTCTTTTTTATACATCTAATTTGAAATAACCAAATAGGCAGTATCGAAGTATTATTCGAAGCCAAACGAGGAGTGGTGCAAGGAGTGCTTCTGAGGTAGACAAGAAGGTTCATAGAGAGTTTCCTCATTGGTTCCGCAATCGTGTTAATGTTATGACAAAATTGGTGATTGAGTTGGTTTCGTTTTTAATAAGAATGTGACTAATTGTATATTTTATGGTGTTTAGATTTGCAACCATCTCGACAACATTAGTGGATTGGATAAAAATGTTCTCAGTAGTCTTCCTCAAGGTCCTTCTGATAAAGTTAGAAGGTTCATTGCATATAATGTCAATGGATTCAAATTTCGAACATTGGCACGAGACAATTTATTAAAAACTCAAAATAGTGGAGTTTTTGGCATGTTCGGAACACGAAGTTACTCAAGCAATAGTGATGCCCAAATGAGATTTGGAGGGGTGCCTTACTATGGAAGATTGATAGATATCATTGAGCTTTCCTATGATGGCTTCAAAGGGCCCATGTTTAAATGCAAATGGGCTAATACCACAAATCCAAGAAGAATTAAGACAGATAAGTTGGGTTTCACCTATATAAATTTTGCAAGACTAATACATACTGGAGAGCATGAAGAAGATGAGCCATACATTAAAGCGTCAGAAGCTCAAATGGTTTATTATGTGGATGATGAAAAGGAACAAGGATGGAGCATACCTATTCATTTAAAGCCAAGAGACTTGTATGACATGGGTGGAGATGATGACATTATGGCACCCATTGAACCATACCCATCTCAAAATTTTGAACAAATTTTTTCTAATGAAACCACACATATACAATTGGCAAGAATGGCTACAGATGATGATCCTGACACTTCAACTTTTAATGATGATTTTGATGACAATAATCATGATATGAATTTATGATATGGTACTCTTTGATCTATGTTATTTATTTACTAATTTTTTTATTGTTGCGTTGTGTGTAATGTTTAGCTTGCATTCTATCTGTTTACATTGCATTCTATCTGTTTAGCTATTTGCAACGGTCTAACTTGGTTGTAATTAATGTTTGCAGTGTAAGTGTGTTTGGAGTCTCAATCTTGTGATCAAAATGGAATCATCATATGAGGATATTCGGCGCAAAACAATGGAAGATAATTACAAAAGGATGGAGGCTCTCAATCTAACTCATCTCTCTTAATCCCTTCACAAATCTTCTTCTACCATTTCAAAAACCACACCGGTTAGTAATAACTCAAAATACTAACAATATAAAATGTTTCTTATTTGTATTATATGTTGATTTTTATTTATTTACTTGGATAATAAATGATTGTAGCGTTTCACGAAAGGTCGTTCGAGACTTATACTACCCAGAGATCTTGAGGTAGCCAAAATGAAGCACCTGTAGAGACATGGTTTACAACCAACAGTCCAAACGACAGTTGTGCTACCTACCCAGGTGACAATGCCACCAATAATGCAAGTGATAGAACCACTACCTTCTCCGATGATAGAACCACCAACTGGAGTGCAATCAACAAAATCACCACATTCTCAAGCGACAACACCACCAGGAATGCAAGCGATAGAACCACTACCTTCTCCGATGATAGCACCAGCAACTATAGTGCAATCAACAAAATCACCACCGTCTCAAGCGACAACACCAAGAGTGGTGCAAGTGATAGAACCACTACCTTTCCAAGAAACATCCTCTTACTCTGAAGATGTCGTTGAAGATGAGCTAGAAATTTCTCAAAAAAGGAATTCTACATATTGGGATGTAGAAGTTATTAGTATGTTATCTAATGTCTAATTATATTTATATAATTTAATTTTTTACATGGTTGTATGACATATTTCATTGAATTATGTGTTAGATGAGACAGGACATATTTCAAAGACACACTTAAGGGTAACAGACGTGGTTGAAGCTCCTCCTAATGTTAGCAGGATAATAACTAGATGAAATTCAGATGGGCAGCCGATAGGATCAGCTGCTGGTTTGTTAGGCGGTTTTTTGGGTGAAATTGCAAGGAATTTTAAGGATTTTCCTATAATGTACGACAATTGGAAACAAGTTCCATCGGCAAGAAAAAATGAAATTTTTAGGGATAAAATAAAGGTATCAATGATAAACAACCGAATATTCTTTATTTAATGTTTTGATTGTAAACTAACTTCTTTTTATGATTCTGTTAGTCAAAATTTGTTGTTGATGATAGATACAACAAAAAATATATCCTTACGAGCCTTGGAAACAAATGGCGAGATGCACAATGTAGGTTGTTTAAAAAAATTTATAAGTGGGATCTTTCTTTGGAGGAAAACCTACAAAATTATCCACGTTCTATTAATCCAGATCATTGGACTGTTTTTGTCCAATATAGGCGCAAGACAGAAACATTGGTAACCATTCTTCTGTTCCTTTGTCATTTGTTGTTTACTATTATGTTTTCTGATGTCATTTGTTTTCACTATAGGAGAAGGCTGATAAAAATGCTGCAAATAAAGAAAAGCTAACGATCCTTCATGCATTAGGCTCTAAGATGCTTGCAAGGAAGAGGGATGAGTTGGTAGGATTCACTCAGTCTACTTTTAATTGCATACTTAATTGAACAACTACTTATTACATATGTTTACATGTAGGAGCTGAGAGATGGTCGAAAATACAATAGGGGTGAAATGTATTCAATTTGTCATAAAAAGTCTGATGGTTCATTTGTCAATGATGAGGCCAAGGAAAAATGTAAGTGTAGAGAATAGAAGTATTAATTGTAATTATTTCTTATTGACCACTTTATAAATTCAAGATGCAATTGTTAGTTTTGGTAATAATGAGTTGCAAATTTACAATATTAGTTATTTTGGTTGGTAATAGTGAGTTACATGTTGGAACCAAGTTGGTTCTAAGTACTTAGGATTTTGATGTTTAAAAAAGCACTCCATGTAATCTTATTTTGTACCTTGAATCATTAAATTAAATGCCAGCAGAAGCTGAAGTCACCAGAGGCAGAAGATAAGTATTCAAAAGATAAAATCAGACCAGAGGATGCACCTCTATAAGTCACCAAATAATGCATCCAGAAGGTACCAGAGGATGCATCCTGAAAGCACCAGAGGATACTCCAGGATGTCAAAAGACCATCAGAGGATATCTTTCCTGGCCCAGATCAAAAGGAAGCAGAGTTAAGAAGGAGACCTGGACCAGACCAGTAGGAAGCCTGCCAGAGGGAAAGTTGATCCAGACCAGAAGGATTCATAAGTCAGACTTGGTCCAAAAGTTATTCTGACCAGAAGATAGCTTGACAGTGAATGATAAACAGTCCAGACTTAACCAGAGCTTCAGTTAACTAGTCTAGATCAAGTGACTTGGTCCAGATTTGGCCCAGACCAGAAGATAGCTTGGTTCAGAGTATGAAACTAAGTCCAGACCAGAAGAAATGATGTCCATATTGATCCAGATCAAGAGGTAAATGTCTAGAATTAAATATTCTTTGTCCAGAGTTAATTTTAGTTCAATCCAGACCCAGTCCAGAATTGGTCCAGATAAGAGGGAAGATATTCAGATCAAGGGTCCAGATTTAAGCATCATGGTCCAGTGTTGGCCGAAATCAGAAGATCATACCATATGGCCTAGTGTTGGCCGAGATCAGAAGATCAGAATATCAGAGTGTGTGGTCCAGTGTTGGCCGAGATCAGAGGATCACAACAGATCAATTTGCTAGTCCAGCACGGTCGAAATCAGTTATCAAATGATCCAGATTTAATCATGAAGCTATTGGCGGGAAGAAAGATTTGTTCCAGAATTAATTAAAGACAGGATTGGCCCAAGTTATTTTTGAAAGCAAATCTGAAGCTAAAAAGATATGTTTTTTATTTAAATGAAACCCGATTGGTCAAGATATTTTTGCAAGAGAATCCAGCAACATACAGCTTGAAATTAAGCTTGGAAGAGAGCCTAATGTGCATCTATAAAAGGAGGCTCAAGGCAGAATACTTAGTATCGAAAAATCACAAAAGAGTCATACACTTCCAAAAGTAAACACTCAAGTTTTCAGTGAGGTTAATTGTGAGTTCCAGCTTTCCAGAAGCAAACACTCGTGTTTTTCTTTCCCTTGTGTTAGATCTAAGTTGTTGAAGTAGAGTCTACAATATGAGGGAGTCAGAAGGGGTAGCAGATTACTTAGCAATTAGATTCAAGGTGTTGTAATTCCTTCTACAATCTAGGGTTGTCAGATTGGTAGAAGACTTGACTTGAGAAGTCAAGGTGTTGTATTCCTCAAAAGTCTAGGATTGTTAGATTGTTTGAGAATACTGACTTGGAGGGTCAGTGGTATTGTTGTAATTCAAGGTTTTGAATTAGTGAAATCCTTCAAAGTGAAGGGACTGGACGTAGCCTCGTTAACGGTGAACCAGTATAAATTTATGTGTTTTATATTTACTTTATATCTGCTACTAACTCTGTTTGATTCATACATTAGGTTTTGTTATAAAACTACAAAAACAGAAAAAGTAATCAAGTTAGTCAAACACAATTCAACCCCCTTCTCGTGTTTGCACCTTCAATTGGCATCAAAGCTCGGTCTCAAGGCTGAGCACTTAACAGTGTTTGAGGAAAGGTCCAAGGGGTTCAACATGGAAGAATCCAAAGATGATTTGGGAGGCAACATCAACAGACCACCACTGTTTGATGGAGAAAGGTTTGAGTATTGGAAGGACAGAATGAGAAGTTTCTTCATATCTCAAGATCCTGAATTATGGAAGCTGGTAGTCAAAGGATATATTGCACCTATTGTTCCAGGAGATCCAACTAAAGAACTGGACATGGAAGACATGAAACCAGACCAGAGCAAAGCATACAAATTACATCACAAAGCCATAATCATCATGATCAGTGCCATCACATTCAAGGAATTTGACAGATGCACAGATAAAGAAACAGCAAAGAGCATATTCGACAGTTTGGTTCTGACATATGAAGGAAGCCAACAGGTTCAAGAAGCAAGGGCTAACATACTGGTCAAACAGTATGAGATGTTCAAGATGGAAGACGATGAAGACATTAATGGAATGTTCTGTAGATTCCAGACTCTGATATCTGGACTAAAGGTCTTGAAGAAAAGCTACACAACAACAGATCATGTCAAGAATATTCTAAGAAGCTCACTAACCAAGTGGAGACCAATGGTTACTGCAGTTCAGCAAGCCAAAGATCTGAATACCTTAAGACTTGAAGATCTGATCAGCTCACTCAAGTCTCATGAAATAGAACTAGAAGCAGATGAACCAAAGAAGAAGAAGAATTTGGCCCTGAAGTCGAAATAGAAGAAAGCTGCAAAGGCAGCACCCGAATCAAAGGATAACGACAATGACAGTGATGATATGGCTTACTTAACCAAACAGACGGTTAAGATCTAGGAAAACAGGAATAGGAGAAGCTTCAAGAAGAAACATAACAACAAAGGAAAAGAAGAATCTGACAAGAAGAGCATCGTCTGTTATGGATGCAATGAACTTGGACATATCAAGTCAGAATGTCCAAATCTGGAAAAAGACAAACAGCACAAGAAGAGTTCCAGATTCAGAAAGAAGGGTCTGATGGTAGCCTGGGATGTATCAGAATCAGAAGAAGAATCGTCTGATGAAGAAGAGGCAGAAACAGCAATGATGGCACACATCAGGTCTGCCTCTGGACCTCATAAAGGCACAACTTCAGGAAGGAAAATATGCAGAAGGAAGAATGATCAAAACAGGCAAGTCCAGAAGCACAAAAGAGGAAGCAATTCTGGCTCTGATGACTCATACCAATTCAAGCTCTAGATACAGCTCAGGCTTTAGAACAGATTCAGAAAATGAAGACAATGAAGTATTTTCTGATCTCACTAAATCTGAATTAATTGAGCCTTTAAAAGACTTTTTAAATGCAAACAATAAGATGTCTTTAAAATTGAAAACTCTTAGGGAAGATAAGAAAAATCTGACCAAAGAAGTCCAAGTTTTAAAGAATCGAAATTCTGAGTATGCAACTGAAAACAAGGATTTTAAAACTGAAGTTGCAAGACTCAAATCTGAAAACCAAACTCTCAAAAGCAATATTTGTTCCACTTCCGAAACTGTTTGTGAATCTGATATGCATGAGCAATTTTTTCAAAACTTTATTTCTAATGGAATGGAAAGAAGTAAACATGCATCTATGATTTATGGAAACAGTAACAGTGGAAAGAGAGGTCTTGATTTTACAGAAATGATTGCTGAAACTAAAGCTGTTCATTATGATGTTTTATGCATTGTTTGTGCTAAGAAAGGTCACTCTGAATTATCTTGTCCAATGGTAAAATCTGAACAAGATCATAGAGATGTTAAGACTAACAAACCTGGACCCAATCAGTTCTGGGTACCAAAAGATCAATTTGTCTATGTTGCAGATATTCTGAGCAACCAGAAGGAGACACCAACAATGGTGCCTGGACAATGGATGTTGGCAATGCACAAGCAGAAGAAGGATTATGTTCCTGCTACAACCAGACAAAGGCAATTTGAGTCTAATGGAAGAAGGTCTGGTCAACTCAACCAGAACCAGAACTAGAACCAGAATCAAAATTGGAACCAGAATAAGAACACGAACTAGAACCAGAATCAGAACTGGAACCAGTATCAGAAGCACAGGAACTGGAACCAGAACCAACTCTGGAACCAGAACCAGAATCACAGTCAATACTGGAACCAGAACCATAACAGAAACTATCAGAATGAACAGAACCACCAGAATCACTAGAATCTCCAGATTCATCAAAGTTACCAGAACCAAAACATGTTCCAGAATCACCAGAGGAACATGGTTTATCGACCAAAGCAAAATCAAGGAAACTGCTCAAACAAGCCAGAAGCAGAACTGGCTCTAATGTCTCGAACATAAGCTAAGTCTGACTCTGACTCTGATATTGACAGAGAAAAGGCAAGGTCTGATCAGCAACACAAAGCTTGGTATCTTGACAGTGTCTGCTCCAAACACATGACATGAGACAAATCCATGTTTCTGAATATGACAATGAAGAATGGAGGCAAAGTTTCCTTTGGAGGAAACCAGAAAGGTCAGATTATTGGTACAGAAACTGTTGGTAACACTTCTTCTTCCCTTTCTATTAAAAATGTTTTGTTAGTTAAAGGGCTAAAACATAATCTTCTGAGCATAAGTCAATTAAGTGATTGCAATTATGATGTTATCTTTAATCAGAAAACTTGCAAAGCTGTTAGTCAACTTGATGGGTCTGTTTTATTCATTGGCATTAGAAAGGATAATGTTTATAAAATTGATATGTTTAGTCTTGCTAAGCAACAGGTTAAATGCCTATTATCTGTAAGTGAGCAGAATCTGATTTGGCACAAGAGGCTAGGGCATGCAAACCCTATACTTATATCCGAGTTGAGCAAACTCCAGTTGGTAAGAGGGCTTCCCAAGGTAAGTTCCAAAACTGAGATTTTGTGTGAAGCATGTCAAAGAGGTAAACAAACTAAAAGCTCTTTTAAAACTAAAAAATGTGTTTCTACCTCTCAACCACTTGAACTGCTTCACTTAGAACTGTTTGGTCCTATTCAAATAGCTTCTCTCGGTGGTAAGAAATATGGTTTTGTGATTGTTGATGATTACTCAAGATGGACTTGGGTAAAAATTTTAAAGAACAAAGATGAATCTCACAAAGTGTTTATTTCTTTTTGTAAGCAAGTAATGAATGAACAGGGTATTAAGATCATAACCATCAGAAGTGATCGTGGAGGTGAATTTAGAACAAGTATTTTGAAGAATTATGTGATGAGAATGGGATCTCTCACAACTTCTCATCCCCCAAAACACCTCAACAAAATGGAGTGGTAGAAAGGAAGAATAGATCATTGCAGGAGATGGCCAGAACCATGTTGAATGATATGAAGCTTGCCATCTACCTTTGGGCAGAAGCTGTCAACACAGCTTGCTACATTCAGAATAGAGTGTACATCAGGTCAATCTTAAATAAAACTCCATATGAACTGTGGAAAGGTAAGAAACCTAACATTTCCTACTTCAAGCAATTTGGATGTACTTGTTTCATGTTAAACACTAAAGATAACTTAGCTAAGTTTGACTTTAGATCTCAAAAGTGTACCTTTATTGGTTACTCTGAGAGATTGAAAGCTTATAGAGTGTTTAACAAAGAAACTAACAATGTGGAAGAATCAATCCACATTAAGTTTGATGATAAACAACTTGACTCTAAAAAGTCAAAGCAAGATGAGGAAATTGCAGGTGAACCAGAGGCACAGGAACTAGAAGCTGGACCAGCAGGAGAATCTGAGAAAAATTAAGATGAAGAAAAACATGCTGACTCTGAAGATAAGTCAGATGGAAAGAATGGATGGAAGTACAAGTCATCACATCCAGAATCTCCCATTATTAGCAGTGCAACAGAACCTTTAAAGACCAGATCATCAAGTAGAGAAACCAGTCTGTTTGGTTTACTCTCAACAATTGAACCAAGCAATGTTGATGAGGCTTTGGCAGAGGAAGGTTGGATACTTGCAATGCAAGAAGAGCTGAATGAATTCCAAAGGAATGATGTTTGGGATCTGGTATCCAGACCAAACAAAAAAATTATTGGAACCAAGTGGGTGTTCATGAATAAACTCAATGAAAAAGGTGAAGTGGTAAGAAAAAAGCCAGATTAGTAGCTCAAGGATACAGTCAACAAGAAGGTATCGATTACAGTGAGACATTTGCTCCAGTGGCCAGGTTATAAGCAATTAGAATTCTTTTATCATTTGTTGCTAATCACGATATAATTTTGTATCAAATGGATGTTAAAAGTGCATTCTTAAATGGCTACATAAGTGAGGAATTATATGTCAAACAGCCCCCTGGATTTGAAAATTCTGATTTTCCAGATCATGTTTTTAAACTTAAGAAATATTTATATGGTTTAAAACAAGCACCAAGGGCATGGTATGACAGACTTAGTAACTTTCTGCTTAAGAATGAATTTGATAGAGGCCAGATTGATAATACTCTATTTAGGAAATCCATTAAAAATGATATTTTAATTATTCAAGTTTATGTTGATGATATCATCTTTGGATCTACTAATGGCACTTTGTGCAAGGAGTTTCCTGACCTAATGCAGAAAGAGTTCCAAATGAGCATGATGGGAGAACTTAAGTTCTTCCTGGGAATTTAGATTCACCAAAGTAAATCAGGTATACTCATTCACCAATCTAAATACACTAAAGAACTTCTTAAAAAGTTCAAAATGAGTGAATGTAAGCCTATGGCCACCCCCATGCACCCAACCTGCTCTCTTGAGAAAGATGAAACCGGCCAAAAGGTAGACCAGAAAACATACAAAGGTATGATTGGATCCCTTCTTTATTTAACTACTTCTAGACCTGACATCTTGTTTAGTGCTTGTGTCTATGCCCGTTTTCAAGCTAACCCTAGGGAATCTCATTTAACTGTTGTCAAACGAATTCTGAGATACCTTAAAGGAACCACCAACCTTACCCTGTTATACAAGAAAACCCCCACCTGCAAACTCAGAGGTTTTTGTGATTTCGACTATGCTGGAGACAAGCTGGAAAGGAAAATTACAAGCGGCAACTGCAATTTCTTAGGTGATAATTTGATCTCTTGGTCAAGCAAAAGACAAAGCACCATTGCTATGTCAACAGCCGAAACTGAGTATATATCAACAGCAGGATGCAACTCACAGTTAATCTGGATGAAACACCAACTTGAAGATTACAACATCCTTGAAACCAATATCCCTTTGTACTGTGATAACACTTCAGCCATAAACCTAACCAAGAACCCGATCTTACACTCTAGAGCCAAACACATTGAAATAAAACACCATTTCATTAGGGACCATGTTCAAAAAGGGACTTTAAGCATCCAGTTTATGGACACTGATCATCAATGGGCTGACATCTTCACCAAAGCATTACCTGAAGACAGGTTCGAGTTCATCAAGAAACATCTCAACATTGTCTCCATATCTGACTAGCTCAAGTAGTCTTATTAGGAGTTTTTAATTTTCTTGTAATATTAATTTTATGTCTTTTATTCTTTGTTTTTAATTTCTGTACTTTGTAAAGAAAAATACAAAAATAGTAGGACCTCTTTTTGGCTGATGACAAAAAGGGGGAGAGAGAGAAAAAGGAGAAATAAGTAGAAAAGGAGAGATAAAAAGCAATGAGGAGTGAAAAGAAAATAGATGAAAAGAGAATGAGTTGAAAAGGATAGGAAACAGGGAGAGAGAAAAAGAAAGAGTGAAAATAGAAGGAGTTGAAAAGGAGAAGAAATAGGGAAAGAGAAAAAAATCAGAAAGAGATTAATAGAGAAGGAGTTGAAAAGGAGAAGAAAAATTCAGTACCAGACTTAGGGGGACAGATTGGTCCGAGGGGGAGCATTTCAAGTACTTCGAGTTACAAGCTAGCAAAATAAGTTAAGGTTTTGTCATCATCAAAAAGGGGGAAATTGTTGGAACCAAGTTGGTTCTAAGTACTTAGGATTTTGATGTTTACAAAAGCACTCCATGTAATCTTATTTTGTACCTTGAATCATTAAATTAAATGCCAGCATAAGCTGAAGTCACCAGAGGCAGAAGATGAGTATTCAAAAGATAAAATCAGACCAGAGGATACACCTCTAGAAGTCACCAGATAATGCATCCGAAAGGTACCAGAGGATGCATCCTAAAAGCACCAGAGGATGCATCCTAAAAGCACTAGAGGATACTCCAGGATATCAAAATACCATTAGAGGATATCTTTCCTGGCCCAGATCAGAAGGAAGCAGAGTCTAGAAGGAGACTTGGACCAGACCAGTAGGAAGCCTGCCAAAGGGAGAATTGATCCAGACCAGAAGGATTCATAAGTCAGACTTGGTCCAAAAGTTATTATGACCAGAAGATAGTGAAGGTGCAAACACAAGAAGGGGGGTTGAATTGTGTTTGACTAACTTGAATACTTTTTCTGTTTTTGCAGTTTTAAAACAAAACTTGATGTATGAATAAAACAGAGTTAGCAGCGGATATAAAGTAAAAATAAAAACACATAGTTTTATACTGGTTCACCATTAACGAGGCTACGTCCATTCCCTTCACCTTGAAGGATTTCACTAAATCAAAACCTTGAATTACAACAGTTCCACTGACCCTCCAAGTTAGTCTTCTCAAACAGTCTAACAATCCTAGACTCTTGAGAAATACAACACCTTGACTTCCTAAGTCAAGTCTTCTCCTACCAATCTGACAACCCCAGATTGTAGAAGGAATTACAACGCCTTGAATCTAATTGCCAAGTAATCTGCTACCCCTTCTGACTCCCTCAGATTGTAGACTCTACTTCAACAACTTAGATCTAACACAAGGGAAAGAAAATAACACAAGTGCTTGCTTCTGGAAAGCTGGAACTCACAATTAACCTCACTGAAAACTCGAGTGTTTGCTTTTGGAAGTGTATGACTCTTTTGTGATTTTTGATACTAAGTCTTCTGCCTTGAGCCTCCTTTTATAGATGCAGATTAGGGTCTCTTCCAAGCTGAAATTCGAGCTGTATCTTGTTGGATTCTCTTGCAAAAATAACTTGGCCAATCGGGTTTCATATAAATAAAAAACATATCTTTTTTAGCTCCAGATTTGCTTTCAAACATAACTTTGACCAATCCTGACTTTAATTAATTCTGAATCAAATCTTCCTTCCCGCCAATAGCTTCTGATTCTGGACCACACGTATCTTAATAGCATATCCCGCCAAATCTTTCAAACATATCTTAATTCTGGACCACACGTTCTGACCTTCTGATTTCGGCCAACACTGGCCATGGTCTGATCTTCTGATCTCGGCCAACACTGGGCCATATTCTTAAATCTGGACCATTGATCTGAACCTTTTCCCTCTGATCTAGACCAATTCTAAACTGGGTCTGGATTAAACTGAAATTAAATCTGGACAAGTGATATTTCAGTCTGGACATTTTACCTTCTGATTTGGATCAGGTCTGGATCATATCTGGACATCATTTCTTCTGGTCTGGACTTAGTTTCATACCCTGAATCATGCTATCTTCTGGTCTGGGTCAAATCTGGATTGAATCTCTTGTTCTGGACCCATTAATTTATCCTCTGATTAAGTCTAGATCAAGTCTGAGTTGTTTATCATTTCACTGTCAGACTATCTTCTGGTCAGAATAACTTCTGGACTAAGTCTGACTTATGATTCCTTCTGGTCTGGATCAAGTATCCCTCTGGCAGGCTTCGTTCTGGTCTGGTCCAGGTCTCATTCTGACTTTGCTTCCTTCTGATCTGGGTCAACAAAGATATCATATGGTAATTTCAGGATGCATCCTCTGGTACCTTCTGGATGCATTATCTGGTGTCTTCATCTTCTACCTCTGGAACCTTTATCTTCTGGTGGCATTTAATGAAATCTTTCTAAGTACAAAATAAGGTTACATGGAGTGCTTTGTAAACATAAAAAAATCTAAGTACTTAGAACCAACTTGGTTCCAACAGATAGCTTGGCAGTGAAATGATAAACAGTCCAAACTTGATCCAGACTTAACTAGAGCTTCAGTTAACTGGTCTAGAACAAGTGACTTGGTCTAGATTTGGCTCAGACCAGAAGATAGCTTGGTTCAGAGTATGAAACTAAGTCCAAACTAGAAGAAATGATGTCCAGATTGATACAGATCAAGAGGTAAATGTCCAGAATTAAATATTCTTTGTCCAGAGTTAATTTCAGTTCAATCCAGGCCCAGTCCAGAATTGGTCCAGATCAGATGGAAGATATTCAGATCAAGGGTCTATATTTAAGCATCATGGTCCAGTGTTGGCCGAGATCAGAGGATCACAGCAGATCAGTTTGCTAGTCTAGCATGGTCGAAATCAGTTAATCAAATGGTCCAGATTTAATCATGAAGCTATTGGCGGGAAGAAAGATTTGTTCCAGAATTAATTAAAGACAGGATTGGCCCAAGTTATTTTCGAAAGCAAATCTGAAGCTAAAAAGATATGTTTTTTATTTAAATGAAACCCGATTGGTCAAGATATTTTTGCAAGAGAATCCAGCAAGATACAGCTCAAAATTAAGCTTGGAAGAGACCCTAATCTGCATCTATAAAAGGAGGCTCAAGGCAGAATACTTAGTATCGAAAAATCACAAAAGAGTCATACACTTCCAAAAGCAAACACTTAAGTTTTCAGTGAGGTTAATTGTGAGTTCCAGCTTTCCAGAAGCAAGCACTCATGTTTTTCTTTCCCTTGTGTTAGATCTAAGTTGTTGAAGTATAGTCTACAATCTGAGGGAGTCAAAAGGGGTAGCAGATTACTTAGCAATTAGATTCAAGGCGTTGTAATTCCTTCTACAATCTGGGGTTGTGAGATTGGTAGGAGAAGACTTGACTTGAGAAGTCAAGGTGTTGTATTCCTCAAAAGTCTAGGATTGTTAGACTGTTTGAGAAGACTGACTTGGAGGGTCAGTGGTATTGTTGTAATTCAAAGTTTTGAATTAGTGAAATCCTTCAAAGTGAAGGGACTGGACGTAGCCTCGTTAACGGTGAACCAGTATAAAATTCTGTGTTTTATATTTACTTTATATTGCTGCTAACTCTGTTTGATTCATACATCAGGTTTTGTTATAAAACTGCAAAAACAGAAAAAGTAATCAAGTTAGTCAAACACAATTCAACCCCCCTTCTCGTGTTTGCACCTTTATTACAAAGTTATAAAACTATAACATTACTTATATGGGAATAGATGTAGTTAGTTTAGTTCCAATTTCGTCATTAAATACACTAATTGTATTGATGTGTTTGCTTCAATGTTACATAGGCTTGATTTGGTGTATTATGGTTGGATGTAGTTAGTTTTGGTGGTTGTACCAATATAGTTCATCTATTTATTGTCTTAGATGATATCAAATTGATTGTTCTTTTGCAACATATACTTGAATGTACTACATGACATTTTTCTGTTGAAATGGTTGAGAATTCTAGACCTTTATGTTATATAGAGGAATTTAGTTTGCTTCCTTTGCTTGTGCAGGAACAATTGCAATCTGAAATTGGGAAGACTCATTCTTCAAATGAAGCATTTGTTAATGTGTTTGGAAAAGAACATCCAGGATATGTTCGTTGTATGGGACTTGGAATAACACCGTCTCAAATCACTACATCTACTTCTCACTCTGTAAGATCAATTTCTTCATCCGAAGCTAATGAGAAGATGGAGAAAATGCAAGCTGAAATCGATATGCTTAAGAAAAGGGATTCTGAATTTGATATGTTGAAGGAGAAAATTTCTTTCTTGTTGCAAATGCAAAATTCTAGAGAAAAAAAGGTAAAATTATTTTCTTAGGAAACTTGTTTATAAAATCTCATGAGATCGAACTGTTTGTCTTTGGTTAAAAATATCAATTGTGTAACAATTAATGTTTGCTATATGAGAAATTTAGTTAATTAGTATTTGACAATGTTTATCAAGATTCATTGAGATTAATGTAATTTTTTTTCCAAGCAACAGACATAGAATCGCTAATAGATGGTAGACGTTCATCTGTTTCTAGCCACCAACCTGATGATCGTGGAGCAACATCATTAGGGACTGATTAGATATTTTGATAAACTTTTATGTTTCATGGAGTTGTTTTGTATGTTTAGTCACTCCACTAATGTTTTGAATATTTAAACTACTTTATTTATTATTTTAGTTAAGTTCCATGTATGAATTTGTGTTATTTATTTTGAAAAAATTATATAAATTGAATTTAGCTACAATAGTTATTTAATTGTTTATTTAAATTATGTGGATGATATTAATTTATAAATATTTTTTATTTTAATTAATAAAAAATTAGAAAAAATTGTATAATAATTTTTTAATTTAAATTATTAGGATTGTGACGGTTGATAACTGTCGCAATGTTTTGGATCAAATTGTTCAAAATGAATATTGCGACGGTTGACAACTGTCGCGATGCTTAAAAAAAATTTGAACGTGTTTTGCGACGGTTCGAACCGTCGCAAAAAAAAGTAAATTGAAGCGGTTAGAAACCGTCGCAAAAACGCCCCGTGACGCACGAATCTGCGATAGTTGACGAACCGTCGCAATCTTCCATTGGAGGCGGTTGTAACCGCCGCAAACTGTCTTCAAAACCGCCGCAAATTTTTTTTTCTTGTAGTGTGAGCTATAACTTAAAAACAATAAATATTTCTTTTATTTGTTCATAAAATAGACAAATAACTATTTTTTAAAATATTGCATGTAAGACTTCTGGGGGTGCTTATAGAAATAACATAGTGAGTATTTTAATACATGGTTCTAGAGGGCAAAGCCGGACTTTGAAAATTAGAGTATCTTTGTGTAAGGGATTTGTAAATTAAGCATACACAAATTATATAGAAAAAATAAAGATTTTGTAATTTTAATGAACTAAATAGACTAATTTTACAATGATCAATGATTAAAATGCCCATTTAATTTAATAGTAATATTATAGAAAATGTATTTGAGAATGAAGTAATAAATGGTAAAAAATATGAGTTAAAAATATAACTATATAAAAAAAATGTATATAGAATAAATAAGAATTAATAAATTAACGAACAGTGTGTATTTTGTTAACTATCAATTCATATATATATATAGTACATACATTAATTTATAGTTAACAAAAACATACTCACAGTATTTATTGGCAAAGTTATACTACTCCTATAGTACACAAGTTCATCCAAGTTTGTCGTAGATTGTCTTCACGATGTACCGTCAACATGGCAATGATGATATGCACTGATTGCATTTTGTGTTGTTTGTAACACAAGTGATGCCCGTGTTAACATGGCCTTCTTGAAAGATTTCAATGACCTAACCACATGCATATTGGTGATACCATATTCATAATTGTGTCACAATGTGCGTCATACAAATTAAGTAAGACTCATGTGACCATTTTACATGTAAAAAAATGTATTTGCAATGTTTATAATTGATGCCTTATGGTAAGTGAATCGTTTAAATCTTATTTGAAAAATTTATAAGAATCACAACTCAACATTTGACTGGTGGCTTATTGAGCTAGTTGTTTGACACTTGTCAAGGGTACACATTAGTTGCTTCCATTTTGGGTAGTACTTAAGAAGTTTGTCTCAGAGGAAGATTGTTGTTGGACGTCTTATGGCAACTACAAGGGACACACATTATTTATAAACATCGTGTTGCATTAGGAGTGCATCAAGTACGATCCTTTCGTGAACATACACTTGCCAATGAGGGTTTTGCACCAATATAAATATGTGTAGACATTTCTTGCTCACCTTTCGAGGTTACCAGCAAAACGACTTATCTTGTTAAGATGTATACATAATTTGCTACATTTTTAATTGACGTGGTTGACACCGTCGCAATATGATATTGGATAACATATTCAATAAAGTGTATAGATGAATAATTGTATGTCAGTGGTTTCACATAATATTTACAACTGTGATATTTTAATGTCAATGATATGTTTATCAACTATATTATTTTTTTATATAATCGATTAACGGTTTTTATTCGACACATAATCAACTACAGCATGAATGAATTACAAATTTTTTCCGCAAACTCGTAGTTGTTAATAACCCACATACAATATTAACTTTTCACCTCTCACTGTTTTTCAAAGCGCTCTTACAATGCACTCACAATTTTTAGTATTAGTCACTTTACAACATAACACTCAAGTAACAATATCAATTTACAAGAAACGAGGGTTTGAATTGTAAATTCATCTTTTTAAAATTTTATATTAAAATTTAAAGAATTTAACTCAAGATTAATCTTTGTTATGAAAACCGAAAACATAGAACGTTATTGGTTAGTGAAAAACACACAATTTAACTTATATATTTAATTTGATAATAAAAAAACTATAAATAAATAGAGGTAAGGAAAGAGATATTGCACATAGATATATTCTGGTTCACCGAAACCGGGTTACATCCAGTCCTCACAGTTGTGAGATTTTTCACTAAGTGTACAAAATAGAGAACGTTCTTGGTTTTTACACCACTAGTTCAGATCAACTTTGATCTGTTACACAACACTATCTTTCATCCCATAAATGATTTCCGCATGTTACCTTTCAATCTTTAAAAATATTTTTTACACTTTACCTTTTTACCATAAAAGAATTTTTTACAAACTACTAAAGCTATATTCAATACTATATATAGACTTGAGTTTTCACGATAGTGATCTAAAAAGTTTTAACATAATCTGAATATGCAATACTTGTTTGAGTTTAGATTTCTCAACACTTGTTTTGAGTGATTATTTTGCTGAGGTGAACTATATATATTCCTTGTGGAATACTGAAAATGTATTTGTAAATTCCAGAAAATTTATTTTCCTTGATAGAGGATATCGTCATTCTTGTTGTTTTAGGAATGTGGAGAATGTTATCCGTTTTCCAGACTCCTGTCAAAAACGTTCTTCGTTCTGTTTGTATATTTTTACTTTCTCTTTAAAATGATTTTACTTGTAATGCTTAGTACCTATATTTGATTATCATACTAAAAAACACATGTTAAATCAACATGTCATTTAGAATCATAATTAGAAGTCTTAGTTAACTTTTGTTTGTTTATATCAAAACACTAATTTGAAATTTTGTCTTAACAAACACCCCTCTCTACTAACAAATTAACCATTTTCCTATAAAAAAAGAAGTGAAAATTGTATTTTGGAAAATCTAAAAATTAAAAGAGGAGGAGGGGCGTGGGAATTAAAAAGTGGCGGTACGTTTAATTATTCCCTCAAGAGAAAACTTAGAAGCCCAACCCAGAACTAACAAGCCCAACTTTATCGGGCTGCAATTGAAAAATCTGAGAAAAAGGTGGGAAGCATAAGGAAGGAGTTAGAAGCATAGCAATAGCAAGTTGAGAGAGTGTCGTTGTTTAGGGTTCTACTTCTTCTACTATACACTCTCGTCACTTTTCCGATCGCGAGCGAAAATAACAACATAGGGTTAGGGTTAGGGATCGTGATCTTACAGAACAAAAAATGGCGTTGGCTTTCGACGATTACGGAAGACCTTACATAATCCTGAAAGAGCAAGAGTCGAAGAACAGGCTTAGAGGTCTCGATGCTCAGAAAGCCAACATCTCCGCCGGTAAATCCGTCGCTCGTATTCTCAGAACATCTCTCGGTCCTAAAGGCATGGACAAGATGCTTCAGAGTCCCGACGGTGACGTCATCATCTGTATGTATTTCCATTTCCTCTCTTCATTTCATTTCATTTCCATCTCATTCTCTCACTTATACTACGCACTTTCTACTTTCCACCTTATCATGTAACTTTTGTCACTGTTAAACGAAATGAAACCCTAATATCCAATTTTCGCCTTTTTATAAAAAAATGGCATGAATGTGTAATTTGTGTGACTTCAAACAGTAGAGTAAGTAGTATAGATTTGTTGTTTTTACTGTGACTTTTTAGTAATAGTTTGTGTGTGTCTGTGTGAAGCAAATGACGGGGCAACAATATTGGAACAGATGGATGTTGATAACCAGATTGCAAAGCTGATGGTGGAGTTGTCGAGGAGTCAGGACTATGAAATCGGCGATGGTACTACTGGAGTGGTTGTGTTAGCTGGATCTCTTCTTGAGCAAGCTGAGCGACTTTTGGAACGTGGAATTCACCCCATCAGGATCGCTGAGGGATATGAAATGGCGTCCAGAATTGCTGTTGAAAATCTTGAGCGGATTGCGAACAAGTTTGAGTTTGGAGAAACTATTTTGGAGCCTTTGATTCAGACTTGTATGACTACTCTTTCGTCGAAAATGTAAGTGCTTACTTAATTTATTATCTATCTATCTATCTTGTACCTTTTTACATTAACATTCAGTTTTGCCTTTCTTTTATGGATCTTATGATGATAAACTACTGCAACCTTATAATTTATGAATTTTCTTTGTTTTAATGTTGCAGTGTGAATCGGTGCAAGCGTAGCTTGGCTGAGATTGCTGTCAATGCTGTTCTTGCTGTTGCTGATCTAGAAAGAAAAGACGTGAACTTGGATTTAATTAAAGTAGAAGGAAAAGTTGGTGGAAAGTTGGAAGATACTGAGTTGATATATGGGATTGTTGTTGACAAGGACATGAGCCATCCTCAAATGCCAAAGCAAATTGAAGATGCTAAAATTGCTATACTGACTTGCCCATTTGAGCCTCCGAAGCCAAAAACTAAGCATAAGGTTGATATTGATACAGTGGAGAAGTTCCAGACCTTAAGGAAACAAGAACAGAAATATTTTGATGACATGGTTCAACAATGCAAGGTTGGATTTCATTCAGAATCTTATAAATATTCTATTTATGATTTTTTAATTTTTACCATCAATTTGTTTTTTTTCCCCATGAACTTTCTTAGTTGAGTAGAGTACACCATCTTTTAGCTGGTGTATGAGCTAACTGGGATTTATATTCAAATTGATTATAAACTTATGTTTTTCCTGCTAGAATGTGTTTGAACTTCGTTGAAAATGACGTTTTATAATGATCTGCAGGATGTAGGTGCAACCCTTGTTATCTGCCAATGGGGTTTTGATGATGAGGCAAATCATCTCTTGATGCACAGGAACTTACCAGCTGTTAGATGGGTCGGTGGTGTTGAGTTGGAATTGATTGCCATAGCAACAGGTATACATGGATTCGGATTGTTTTGATTTTAAAGTTTGATTGATGATTCTTTCTATAACTTTGTATCTTACGAGTAATGAGTGCAGTCTATTTCAAGATTTTATTGATTTATGTCTATTAACAAATTAATTATCTATTTGTAAATGAAGGTGGAAGAATTGTTCCTCGGTTCCAGGAGTTAACTCCAGAAAAGTTGGGAAAGGTATCGACTCAATCTTGATTTCCTTTTGCGGGTTACCAAACTTGTTTTTGGGTCTGTTATTTTGAATTCACATAAAGTGTTCCTTGTTTGGAAAGTAATTTAGAACATGTGTCAGTGTTGACATCCTTCTTGCATCTGTTGTTGTGGTGGCCAATGATTCTTAAGCTGTATATTTTTACATTTGACTACAAGTAACAAAGTAACACTAATTTATGATCTATTCAAGGCTGGTATCGTCAGAGAAAAAGCATTTGGCACTACTAAAGACCGAATGCTGTACATTGAGCATTGTGCAAACTCAAGGGCTGTAACAATATTCATTCGTGGAGGTGAGGTGTATTTTTGGCATTTTCGTTTAACTGCTTTATACCAAATTTTATATGATCAATTAATTTTAAGTTGAAAATATGGTTTTCAAGCTGTTTTGTTATTCAATATTGTATTTTGTGGACCTTTTAAGTATTGCCTGTGGATTTTTTATGGACCTTCATAGAATAAATTTTGAAGAGTGATGAATGTCTGAGCCGCCTTGACAAATTTATTAAAGCTGTCTTGTTTTGAACTGGTAGGTAACAAAATGATCATCGAGGAGACAAAGCGCAGTATTCACGATGCATTGTGTGTGGCTAGGAATCTTATTCGCAATAATTCAATTGTCTATGGTGGTGGTTCAGCCGAGATTTCTTGCTCTATTGCCGTGGAGGCAGCTGCTGATAGATATCCTGGAGTAGAACAGGTGTGGATATTATTAACCCGCAGTTTAATTTATTTGAGGGATGCGCATACAATTACAATAAGCTAGTCACTCTAAGCTATATGTTGTGGCTAGGGGTGGGAATAGGCCATGCCAGGCTTTGAAAGGCCTGAGCCTGACCTACGATTAATTTCTTAGGCCTAAGCCTGGCCTACGGCCTATGATAGGCTTTTTTTCGGCCTGGTCTGACGTTTTTAAAACTCTGGCCTGCCCTGAAAGCCTATTTAAAAGCCTTATTTACATTAAAACATTTAAATGTTATATTTTATATTTTTTTAAATAGGCTAAATTAGACATTTATATATAAGGAAAACTAATAAAATTATAATGAAATCTAATATAACAAATAATATTAAAATAGCCTAATTGATAGGCTTTAAAATAGGAAACAATAATATTAATAAATAATAAAATATATATACACTTTAAAATAGAAAACAATACTATTAATAAATAATAATGTAAAATAACATTAATATATATATATATATATATATATATAGGCCGGTCTGTCAGGCCTAATAGGCTTTTATATAAGTTTGAGCCTAACCTATTTAAATAAATAGGCTTTAAAAATAGTCTGAACCTAGCATTCTTATTAAACAGATCAGACCATAGGCTCCTGACGAACGGCCTAGCCTATTCCCATCCCTAGTTGTGGCAAATAGTAATCTTCAACTTTCACTTTCATCCCAATTTATTCTTAAACTCCTATGGTTGTTGTAATAGATCCTTCTAACTTGGACCCTCCAACTTAGTGTTAATTTTTTATTTGCCAAAGAGATATACCCTGATTATTAATAACTCCCAGCCAAAATATTTAAATTTGTAATTTAGAATATTAAATTAACCTTATTATTAGTTTCCTTTTTGGAAAAGGAGGAGAAACAAAATAGTGAAAAAGACTGCTACATCACTATGTCTGTCACCTATCTCCATCTTTTATCTTCACTTTGCCAGAGATCTTAAGCATTTGGGGAGTTGATTTTTCATAGAAAACTCTTCCAATTTCAGGTGAAAAGGGAGAAGTTCTGAAAATGGAGGGTAGAAATGAGCTGTTGTAGTTATCTCAGTCTCACTGAAAATCTTGTCCTTTATTGTGGCTGAGTATTAAGTTCTAAATTTAGCTTGTAGAACATAGTCTAAACAAAACCATAGAAAAAAAATTCTATAAATAGTATATAAAATAACTCAAAAACTGCAACATATCAGACTAAAACCAAATTTTTATAAGATGTTAATGGACAGCAAAATTTGCATCACATCTGAATACTGATATCAATACAACTAAATCTCACATTTCAGGAATCTTGTCTGATCAAATGATTCATCCTTAAAATCTAAGTAAAGCCACAAGTTTACATGATAAGAAGGCCTGAATGTGGGAATTTTTTTCTCCTTGATTCTTCTCAAAACTGCACAAGTATATACAAACTAGACATGTAAATAACACAAATAGTCTGCCTCTCATCATTTAGAAAAAGTACATTTAGAAAAAGTACAATTATGAAAAAGTAAAATAACATTTTTCAAATATAGACCAATGACTTTGTTCTTTGTTAATACTGACTTATTGACAATGGATCAAATTGTATTCTCATTATTAATTACTAATTTGCTGTCATTTGGCTATTGTTCCAAGCTTTGTTGATTAGTGATTTTTCTTTCCCCTGCAGTATGCTATTAGAGCATTTGGGGATGCTTTGGAGTCTATCCCTATGGCCCTTGCTGAAAATAGTGGTCTCCAACCAATTGAAACGTTATCTGCTGTGAAGTCTCAGCAAATAAAGGTAATAATTGAACACGATGACTGCTTTTAGCCTGGTTATTACTATGCCTTTGCACTTACGTTTTATATGTTTAGTTGATAGTTGATTGATGTATATATAATTTTCTGTACCTCATGAGACTGACTTTAACTCTTCATGCAGGATAATAATCCTCACTTTGGCATTGATTGCAATGATGTTGGCACCAACGATATGCGGGAGCAAAATGTCTTTGAAACTTTGATTGGAAAGCAGCAACAGATCTTGCTCGCAACTCAAGTTGTCAAGATGATATTGAAAATTGATGATGTTATTTCCCCATCAGAGTACTAATATATTTATTTTTGTACTCATATTGCATGTGAAGATGCAGAATAGCTGGTGGTATTTGGTTAGGTGGTATGATTTTGGTCTGAGTTTGAATTTTAGCTTGAAGTAAATTTATGTAAGATTTTGGCATGTTTTTGTATTGGAATTGGGCGACTATTGCATGTATTCTGATACAGGCGACTGTTCTTTTGTTTGATGCATTTATCTTAATTTGAATACGATGAATTTGTTTTACTGTAGTTCTTACAACTGATGTTGTCACAATTGAGTTACATACCAGGTGCCACCTGTTGAGATCAGAGCGTGATTGTGCAAGCAGCAGCTATATCATTTGATATTTCTGAAAAATTTCATTTCCACATACATGATAGGGTAAAATAGATTTATAATCAAGTCTAAAAAATTTCATATTTTTGTGGGTATATAGGAAATACTAATATCTGAATGGTGAGAGATTAGATTTGATCGAGATTCCGGGCTACAAAGTTTTAAATTGGAAGTGTATATAAAGTTATTGTTAATAAAATGTATAAAACTTGTTAATTTTTGCAATAAGTTCTTTTTAATTAGGGCATGAGGTTAACCAATTTAATCTGAAACTATTGTTGCTAGTGCATTCAATTTAGGGGCCTGTTAATTGTTTTGTTGTACATGGAATGCACATTAATGTAGCTCACAGGCTTACTTCCTGGTTTCCACTCTTATCACGATTGGCCAATTAAGATTGCAAATGGATGCATGAATGTGAGTGTTTAAACTTTGGGTTCTTAGAGTAAATAGTCAAAATTTTCCATAATTAGATGCAACATAAATAGTCTTTCGAGCAATATGTACTTAAACTATGGACTATAGACTTTCTTACGTATTTTTGTCAACAGAATCACTAACACACTTTTTCTCTAATATTAGTAATTACTACTTTACAGCACACACTTCTATTCTACATTGCCCTTTTTTCTGGGAATGGATGTCACAATTGAACTAATTCATACTAGCTAGCAGTCTAATAGCAACGGTAACCCCTTTTGCATCTAAGTGCTCCAGCCCCTGCTGTCATTGAAGTCACAAGCATAGGTGGTCTTGCTGCCATACTTGAGGCTTTGGCATATGTAGAAGAAGATGTTCCTGCTCCAGACGGTGTGAAGAACGCACCATTCAACATTAGATCTCCTTCAGACCTCCAATTCCAGTTCTTCCACTCACCATCTGATGAATCAAAGTGCTTCGTGATCTGAAAAATCATATTTGTTTAGGTTCTTACGGAATAATATTAAAACTATGTAGTTATTAAGATATATTTTGTATCTCAATAACATTAGTTTTTTGACAATAATAACATTTACTAGTTAGCAGCAAATGTAGTAGTATATATTCATATTGATCTTAATATTTTTTAGTCTATTGCTGACCTCTTTGTGATCATCATCTTCTGGAGCTAGAAATCTGTTGCCTTGGCTGAAAATAGTTGGAGATGAACTTCCACCAATTGCGTATTGTTGCCAATGTGTGTAATCGTTGTTCACCACATGAAAGTATCCGAACCTACATCTGCAAAATTTGGGTAGGAAAATATTTAAATTGCTGAGACTAATCTCTCGAGATACCGAGAGAAGATCAACATGTTTTTTTATACAGACAATGAAAAAAATAATATAACATAAGGCACGTAGGACTTAATTATCATGTGATAGAGAGCAATTAAGTAATTACATACCTTGGCATTCTTCCCCCAAGCCCTTCACCAAAATGGTTAAAAGCTATGGTAACTTGCATTTTTTTGTCCTCATCATAGGAATCACTATGGCCCAAAAGCATAACTTTATTATGGTGTGTCATGTAATTATTAGAAATAGTAATAGCCGTTGATCCATGAACAACATCAATCAAACCATCAAAACAATTTGACAAAGAACAATGGTCCACCCAAACGTGTGTCGAACCAAAGATTGTAATCCCATCACCATCCGATCTAGTTTTCATTATACGATGATTAGGTGAATCACTCACATAGCCACTTCCCCCTCTTACACAATGATGAATGTGTATGCCATGAATTATAATATTGCTCTTTTGTTGTACTCTAATGCAAGGCCCTTCAGCAATGTGGACATTTGCTCCTCTACCATCAATTGTTTTGTAGGAATTAATGAGGAGATCCATTTTAAGGTTAATCACCATGTCATGTTTGAAAATGATCCATAAAGGCTCTTGTTGGATAACACTATGTCTTAATGTTCCTGGCTTGGGATTTATAGGGTCATCACTTGAGTCAATGACCATGTAAAATTTACCATCTTTTCCACCAATGGCTTGTCTACCGAATCCAATAGCACATTCTGCTAGATGCTTGCGGTTCATTTCCCAATTTGGGTCACATCTCCAACAATCATCAATTGGGTTGCTTGTACCACAAGAATAATCACCCAATTTTCTTCTCTGCTCATTCTCAATGATGCTCCTTTACAAACAAACAACACAAAACCAAAAATCACTAAAAGTTATAAAGATGATTTGCATAATTAATATAATTTTTTTGAAAGAAGATCAGATAAGAATAACAAGTATTACTCTTTTTTATATAAAAAATTAGTGTTCTGAAGATGATACCAAAGCTAAATAGAAAAATGCACGAGTTTAATAGTTTTTTTTTTTGACAAAAGAGTTTAATTATATATTAAAATATAAATAAGGTTTACACATATCATAAATCACATTGACAGTGAAATATAATTGTATGTCTATATAAAACTTGTCTACATGATTAGTATATAAGTTTTAAACTCACATGACATCAAACTTTAATAAAATAAATATTAGATTGGATAATCTCAAATAGAATTGATTCTAACTTGAAAATAAGATTTGCAGCTTTTGAATTCAAACGTGATTTTTACATTAAAATTTATTGTTAAACTCACTTTTACATGAGTATATGCAAACATAAATCACTTTACATTCAACTAAAATCAATTTTAGTCACCGCATAACCAAACACACGCTGTCACTAAATACTTTAGATCAGTATTTTCTGGTATGATCTGCAGTAAAATTCTACCGATTAAATCAATTGGTATACTAGATGTTCATGCAAAAAATGAAGAAAAAACAGAACTCCCTGATTTCTAACATAACATTTTTTGTGGAAAAAGACATTATAAACTTGGTCTGATATTAAAAGGGACTGGGGGGTCGTAAAATATGTACTGCATAACATACTTCTGCACTTGTTGGACCACTGATTCAGGATCTTCAACTGGAGAAGAATATATCAAAGCCGGTGCAAGAAGCAAGAACTGCAACATTAGTGAGATTGCAAATGCCATAATTCCTTGTTCTATAGTGGTGGCAAGAATTAGATTACTATTAGGTAGGACACTTAAATAGTAGTGACTTGTTCTATAAGAGTCATAGAAATTGAACTTATATATAGATAACAAAATGTGGAGGAAGAATCATAAATTCCTGATTAAACAAAAATGATTGTCAAAAGTGATTTGTGGATTTAGGGACCCCACATTTGCTTTCCTACACAAGATGTATCTTTCTTCCAAGGTCAACTCATACAGATTTAATAAAGATCGTAACAGACATCAAACACAACATTGACACATAGTATTTTTAAAAAAATAAAAGTTATTAATTATGACTAGTATTTGTATAGAACGGACACTGATATGTGTTAAATTTTAGATACATTTTCAATTTTAAGTGTAAATAATAGATAGATTAAAAAAAGTGGATGATATACCAAACAATGATTAATTAGTAATAATTTTTCCTTTCCATGATAATGAAAAATAATTACTAACACACTGAAATTTCTGTCTGTATGTAAGAAGTACCCCTGGAGATGATAGCTTCAGAATCTCCCACTTTGTTTTTGTTATAAAATATCATTTTATTCATCATGCTGCTTAGAGCATTGGCTGTTAAATGAGGTAAAATTGTCTTTGTATTGATGATTGACATATTTCACATTTTCCATGTACACCCTATCATGTTGTTTTGATGAATACTAATATTGGATCAAGAAAATACAAATATACATGTTGCATCCATCACGTTACATTCCTCCCGCTAAACAATTTTATTTAATTGCTTGTGCCCTTAATTCTATGTGAAACGTCTATATATTAGTACATATTATGGAATTCCTTTTAAATGAAATACAAGTGAAATTAATCTATATTTTTTAATATGAAATATATCGATGATTTCTTTTATATTTAACGATAGTATTTCTAAAAATCCTCATTTAATTTAACATTTTTCATTTTCAATTATTAATTATAAAGTGTAATTTAGATAATAGACTTATTTTATTTTTTTATAAGCGACTTATTATTATTATTATTTTTTATTGAAATTGTATAAATTAAATATAATTAATTAAATTTTTTAATATGCATAGTGTTTTAACTTATAATTCGTTTTTGAGGGAGTATTCATGCGGAGTGAATGAGTATTGGAGCTCCTAAGTAGGATACAAATTCCCAAGTCCCAAGGGTCTCTCTTCATTAAATTTATAATTAAAAAATAATTTATTTATTTTTATTATGTTTTGAAGCTAACTAAACAGCCGTCTGGTTTCTCTCAATGAAATTAAAGATTGCCGAAAGCATAATTTTGGTTGAGCCTGTGATGTAGATTGAAAAACTTTGTTCTATTACAATCATATTTATTTGTGAAGTTGTTTTATAACTAGAAATTAAATACATTTTATTATAAAGAGCATTATTTTTAGACTGCATTCAACTTCTTTGAAAAGCCGGCCTTGAGTTGATAGATTCGTTGTTCCTTTCATTCCTTGCCTCTATCCTCCGATTGAGACATGCCCTTCAAATCTCATGTTTTCAGCTCCATAAAACACTCTAAACTAAAAATATTAGAATATGGAACATCAGACCTAAATACGAATTTTTTTTAACATTTTATTTTAAAAAAGTTAGTACAATTAATTTTTTAGATTTTATATAAAATATATTTTAAATTTATTAAATTGTTTTCTTGTATGTCAATGACTGACATTAAATGTTTTTTTTTTTTAATAAAATAGAAGTATACTAGAAATACTAATATTAAATGAATGAAAAGTAGTTAATTTTTTGTTTATAATACTGATCACTATTTGAGACATCTATTTTGCTTATTATACTGACCAATATTTGAGACATCTATTTTGCTTATAATACTGACCAGAGCTAGGAGGAAGTACTATATTAAATTATATTCCAATCGCGCATTGCGCATATATTAATATATTTTATATGTGTATATGTAATTTTTGTATTATAATTATTTTTGATTATAAAAATAGATAAAATGAAAATATAAATGTTTAGTATAGAGAAGTTTATCAATGCCTCGATCGAGGCACAAATATTTCAAAAAATGAACTGAGATGACTTCGTGAGATCGAATTGATATTTATAAATGATCACTGAAACATTTTAGACGACATAACATTAGATAAAATGTATTTTGTTATCAACTAATTTGGATATGTAATGTTAAAAATAAATGAACACTAAAAGTTGATTGAAGTGAAAAAATAGTAATATTATTTAATAGAGTTGAAAGTTTTTTTTTAATATATTATAAATAGATAGATTATATTCCAATAATATATATGTTATATTAAAGATTATACAAACTAAATAGTTAAACTGAAGCAAATACCACCACCAATTTTTTCGTCTTATTGATAAGAAAAAGTTTCTTTTAAATTATTATTTAAATGAATTTTTTATCCTCATTTAATATTTATCTTTTAAATATTAGTGAATGTATTTAATGTCTCACATTTTTTTATGAGAAATATATTTGTAAAAATATTCAAAAAGTGATAGTAATAAATAAGTCATTGGTATTGATATATTTTTAGTTTTCTTCTTATAATTGAGATCAGATAGAGTAATAGATTTAAGCTACAGATGAATTATTTGAAAAAACTAAAGTTCAAATTTTTGATTATACTTTAAATACCTCTAGTCCGAAATTGAATTATACGCGTCTTAAATACTCTTTCCCTTGAAACTAGATACTGATTATACACAAATGAATTTGAAAATTTTCCTTTTTGAAGTAATGAATTCGAGAGTGGACAAATTTTTAAAATTCTAATAGATAAAAAAAAAAGTATAATAAGTCCGTTTGTTTAAAATTTTAATAAAGTGATTTTGATTTTATATTTTTAAAAATGATTTTTTGTAAAAATTTATTTAAAAATAGTATAACTTTTTTAGATTTATTTGTTACTAAATTAAAAAAAGTAATTTTTACATTCAATAACTTAGATATTCATTATTAGAGATTTTAATACGATAAAAATCACATTTTTTAAAAAAATGTATCTTTCAAAATGATTTTTATGAAGAGTTTCTCGAAATAACTTTTCATTTTAATCATTTTTTAAAATTTTATTATCTAAAAAAAGTTGTAGAAAATAAATGAAATACTTAAAATAATATTTTAAGATAGACTATTTAAACCAAATTTTCATTTGAAGCTTTATTTTTAATTTTTTTTTTCAAAAAATGTTATAACTAAAACATAAAATACTATAAAAATCATTTTAAAAAAAATCTTAAACAAACAGATCCATTAATATTGAGTTGTATATAAAAATTTTAAAAAATATATTGACAGTCAAACTCTTAATGCTTTCTAAAAAGATGTAGTAGATCAAATTCGTATTGACATTTTTAATCATTAAAAGTTAGTTTTTAAAAATCTAATTTTTTTTTAAACACTAAATTTTTTAGTGTTTAATTATTATGCATTGGTAGTGTAAAAAATTTGACACCGTTAGCACGTTACAATAATCAATGAGTGCGACTTTAAAAATAATTATGAAAAAAGTTAAACGATTTTAATAATCTGACGGTTATGATTAATTGACAATATAAAATATCTTTATAATGTTGATGAATACAAATTAAATCTAAATTAATTTTTATACTATTAAAACAAGTTTATTAACTACAAGAATAAAAATAATATATATAATTATTAAAACATTTAAACACGATACATTTTTTAAAATACCAATATTGACACAATGTTATAAAAAAATAATTGTTTGGTTTGAATATTAGGCTTCTATTTTAAATTACGTAAAACTATACTCAAATCAATAAAAGTCGAATCTATTGATTTCACTCAATTTGGATTCAAACACATAGAAAAATATCAAATTAATTTAATTAATTTTTGGAATCATAGGATCATTTAGTTTGATTTTAATATCTCTAGATAAAATTTACAATCCACACAATTGAAATTTGGATTGAAGAATTTAGTTTATTTTATAATTATAGTAATTATTTTTGTAATTTTTCTTATAAATTATTCTTTTTGATTCTTTTTATAAGATACATTTGAGTTATAATTTAACTAATAAAAATTGATGTATTTAATTCATAAAATAGATCAAATATCTCATATAAAAAAGATAGAAATATTTTTTAAAGAATTATCAGAAATTTTGGGGTGGCCATTGCCATCGTAGGTCTCCAATAAAATCTGTCACCGTCTCAAATTACTTCATTATTAAGTAACTCTAAGGATGGTTTATTCGACACATTACACAGAGATACTCTCCACGGTAACTTCCTATTATTATCAAACAACTTTGGGAGGGCCCAAAATAAATAAGAAGTGCACATTATAGCAAGTGGTGACCAATTTGACAAGATCTCTACTTTCTATTTCTAATTCAAATATAACATATTCTTCTAGTATTGGGCGAGTGAGGGATAAATTAAGTGTATCTTTATACAAAAAATGTGTGCACACAACTCTTAATAAAACTATCATGATATTACATATACAAATAAATAATATAAGAGTATTTGAATAAGATAGTTTGAATCTCTTACAAATTTAACTTTTAATCTTGAGTTCAAACTCGACTATAAAAATAAAATGCAGCAGAATAAAAACTTCTGAGAAAGAACTGTTGCCTATGTAATCCTACCTATGCAAAAGATTAATTTCCAAAGGTAGGTAGGTAGAGATAATAAATAATATAAATTGATACAAAAATAAGTGTTCTGTATTTTTTGTTTGAGTTATAATGATAACAGTCAATAGAAATTGCCAGAAAGAAAATAATGAATCAATAACTTCACTGAGGTATTAAATAATGACAATAGTTGTGAATTGTAACAATCAAGTAGGTCAGGTGCCTATGATCCATCGTTATTCCGATCTAGACTTAATTAAATGAAACATAGGACAAAAAATGACAAATCTTATTTTAGCTTAAATGCCAAAAATTCCATTTTGCAATGCAGCATAGTCTATGCTATGAAAATTAGTGTTTGGTGCTGACATTAATAACAACAGATGTTGTCACAGACACAAACTTCAATCATTGTCGCTTTATATATGCTTTAATTGATTTTCAAAAAGACTAGTATAAGTGTATTTGTTGTATTATATATCAAGTCTCGTTGCCTTGCATTGCATGTCAGGCAAAAATCAATCAGTTCATCTAAATAATAGATGCTGTTTCTCAATTTCATCAACGCTGACACAACTCATTAACGATGCTTATGGGGTCCCTTCTATGATTTTCGTGGTTACAATTACCAATGACGATAATTCAGTTTCACTTCCACTCCATGTGAGGGTATCCACCATATAAATTGGATTCGCTGCTGTAAACAGTTTGACACATTTATCGTATTCGAAAATTATAAACTTTAATTTTTAGTAAGCGTCTGATCTTAATTGAACAATCATTGATATCTGATTATGTGAAAGTGTAAAAACTCAACCCCAAGGAAGCCAGTTCCATCCACCACATGGTCAAATATACTTTTCATTGATAGGAAAAGTATTATTAGAGATTTTATATAAGACTTAGCCCATCTTTATAAAATTGATTTGCAATGAAAGATATGTCTCCAACTTATGAATTTATTTTCATGCTTTAGATTCAATATTTTAAAAATAAAATATAATATCAATGTTTATCCACTTGGACTATTTATCATATTATCAACACATTAAGTCAAATAGTAGTTGGATGAAGAAAGTAAATAAGGGAAGTATTTCAAAAAGCAGGAACAGAGGCAGAGCCACAGATAGGGAAATTAACTATAAACATTTCATTGAAACTTTTTTTTGTCTTTCCTCATTTCTGATTTTTCATTGAACATATAATTATATCAACTCTTTCACTTGTGTCTATCACCTTCATCATGTTACTTAGTATTACTATACCATAACACAAAGTGGATTGTTGTAGACACAAGCTAAGGTTGTAGTTACAAAACAAAATGTTTAAAAAGTTCAATATACAACAAAAGTTGAATCACTTTTGATTCTTGCCTTTTATTTGTCTAATGTAAAGTAATAATATACTATTAGGCTTTTTCTTCCTAATTCAGCATCGAGAACCCTTTCTGCAGTTTAGTGATCCAGCTGATGCAGTGATAGAAGCAACCAAAGAAGATGGTTTTGCTGCCAAACTAGATGCTCTTGCATAGCTTGAAGATGCACCTGTTCCTGATGCTCTAAAGAATGCACCATTTAACATCAAATCACCACTTGACCTCCAATTCCAATTCTTCCATTGACTTTGTGGTGCAATCTCACGCTTTGTCACCTGAAATTAATCATTTCCATCCTTAATTACCATCAAGGTGTCACTTTTAATGCTGCTAACATATTAAATGCGACGTGGTATAAAAAAATATTTATAAGTCAAATTTATCCTCCACCTTATAAGTTAGTTTAATAAAATTAAATTAGACCAGAGTCAAATTCTAAAATAGTATGTAATAATGAGAAAAAAAGGAAAATTTTATTTTTCTTCATTGATCTAACCTCTTTGAAGGTATTGTCATTAGAAGCAAGAAATCTATTGCCTTGGCTGTTAATAGTTGGAGCAGCACTCCCTCCTATGGCATACATTTGCCAATGTGTGTAGTCATTATTCACCACATGGAAATATCCATGCCTACATCTACAATTAAAAAAAGAGAGAAATTTAAGATACCCCTAATCATAAATTACATTATAATGTAATTCAAGAGATGACATTTACATACCTTGGCATTCTTTGAACTAGTCCTTCTCCAAAATGGTTAAAAGCAATGGTAACTTGCATATTTTTATCTCTAGTGAAACTATCACTATGACCCAAAAGCATAACCTTATTATGATGAGTCATAAAATTATTAGAAATAGTAATAGCTGTAGATCCATGAATAGCATCAATTAATCCATCACGACAATTAGAAAGAGAACAATGATCCACCCAAACATGACTCCCCCCAAAAATTGACACACCATCACCATCAGAAAGTGTCCTAAAACCATAATGTGTAGGTGAATCTCTCACATAAGCATTCCCACCTCTTTTACAATCATGTATATTAATCCCATGAATAATAATATTTGTCACAAATTGTATAGTAATACAAGGTCCACCTGCAATGTGTACATTTGTTCCTCTACCATCAATAGTCTTGAAAGAATTCATCATTAACTCTTGCTTAAGCTTAATCACCATGTCACGTTTGAATATTATCCACAATGGTTCCTCTTGAATAACACCATATCTTAATGTTCCTGGCTTTGGTTTCACAGGATGATCACCAGGGTCAGTTACTACATAGATTTTACCATCTCTGCCTCCAATTGCATGCTTACCAAATCCAATGGCACAATCTGCTAAACGCTTACGATTCTTTTCCCAATTTGGGTCGCATCTCCAACAATCATCAATTGGGTTGCCCGTTCCACAAGAAAGAAATGCCAAGTTTCTCCTTGAACCATTAATACTCCTTCAAAATAAAAAACATTTTTTTTATACCCCTTTACCATGATGATGAAATTGTTGGGGAGTATGGGAATAACAATACATCAAACAAAAGACTTAGGCACTACATCTCTACTCAAAATATAAGGTTTTAAGTAAATATGTGCTCTCAAAATTTCTCGTGGTTCTAAAACATTTGATCTATTGTTGTTTTTTTACTCTAGACTCCCTACATCAATATGTCATATTAAAAAAAATGTAGAGTTTAATTTTTTATGCACTAAAAGTGTAAAATATTTTACATTATCAACAAATCACAAACAATCATATACGACTTTAGATAAAATATGATTACACTCAAACATTTTTAATATGTAATTGTTACAATTGAATTAAATACGAGGAAAAATATGTATAGTTTCTTACTTTTGTACATCTTGGACTACTAATTCAGGATCTTGAAGTGGGAATGAGTGAATGAAGGAAGGTACAAGAAGTAGTAGTAGAAAGGGTAGCATGGATGAGAGTGGAAGTGCCATAACTATTTGAACTACCCTCAATGAGAAGAAAAAGGAGAAAGGAGGAGTAATAATGTAGGTAGAGTATGGTTTGGTTATGAAGAAATGTAAGGACATTTTATACTATATATAGGGAACAAAATGGGAATTCGTGCCTCATAAAATAAATAAACATTTGTTTCATAAGACCCGAGATTTGCATGATTTAAGGTAATCAATCATATTCTTCATACGGCAAATTATAAGTAAGCTCCCTAATTATGTGTGTTTTCATATGCTGGTTTGCTGCTAATTAATTTTTTTAGGACCCCGTGAACCATTTAATTGCTTAGGTGATACTCAATTTGTTCAATTGCTACTTCTAATCCAATATATTCGAAATCAAGTGTTTTTAGAATGTTGTTGTTTCGATGTTTAATCTTAAATTAACTGTGTGCCGACACTTTGCAATTTGCATAGATGTAATATTTTTGGTTAATTTTTGTATTATTATTACATATGTAGTGTGCTACTCTTTGCAGTTACAACAAGTAGACCCTACCTTAAGTGAAAATTTCAACTCATCATCACTATAGTTTCAGCTATGGCCGTTGAAGTAGGTTTCTACTTTCCAAACATTACACATACATCATTTATTACAGGCCATTCCTTCACCAACATCCATGTATTAATTTACTAGTACTGGTATTATAATCCATTCACACCTGCTAGTATTCCTGTTCCATTTCCTTATGGTTAACTTATTTCCCTCTGCATTTTAACTTTAGCAACAAAAAGCCACTCTCTTAGTAAAAGAAATTATTATAAATAAAAATTAATTTTTTTTAACAATTTTAATGCAGAAAGTGTTCAATGTTAAAAAAGAGACAATTTAGTAAATCATGGACGAGATATTATATCAATGATAGAAGTTTAGGTCTTATGATTTTAAAGTATATAGTTCAAATCATTTTGAAGATAGTAATAAAATAGTTAAAAGTGTTATTTTATTAATAAAGCAATTTAATGTTTTTTAGACACAAATTTCGACATTAAGCACCTTATAAACATACAATTTTGATGTTTTATTAATATCTTTTCTTTCTTTAGGTGATAATGATGAAGAAAATATATTAGAACATGATATATGATGTCAACTTTTTGCCTCTAAATAATATCTGTAAAAAGAATTTCCCTTCTCTAACTTTTTTTTAAAAAATGAAACTAAAAATTAATTGTAATTAAATGAATTTTTTAATAACAGTGAAAATATTTTTCTTGCTTATAAGTCAGTGGAGGAAGTTCTTATTTTGTTTTGTTTTGTATATATGGTGTGCAATTTATTATTGCAATTCTTGGTGTCTCGGACATTACCAAATGAGCAATGTGCATTTATTTCCTTGCGGTGATCCATGAGTGGTAACTATAAAAGATTAATGAAGCCTTATCTAGCATTACAAAGTGATGGGGATGAGAATAGAAGGGGAATTAATTGTGACAATCATAAAATTGTTTATAAAGAAGAAAATAATGTACACTAAATGTTCTGACCATAACACATGCTTGAGCGTCAACTGCGCAGAGGGAAATCAAATGAAATGTGCTCAGATGGAATCTAGATGACTTTTTTCCCTTCTTGTTTTTTTTTCTTTTCTTTTCATTTTCAATTAATATTTTCTATTGATAATACATAAAAGAGGAATATACTCAAATATTTCTAAATAAAAACAATATAAAAATTTGACAATTGCATAGTTAGGAAGTAAATACAAATATGAGGTGGAACTCAAATGATGACCAAGCACGGTGGAAGACGACTATTTGAAATCTCTGATAAAATAATATATCTACAAATACTTTAATTAATAATACTCAAGTCAATGGAAGATTAAGGTGAACGAGAGGTAATAAATGATGGTGTATACCTTATTTTTCAATAAAAAAATGTCTTATACAATAGAATAATTCAAGAGATATGATGGAAAAGCTTATCTGAGGACGTTATTCTTGTTGTGATGTGTAGATCAACGTCTGTCTGATTATGATAATGTGGTTATTGATCTAAAAAAAAAATTTCTTCACATGAGGTTAGGTTTTTGGTATAGAAGTTTAATTCAAATGCCCCTTAATTCATTATGAAACAAATACTATGACCATGTAATGCTTGATCAAGAATTGTTTCTAACTAATATTTAAATTTGAATTTTTCTGAACGATTCATTTTTAATTGAAATTCATTAACCTCTTGAATTTAATCAGTTAATTGATGTATCATATGTTTATTAAGAATACATACTCACATACGTATAAAATGTTTTATATTAATAACTATACTTTGAAAATAGTTATTAATTTTTGTTTAAAAAACTGTGAAAATTGCATATCAGTCCTTAAACACCATAAATATGCCATACTAATTTTTTTTTTCACTGAAGCCATAACAACTCTTAGGTGCTGGTCATTTTAATTTATTTTTCTAAAAATAGAAACTAATATAATGTACACATGGAAACCGTACCATCCGTGAATGGGATGACATAGATGAGAATGCATGTTCACCCATGTGGCCTGTGTTCCCTTTTGATACTTCTCTAGTGGACCCTACATGTTCAGTGGTTAATCTCGGCCCTTGATTTCTTTGATCCCATCCTAGTCTCAAAAAGAGCTTCTACAAATTGGGCCAAACTGAACTACTATGGAATTTGGGTGGATCACATTTTTTCGTCAAAAGGAGACCAATACAGTGAGATTCCAATTGGGTGTGCTAACATTGCTCAATATTAATGGTGGATACATACTCATTCAATCTTCTATTGTTGTTCATTTTTATTGAATTATAACTTTCAATGGTATATTAAAAGGTAGATGAACAAAATCGAAAGAATTGATGGCTATCTCCATCATGCATCGCCTGAATATTTTTATTTATATAAATAATACTATATTTATCCTTCTCCTCGTCCACTTCATTTCAAAAGTGACTCATGATGAGTACCACGTGGCACATCTTTTTCAGTAGGTTTTTTTATTGAGAAAAAGTATGATATGCTGCGGTTAAATTCAAATAATCACAATTAATCCCAAAGTTGGAAAAGATATATTACTTTGTATTGATTAAAGGGAGCAATGGTTGCATAAGCTTAAAAAATATAAGTTATTTTTATTTATAAGCTATTAAAAGTTAAATTTAACAACGCTCTTTGTCTTTATATTTAAGATTGATATTAATAACAAATTAAATTTTGAGAGATATATTTATTTAATTTAATTTATTGAATTGATTTCAGTCAAATAATTGTCTCATTTATAAATATTCATCCACATTGGATCACATAACATTCCCCTCTTTAGATATATATAAACTTTTATAAGGGACAATTAAATTATAGTTTTGTAAATAAAAATTGATGCATTTGATTTATATGTATTTAGTCTATATGAATTAAATACATTAATTTTTATTAATGAAATTATAATTCAATTGTCTTTTATAAGAAGGACAAGAAAAAAATAATATTTTATAGCATTTGAATTGTGTAAGTTTCATATTTACATATAGATGAATTGTGCCCCTTCTAATAAACTATTTTATGCTCTATCTATTTGAAGGTAGAAAATTGGTTTTTTTCTCTCAATAAAGTAAGGGAAATCACATAGTTACGTTACGTAGCGAAAGAATCAAATTAATTGTTAGATGAAAATAAACGATTTTTATTTTGACGATAGAGAATCCAAATCTGATATACAGGAGAGGCTTAGCTTCTTCCATGTTAGCTGAAAAAAGACGTTTTTGTTGAACGGAAAACCTACTCAAGTAATTGATTAAGAAGTTAAAATATTAGTTGCTGATCATTTGTTTTTTGAACATGTTGACATCATGTGTGAAGTGTATAATGACAAGAGAGGAATTAATCATACGGAATATGGTTATCTCTAATCATACGCTAAATTCATCAAACCGTGAGAATGTGTATATTTTACTCAAATCAAGAAATAGCGTGATTAACTTGTATGACTGGATCATGAGAATGTATTATCGATTTCGTGTAACATTGCGTTGGGTTCTAGCGAAAAAAAGTACAACTAAGAGTCTAGTCAAAATATATTGGAATTAAAAAATATGTACTTAATTATATTGTTGTTTTACATCAATATTTAATGAGAATTTACTATTTTATTATATTATTTTACCTTTTTATAATTATTTTAAATTTATCATGTGACATAAATAAATATATAATGATATTTGTTTCGATTGTTTTATACTGAAAATATATAACTCAAATACAATAATATATAGAATATGTGTTTGAGATTTAAAATTTAAGGAATGGTTGGTATAGGGGCCTATGATTGGTTTTCCTTTACGTATCTCTCTTCCAAAGTAACGAAAAACAATTTCAGTTAATTAGTGTTTGTACAAAGGCAAATGGGTGTTACATGCAAATGGCATGTGAATGTGTTTGATTCATGTGACAATGGATCGAGAACATGAATTAAAAAAGGGATCGAAATTAGTATAGTATTGATTCAAATGATTATATTGGGGTCTTATACCACCGTACTTAAGGACATGCATGTGATTGCATTATTTGATTTGGATTAGATTAGGATATATAGCGCATTTAGCTTATCATAAGCACACCATGTGCGCAACCAGATACCTTTCCCATGACGCTACCAAATCCTATATATATTCTATTATTTTCGCACAACTAGTAATTAAGTACATTACGCTTAACACATTTTTTTTTTTTTGCAAGCTCTTTTTAATTGGTTGAAGTTTAATTGACATCTACTAAATTACGTATATTCCATGTAAATTTAATAAGATTTATTTTATTTTTCAACCCATTAAAAAGAATGTATTGTCAGATAAATATAAATAATAATCACAACATAAAAAAATAACAAAAAATAATATTGTGTAAAAATTGTTATAACATATAAATTTCTCTTAGATAATCTACACCCATAATACATCCGGTCAACCATACTCTTGAAAGAAAATATATAACTACCTTACAAAATTCTAGAACAATAGAGAAAGAAAAAAATCAAATAAAAACTTAAAGTGTTTGACTAGTAAAAATTATAATAAAAATTAGAGTCATATATATAGTTTTGAACTCTATCTTCCTTTACAATTCTAAATAATTTTAGAGACTATTTTAATTTTCTTAATTTCAACCAAAATGATCAATATAAAAATTGGCAAGAGCACACACAATATTATTTTTAGGCTAAATAGCACTCGTGGTCTCTTAACTTAATTTCAGTTAACGTTTTAGTCATTTATCTTCTTTTTTTCCCGATTTGGTCCTTTATTTTAATTTTAAGTGACAATTTGATCTTTTATGTTTAAAATGTCAACAATATTATCTTTTTTTTCAAAAATTCATCAAAATTTTCAACCAAAACCCATAAAATTAATTATATTCTTTCATATAACACAATTTTCATCAAATTCGTAACTCAAATCTTCAAATAAACTCATATTTTCATTCTTTATTTCACTTAAAATTAAAATAAAGGATCAAATCAAGAAGAAAAAAAAGATAAAGGACTAAAACGTTAACTGAAATTCAGTTAAGGGACCACGTGTGCTATTTAACCTTATTTTTAATTTTCTTTTCGAAATTATTGTAATTAACTTAATTTTTTGTGAGATTTAGTTTGAGATATATGAAACTTGATTTAAATTATATATTATTTTTCATAATTATTTTTGGGACCATTTCCCATTGATGTTTACTGGTGGCTTTCCCCTGATCAATCATGAATTCGAGGTGATGGGAAAGTGGGCAATTATGGGACTATATCGGAGCATAAGTTAAAGTAAAGCAGTCCATGACAAATTATTAGATCACATTAATATGAAATAATACAAGATATTTTTTGATAAAACGTGACTTGTCAAATTGTGCTACTCCTACTTATATCTTTCCTTTTCTTTTCGTCTCCAGGATCAGGACAAAAGTAGCTAGGCATACGCAGCAGGAAATTTATAATATTTACGGTTCTTTCAAAGTAATTGATTCTGACTTTATAATTAATATTAATTTAAATTTATAATTTTTATTCTAAAATTGATTTTTATATTAAAGTTTATTATCAAGTTACTTTTACATAAATATACGTGTGAAAACATAAATTACTTTAAATTTAATTTGTCTTTAATTAGAATCAATTTTATAAATGAGTGCATTCAAATATAATTTTTGTAATTGCAAAAGCAAACACACTTTTATGAACATATCATCACTAATGCATCATTGAGATTTGGGAATTATTAGGGGTTACGTACATGTTATTTTGTTTTGTTCATTTATGATTTTTCAGTTTAATACCCAGCTTGTTTTTTCTTAGTTTTTAACATAGATCTTTGATTTTTCCCGTGAAATTTAATGGGAGCATGTTAATGAACTTAATATAGTGATGTTGCTTCATGCTTGTGAACTACTAAAAACAAATTGACTTTATGTCATCATAAATTAATAAATACAAATGAAAAATAAATAACTTATCATCAATTTTTTCTATAATTTAAAAATTTATGAAAAATAAATGAAAAATAACAAAAATTTGAGAACATAAACCTATCCTAAAAAAATGAAATAAAATGACTTCTCGACATATTTATAACAAATATAATTGTGCTGAAATTAACTTCTCTTTAATTATTTGTCCAAAAAAAAAACTTCTCTTTAATAATGGGATCATGTGCTGGATAATGCAAGCATTAATATTAGCATGTTTCTCAGATTCAATATTCATAAGTTTATTTATTTTATCTAACTTATGTTGTCTAAGCATTAAGCAGTTTGAGTCTCTTAGATATGTAAATATGGGCTTGATAAGTAATTCACGTGTATGAAAATTATTATTTGGTTGACATAACTTTTAAATGTGCTCTAGATTCTTGAAGTTAAGAGATTAATCACATCAATTGCACGCAGAGGATGTAATGAGAAACAAAAATTAAGTTCTTTTTACAAAGATAATTGAAAATAAAATAATGCAATATTAAACGCACATGTATTTTACTTCCAAAAGTTTGCAGAAAGAATTAGGGTCCTATTCAAACACATATATAAATTAAATAGGTTCGAGTACTTTGTCGTTGCGAGACTTCATTAATACATACTTTCAAGTCTAATGTGTATCTTGAGTTCAATTATTATTACATTGTCACTCTTAATCCGACTCAAATATCATGTTAAATGAACTTTGCTCTTATTTTAAAAAACTAACTCAAATGATAAAGGTGCCAAAACACATGTATATATCTAATAGTCCACAAACATTGACAATGTGAGACTCCAATACATATATTGTATGGGAGAGTAACCGAGTTGTTTATTGGCCTTGAAAGTGTAGAGCACGAACGTGAGCCACGAGAAATTGAAGAACTCTGAAGTGATAAGAAGAAAAGAGATGTTAAGTGATAAGAAGAAAAGAGATGTTATTGCAATTAAATTATGACACAAAATAACAATCGTGGATCAATGGTTGAATGGAAAGAAGGGGTGTTGTTAATAATAATACAAATAATGTTGGACTAGAAACTGATGAGGCAGTGGGTTGTACAAATGAAGCCCAACATATATAGCAATGGAAGGAATGAAAGGAGACTATAGGATGTTGGTGATTGCTCATCCACCTCCAATGTTTACTCACTAACGCAAAAAATACTATTGGAAATGAAGAGCAAAAAAGAGTTAGTATTTGAATTGAAAAATAGAAGTCCCACATAGGAGGATTACACATTCTAGTAGTATTTATAAAGTGGAGGTATGGTACTTGGGATGTGCCCCAAGGGACACCCTAATTTTGTGAAGGGACAAGAATGCATAGTTCTATTTATTTTTATTTTATTTTTTGTTTAAACTTTTTTCCTTGTGTAACTCCTTTTTTTAAAATGTATACTTCCGAACGTATGAAAATATAAATAAGTCTCATGTTTATACACAAATCTTGATTAGTAGTGAAGTAATTATCAAAAGCAAAATATTTAGCAATAGATTTAGTAATGTCTTGCTTCAAATTAAAAAGAAGATCCTTTATAGCTACAATGAAATAAGGGTTATGAGAATGTTTGACACAATTCAAAAGAATAAGTTTGCACACATATTACTCACGATCAAAGGTACACATCTATAGCATAACGTTTAAATGGTAAATGTGTCCATAAGTACACATCTAGATAATACCAATAAAAAGAAAAACCTAAAACGTGAAAAATAGCAATAAAAAAGGATTTAGGATTACATTACCTAAACAATTAATGGTAAAGTGTGCTAGAATAGTGTAAGAGTGAGCCAATTGAGTATTAATGCAAGAAATTTGGTGAGAATAGAGTGTGAAAGAGATTAATAGTCAATGGTTTTAGCCTATTATACGAGGTATGCTCCCTCATCCTCGACTAATTCTATTATCAATATTATGTTGTTTCCTTTCATTATGGTCACTTGGAGGCTACATGTTCTTATTCGATTGAATCAACATACAAATTAAGTATGACCCGACTAGTTGGCACTAATGATCTTCATGTTGCGGGTTGATTGAATCTTATTTGGAAGTTGTGGATTTTCCCTTGAGTTAAATTGATGTAGGAGGGTTCACGGCCAGAATCGAGGAAGAAATGACTTTGCGGACAAAAGCAGCAGAAAATGCGGAAAACGATCGTCTAGTGTCAGATTATCTATTATTATACCTTTCCGAAAAGGGAATCGCGCCACGAACACAACTCATGGCTTTGCCATGAAGTATGGGATCCAGAACCATTTTGAGCTCGTCTAGGGTCTCAAAACAGCCGTTTTAGTTTTTCCCGTAATTTCGGGCTTTTTTGTTTTACAGCCATTTTAGCTTTTCCTTTAATTTCGGGCTTTTCTGTCTTACCTAATTTTTGTACTAGGGTTTCTATTATCTATTTAAATACTTTCTATGCTGTAACAAACGGTATCTTTTAATAAAATAATTAATTTTGAGAGTTTTCTCTTCTCTGGTGGATTCCAGAACTTGCTCTTTTTTTAGGATTAGCGCTTGCTAACCCTTTGCGATTTCTGACTGCGTCAGGTGGCATTAGAGCAGGCTTTCTCCTGTTTCTTTTCGTAGCTTGAACAGCCATGGGAGATCAACCAGTCACAAGAGCAGACATCGAGGGTATCACTGCGGCTTTTACCGCAGCCCTTACTGCTTTGACTACGCAGATGACAACTCAGATGGCAGCTTTGATGGTTCAAGTGAACGCCATCAATAATAGGAGGGACAGAGGCATGAGAGACGAATCGCCCAGGCGTCCACATGGAGGCTTGCAGGCTCGTGTTGAATCGGACTCTAGTTCCGAAGAAGAGGTCCAGGAGGAGGATTAGGGTTTTGATAATCAACAGAATCGCAACGACTACAGAGTCAAGGCTGACATCCCGTTGTTCTATGGACCTATGGGGGTTGAAGAGTTTCTGGAGTGACAGATTGAAGTTGATTGGTTCTTCGACGTGATGGGTGTGCCAGAAAACAAGTAGGTGAAGTGGTGGCAATTCGATTGAAGAGTACCACAGCTGTGTGGTGGGATAAGCTTGTTGTTTAGAGGCAACACCAGAGGAAAGCGCCAATCAGAACGTGGAGGCGAATGAAACAGTTGATGCTAGAGCGTTTCTTGCATGAAGATTATGAGCAGATTCTGTACAAAATGTATATCGATTGCGTTCAGTGTAGAAGGAGCGTGACCGAGTATACAACAGAATTCCTACGTTTCTCAGAACACAACGAACTAGGGGAAACTGAGGGACAAAAGGTGACTCGCTATATTAATGGCTTGAAGGGGTCGATACAGGAGAAGATGGGTCTGCAGACTGTCTGGACCATGACGGAGGCCTCTACGCTAGCCTTGAAAGCGGAACTGATGGAGAAATCCCCCAGAAATTTCTCATCTTGTCGCAGATTCACTCTGCAGGGTGATTCTAAAGTTGCTGGTGATGAGGATAAGAGTGTTGCTGCTAAGGATTCTGACTCCTCGGCAAAAGGAACCAGTGGAACCAGTAATGCTACGTCCAACAAGAGGGCGAACCAGAAGTCAGCCAACCCATATGCGAAAATCGATGGGAGATAAGTGTTTCCGTTGCGGTGGGCAAGGTCACAAGTCGAATGTTTGCCCTTCTAGGAGAACGACTGCAATCTTGAATGAGGAGTCTGGGGAAGAGGAAACAGGCAACGAGTATGACGGTGTTGAGTTCGCTGAAGAAGCGGTGAATTTTGTGCTGCAGAGAGTTCTGTTGTCTTCAAAGGAGGAGGGGCAAAGGAAGAATCTTTTTAGAACACACTGTTCTATTAAGAATAAGGTGTGTAATCTGATCGTGGATAACGGGAGTACAAAGAACTTGGTATCCCAGAAGCTGGTGAGTACCTAGAGTTGACGACAGAACTGCATGCCAAGCCTTATGCTTTAGGCTAGGCGAGTAAGGGTTCGCAGGTCAAGCTGACGAAGACTTGCAAGGTGCCTATTTCCATCGGAAGGCATTACAAGGAAGAGGTAGTGTGTGGTGTTCTGAATATGGATGTGTGTCATGTCCTACTAGGGCAACCTTGACAGTATGATAATGATATCACGTATAGATGCAGAGATAATGTGATGATGTTCACCTGGGGAACACATAAGATAGCTGTGGCCCCGGTTTCTGGTTTTAATAGAAAAACAGGGAAGGAGAAGTCCAGTTTTCTTGTTATGACGTAGGATGAGCATGACCTGACTGAGACCTTCAAGGAAACTGAGTGGTTTTGCACAGTGGTGGCCAAGGATGTGCAAGCCGTTAAGGAAGCTGTCATGGCGAAGTTAGAGGCTACTGGGCAGAAGAACAAAGTAGCTGCTGACAAGCGCATAAGAGTCAAGGTTTTTGCTGTGGGAAATGATGTGATGGTGTTCCTGCATAAGGAGAGGTTCCCAGTTGACACTTACAAGAAGCTTCAGCTTCGCAAGTACGGAACTTTCAAGGTGCGGAAGAAGATCAATGACAACGCCTATGTGATCGACTTGCTGGGATCCATGAATATTTCCAATACCTTTAATGTGGCTGATATTTATGAGTTCCATGAAGATGCTGACCTTTTATTCTGGTATGAACTCGGGGTCGAGTTCTTTAGAAGTGGAGGAGACTGATGTAGGAGGGTTCACGACCAGAATCGAGGAAGAAACGGCTTTGCGGACAAAAGCAGCAGAAAATGCGGAAAACGATCGTCAAATGTCAGATTATCTATTATTATACCTTTCCGAAAAGGGAATCGCGCCACGAACACAACTCATGGCTTTGCCATGAAGTATGTGCTCCAGAACCGTTTTGAGCTCGTCTTGGGCCTCAAAACAGCCGTTTTAGTTTTTCCCGTAATTTCGGACTTTTCTGTTTTACAACCGTTTTAGTTTTTCCTTTAATTTCGGGTTTTTCTGTTTTTCCTAATTTTCGTACTAGGGTTTCTATTATCTATTTAAAGACTTTCTATGCTGTAACAAACGGTATCTTTTAATAAAATAATTAATTTTGAGAGTTTTCTCTTCTCTTGATTCCAAAACTTGTTCTTTTTTTAAGATTAATGTTTGCTAACCCTTTGCGATTTTCGACTGCATCATAAATTGTTTATTTGGCATGATTGTCATATTTGTCTATCCTACTTAGACTCAACTTCAAACCAAGATCGTTAACTACCCCTAAGAATTTGTGTTTTTTGTGGATTTTCTATGGAGAATATCTGACATACTTTTCTCACCTTCAGCGGTGGATCCAAAAACATTTCGCAGTGGGGCAAATAAATAGACTATAATATGATGATCAAAGAAAAATGTTTCCTTTATAAAATATGATGTATTTTGTATCATTGTGTGTTCTTAGTGTTAGAGGAGTCATACAAATTAAAAGGATAAATAATTAAAATTACTAGTACCAATTTATTTCCTTTTATCTCTTATACTTTATACATTTATTTTCTAGCAAAAAACTGAATTATAGGACAACTTATTTTTTATGTAGGGAAAATAAGAGTTATTACGTTTTTTTGGTCATAATATTTATTTTCTTTGTGGGGGAAAAAGCTCCCGTAATGTTGTACACGGACCCACCATTGCACATTTTTTTTCACAACAAGGAAAATTGAATTCATACTCAATTGTGCAATCTATTAGCCATAAACTATTTGGATTTTTTTTATTTTAAGTTTGATGAATGAGAAACTTTGGAATGATGTGACCATTATAACTCTTTTAATGCTTAGAAGCGCGATCCAATATCTTCGTGGTTAGAAGCACATGAAGGAAGATTCTCTTGACCGAAATATAAGTCACATTCACTCCTTCATTTTTTGGGTTGAGCTGTCAATTTGTCAAGCATTCTTTATATTGCCTCCAATTCACATATTGAAAGAGTAAAAAAACTTTATAATATAAAGACCCATTAAAAGAAAACTCTAAATATAAAAAAGCCCACAAAATTATGTGGACTTAGAGAGTCCATAGGCCCATTAAAAAATCAATTATTTTTTTGAAATAAAAAATATTTTAATTTTTTTTCTATTTTTTTAATTTTATTTATGTTCTGAATAAAGTTAACAAATTTAATAATTTTTTAGTTTTGATTTTTTTTTTGGAATTTTATTTGATTTAGAAATTGTCGATTTTTTTTATGTTTTGAATAAAATTAACAAATTCAATAATTTTTCAATTTCGATTTTTTTTTTCTGAATTTTGTTCGATTTAGAAATTGTCGATTTATTTTTTGATATTTTGAATAAAATTAACAAATTCTATAATTTTTTAATTTCGATTTTTTTTCTGAATTTTATTCGATTTAGAAATTGTCGATTTTTTTATGTTTTGAATAAAATTAAAAAATTCAATAATTTTTTAATTTTGATTTTGATTTTTTTTCCGAATTTTATTCGATTTAAACATTGTCGAAATTTTTTTATGTTCTGAATAAAATTAACAATTCACGAATTTTTCAATTTTTCAATAATAAAAAAATCTAAATAAAATTAAACTATATCATTAATATTTTTTATTAAACTATTTCTTGCATATCATTTCATGTTTCATGTCTCTATCTGAAAACATGAAATGGACTATAGACCCTCCGGCCCAAGTCCACAAAAATTAAAAAATAAAGAACTGGAGGCCAAAGAAAAAATTCATTAAAAGGAGGTTAAAATTTGAGACATAAAAAAAATTTATTAAAAAAAATTTTAAAATTAGGAATTTTTTGAAAGCTCTAATCTTAGGTGCCATCTCCTATTGGAAGTTCAAAATGTAATTTGCATGTTAATTTTTTTAATGACCGAACATGTTTTAGTATGTATACGTGGGATCATCAAGGTGTTTTTGCTCTCCCTACGGGTCTTCTAAAGACCCATTCAATGGGTAATGAAATTAGGCTATGCTAATAACTTTTTTGAATTTGATTTTAAAACGGTTGTTGTTATGGCCGAGAAAGTTAAAAAAAGAACTAAATAAAATTATTCTAATCATAACAATATTCCTGAATTTTCATTGTAGTTTATATATATATATATATATATATATATATATATATATATATATATATATATTTGATAACTGAATTGCATGACTCAAGGTTGACAACTTATTGCTTAGGAGAATCTTTCTCTTACAATATACAACGATGACTCACTAACAATTAAAAAGATCTAGATACTATGATGAGGTGTCCCGTTTCAAATTACTCATAACAATCCCTTAGTCATTTGGGCCAAACACTATTCGGTTTGCTCCTAATTTTGACACTTGGGCTTCTTCTCAACTCATCTTCTTCTTGTTCATAATTGTTTTGAAAAGTTTTACCTCATACCCCCATATTATATTTATATCCCTACAAATATAAAAAAAATATTTTTTTTTTTTTTTATAAAATATAAAATCTGAAAATTTTACTATTCCATCATTTCAAGTTTTTCGGAAAAAGTGAGTGAATTTTTTGCAAATCTACCGGAAAACTTGATGAAATTTTCCAGTAGTTATAGTGTTTTTCGGAAAACTTGATTTTGAAGTTTTCCGGAAACTACCGGAAAACTTGAAAATCAAGTTTAAATCAAGTTTTTCGGTAGTTATTTTTATTTTTTTTTATTTTTTAACTGGTTTTTTTTTCTTGTTATTTTTTAATTTTAGCGGACACTAATGCACGAGATAGAGACGACAGAATCATCCGAATATCACGCGAAGAAGGTACTTCTTCATCATCTATGCTGCATCCTCCAGAGAGGATTCAACCGACAGCGTCGACGAGGAGAAGACGACGGATGATAGTAGAAGAAGATGACGAGAGAGACCAGGAGCATATGGTTATCCCGGAGGCTGATGTTACTATGCATCGGCAGAAGGACCCTCTTGTTGTACATGAGGAGGAGGGACATGATGGACCTCAGGGGACCCAGTATCCTGGAGGACCATATGATTTGTCCGTCCTTACTCGGTACGATCAACATGTTTCAGCTAGATTATAGTTTGGTCAGGTATATTAAATTAATTATTATTTATGGTGCATTAAAAACATTTTAATTAATTACTATTTTTGTTCTATATTTAATTTTAGTGTCATATATTTTCTTTGCATGCAGGAGCGACCAATGCTGAAAATTGTTGCGCATGGGAAAAAGCTGCAACAATTTATGCCGCAGGTACTCCCGCGAGTCATCGAGAACTGGGTGAACTTGTCGGGATTGACCCCATTACAACGAGGTAGTTTGAAGACGATTGAAAACAACCTGATTTCCGCATTTGTGGAAAGATGGCATTTTGAGACATTGTCATTTCACATGTCATTCGGTGAAATGACGGTTACTTTGGATGATGTTGCCAATCTTCTTGGATTGCTTGTTAGGGGTCAGTTCTACACTCCACCTGATGTAGATAGAGCAATGACATGTCATCTTGTCATTAGTTTATTAGGAGTACCTGTAGAAGAGATTTGGGAGGAGACCAGAGGGGCGCATTACAGACTGGATTGGTTGAAGGAGGTATTCTTGAGGCAGTACCAAGCAAAGAGATTTGACTGTGTTGCAAAAGTGCTGGATATATGAATATTTTCCAAATGTTTGTAATAGAGGTGACCAGGGTGCTGATCTTGAATGTTTTGCTCGGATAAATAGATAAAGCTACAAACAAGGCAATCACAAGATCCTTGAGTACAGACATATGATTGACGCACTAACACATGCGGAAGTCATATGGAGACCATGGGAGAATCATAGGGACGTCGTTCCCTTTGATGATATCATGATCTACACCGGTCACCTCCGATTATGTACCACAATAGTGGTGTACATGCCAGAGAGGTGTTTGAGACAGTTTGGATATATCCAACATATTCCACCACAGCCACTTGCAGCTCTTTCTAGATTATATGATGCATATGTGGAATGGATGGGATATGTGACTCCTGTCACAGAGTTATATCACATGATCCATCCAGCTACATATCCATCCGAGTGTCGGGAAGGATATTTGAAGTGGTTCTACCGGGTGTCTCATCCACTGCTAATGCGACCCGAAGGTGTACCTCAGGTCTCGGAATTTAGTGCACCGACCACCGATGTAGATTCTACTAGATCACAACCATCTATTCTACAGCAGGTCGGTGATCTTATACAATAGGGTTTGGAGGTTCATGAAGCTCACCCAGATGATTATTTGTATTCTTACTTTTATAGAGCTCTGTATTTGTCACGTGGTCACAATAATTAGTAGACGACTTATAAATATTGTTTTTCTAAATATTAATTTTAGTTTGTTTTTATTTCATTATGTTTAGCATTATTTAATTTATGTCGTTAGTTTTATATTATTTATGATGAACTATAACAAAAGTAAACTAAATAAAATACAAGATAAAATATAACGATAGAAAACTAAAATGAACTAATAACAAATGATTTTATATATGTTTTTAAAGTATTGTACTTCATACAAAATCAATCATCATCTAATGACATGACATCTACGAGTTCTTTTAGTGGATCTTGTCTAACGCATGACATATTGTCTATTAAAGATCTCCAATGTTGAGACGCCCTGTATATGCTATTGCCCAAGAAGTTGCCTCATCGGTGCGATATTGCTTCCAACCTAGTGCAATGTTTGGCATTAGAAATCCATCTTTCATCTTTAACTGCAAAATACATTGAAATAATAAATAATTTTATTATTTAAAAAAAATATTACTTAAGAAAATAATATAATTTTACCTGAATCTAGTGATTTGCGTCAGCGAAACCAATACATATGATACAATTATTTTTTGTCGATCCTAACTGTGAACCTTTCATAGGAAAGAAAATCATAGAAAATGTCTGACCAAATGTGACGAGAATAATATTATATGTTGTCGCTATCACGTAGCCTATATCAGGTATGGACATCCATTAACTATGGGTTGAACACCTATGCCTGTTATCTTCAACGAATCTCTAATTTCTTTAATGCGTCCTGGGAACAGTCTATCATATGGACTTATATGAGAAGCAATCTCCTAGTCCAATCTATGGTGGACCAAAGACCAAGATTCCTCACCGTGTCCAAGCAGTGACGCAATAACGCGATAGCCACAATTCCATCTGCTATCACATTAAATATGTCATCAATGTATGGTTGAATAACATCAGGAAATTGTCTCAAGAACAAATGTCTTGAGGATTGAGATGATTGAGATGGTTGTTTCTTTGATGAAAGAGAATGTCTCTTCTTTGATGATTGAGATGGTTGGGAAGTATGATATTCACAATATGTTGCATTAACATGTTCCAAGTAAGAAGAGTCTCGATATACATCATATCCATCCGGCTTCTTAGACTTACTCTTCTTCACCTGTCATTTGGTTTAAACCTTTTCAGGTGGTGGACACGTTGAACTTGTAGTTGGAAAAGCAAGTTCATGCACCTTACTCTTCAACACCTTTTTTCCTATAACATCAAGTGATCGAAAGACATATTTAACTCTAATCCATCTTCTATGTCTTTGGTGAGTTCACATCCATGCTTAATTTCCTCCATTGAATATGCACAAAATCTAAAGAAATTGGTTCACCCATCAATTTATATTGTGTCAATTCACAAGCACAGGGTAACCCATATGTGCTTCTAAGAAAGCACCCACATACAGATTTGTCGGTACCCACCGATTTAACTTTCTTATATTCTTCAGCAATACGTGTTTTAGCTTCTTTTGATACAAATGTATTCAATCTATGATAAAATGGATTGTTGTGTTCGTGCACTTCACCATAAAAACTTTTCTGAAATGAGGCCCTGATTCTTTTATGTTGCAACCTTATCATGTTGTTCATAGCCTCCCAACATCTACATATGTCACCCATGCTCTTTTTCAACATTAACTTCAGTTTTCGATGAGCTGACTCAACCCTATCATTACATGTAAATTGTCACCATAGAGCAATCCAACAATGTATAGTAAAATTACAAAATTGAATTTTTATAGTGAGATGTCATACCTGTTAGTCGTTGTGTTTCCCAAATGCATGACTCGATTTGTCCATGCTTCAACAAACCGTTGGTTATGAGGAGTCAACCGAGTCTCTTTCACATAATCAACAAACACTTTACAATCGACATGTAACACCCTGAGTTTAAAACACAGTGCGAATGTATTTTTTTTATTGAAACAAATAAATAAAAGAATTTTCGAATTAATTCAAAAGAATTAAAATAAAATTAAGTCATTTCATGAAATAATACGTCGAAATTCAAATGACAGACGTAATTAAATATTTTCATCATAATTATAACTAAGTAATTAAACTTTGGGAATTAATACTTTCGATATAATAAAAGATAAGACATTCCAAAAGTCGGCGTGAAACTATCTCAAAAACATTTGGCCTACGGCCCACTAAACAGTATCAGAGTGCGGAAAAGATTAGCGGAAAAGTTATACAATAATTCCCAAAATAAATAATTACATCCACCGAAATCAAGACCCTATACAAAAAGTCTAAACTGATCATGCACTAAAGCTACAGTAGCAAGGATTCCCTCCGCATCCCATACAAGTCTCGTCTGACTCCGCAGCTCGCCTCGACGTAATGTCCTCCTCCTCATCATACAAGGAAGGATCAATCTCCTCCGAAGTCAGATCAATACACAATCGGGGTCGCTTCGGCGGTGCCGGAATCTCAAAACAATCATCGGATGTCCTAGATGGACCTAGAATATCATCTGCTACTAGCGTCGGTCTTTGATTCTTCTCTCCAACCTCGGGTTCACGTACAGCCCCTCCAATCACCGGGTTAGGAGTCACCACACCTACCGTGGCCTCCGTCGCAACCCCTCCAGTCGGCTCCTCCGCGTCCTCAAAAACTCCGTACGCCTCCAATACCATTTTGGAAGGTACCGGAAAGTCAATCCTCGTATGGGTGTGCTCGACGTAATCCACTACTCCGTTAGTCCTGCAGGTCCTCGCCAGTCTCTCCGTGTATGTCGCCCTGCTTGAGACGGAATCGTATACCCAAGCAGTAGGCAAAAGACGGTCAAGGAAATCGAGCGACGTTTCCGTCGTCTGGGTACCCACTGGTGATATGGGTTTGGGGGGCATTTGAGGGCAAAGCCCAATTTTCCACAATAATAGTAAAGGGTCACTGACCGAAATTAACAAATATCACATAGCATTTATGTCAACAATAACAAGCATATTCATGGCATGTTATATAACAACGATGATAAATAAGGATGCTCATTTTGAAAATACATGACATTTATACCTTTGCAAAACAACAACTAAATTAATATAAAATCATGTTGTAAGTACAAATATCAATTCAACAATCACAACAATTTATTAGAAATTCAGATCTCATAATGTACTTACACACATCGATTCCCACTCATCAACTCAGATTAAAATGTGACTCACAGTCAATCACCCCATGCAATATGTATATGCCAATGTACACAACTTCTTGGAATTACCAAGGTGCAGTCGCTCACATACCAGCACACGTGCAGACGCTCACAGACCAGCACAATTTATATAAGTTAGAATTTAATGGCCAACATGACCATGGTGCAATCTCTCACAGATCAGCACCGGTGCAGTCGCTCACAGACCAGCACACGTGTAGTCGCTCACATACCAACACGTTTTACGTATACCAAGGTACAGTTGCTCACACACCAGTACCAGTGCAGTCGCTCACAGACCAGCACACGTGCAGTCGCTCACAGACCAACACGTTTTACGTATACCAAGGTACAGTCGCTCACAGACCAGCACTCGTGCAGTCGCTCACAGACCAGCACGTTTCACGTATGTTAGCCTCTCACATGCCAGAACATACAGAAGTTAAATCCTCGCAAGGATAGAATCGACCACCACGAACACGCGGCCATTCCGTAGCCCATCACCGTGGTTACTACTTAACTTTGCGGACCATCACGGCTACCGCGTTACTCTGTGGTCCATCACGGTCACCACTTGACTATGCAATGCATGGACATGCAATGTTTTCTCTTCACTGAAAACAGTATGCAAACATCAGCAAAAACTCAGCCATTCCATCACTTCCTCAAAACCATCTCAACCCAAATAATTTCATTATCATCACATCAACAAAGAATTCAAGCACCTCATCATTACCACCTCACACTATCTCAAAAACTCCATTTTAATTCATCACAAGTCTTCCCAATGTTTCCCCAACTCTTAAAGTTCATAAACACATGTTTAAAACTGATATTTCTAAAAAAGAATAGTCTGTATTCGAATACAACTTCTTTGTATTCGAATACAGAAGCTAAAACAGTGCAAAACCAACACTCTGTATTCGAATACAGAAGCTAAAACAGTGCAAAATCAACATTTTTCACCACATCAATAAAAAATTCAAGAACCTCATCATCACCACCTTAAACCATCTCAAAAACACCATTTTAATTCATCACAAACCTTCCCAATGTTTAAAACTTGAATTTCAGGAAAAAAACTAATCTGTATTCAAATACAGCTCCCTTGTATTCGAATACAGAATCCAAAACAGTTGAAAAATCAGCATTCTGTATTCGAATACGAGGGTGTTGTATTCGAATACAGATGCGAATATAGTGGCAAAAATGGCAATCCTGTATTCGAATACGACAGGGTCGTAGCCGAATACAGATGCTAAGTCAGAAGCAAAAATCCCTAATCTGTATTCGACTATAGAGGCCCGTATTTGAATACAAGTTCAAAATTTTGAATAAAACAAAAGCTTTGCAGGCTGTATTCGAATACACTCATGCCGTATTCGAATACACCTTCAAATTCAGTGAAATTTTCCTGAAACTTCAACACATTTTCAAACTTTTTCCTTTGAAAAACCAACACAACACCAAAACAGATTCACCACTCTTTTGAACCACAAAACTCAAAGTTTTTCTCAGCACTTATAAATGTTCCTACTCATCAACACAACAACAACAAATTTTCAAAACACCTCCACCCATTTTAAAAATCCTTTTCTCTTAAAAACCACCATCAACACAACAACAACAGAGTTTTTCCAGAACACCTTCTACCATTTTAAAAATCCTTTTTCTTTTGAAAAACCCCTATCAACACCAGATTGTTAACAAAACACAGCAGAAAATAGAATCACCAAAACCAGAATAACATCACAGTTTTCTTTATTCACTAAAACGGAACGTCAACCACAAAACAGTGTAGCACAAACCACTCATGCATTTGGATCATCCCCAAAACAACATGCAAGGCATTTTTCAGCTTTCTCACACAAACAAAACAACATTGATGTATCAGCCAAAACAGCAAACATCACAGATCATCAAAACATCAACAAAATGCATTTTTCGCATTTTATAACAACATGCACAACAGTTTCATTTTTCAAACCAGAAACTCAAATATAATCACACATCAATCATGAATTTACAGCCCTAAAATGCAAACTAGAAAGTGGAAGGTGCCCCTTACCTCTGTTACGTTTCCTGCGTTCGTTTATGCTACCACGACAATATCGGCGAAACTCTCGTTCGCGTTCGGTGAGGGGAACAACTTTTGTACTAGACACTTTCTGGTTTGGTGCTTGGATTTTCAAGTAATCTCACTTTTGATGATGCTTTTTTTTTCTACCAACAGAAAACCGAATGGGGAGAGGAAGAAGAAGGGTACTGTCGCATGCAGTAAGGAAGGAGGGAAAGTGTTTTCTGCCTTCTTTCCTTGCCTCTCACTCGTATATATAGGCATATATATGTGCCACCTCATCCAACAATAATATTATAATATTATAATATTGCTTGATCATCATGTACTTAACCATTCTCGTCGTAATTAACAGACACATCTTAATTAACTGCCCGATAGTTAATTACTCGTAATTAAATTTAATTTATCCTTCATCCAATAATTTTAATTCAATCTCCAAAATAAATATGTATATATATATATATATTTTTACATAAAATATACATATATTAAATATTTTACAAATATCCCCAAAATACACCTAATATTAAATCCATAATTTAATTTTAAATTTAAGGGTCTTACATTACTACCCCCTTAAATTAGTTTTGTCCTCGAAACTACATGTCGATAAACAACTGTGGATATTGTCCCCTCATCTTACTCTCCAGTTCCCAAGTCGCGTCTCCCGTAGTCGGATTCCAAAACACTTTGACTAGTGGGTCTTCCTTGTTCCTCAACTGTTTAATCTTCCTGTCTTCAATTCTTACAGGGAATACTTCAAATGACAAGTTATCCTTCAGTTGAATTGTGTCTAGTTCGATTACATGTGACAGATCCGAAATGTATTTTCTTAACTGCGACACGTGAAATACGTCGTGAATATTGGACAATATTGGAGGTAAAGCAATCTGATAAGCCACTGGTCCAATTCGTGCAATAATCTGGTATGGTCCAATAAATTTCGGAGTCAACTTTCTTGATTTAATAGTTCTGCCAACTCCAGTTGTAGGCGTGACCCTTAGAAATACATGATCACTCTGCTCGAATTCCAAAGGTCTGCGACGCTTGTCCGCATAACTCTTCTGACGATCCTGTGAAATCTTCATTTTCTCTTGTATCCTCTTAATTTTCTATGTAGTCTGTTCCACCATCTCAGGTCCAACAATCATACTTTCTCCGTCCTTATACCAGCATAAAGGCGTCTAACACTTGCGTCCATACAAAGCCTCATAGGGTGCCATTCCAATACTTGCGTGAAAACTATTGTTGTAAGTAAACTCAATCAATGGCAATACCTCATCCCAGTTTCCTCTATCATCCAACACACATGCTCTCAATAGATCTTCCAAGGACTGATTTGTTTCTTGATTTTGTTTCTCGAGTCTTTTGCTTCAATTCTGTTTTGAGCATTTTTCTTTGACAAATTCCTCTGATGATATCCTCTAGTAATATCCTCTGATGATATCCTCTGGTGACCATCGTCTGGTGATCATCCTCTGGTGACATCATCATCTGATTTCTGCTTCAGGTGATGTCATCTTCTGGTGACATCATCCTCTGATTTCTGCTTCTAGTGACGTCATCTTCTGGTGACGTCATCCTCTGATTTATGCTTCTGGTGACGTCATCTTCTGGTTTTTGCTTCTGATGACATCTTCTGATTTTTCATTCTTCTTCTAAGTCAAAATACGATTTTCATAAAATACATTTGTTAACATCAAAACTTTAATTGCAAGAACCAACTTGGTTCCAACACTCCTCTGTTTATATATTTGTGAGATTTGAGTAACGTTGTTCTTATCTCGGTCTTGCAATGAGAGTAATATGTGTCTCAGTGCAACATTATATTTTGTTAAGTCGTGTACATGTTTTTTCTATTCTTCATCTAAACGTCCAACAAATGCATGTCCCTCCAAAGTATCAGGTAATTCATGGTTGTGAACTCCACAAATTACTTTTACTGTCCATCCTGAACCATCTTTTAATGGTTTTGATCTAAGCTTGAAAGGACAACCACACTTTTTTGTTGAACTTCGATATCAACACCCTTGTATTTTCCTCCTTTATCACAACCTAATATTAATTTATTTCTCCTCCCTCTTTCTCCAGTCTCTTTATCTGATCTTGTGATGATAACGGTCACTTTGTGTTTTATACCGATTTCTCTAGCTCAATTCACAACAACTTCCCGTGTATCAAATATCTGAAATAAAATAAAAAATAAATTATAATAATTAATCACAATAATAAATTTTTACGATAGTAATTATAATTATTCGTACCTGTTATGTGTTAAAAACGTTAGTAGTATCAACGCATGTTTTATCAAATAATACTAGCGGATTATTCATATCTATCAAAATTTAAAATAAATAAAAATAAAATAAAAAAACTATAAAAAAAAACTTCTGGGAAACTTGTAGGAAAGTTTTCCGGTAGTGTTAAATGCTCGCTTCTTTTCCGAAAAACTTTTTCCATGTTTTCCGGTAGAAGCCTTTTGTATCGGAAAACTTGGAAAAAGTTTTCCGGTAACTTACGTACTGGAAATCTTATTTTTTTTGAGTTCTAGAAATCTTTCAAAGGTAAAAAAAAAAGTAAATTTTAATTTATTAAAATAGTAAAAAAAATGCAGGGTATATTTATTATTTTGAAAAATATGTGGGGTATAGGTATAATTGGGGGTATGAGGTAAAACTTTCATTGTTTTGAATGCTTCTTGGGCCATGACATCCCTTGGGTGATCGAAAGACACATTGTCCTCAAGGTGGAATATAGGATAAGTGGCCATGATATCGTCATAATTATTATATGGCGTTGTTTCTCTTCATCGTTACAATTATTTAAAATAAATAAATAAATTGTTCCGACATATAGATCGTATTTAAATAAAATAAAATAACCATTAAATATAATAAAAATATAATCATACATCTTTAATAATTAATTATTTAATACATTTTAAAATATTTACTGATAATGACTCTTTATTATTGATAACTAATTTTGAGCACCATATTTTTAATAAATTCAAAATCAAAACTGGTGTAACTATTGCATTCTGAATTCTGATTCAAGTATTCATATTAATATTAAACAAGAGCAATAATACATACTCGATTTCTAACAATAGAACAATACTTAGAGCACATATTTCGCAAATATATTGCGGCAACAATTATTAATCGAATATCATATGTATCAAAAGTAATCCTAGTCGATATCATTTATTTTATATGAATCATATTCAAGAAAATACTTAGGTATGTTATCAAATAGACATAAACGACCATGACTCTGATACCAGTGTTGAAAAATCAAGAGTATATATTTTAAAATAATTTTAAAATCATTCTCAAGAGCGAAAATCATCCATTGTCATGGATCACGCACGCACAATATTTCACATGAAGTTTATGTGTTTACCTATTAAAGTATCGAGAAAGACAAATCACCAACACCACGATATGGTAGTGTCTCTACTCAATCCACATGAACGGTTCATTTCTACCTTATTGCCATAGTGGACATTGTACACAAGTCCAATTCATTTTAATTAATTAAATTATTATTTAATTAAATAATTCTTTAATTAAATAATTCTTTAATTAAATTTTTTACTTTTCAATTTAACCGTTCTAAGGTGTGACCTTGTAGACTCCCACTTAATTGACAATAATATAAAATATGAAAATAAGGGATCAATCTGGTACAAATATTATTGTTAATATTTATACCTATGTGAATACTTATATCTCATATCAATGACCCGTGAGATTTGATTATCAATCTACTCACATAATGGTCTATATGCATTTATGTCGTCTCATTTAACAATAAAACTTGACTACAAAAAATGTAAGAATAATATTATTATGCTTAATGAGGGCTCACAATTAAGTCACTTAATGTTCCATTAAACAAACAAATTATTCTAAAAACTTTATTATGCTTTAAATAAATTCACATAATAAATTAAAATGTCTCATATTATTATATAAATAATAGTATGTGTCTTGATACAAATAATAACCAATGAAATTTTTTTGACCTTTAGGGCTAACTCTAACAATCTCCCACTAGCACTAGAGTCGGTCAGGCATACTCTTAATACACATCAATCTAGTGTGATCATCATGCTTCTGTTGAGCAAGTGGTTCGTAAGTGAGTAAGCAATGTTATCCAAGATAGGAACTTTGCAAAACTTCACATCTCCTCTATCGATGATCTCTCCAATAAGATGGAAGCGTTGAAATATACATTTGGATTTATGGTGAGGCAACAACCTTGTTTTCTGCATTAGAGGCAACAATATACCAGACCTTTATAGTAAAACCAATGACTATCTCCTCTTCCAGCCTACAACACCGCCATTCAGTAAAAACACATGGCTAGACTACGATCTTGAGTCAACTTTATCTATTTGGAAGGTAGCATCAATGTAACCCTTTACAACGAACACTTCATCACCACCATAAACTAAGAACGAATCCTTAGTCCTTCTCATATACTTTAGGATGTTCTTAACTGCGGTCTAGTGATCCTCATCGAGATTTGATTGGTACGTGCTGGTCATGCTCAATGCATATGAGACATTTGGTCTAGTACATATCATGACGTATATGAGATATCCTATTGTTGAGGAATAAGACATTTTACTCATGTGTTCCCTCTCATTCATGAAGTAGGGCATTGTTCTTTGGATATATATATATACGCATGTGACAGGGAGTGGGAATAGAATGAGCCAAACTAGGCTTTGCTAGGCCTGAGCCTAACCTGTCAAAAAATTTAAGGCATAAGTCTTGCTTGTGGCCTATCATAGGCTTACTTTTTAGGCCTGAGTCTGGCCTTGATAGAAGATTGGTATGACCAGTTATTCTACTTAAGAGCCTATTTCATTTTAACATTTTTGAATAAGTAATTAAACATATCTTTAAAAAGATTATCGAGTTAATATGTCAATAAAATTAAGTTCTATTTTGATATTTAACATCACATTTTGAACAATATGACTTTATATACATCCTACATAAATTATATTTTATAATAATACATTTAAATATGTTAAAAAATAAATGAGGTTAATATGTGTAAATTATTAAAAGTTGAATATATAACAAAAAATATCAAAATTTAATATAATAATTATAGTAGTAAAAAAATATTATTTATATTTATTTAAATAGGCCGGCCTAAAAGGCTTATTATGTGGCATGCAGCCTGACGTTTTTAACTAAATAGGCTTTTTTAGAATCCTTGACCATATCTGTTTAAGAAAAAAGTTTGGTTTGGCCTGGGCCTGATGTAGGCTAGGCCGTAGGCCCCTATCGGTCGGTCTGGACTATTCTCATCCATACATGTGAAATAAGCAAAATTCATTTCTTGGAGTCATGCATATTGAAACGCCCAAGCATTATGTAACCATATGTACTTTGACTTATGCCAAATAGCTTCAATGATCTATCTCTATAGATTATGATTTCTAACACATAGGAGGTTTTACTTAAGTCCTTCTTCGTGAAGCAATTCCCTAACCCTATTTTCACATTTTGCAATGTAGGGATATCATTTCCAATGAGTAGTTTGTCATATGCATACAAGACCAGAAACACTATTGTGCTCCCAATAACCTTCTTGTAGACACAAGTTCATCTTCTTTCTTAATGAATCCAAGTTGCCTTACATTTTCAGTAAAATGAAAATTCCAGCTTCTAGAAGCTTGCTTCAATCCATAAATGGACCTTTGTAGCTTGCATACCTTTCCAGCATCCTTTGGATTATTGAAACTCCCAGGTTGTGTCATATACACATCATCGAGAAGATTTATGTCAAGGAATGTTGTCTTGACGTCTATTTGCCAAATTTCATAATCATGGTATACATAAATAGGAAGAAGAATCCGAACATATTTAAGCATTGCTACTACAAAATAGGTTTCATCATAGTCTATACCATGAATTTGTTTAAAACCTTTTGCCACTAGCCTTGCCTTAAAGGTATTTACCTTACCATCCATGTCAGTCTTCTTCTTGAAGGCCTACTTGCTCCTTATGTCAACCAAGGTCCATAATTGGTTAGTGTACATGGATTCCATTTTGGACCTCATGGCTTTAAGTCATTTTCAGATTCTAGGCCAATCATGGCTTCCTGGGCAGTTGTGGGCTCATCTTGATCCGTGAGTAACATATCACTTTCCTAAGTTAGGATTGTTGAAGAAAAAATCTTTTTGATATATATTTTAATGACAACAAATCTTATGAAATAAATGATTAAGTTTTATGAATGGTGGTCTACTAATGATTTCACTTAAGTTTTGTTTAAGGAACATGAATGCATAAGTGAACAAAGCAAGAATCCATTCACTTCATCAAAATGCACAAATGTGATCAATTACAATCAAAAGAAGCCATTCGAATCACAAAGAAAAAAGGCCATGAATCAAGCTGCCCAAACAAGATTGAATAGTCTCCAAAATGTCAAGAATTAACAATCAATCTCCAGCATGTTAATGATTCAAGGAAAGCCAAGAAATCAGCATAATAAAGAACATTCTTGACACAATCTAGAAAACAGAAAATGTTAGTAGAAGACGTCACCATAGAATACCTCCAGAAGACGTCACCAGATGATACATCAAGAAGACGTCACCATAGGATACCTCAAGAAGAAGTCACCAGAGGATACCTCCAAAAGACGTCACAAGAGGATACCTCCAGAAGACGATATCAAAGGATACCTCCAGAATACTATCAGAGGATACCTCTCGAAGACGATATCAAAGGATACCTCCAGAAAATACATTCAGAGGAAGAACCAAGTCTGTTCTTGAACATCAGAATGTCCAGAATGATCTTCTGTCAATAATGATCATCAGTCTCTAGAAATGATCATCAATCTCCAGAATGATTATCATTCTTCAGCATGATTAACAACTATATCCAGAATGATCAAACACCATCCTTTAGTATGATAACATCAGTCCAGAATGATACAATCATTATCTAGCATATTGAACATCATTCTCCAGCCTTGTTACATCCTTCTCTAGCTTGACTACCAAGAACATTAAACGGTCTTCAAGTATATTAACTTCAAAGCAGATCCAAGAAAAGATCAGGAAGACATCTAGAATGATCAAAACTGAACCTCTAGATTGATTATCAATCTCCAGATAGTTCAGATACTAGGACTCTAGATTGATTATCAATCTCCAGAATTTTCATTAACTCTGCAGAAGTTCATCATCATTCTCCAAAGTTGTTTTGACATAATCAAAATTCCATATCAAATCAAAGATATTAACAAATATATTTGACGTACAAAGGATCATTAAACAAAGAAAATCTGATCAAGAATCGAAGAATTCAGCTCAGTCAAAATAGAAATTAAAAATAGTCAAAAGCTGGATTATTTTTAATCAGAAATATTGTCTTTGGTCAAGCCTAACAAGAGCACTACCAACGGCTCTATTGACCTCCATTTACTGCTCTCACGCCTATAAAAGGAAGGCCAAAACTCAGGGAAAAACAAGAGCTTCAAGTACAAAACAATACATCACTACATATATCTACATACTTGAAAGCTTCTCAATCACAAAAAAAAAAAGATTCAGTTATGTTTTTCTTCTTCATATCAGAATCATCTACTAAATTCTTTTGTCAAGAATCGAATCTCAAACACGAGTTGAGCATACTCAGATTCTGTCCAAAAATCAAAGACATTCAAGTGCCAAGATATATCATCAATCACTCACATACATACTTGAAAATCTCTCATCACTTAAAAGAGTCAGTCTAGTCAAGTTCTTATTTACTCTGATACATTTGTATTGAATTCTTTGTAAAGAATCGAATCTCAAATAAGACTTGAGACATCTCAGATTCTAACAAAACAATCTCATCACTATTGTAAAACTCAAACTATAAGAGTTAAGTATAGTTTGGGGTAGATTGTAAGAAATCCTATCAAGGTTGGTAGGTGATTTGATTAATCTCTTTCTAGGTGGAATTAGATTAAAGTCTGTAACAAAGATCAATGTTCATCTAAGCTAGGTGTTGTAAAACCAAGAAGGTTCTTGTTTTAAACACTTAGTGGAAAATCTCACCGTTGTGAGGACTGGACGTAGCCCGGGTTGGGTGAACCAGGATATATCTGTTTGCGATATGTCTTCCCTTATCTATATTTACTTTCAGTATGTTAATTATCAAGTTAAATAGATAAACTGAACTGTTGATTTTAACTAACCAAGAACGTTCTCTGTTTTCTGGTGAAAACCAAGAACGTTCTCCGTTTTCTGTTTTCACAACCAAGATCAATCTTGAGTTATTTTCTTAATTTTTTAACAGGAATTTTAAAAGGGAGAATTTACAATTCAATTCCCCTTTCTTGTAAATCGACATTGCTACTTCAAGGATAAGTCCATATCTCTTAGGTTGATGGCGTGGTCTCTCAGACCTACGAGGTTTTTGTGCTACTTGAATAGGAGGATCATCCACAACTCCTTGCGGTTCCTGTTCTTGTTCTATCACAGGTGGTGCAATGGTTTGCGGATTTTGGACTTTTCCAAGGTCTATATTTCTCCCACTAGTTTCTTTATAGATGAACTCTGTTTCTAGGAATACACTAGTTTTCCCAACAAACACTTTGTCATCAAAGAGAAGATAGAAATAGTATTCTTTAGCTTCCATAGGATACCCTACAAATATACATTTATCATATTTAGGACCAAGTTTATTAAAAATCAAATATTTCACATAAACCTCATATCCCCAAATCTTCATAAAAGACACATTTGGTCTTCGACCAGTCCATATCTCATATGGTGTATTTTCTACCGCTTTAGATGGAGCACAGTTAAGGGTGAAAACTGCAGCAAGAAGGGCATATCTCCATAAAGAGTCATGTAAATTTGACTGACTCATCATCAATGGTACCATGTTTGGAAAGGTGCGAGTTCTTTTTTCTAATTCACCATTCCATTGAAGTGTTCTAGGAGGAGTGAGTTGGGCGATCCTTCTTCTGGTGACCATTTTGACCACAATGGAAATAAGTCATTTCCTTTGCCATCCTATCTACTTTGTTTTTAGGCTATAAGTACTCGGCTTGGATTTCGCATTGCCCTTGTCCTTCTGTTGCCTGAGCATGGGTATAAGAACTTCTCCTTTACCTTTGCCCTTACCAGTTTGTAGCATCATTATGGCCTTACCCTTTCCTTTGTTGATATTCTGCCCAATAGTTATCAACATTCCAACAAACTTTGACAATGTTTTAGCCACATTATTCTCACAATAATCCATGACAAATTGGCTAAAACTATCCAACAACGATTACAAGATATGATTATTAAGACAAACTCTCATTTTAAAGTTTTGATGAAAATAAACAAAGGTTAATTAAGAACGTTAATTAGGATTCAAGCAAAGCCGATAAATCAGCATAATAAAGCCAAAATTTCACCAGACAAGAACATAGAAAATTCTTGACAAAATCTGGAAAACGAAGAATGTTCTTCAGGTTCAAATATGGTCAAGTCAGCTTCAAGATCAATCAATCTCCATTAATTGAATGAAGATATTTCCTCTGGAATTTACATCAGTATTATAAGTACTTGACAAGAAACAGATATGATCAATTATAATCAAAGAAGTCATTCGAATCACAAAGGGAAAAAAGCTATGAATCAAGCTTGTCCAAACAAGACTGAATAGTCTGCAGCTTGACTGTCAAGACTGATAAACGATCTTGACAATATGCAAGGCATAAAGACAGTTTCCAGATTGATTATCGATCTCCAGGAAACTCAAAAGTTCAAATGTCCAGATTGATCATCAATCTCCAACAGCTTCAGTACAGCTTTCTGCAACAACTCTTCATGATCTTTTCAAATCTGTTTTAAAGGAACAAGACTCCAATTCAAGCTAAATGCATCATCATTTATCTAAAGTATTAAATGATCATTAGGCTCAAAAGAATGTGATCAAGAACAAAGGATCTCAACCCAGTCAAAACAGAACTTGAAAGTAGTCAAAAGCTGGAATATTTTTAATCAAAAATATTGGCTCTGGTCAAGCCTGACAAGAGCACTTTCAACAGCTCTTTTGACCTTCATTAATTTCTCTCAAGCCTATAAAAGGAAGGCCAATGCTCAAGGAAAACGTAGAAGTTCAAGTGCTAACAAGTCTCATAAAATCATTCACATTCACATACTTGAAACTCTCTCATTACTCAAAAAAGAATCAGTCTGATCACGTTTCATTACTATGTTATATTTGTACTAAGTTCTTCGTAAAGAATCGAATCTCAAACAAGAGTTGAGACATCTCAGATTCTAACAAAACAATCTCATCATTATTGTAAAACTCGAACTATAAGAGTTTAGTATAGTTTGGGTAGATTGTAAGAAATCCTATCAAGGTTGATAGGTGACCTGATTAATCTCTTTCTGGGTGGAATTTGATTAAAGTTTGTAACAAGATCAAGGTTGATCTAAGCTAGGTGCTGTAAAATCAAGAAGATTCTTGTTTTAAACACTTAGTGGAAAATCTCACAATTGTGAGGACTGAACGTAGCCCGAGTTGGGTGAACTAGAATATATCCTTGTGTGGTATCTCTTATCTTTTATCTCTTTATTAAGTCTAATTGATTTTCAAGTTAAAAATACAAACTGTTTTTCTAATTTTTAACTAACCAAGAACGTTCTCCGTTTTTCTAATAAAAATCAAGAACGTTCTTCGTTTTCTGTTTTCTTAACCAAGATCATTCTTGAGTTAAAATCTTAAGTTTTTTCAGGAAATTTTAAAAAAGGAAGATTTACAATTCAAACCCCCTTCCTTGTAAATCAATTTTGCTACTTCAATGATCACGTACGTTGCCAGTTCTAGGCCCAAAGGAAATCCAAACCTCTCTAAGTTCTCAATGTACCCAATCATATGGAGTACATAAGGCCCAACTGGACTTTCTTCTGCCAGCCTACAATGGAAAAAAGCTCTCAACGCTTCAGATTTTTCTTGTCTATCTTGCGCTTGAAAGAGCATTTTAAGGTGTTCAATCATATTGAACACCTCCATGTTCTGATGCTGCTTTTGCAAGTATGAGATCATGGTTGCAAGCATAAGATGATTTTCTACAAATCAATTACTCCTACAATTGACTCGAAAAATCCTATTAGATGATTTTCTAGCGACCAAAATCCATATTTCACCTTGTTTTAAGATAGCTGAGTTGATTCGCCCAAAACACGACTATTTAAGTAGGAAACTTCTTTCCAATTGCATCACGTGTAACTCTTGGAACAGTTAGGTGAACAACATTTGTTTTAATCCATCTTATAAATTAAATCCCAATCCCTTTGCCTCTTAGTCCATTTCAATCCTATTGAATTCAACTTAGTTAAATTAAATCCAATAGTTGACAATCAGATTTTATCCTGTCGTGCCTCGCTAATATAGAGCAGTGTACCCAACTTTAGCATGACCCACACTGTATGATGTTGGCCTTGACGAGTGCCACACATTGGAAGACATTAAACTTAATATTTAATTTGATAGATTTTTATCAAGCGATCTCACTGACTTTTATATTTCATACAAACATCTCGTAGCATACATGTATATATACTCTCACATTTTAAAGAATATGAAACACACACAAACATCTTACGTATCATGCATCGCATACAAAATATATAGGACTAAGTAATATAGTTATGGATTCTGACGTCATTGTATGGTGTTGCCTCCCGTCATCGTGAAGAATTACAATTATTTAAAATAAATAAATAAATTGTTACGATGCACATGTCATATTTAAATAAAATAACCACTATATGAGCGTCGAGGAGGACAGATCACCAACACCCCAATATGAGTGTCTCTACTCAGTCCACATGAACATTTGCCTCAGAATACGTCGGTGCTAGCTGACGGTTATAGTAAGAATGATTTTAGGATTATATTAAGAGAACACGCAATATATATATATATATATATATATATATAGTCATAAAGTGTGGAAAACATTAGATACGGCATCAGTTGCTACCATACGCTGCAATTAGTGGAGAGAAGCTGACCCACAAGGTGAACTCGATGCATCATTGATGGTAAAACTCAATAAGATTATTGTAGTCAGTTACAACCTAAAGTGTTTAACCACTGCACCCCAAAACCAATTCAGCACCACTTACGGGCAAGACAAATAAGTTCATAGAAAACTTATGAGGGCCCAAAAACAAGGCAACTTGTGGACAAAAAGATGAGCAATGCAACTCCTTGAAAGTTATGGATTATGTGGACTGAAAGGAATGGTAGGGAAAGTTCATAAAAAAAACTAAGATAATATTATTTTAACTATATCAATATTCCACAATTTTCATCATAGTTTATTCATCGCAAATGTAGGTACACACACACACACACACAACAGTTGATAACCAAATCCCATGACTGAAGGTTGACAACTCATTGCTTAGAGAATTTTTCTATTACAATAATGATTCACTAACAATTAGAAAGATCTAGATACTATGATGAGATGTCTCTTTTCAAATTACTCATAACAATCCCTTAACCATTTGGGCCTAACTCTATTCTTTTTGGCCCTAATTTTGGCACTTAGGCTTCTTCTCGAGTCTTCTTCTTGCTCATAATTGTCTTGAGTTACAGAGGCCCTTAATGTTACCCATTCTAAATCTTATCTCTCGATTTTTGGGATGATTATCAGAGATAGTCTCTATATTACTCTCTCCGATCCCCCAATAAATGACCCAATTGTAAAATATGTCTCAAAATGAACTATCTTTCAAATTTCAATGCACTTTATTTCAACTGCACCGTTTAGTTAATATTACTTATATAACTTTTAATACAATATCCTTATTATACATTTATGACATTGATAATGCACTAATTCTAACAAAAATAATTTGGTAAAAGTAATATTCTTGTTTTCACTTATACAATTTTTTTATTACATGTAAAATAATCAAATGACTCAATTATTATAAGACGAAATAAGTAAAAATAACTTTTCCTTCCAATTTTAGTGTAAATTGTGTTAGACTTCAACTAAATAGTGTGGATCATTCCCTTGCAAAAGAAACAATATTAACAAGTATCTACTGACATCCAATAGTGAGGTTTCTAGAATTTAGTCACCACTTATAAATACATTATCGTATCTAATCTCATCCAATCCAATGTAGAACTCTTAAAGGCAATTGAAAGCATACGTTTCTCGAGTCATAACTTATATCTATAGTACATACATACACCACCACCGACATCAAATTTAGTACTAGTACTACTACTACTATTATTATTATAACACTTACTTTAAGTGCACCAAGCTAATAAAGTACTAATACGTAATAATTAATAGCGAAAATTAGTAACGTGCCAATACTTTTTAGGCTCAATGAACCCATATATCAAGTAATTTAAATCTGTGACAATATCTCGAGTCAGTGGGGGATGTGATGTGGTATTCAATGTGGAACTTTCAATCACCCCACATTCTATATCCGGATTTTTAATAATAGATCCCAGCATATCTATCTCCCAAAAAAAGCAAAAGGAAAAAAATTGCCACATGCTTTAGATGGTCTTAATGATGATGAATGAATGATAAATTTGACAAACAAATTAAAGACAACTAAACTGTAAATAAATAAACCTTCAACAATGTAATAAAACTATCAACAAACGGTTGAAGCCTAAAGAGTTATCTGAACGACCATAATAAAGACAGCATTTAAGGCCCTTGTTAGCTTGTTACCTACCTTGGACCTTCATGACACTGCTGGATTCTTTGATTATATTTACAAAATAGACAACGAATTTAAAACACTAAATGCTATGCAGGATGATCATAAATTAGACGACGAAAGAATTGCGGATTAAAGGCACAAATAGAGTTAACCAAGATCAATGTCAACCTTTTCTGGATTTACCCTTTCAGTCTGGTTGGCAACAAGCTCAATTCCTAGTTGTCCTTTGTCTCCAGCACCAAATGCATAAAGCTTCCCTGATTCAGTGAGAGCAAAGGTATGAGCATTCCAGTAAATGGAATTGGTTAGACTAACTTGCACCACCCTTTCATTGATCTGTTTCAGTGATGTCACTAGCTCTGGATTTAACACATTTGCATGTCTGTTTCCCTGTAATCATAACATTAGAAGAAAAAAATATCACCATTATATGTCGACATTAATTTTGATGTGAAAATGTTACACTGTCAACTATTCTAAAGCATTATTTGTATGACTCTTAACATAGATATGATTGAATTCAAATATTTTTTATGATTTAATGGGTTATGATTGATTGACAGCGTAAAAAATCTTTACACATGAATTAAATCCTTCCAGATATTACTAATATTAGCTTATAACCGAATGCTCCATAGTCAACAATATTAACATCATCTCATAAAGGTTTATGATAAACTGGTAAATAGTTTCATTGAAGCCTGCCTAATGCTTCTTCAGATATGGTCATAGGAAAAACAAAAACAAAGCTGACCTGTGCATCATTAACTGCATTATGCCCAAGACTAGCAGATTCTCCACAACCGAATGAATATACATCACCATCTTCAGACACTACGAAGGTAGTGTAATCTCCAGTCGCAACATGAACGGCTTTGACATTTGTCAATGCATCTACTACCTTAGGTGCGGCTTCACATTCTTCATTTCCATGCCCCAAGCAACCGTATCGGCCCCATCCCCATGTGCAAACGCGTCCATCCTGTCCAACTACAGCAGCATGCCAAGCACCGGCTGCAACAACCATGGGTTGAAGGTTTAGAGCCTGGAACTGTTCGATCAAACGGGGGAACTTTTCATCAGTTCTTGATCCGTGTCCTAGCTTGCCTCCCAAGCCACATCCAACTGAGTACACTGACCTAAAAGTTTTCAAGGAAGCATTGCATTACATACAAAACATTCAAATAATTAATACAACAACAATTAAATTGCCTGTATAATTAGTTAATTTAATATAAAGAATTAACATCCCAAAGGTGTAGCTCAAGTGGTTGAGCTGAGAGGAGTTTGAGAAGGAACAAGGTTCAAACTCTGGCTACTGACATCACATTTTAACAACTTAGCATTTGTCTATCAACAGTGTTTGAACCCTTCCATGACTCTTGAGCTTGAGGATATATGGACTTGAAATGTAAATACATATAAGAATTAGATTAAGATGTGTGTCTGCAACTCACATTCCACTAGGTTGGCAAGCCAGACAAAGAAGGTAGCAATATCCGGCTGCAATTTGCACTACCGGTATGTCTTCCAAAGCTCCTAATAAAGGACGTGGTTCCATATCACTTGGATCGGTGTGGTGGCCGAGTTTGCTATCAACACCCCAAGAAAATGTATAAACCCTGCCTTCTCTTGACAATACAGCTGTGAAAAAGTTACCAATTGCAGCTTGGACAACAAATATGTTTTTCAAAGACTCCACTAACTGTGGAGTTGTAACAGTTTTAGATCCTTGTCCTCCATATTCAGCTTCCCCAAAAGAATCCTTCCCAAATGCATAGACCTGTCCAGAATCAGTGATCAACATAGTCCTCCCAGCACCAGCAGCCGCTTGTATAATTCGAATCCCTTGCAAAGTTCTGAAAAACAATGAAGTTCCATTAACTTTAAATCAACTAGTTCACTTTCCCGTTAACCTTTAAAAGTTTACATGTTCTGACCTTATTGGCCGTGGTCGCCATTCTTCATCAGTGGTTCCATGCCCGAGTTGTCCTGAACTGTTGGATCCAAATGAATAAACTTCCCCTTTAGAAGTCACAGCAATGCTGTGACCAGGACCTGCTATTGCTTGTGATTTCTCCCTCCTGCAACATGCTTCTCCAGCCAACAAATACCTCAGAACCAACTTCCAAGAACCTCCACATCTTTGCATCAAATCTTGCCTTTCTTCTGTTGTCATTGGCTTAAAGATAGCTCTCTTCAAGCACATGTCAAATGCAGCAAGCTCGGATAACGATAATGTGAAATCCGGAGCAAAGTTTGCTGGCTGCCTAAAGAAGGAGCATGTTGCCTACAACATACCCACAAAAAACAAAGCCATTAGCATTATTTGCATTGGTAGACTGGTAGGATTTAATTCATATACACTGTCATTGTAGAAATTTGCTATACTGTCAATCAGTTATAATTATTATATCATTAAAAATGTTTGACTTTAATTATAACTATAATAAAATCACCCATATGATGGATTGAGATTTGCCGACCGTGTAAATCTTTTTACCCGACAGTGTATGAAAATTAAAACTCAAACTACTATTTGCATAAGTGAAAAATGCATATAAGTATAGCACTTGCCTCAAGTTTAGCAAGGTCTTGAGGATCCAAATTACATGCTGTAAGGACATGGAGGACAATAGATGGATTAGCAGACAAAGGAAACTCTCCAGGAGTAGAAGAGTTCCCTAAGCAATGGCGTTGCTGCCTTTGAAATGTTGGAAGTGGTGGGGCAACAACAATGGCAGTAATTGACTGGTCAGGGATGTTATGGTATTGAATAGTTGGGGTTCCGCTTGTTGTGGCATCCATGGGCACTGCAAATACCTTAGGCAGTGCCCCCAAACTTTGCAGAAGAAAATATCTAAATTGCGAAAGAAAGAAAAAAAATATGCGCAAATTTATTATAACTACATTAATTGATTGATTGATTTCTTTGTTTCTCTAATTATAGCATGTGAAAGTGAAAACTTTACATAGAATTTTACTAACTCGCAAAAAAGTGTGTACCTCAAAAATATAATTCACTAGCAAATCTCAGGTCTCAAACCTACAAAGAAAAACATACTTAACATAAACTCATTGACACAAACTTACACACACACAAAAAATGATAAAATGTCTCGGTTGATTATAACGTTATAAACGATCAATTACAAGCACAAAAAGGCATGCATTTAGACCCACCAAATCGTTAACCTCCAATGAAAGAGGATCAGAAAAAAAAAATTACTTCACAAATACCAAATTGAAAAAAAAATAAATAAAAAACCTGAGTTGAATATGAAAATCATCACCGATCGTTTCATAAAACGTTTGTTTAGATATTAGATGACCCAGATGAATAAAAAGCATGAAAAAAGGGCGAAAAGGTAAAGGATATTTCAAGGTAAATCCAAAGATGAAAACTTTGAGGAGAAGTATAGTATTCATTCTCCTAAACGGTGAGGGATATTCCCAAAAAAAGAAAGGAATTTTCCAAAAATTTTGTGATCAAAGTTAAAAACTTCATTCACGTGAAGTCATCGTGATTCATCATAGTGAGATCATCGCAATTAAAATGAAAAATCAAACCAACAAAATCGTCTTCCATGGTTGAAAACCCAGAAACAGGGGATTCTATTTTAAAGCTTGTAAATGGAACCGCAACAAGGGTTAGGTTAAAAAAATCGTATTTTTATTTAATTTAATTTTTTGGGTGTGATTTTCTCAGATCAGAGAATTATTAGAGTACACTTGCTGAATACGCAACCAGAAAAAAAGGGTCAAAAAAAAAAAAGAAGGAAAAAAAACAGAAACAGAGAATTTTGAGGAAACAGAACAAAATCACATGGTAAATAAGTTTCCGATGAGTGGCATTACGATCGTCACAGATCGAATTATGAGAAAGCAGGGAAACGGTGATTACATATAACAAAGATGAATGATTTGTAAAACTCAATCTGCATCGGTGAAGGAGAATCGAAGATGATTTTTGACGGTTTTTGTAAAGAAAAAGTTGGGATGAAAGGAAGATGGAGAGAGGTGGGTTTTTGATCAATTAACGTTGGACTGTGTGTGGTGTGGTGTTGGCAAGATGATGAGGAGGTTGAGAGAGAGAAGGAGAGTAAGAGAGAGAGAGAGAGAGAGTTTTTGTTTTTTAATTTTGAGAGAGTGAGTGAATGAATGAGATAGAATGAATAATTTTAGCTTTTATCCTCTCTTCTTTGCTTTCTTCATTTCTTTCCCTTTATTTTTATTTTTATTTTTATTTATTTATTTATTAACTCGAGATGATGATGTGTCGCAGTTGCAACCAATTTGGAATTATTTTAGGATTCATTTGGGCGTCACGATAACATAAAAACAAATATGATAAAAGAGTTTAACAAGAATAAAATATCGTTAGTAAAAAAAAATCATAATTAAGTAGTAAATGAAACAAGAATTCATATTATACATGATTAATTAGAGTTTAATTATTACACATTAAAAAAAATTATAACGTAATTATATTATAATCATTTATGAAAATAATATTATAGATAATCATCTATAATATTTTAATAATTGTTGGTATAAATTTTTTTAATATATATATATATATATTAGATAAAATGAATAATAATATCATGTTTATTATGTACATGGCACATTTATTCTATTATAAAATTTAAGTTAGTTTAATAATTTTTTATTTCAAATATATATATATATATATATTATTAAAAATTAATTGTTATTATCTTAAATTATACTTTACAAGGATGAATAAGAAAATCGTCTTCTTTCTATGGTAACTTAGCCCCCACTCCATGATAATAATTTAACTAGAAAAACGTATAAAATATAGTTATAAAATTAAATTATTTTATCATGTTAATTTATCTATAGTAAATTGAAAAAAGTTAAAATAGTTTATTCTATCTTGTTTCTTAATATTTTATTAATAATGCAACCATTTTTCATGTTAGTTTATCAAT
>JBBPBO010000004.1:64485468-64579198 GCA_037974295.1 Cicer cuneatum | reverse complement strand
AGTGTCATTTAGGGTAACTTGTTCTTAGAAATAAAATGTTATGGAAAAATTAACTTAATTATATTAATTGAAAGTATATTTTAAAGAATTACTTAAGTAACATTTGTTTATAGATACAATTAATTCATTAATATGAGTGAAAATAATTAAATTTACATATGTTTGAGACTACTGTACAAATAATTTAACAGATATTTATAAATAAAATAGACAGATAAAATTAGTAACCACGAGTTAATAAAATTTATTAAATAGTGTTCCTGGTGTCAAAGAAACTCAAACTTCCAAATTGAAATATTAAAATGAAAATAAAGATATGTTAATGTAAATCAATTTTACATTCACATTAATAGTTACCATTAATCTTATTATTTTATCTCATAATTATAATTTAATTTATTAAAAATTATAAAATCAATAGGTTATATTGCTTGTCGATGTTACATTGATAATACACTACTTTTATTCTCTATTATTATTGTGTATGTGTTGTGGCTAATGTATTCAATTTATTACTTAAATGCTCGTCTCAACACAATTTTAAGCAAAAACACATACTTTCACTTTAAAAAAAAAACACATACTTTCATATTTATTAAGAATAACAGTTAAATACATTTCATTTTTTTTGGTAGAAAATATATTTATTAACATACTCATAATATAATGGTTATCTCTTCACTATATTAATAATTTTGTTTAATGGCATTTTTGGAATAATAATATTAAGTGTAGATATATTAATTAACATTTGCTTATATTTGAGTATATTTTTTTATTATAATTTTTTTATTTTAAATTTTCTATTATATGAAACTTATATAGAAAAATATCATATTTAAGTTCTCAAAATAGACATGCAATGTGACAAGGTGGATTTTTTTATTTCGTGTTGGTTTTTTTAACAAACGAAGAAATGTTAAATTAATAAATAAAAATTAATAATTAATAAAATAAAACAAAATATATTAAATGAAAAATAAATAAAGTTAATGTTGTTAAATAAATGTATAAAAGAAAATAACTTTGCCATAATATTTTAACAATTCCCTCTTATTATGCAGTCATAAATTAACAAGTCCATCATAATTTTTACTAACAACTCTCTCCTATTTTTTAGCCAATTTTTAACTCCTTCCTATTTTTTCTCATAATTTGAATTGAGTTGTTAATTTATTTGCAATAGACTATATAATGGAATTGCTAATTTATTTACAATACAAAATAGAGAAAAAAAAATTATTAAAATATTATAATACAACACTATTATGTAGTTAAAAAGAAAAGAGAAGAAAAAAAAATTATAATTTGAATGATTTGATTTAGGAATAACAAGAAAAATATTATATTTATATGATCAACGAATCTCAAGACATTTTCTACCTTAAATTTGACTACTCACCTTAAATTCATGTGAGGAAAAATTATATAATTATAAAAACACTTCTATTAGATTAACAAATAAAGCGAGTAACAATTGACTATACCTATTGATATTCTTACTTTGTTTTTTAAAATTCAAACATTTCAATTAAATTCAGACAAAAATAGAGTCATTACAAACAGTTTGATAAATTTAACGTGGGACACTCCCCACCCAAAACCAAGCACCTTAGACAAAGAAACTAAACCGTGAGCAACAATTTTGAGTTCTACTTAGAACAATAACCTTGATATCATCAAACAAAGGCATGAGACAGCGATAGTCTTGGAGGATTGGTTCAATTACAGCCATTATATATAGCTCTACCATTAATGCATAGTTGTATCAAATTCCACACCTAACTAAATTAAAATGTTTGGTGTACAATGGGGTGTATATGTTTAGAGAGAGATAAAAAAAAAAAAAAAAAGTGATCTAATAAATCATTGTTGAAATAAAACTGTAAAAGGAAAAATGATTACCTTGTTGAATCTCTTGTTGGGGGTGACCATTTATGAGCATTAATTTGTTATTGAGATTGTGGTGGTGATGCACTTTATGATGAACTTTGAAAATTGTTCCTGAAGGACAACATGCACAAAACTCCATTCAATTCAGTTATAGACTTTAGACATGTCTAGTTTGAGAGTCTTCTCCCCTTTTTTCCTTTTGTCTTCTTTTCTATAGAGTCCGATTGAGAAATTAAAGGAAAGTGTGAAAATAGAATGTTGAGAGAACTTGAGGATCAAGAGAAGTCAATTGACAATTAACTCAAACCACTGTAATTTTGATTCATATGCATATATTTCTTGTTCTTCAATTTTGAATCAAAAAATAATATTGTAATAATAATTGGTGATTAATAATTTGCCCCTCAATGTTAAAAAAAAGTGATTTAAATATTACTCTTCTAGTTCTTTTTATAAACATAGCCGGTGGGTCACTTTCGAACTAAGAAAGTCATGTACAACTTCTACCTTTCATGCTTTGATTTGCTGGCAAAAGCGTGACAAACAAATTTTCGAGCGATAAATACACACAAAAAATATCATTACCATATATCTTTGTATTTTTTCTTCTTTTGCCCTATTTCACATCCAATTCCTAAGGATGTAGGTACAAAATATATGTGCATGCATGCTTGCTTCAAGTTGCACAACATGTCCAACATGTCATGTCATGTTTTAACATAAATATTTAATTTTCTGGTTTATGAAAACTAACTAGAGGGACTAGACAATTACACTTTGATTTGTACAAGTGATTTGCCAAAGATAGAAAGAGTGGGCTTAGAAATACAAGAGAAAGATGACACTTCTCTCTTATATAAAACAATCTTTAAATCTACAAAAGTAATTCGTTTATAAAAAAACAAATTGTTCATTTTGACTCTTTTAATACAATATTAATATTAATGATTTTTTTCAACTGTATTGTCTTATAATTAAATAATATTTTATTTGCATTATTCACAAATCAATCTATCACTTTGTGTTTATATCAATGATGAATATATTAATACTTCATCGGGTAATTTAATAAATATATTATTCTTTTTTATTTATACATTTTTATTAATATATGTAAAATTCTCAAATGAGTTCGTCTTACTAACATAATACTTTATTTCTAATTTATTTTTTCTCTAGTTACACTCTTTCTCACATTTTTCATTCTTCTTAACTTTTTTAGGACAACCAAACACACCACAAATGTTGAGAGTTGAATAATTAATACGATTAGCTAGGATGTATATATCCTGAATTAAGGAGCAGTTCCAAATATAAATCAAAGTGGTTTGCTTATAAAAATATAAAAAAAATACCAAAGTGATTGAGCCGTGTACACAAACTCGAAAACTCTGCTTTGCCTTGGTTAAGATTAATGAGCCATTGAGGTCCCTAATTTATTTTAGGGAAAGATTAACAAATGCTCTAAAAGAAAATATATTTTTTTAAATTATATATTTAAATCTTGAAATTTTAAAAAGTGATATTTTAATATAAACTTTTTTTATTCTTTAACTAGTGCTCTAATATGACCCTTGTATTTTATAAGCCATCTCGCTTTTGAAAACCATGGTCAACCACATCTTCAATCCAAATTAATAAATCACGTTAAGACATATTACCAGTACCATTCTTATTTTTGGAGGTGATTGTTCTTTTTTAATTATCATTTTTTAGTTATTTATTTGTATCAACGAAATTAATAAATAAAAAATTCATAAAATTATTTGTTTTTTTATCTATAATGTTATAATTATTTATCATTTTATTTCACATTTTCTCCCTGTGCAGTTAATAGTTATAGGTAATTTTGTCAAATCAATGCATTTTCCATCTAACCCATATAATTATTTCTCTTCACACAGCCGCTTCCAAAAAAAATAACTGGATTTCATATAAATTTAGTTTTTCCTTGGTTTTTTTCATGTGATTTTGTCATCATTTAAGTGTGACGCTTTTTAGGGTTCCCGTCACCTTGATATAATGTTTGTTTGGTTCAGACCCATTACTGATTTCAATTAATAATTTTGACATCATCAACTTTACAAATTCAAAAACTAGTGAAGACACTTGAATTTTATCATATTTATAGACATGTTTGTTTTGTGCTGTTAACAAAGATGATGTGAGTTTGTTTACATATTCATCATTTTTAGTTTTAATAATTTTAAATTTATGTTGTATTCATATATTTTATCGATTTGAATGAATAAATATTGTCATTTTTTTTTTAAAAAGTTGGCAAACCAATAATTAATTATACTTTGAATTTTGAAAACCACAAATAAAAAAATAAAAAATATGAGGATGGTCAAGGTACAGTTTCGAATTCCATCAACTTTGAATAATTACAAACTGACTTGCTGGTTTAAATCAAGATAAAGGGCTTTTGCCAACCAAAACACAAGAAGATTGTTGAACAAGCATACTATTACATGCTGATTGATGTTTCAGCTGTTTTTTCGGTGCTTCACGTTTGTGCATATGCATGTAAAAAATGTCTTGTTTCTGATTGGCGTGGAGTTTTCTGCTGATGCTATTTGTCGTGTTACTTGTACTTTGCTCATGTATTAATCTTGTTTCTCTTGGTGTCCATTTTTTATACGTCTTATATTCCAGTATAATTGTTGGAAATGATATTGGAATCTAAGCATGAAGTGTTGAAAGTTAAAGTTAGAATTACTTTTAGAAACTATACTCGGTGTGAATTGAAAAAATAAGAAAATATTGTTAGAGACAAAAATTTCATTTTAAGTGTTTTAATGATGAACAAAATCAAGTTAATTATTATTTTAATCATAAAGTATTTAACATATTTTTTTAAGTGTTTCGTAAATTTAAGATAGGTTTCAAATACTTCATTTAAAGAGAAGGATCAAAAGCAAGAACCCACTGTTGTAAATGAAGAAACATCAAAACTGTTTAAATATATGTCAAGATCGATCTTGAAATCTTCAAAAACAAAATCCTTCAATTAAAGTACTTATGATCATATTTCAATAGAAGGAAACCTGTATACAAAATACTTTTGAATAAATAGAATTTGGACAAACACATAAACCAAAACTAGAATCCATTAAAGGCAAAACAGAATGAGCAAGTACACATCAACCATAAAAAATGTTCTTGAGAGAAGCTTACATTTCAAACAAACCAAGAGTCGATGAGATAAACAAGCACAAGATTGAACAAAAGGGGAGATAGCATCACTAAAAGATGTGATGAAAGTCTGCAGCAGAATCTGAGAAACAGAAGGACAAGCAGAAAATAGAAAAATTCCAAAACTGGAAACGAAGAATTAATGTTCTGAAGATCAGTAGGAACAATCTTCGTTCAAATATGACACATGCCTAAAAACTCATAGCCTTTATAGCATGTCGTTTAAACGGCTATATGAGCTGACAATGACCCTAAAAAGCCTATAAAAGGAACTCCAAGGTAAGGGAAATATCATCATATCCTAGAGCAATCAATCTTCATAAAATCATCATTCTTGAGTAACCACAATCTCAAAAAAACAGCAAGGCTTCAGTTTTCTGTTACTAACATCAAAGATCAAGCTTCGAAATATGTTTGCTCGAAACAGAAACTCAAATAAGTGTTGAGAAACTGTTGATCAAATCAAATCTCTTCTAAATAATCACTTACGAAACCTAAATACTATATAGTTAGAGATAGTGTGAGGAATCTTGTAAAAATCTTTGTGAGTAAAAAGGATAAGTGTAAAGATACTTCCAAGTGTTGAGGAGTATTATGTGATATTTCTTTCAAGGTGAAAGATAATCTGTTGTAATAGATCAAGGTTGATCAGTTGTGGGAAAAACATGAATAATCTTGTTTTGACCAAATTAGTGAAAAATCTCACAAGATTGTGAAGACTAGACGTAGCCCACGTTGGGTGAACTAGGATACGTTGTTGTATGATTTTCTCTTCTCTTATCTTCATTTTAATTATCACGTACACATCACTAATCACGTATGAACGTTTTACTTATTTCTGACCAAGATCAATATGTTTTTATTACTTATAAGATCAATCTTGAGTTTCAAAATACATTGCAGAAATTTATAAAAAAAATGTATCACAATTCAAACCCTCATTTTCTTGTGATCAACATTGTCATTTCAAGTACCACATAGGAGAGATATCACACTAGTAGTGTTTTATAAGGTGGAGATATTCTAATTTTGTGAAGGAGTAAAAATGCACGCAAATCAACCCCATACATGTGCGTAGTTGTCGTATGTGATATCTGAAAAATTAAAAAATATTTATTTTAAACTAAGTGAAGGGGTGAGCATTAAAAAATATTTATTTCGGATATTACACACTTTTAATATTTATAAGGTGAATATCACACACTTTGTATTATTTTTTAGTATATGGAGAAAAAATATATATTTTTTTTATCTTTTTATCATGTGGTTTTGCAGATCCGGTGAAACTGGACCATGTTTTCTATTCACGGTTGCAGAATTTCTCTATAAATTGAGAATTCCGCTCAGTTTGCAAATCGCGCAAAAATTCCAAACTTTACCGAGTTTTCTCTCTTCTCACATTTCCCCTTCATCTCATATTTTTTTATTAGTTTACCGAAAAATTGTTCCATTTTCGAGTTATCGTCAAACCATATTTGATTAATCATTTATTTATTAATTACAATAGGAGATACATAAAATTCCATTTCTAGGTAAAGAAAAAAAAGTTCCAAATAGAGTATAACATACCCAAACGACAGAATATATTAACTAGTCAACCAGCAATTAGCATCATCACTTATCATGTTTCCATTTTAGTTTGGTAGGGAAAATGAAACTAATGGAGTTTACGTAGTGGATAATCATAAGTTGGGTTTTGTATAAGAATTCATATACCAGTCAAATGTTTGGTGTACTCTTCATGAGTTATACTCTTAATAAGTTATATACACCTTGATATACGAGATAGATTGATAATATAATATAAAGAGAGATAAAAAGAAAATAAAATATTAAATTGAGGTATGAAAATTACGAAATATATATGTATTATTGTTATGTTTTATAACTGTGGATCATCCGAATAATAATTATAGAGGAGCAAGGAGGTATAGTGCAAATTGGATCTCTTGGTGGTGCAAATATTGTATCTACATCAAAGTTGTGTTGTTAATAGAGGAGAAAAAAATATTAAATTAAATTGAAACATAGAAATGAAAGAGAAAGAAATAAAATGGGATAAATGCTAAAAGTGGAAATTTTATCTTGAAAGTGATGCATTCAGCTGATTGTAATTTTAAATTTTGATATTTAAAAAAAATAAAAGATAGAAAATCATAGAAAATAATGTAGAAAACAAAAACTTTCATAGGAGGATTCAATTCATATTATTCCTTGTGTCAACGTCTCCCACTCCATACGCTACAACAAATATTCCCACAATATATAATGTCACTAAAAAAACTAAAAATTCATAAATTGGCAGCAACCATATTCACCATGACACTTCCATTCTTAAAAATTACTGCAACATACTAAGTTACTTACTAATAATAGTTAAAAGTGTGATTGTACTTAGTAATTGAAAATGTTAGAGAGTTCGATATTTTGAATAATTCAAATGGTATTTAAATTTTTAATTATTAAAAAATCTCTCATAAACTCTCTTTATTTTAAAAAATTCTTCAAATTTATTAACAAAACAAAATTATTTATAATGAATAATTTAAATTACTCTAAAAAATTATATTCTTTAAAAAAAACACTCTTAATTCATTTTTAGATGGAGATACTGTGAAACGAAAACAATCACAGATGCTAATTAAGGTGGAGAAATGGCATGTGATGGGATCTCGGTGGATCCCAACTCACAGTTTTCCATGCTAGATATTCACTTCCCTTGATTGTGATGTCATGCCACTAGTCACCACTGTAATTGTTCGTTTTTTTATTAGGAGTAATTAAGTTACTTTATGTTTATATAAATGAAAGTATTGAGCCACCAAAACGATTTGTTGAAACAAATTTGAGTCAAGGGAAACGTGACATATTGCAACGTAAAAAAACGATTTTGATTGTGGAGCGAGCGAAGCGGTGATAGACCGATAGTAGTGAGTAGAAGAAGTTTGCATGTGCGCCAGCAGTGTGGGAACAAAAGTGAAGCGCGCAATCTTTGTCTCGCACAGAGTCAGAGAATGCGTGTCGGGTCCTGTTGTGTTATTTATTTACTCCCTTCCTCTACCTCCATCTACTCTAGTGTATTCAGCGTACTAATTGTCACCGACCATTAAACATTGCCGGCGCAATAATAGATCACCACATAAACAATTTATGAATACCCTTTGAAAATAAAAACCTCAAAGCAGTATACAGATTATAATATGTAAATTTAATTCGTATGCTCTGGCGGTCTAAAGATTTTTCTACATGGTAAAATTTATTATACACTATGAAAATTAATCCCACAAATTTGATGTCTTTGTCAGTTTATGGTTACCGAAACGAAGGGTGAACATGCGAATGTATGTAGTCGGCCTCATTTTTATTATATAATACAATGAGTACATTAAATATAGGATAGGGTCGAACAGAATCGTACTACAACACACTAATGAAACTGTTGCGCGAACGAAACGTCATCTCAGAAGTGCACGTGCTGAAACATGCAATGGCCACAGTTACAAGAAACTGGACTAAAGTGAAAAACCATTCTATCCAAATCGAATAATTGCGTCAACAAATCAAACATACCGCAGATCCCAAAATATCGTACATTGACAAGAATTTCCACGATCTAACTTCACGTCCAAAGCTAGGGCTTTGACAATAAAATCTTGCATCTTGTCTAAAAAATTTAAACCCTCATAGACTCGTAATCAGTACAAGTGGTCGAATATCATGACAAAAATACTATAAAGCCCACTGTAAAGTCCTGTTACATGCCTAGACCAGAGTTTATTGACTCATTATACAGGGACAAACAAAAATAGTATCCACGATGACAAACAGACTATAAAGGATATTCTCTTTATTTATTAAATAATTAGTGAAAATTGATGAGAAAAATATAATACAAACTTAAACTACGTAGCTGCATATCAGCCGTCAAATCTTAAATCAAACCCAACCCTTCCCACCAGCAATGGTAGAAATCTCGAATCTCTTTCATTCCATCATTTGTGTGGCAATGTACAGTGTTAAGCAGAGAAACCTCAGATTGCACGGGACGTCGCATTTCTAACATAGCTTATAGACGCCAACTGGGCTGGTCAATCTTACAGCAGCTGAATTTCTAACTCTTCTAATTGGTCAATCCTTTGTCCCACGATCTAGGTCTTCTCCGTGAGTTTGCTTGTTTGTAGTAGCTCTGGTTGTTAATACTTCTCTTGGTTCCTGTAAAATTAAGAAATTAGAGAGAGAATTGTATGATTTCCAAAATAAATCATAGTTATCCTTATCCTAATGGTAAAAGAAAGTTTCCACATTGCCTCCTAGAAGTGATAAAAAAATAAAAAATAAATAATGCATTATTATGAACTAATCATAACTCAGTTAGCATAACTTCCTGCAAAATTTAACTATCACAGTATCCGAAACCGAAAGGATGTGAAACATAAAACAGCACTCTATGAAGGCTCATAACAGAGGTAAGCAAAATTGCCTAATTGTCACAAGCACGTTATAGTTCCCATTCCCCCCACCATTCTTAAATGTACGGCAATAGAAATCAAAAAGCATTTTCTGGTATACCTATGAGTGAAGCAATTTATCCTTAAGTCTTAACCAAAAAAATTAGTAAACATGCCCTATATGCAATAATACCTTTTCTAGAATTTTCTCATTTACTGCATTGAAATGAGAAGAACCTTCATTATTTTCAGTATCAGATGTAGATGTAGAATTCTGATTTCCCTCCAAGTCCTTACTTAATGGATTACCATTTACTACTCCAGATATGGATGGATCAGTATCCGCAACCACAGATTGGGATTTTTCAACTAAGTCAATTACAGCTTGATTTCCCCCTTCAATTGTTTGCTCTGGATTTGCTTTAGCTGCAGCTTTCCTTTTTTCTTCTTCTCTCTGTTGTTTCCTCCTTGTCTCTTGCTCCATTAATTGCTTAAATCTGCAACAGAAAGAGGAACAAAATTACAACAGGTGAAAATAAATCAATAGCATTATGAAATAAGTGTGACTACCTACAGTTATAATTACTAACCTGTCACCAGGTCGTGGCCCCTCTGACGTCAATTTCTCACTTTTTCTGGCTTCTTCAACTTTTGTGGAATTCAGTTTAGATACCGACTTCTGAATCTGCATTAGGTCATCCTTCACATTACCATCTAGAACTTGTCTCACAGGATTTTTTGCGCCTCCTAACTTTTGAAGCCATATTTGCTGTAAAGTGCTCAATATGTTATTGGTGAACCTGCACAAAGTAAAAGTATAATTAGTAAATACAAATAACACAGTTAAACATATAAGTACATCTGGAAGCTTTTACTTATGCTTACCAGTAAAGGCTAAGACCAGAAGGAACTGAAAGCGCAAAATAACCAATTACTAATGGAAGGAGCTTGTTTAAGACTTGAGTATTCTTCACGTTGGGATCAGTAGCCTGAAAATTGACATGTGCAGACACCAATAAAAATTAACACAGTTTTCTTTAATCCTTGTAGAAGAATAGGTGGGGTTCACATGACTGCCACGACATATTAAATATAAGATAATCCAGTTAGAGAGCCTGGCTATGGATACAAAAAGGACAAAACTCATACCGACATACAACATTGATTAAGCATGTGTTTGGTTCTACGGTGACTAAAATTGATTTTGAGTGAATTGGTTTTAGTTAAAAGTGAGTTGAATGTAAAGTGATTTATGTTTGAATATGTTCAGGTAAAAGTGAGTTTAACAAAAAATTTAAATGTAAAAATCACGTTTAGACTCAAAAGCTACAAATCATAACTTCAAGTTAGAATCAATTATGAAGGCAGAATCAATTCTACTCGACAACATCCAAACATGCCAAAATCAATTTTACACATTCGGAATTGATTTTGTACAGTCAACAAGGTTCAAACAGGAAGTTATGTTTTTATGTCCGAGTTAGTTTCTTTTTGTGTGTGGGTAGTTATGGTATGGTATTAATAGGGTGTCTGCAGTATAGGCAGTTATCTGTGTTTGTTGAATTCAAATCTGGCCTATAATATCAGTGTGTTTATTTCTTGAGTCCGCAGGTTCAGGGACAACATTAATTATTGAGAAAAGAAGTATCCAATTTAATTGTACATGCAACATCAATTACCTGTGATGATGACTGCATTATTTGGAGAGAAATGTATTGAGAGACAACCAGCAAAACAGGCAAGACAAGGTAAGCCAATGTATCTGACCATCCAAGGGGAGGGTGACCATCCTGAAATTAAAAAATTAAAGCAAAAGGCATTAAAACAAACCTCAGTTTTAAATCCACCTAGAATCTGCCAGAAATTACCAACAATGTTGGACAAAAAATTAAAATGATAAGACGGAAAGTTTTCACATTAACCTAGATCAAGAATCACGTTAGTAATAGTTCTCTGATTGCTGAGGACTTAAGTGGGCCAGGGCCAGCACATGTTAATTTGTATAATTATAAAATAGGAGTGTTAGGAACACTCTTTTCAACATTCACTCTTTTTATAGGATGAAATCAACGTAGGTCCCACACTTTGAGAATGGATCTCACAGAAAGTGGTGGGACCCACAGATTTCACCCAATAAAAGAGGAGTGTCAGAGTAGGTGTTGAAAAGAGTGTTCTTAACACTTCTCGTTATATTATAAAATAGAAAGGAAGATAAAGGATAGGGGTTCGGTTTTTTATGTATTGGTTGGTTGGGAGAGACTAAGCTCTCTCGGGCAGTTACCATCTCTCTCTATTCTATTATTGTAACTACATCTCTGTTGGAAAGACCATTCCCAAAGTTTAGTTATATAAATCAAAGGAAACTTTCTATTAAAACTAGTAAATTCTGAACAGTTCTATCAAATCAGAATTCAGAAGATATGCCCAGAAGAAAAAAGGTGAAATAATTCATAATGACTCTAAGAAGGGAGTGGAGGTGCATCTTAGATACGCTCTTGGAGTAAGTGGTAGACCATACATGCTGTCATACGTACACACTTATTCTACCTTTTCCCATTGAGTAACCCACACTGACAGACCAATACAAAACACAGGCACCAGCTTATAGCCTTTACTGAACATACATGCCACGTGTCTTTTAGAATATTCCAATTTTCCACAACCAAATACTTTGATTGACATAACCCCTTACAGTCTTCTATGTGTTCAAATATGGTACACTTATGATTGTGCACCCCCAAAGCCTTGAGATTTGGGTTATTTGAGATTGACAAAGAAGAAACTTCCTTACATAACAGAGTGGAAAAATTATAATGACGGTAGTATGGCATTTTCCTATTAGGGAACACAACAAAAATAGGAAAATTCCAAGAAAATAGCTTAATGGTGCTTTTTAATATCAAGTTGCAAACCAGAGGAACCTTAAAAAGAATGCCAGAAACAGAAAATCGAGGGATTTAAAATGATTGTTGTGGTCCAATCAAGTAACTCGAACTACAAAAGGATCCTAAAAACACTGTTGCATTTGCCTCAACCAAAATGTCAAACTCTACAAAAAATAAATACTTCCTCCCTTTGCTACTATCAAACTCCCAAAGGAGCTCTACAACTTCGTACCAATCTACAAACAAATCCAATATTCATTGAAAAGGCAAAAACATAGGTATTTACCACAAAAGGAAAAAGCCAAGAGATGCCACTTCCATTTTGCCGAGCTGCAATTGTAGTTGGGCCAGAAAGAGAAGGTATCCAAAAGAAGCCTTCATTAAGGAGTCCCTTAGAATATTATTAGACAAAAACATAACATCAGCCATGCCAGATAGAAAGATATGTATATATCTGAAAATAAAAATAGTAAACTATCAAATAGAAAATCAACATAATAAGCAACATACCTCATCTGCTACATTAGAAAAGGCTCGATATAGCCCGATCCAAACTGGTGTTGTTAAGAGAACAGGCAGGCATCCTGGAAAAAACCAAAACTGATTAATAAAAGAATTATCAACTTCAATTTTAAAAAGCGAGATTAATGCTTTATGCTGGAGTAGTGGATTGATTGCTGCTTCCATCTAAACTACCTGAGGCATAGTAAGCTCTTGCATGTCTATGATATAACAATTCTTATAGTTCCATGTATAACATAAGAAACAGCAGGGCAAAATTATGAAAATAACTCAGAAAACAACCGGACTTGTGATACGAAGGCTGATATGGATAACTCAAAAAGTCAAAGGAAATATCTATAACTATAACCCATTTGCAATACTGACAATCATGTTATGGATACCTGCTAGAGGATTAATGTTGGCTAATTTATATAATCGAGCAGTTTCAAGTTGAATTCTCTCCTGCAAGAAGACAGTATAGAAATCTTGTCAATTGAAAAAATAAAAACACTGGTCAAAGGCAATTCAATAAGGATAATTGGTCAATCTAAATAATCAAATCAATTCCCATAAATACTACCTTAATCATTATGAGTTGTGACAAAAAAACAAAGAAATAAATTAGATTTTAAAAATAAAATCATTTCTTCTTTTTTTATCATTCCAAACACAATATGTGATTTACAAATCAAACTAAATCCCACTTTTCAGCCTTCAAAATCCAAACACACTCTAGCAGGAGTACTGGTGTGTGTGTGTATATACCCAACGCTAATTATAAAGTATATTTTATTGACAAAGTAATCCTTATAGAAGCCATATAAAATACCTGATCCCCAGCATACTGTTTCTGGATAGCTTTTACTTGAGGTTGCAAAGATCGCATAGCCATGGCAGATTCTACCTGAGAACAACATTAGGAAGAAAAATGTCTGTTAAATGTCAAAGGCACAGTTCTTCATTTCACATCCATAAATTTATGAGTATCAAAAGAACACACGACTCATATCGATCAGTTTTTCAGCTCTTCACAACAAGTGAAGCACATTCCAACAACGACAAACCTGTTTTCTTGTCAATGGAAAAGTGGCGGCTTTTACAAGAACAGTGAGCAGTATAATTGCAAAACCATAAGTATACGGCACATGCAAAGTAGAAAGCCCATCCTTGAGCACCTGAAAAGGGTAAAATACTTCCCCTCAGAATTACTTTACAATGTATCATGGTAGAAGTAGAACCATGTGTAGTTATGTAATTCACATGTACAGATAAATCACAACTTAGAAAGAATTTCAGAAAAAGAACTGCAAGAAACACATAGATAAAAATAAGCTGCTATAGCAAATTTTAATTTCATTTACTAGGATTGTAAATACTTTATTGCTATGAGAAAATTAGACCTATATGCACATTTAGTTGACTCGCGATTTTGGTCTCCCATTTCTAAATCCAATAATATAGTCTCTCAAGCATCAAAATTTCATAAATTTTCCCCACCACTAAACTTTGGACTTATTTTTGTAGATGTGTCATGCTAAATAATGAGCTGACAAGTCACAAGGTAAAGTGGCAATGCGTATTTCATATTTTTTTTCTATTTTAAGTTTTATCTTTATAAATATTACTTTAATTATATGAAAATAATAAAATTTAGTTGACATATACACTGTCACCCCACACTATGACTTGCCAGCTCATTATTGAACATCAAACATCAATATAAATAAGCCCCAAATTTAGTGATGGAATTTTTTTTTTTTTGAAATTTTAAAAATTGAGGACTGTATTTTCAGATATAAAAATGAGGGACTAAAATGGTGAATTAGTGAAAATAGAAGTACCAAAAGTGCATTCCTACATAACTTCAAGGTCGTTTCCATGGCACCCAAAACCAATATGGGAAACTCCATAGCTATAATCATAGTGGAACAAATGATATTTTGCATATGGTGGAGGCAAAAGATCGTGGAGGTATAACATGAAACAGCAAAACACCAATAACCCGAACCCCACCCTAGTTATCACCACCAAAAACTACAACTACAATGTTACTTTACAACTCTAATTTCATCCTCTCCAACACACAATTTCCTTCAACTCATTGAACTCGAGTATGTTGATAATTCAAATTCAAATAACTGTTTCGATTTTACAAGTAAATGAATCAAAATAAAATTAAAATCTGGTTAAATCGAAGTTTCAGATAGCAATACCTTGAGAACAGTTTCCATGTAATTGGTAATTCCAGAAAGCCAATCGTTGTTCTGTTTGGCGGCGGCGGTGGTGGTTACAGCCGTATCGGAAGACGAAACAGCGGCATCGGCAATTGTGTAAAAAAAACCCTCCGCTCGGGTAAGCAATTCCCTGATAACGACTTCGGCGTCATCCGGTTCGGGCAAGAAACCGGGTTGAAATCCGAATCGGGCAATAGAAAGCGAACCGCGAAGAAAGCGTTTGGAGGAACCCGAGAAAGCGTGGGAGTGAGGTCGAAGTGGAAGATGGCTCCTGGTCCGGTTCCCGAACGGAGCAGAGAGTATAGTAGGTGTGCAAGGTAACAGAGCGGCCATTAGTTGGGTTCGCAACGAACCGGTTCAGAAAAGAAAAAAAACAAAACTTACGACCGGGCTGGTTCTTGATTATGGACGGTGTACGTAGTGTGAGCGGAGTGCACAGAGTAGTAGTAGTGGAAGTTAGTTACGGAAATGGAGGCGATTTTATTTGCACATGTAAATGTGGTGATATATCATATACTTTGAGGGACCCCTTCATTTCATACGATATTTTTTTCCTCCGACTTAGTTGGGTTTTAAAAAATTAAATCAAATGAAATGGGTCCACCAATATATATATATTTTAATAAAAACCGACCATTAGTACCATTTTCTAATTTCTTCTTTCCGTCATCACTTCGAGGGGTAATATAATAAATATGCTGTGTTCTTTTTATTCTAAGTGGATACTACTTTTTTTTTAAAACACAATTCAATTTTAACTATGTGAACAAAAATTATATTTAGTTTATATTATTATTATTATCTTTGGCCATTATTATAAATAAATAATATTTTGAATTTTGATCATAATTATAATTAAAAATTGATTATTTTTAACTATTTTTATTGCAATTTTGAATAGTATGATTATGTTCTTACTAGCACAATTAAAGTATGTATTTTAATATTATAAATGACAAATAAAATTAAAAGAGACAGAAACAAATATTGCAAACAATTTTTTTAATGAATATAAAGGGGTGTTTTTTCAAAACTAAAAGAAATGTTAATGTTAATATTAAAGTGACTTCAAAAAAGTAAATGTAATTTTTTTATAATTGTTAAATTATTTTTTATTTATTTATAATAGTATTAAAAAAATGTAAACTAAATACATTAACTAAGTACTATTTTATATACGTTACGTTACCAAAATTTACAGTGTGATGCACTGCATGTATAAAAGTGAGTCGATAGTATGTTTTTTTGCTTTTACCCCAGAATATCAAGAGATAGATACCTGTTAATTAATCTCTATTCGATTGATTTTCAGGAAAAAAATCACTTCTCAAATTTAAATATTAGCGAAGTTTAATTACAAATTTGTTCAATTATTATCCAAGTTCAATGTTTGTATAGAGTGCGTTAATTACATAAGTTCAATTTTGTGGTTATGGCATGATTTATTAGATAATTTAGACTCGTTAATTTAGAATGACTGAATTGTTTATTTAAAAAGAAATTAATTTAAAATAACTGAATTGCTTGCCTAAAAAAAGTTAAATTATTGAATTGTTGACACGTAAAAATCAAAATATTAAAGAGCAACTTTCTCTGCCCTTCTCAAGATAAAAAAATCACATAGATTCAAGAGTATACTTTCATATCACATAATTTATCTGAAGTTATACTTCTTTTTTGCTGAACAAAATCACCATTTTTTTTGTAAAAAAAAATATATACTTTTAAAATATTTTTTTTTAATCAGCAAATAAATTTTTTTGGTACATCTCTAGAATGATTTTGGGATGGAAAGTTCTTACTTCTTCTCAGTAGAAATTTTATCTTGCGATAAATTAATATATTTATCTTCATATAAATATTAAAATTTGTCATTTTTCACTATCATATTATTTTAATTTTTCGGTACAAGTGAGTATCAATTTTTTTTTATTTTGCTGGAAATTCTTTTTCAAATTTTTTATACATAATTTACACTTAGAAAAACTCATTTTATGTTTTTCGGTACAGACCTACTTACTGGAAAACTTTTTTTAAGATTTTCGGTACCAAAAAACTTATTTGAAGTTTTTCAAAACTACTAGAAATTTTTGTAACATTTACAAAATACACTTCATTAACGGAATACTTTTTTTTAAGTCTTCCGGTAGTTATCGAAAAACAACAATTTTTATGAAATTTTTTTATTCCTTTTTCATAAATTTTCTGGTACAAAATAGTTTACCTAAAAAACTTGTGAAAATTTGTCCGTTAAGATGTATTTTAAACTTTCTATACTGAAAAATTTTTTTTAACTTCTGTACCAAAAATCTTATAAAAAATTTTCCTTGTAGTTTCCAAAAATCTTTGACATACCGAAAAAACTTAGATTTTTTTGTTCGAAAATCTTTGAATGATAAAAAAAAGATGAATTTGAGTGGATAAACTAGTAAAAAATTTAAAAGGTAAAGTTGACATTTTTAAAATATTGTAGGAGTATAGATATAACAGCAGGGTACAGGGTAAAATCCCAAGCTATACTTGAGTTGAGCCCGTGAATGATTTGGACTCGGTAGTAGGAAGGAGAGTAAAGACCAGGCTAGGCCCAAAACTTATTGCATGAACTCTACTCTAGTCCAGCACCAAAACAAAGTTACCCAACATGTTGCTTTTATTGTTTTAAGAACACGTTGCTGATCCTCACGTTGTCACAGCAAACAAATAAGACAATTACAATAATGTATTATCAAAGTTCACTTTGTGAAATGAAGTGATAAGAACCCAAAAGAATAAAAGGTTGAAATCTCGCCAATGTGGCAATTCAGATAAGAGAAGAATCCAGAAACCACAATGCTACTGGTCCTAATTTCTCCAACGTGGCTTTCCCATCTATATTCCAATTCCAAAGTCTAGTCTTCACAAATCACAATAGTAAGCACCAAGTTTCACTCCCACTGTGTAAAGAATCAATGGCAGCAACAACAATGGCAATGATGATCAACTCAAAGTGTCTAAACACAACCATACCCAAGTTACAAAACACCACCACAACCACTAAACTAGCCACAACTTTCAAACCCACCACCATTCAGAATCTACCAAAGGGTCTATTCTCTTCAATTGAGAACACCAACGTGGTTTCACCTTCCATTGCAATCGCGAGCGCACTATTCTCGTCCCTTGCAACCTGCGACGCGGCTTTCGCAGCTCAACAAATAGCTGAAATTGCTGAAGGCGATAACAGAGGATTAGCTTTGTTGTTGCCGTTGATTCCAGCCATAGGATGGGTTTTATTCAACATTCTCCAGCCAACTTTGAACCAAATCAACCGTATGCGTAGCACAAGAGGGGTGATTATTGGGCTTGGGCTTGGACTTGGTGGGATTGCAGCCTCGGGTATGATGTCAGCATCTGCTAGTGAAATGGGTCTGATTGCTGATGCTGCTGCCGCTGGAAGTGACAACAGGGGACAGCTTCTGTTGTTTGTGGTTTCACCAGCTATCCTTTGGGTGCTTTACAACATTTTGCAGCCAGCTCTCAACCAGATCAATAGGATGAGATCTGATTAAACTATGGGATTTTTGTGAAATGCTTTCTTGCAACACGTGCTTGTAACTTGTATCTAATGCTATCTTTCTCTATATTATGTGTTGTATATCAAAAACTTGGCTTTCTACTTACCCTTACCACCCTTCTTATTTTCTTTTTTTTTTTGAGATCATCTCAATCTTGCACAATCATTTTTTGTTTTTACAATTTTAACATTCAATCTCTCTAACAAGCAAGCACCTTCAATTCAACAAATTCACTAAATAGACGCATATAAGACTATATGGTATTATAGCATGTTTTTGTGGGAGGTAAAATTGATTTTGGAATTAGTGTTTGGCTTTCCATAGAAAAAACAATTCTATTCATTTTCTCTTCAACTTACTTTCAATCAAAATCAATTTTAGAAAACAATTCATTCACAATTAATTGTTGAGACCAGAAATTCAAATGCACGATGGTTTGAGCTCAAATAGGGTTGCCTGTCGATGCACCTCCAAGGTGCTTTTAATTACATGATTGTGGGTGTGGTGCAATCAAGTTCCATGTATTCCTTGACCACTTCTCTGTACATTTATGTTCATTTACATTTGTTTTTATATGATTATATCATCTTAAATATCTGTATGATTTTCAGTTCAAATCATTTCAAACATAACGTTTGGTTTGAAAGCAATAATTTCTTGCTTGAGAAAAAATAGATCAACCTGAAATCTAGCAATGCAGCATTCACTGCAGAGGATGTCCGCCAGCAAGAACATTTCACGAATAGCATACTAATGATCACATAGACAAGCAACATAATGGTATAATATATGGTATAATATCTACAGCAAACTTTGATTAACGCACTTTGTTTATATATCTATGGTATAATATACCACAATGTTATAATTAATGAATTGACTTATGACATAAACAACCACATGATCCGTAAACACGCTTAAAAGAGAATCAGCTATCTGTTTGGAAAGAAGGTAAGAAGATGGCTTAAACCCTCGCCTAAGGAACAAAAACGAGACAACAGCTAGACACCACCTAAAGAGGAGAACAAAAATACCACAATGTTTTTCTTTTTTTTGCTGAAACTTGTGATTACATCTCAGCAAGGTTATATGTTCCTTTAATCCAGCTGAAACTTGTGATTACATATCAGCAAAGCTGTCTGGAACAAAATCCGGCTGACTTTCAGATTCATCCAACTGAGAGGCTATAATTTTGGCTTTCTTATACCTGCTTGAGCTTCTAAGAAAACGATCAATTGGCATTCCTTTTGTGTCTGACAAACTGGCCAAAGAAAGATTCAGAATTTCATCTATTGCAAATTATAAAATGCAGAACATAACACATCAATAATGAACCGTAAAACAAAAGAGAAGCCCTAAAAACATCTATTATCTGCAATGATGTAGACATTGAACGACTGGGAGTTTAGCCAGCTCTTCCCCGTTCGCCCTTCTAATATTGTGATTTATAATTCTTAAGAAACAACAAGCTTCTCCCAGACAAAGACAAAAGCATTTATACATTCAAAAAAACGTTTAATTACCCGTATGTCCTTACTTGTGCACAATAAAATGATAATCTTTCATCATACAGATGCATGTGGCGTTAGAACTTGGAGGTTATATAGCTACAACTAGTTGGTAATACCCAGCCCAAGCTATAATTACGACAACAAGGTGAGGTAACTAGTTTACATCTCTCATGTGATGGTTGTGTATGTGAATGGCTCGCCATCATACAACTTTTGCTCCCAATATTAAGTCAATTGACTTACATTACCTTGAGAAAAGGGAAAAAAATCTTGTGCTAAGTAACCCTATATCCTCGATTGTTTCTTCTGAACAACTTTTATGCAGTATCGGAGTTTTATTACAGCCATTGATTCTATTAGAATCCCAACATCAGAATAGAATTAGGAGTGATGAAAAGAACCATTGGGCGTCAGAGACTATAAGATATATTCAATTAGTGTAGCCAGCCAGTTCATCCAAGATGCACAAGAGAGACATTTACAGGATGTGGACAGAATTTTTACTGTATTTGAAGACTGCTCCCAAAAGAGGTCTAATATTCGAGTAGAGGGAGGAACAATCCATGGAGGAGTGCACAAATATAGATACACAAGATTTGTCATAGATAAGATCTACCTCAAGGTACTGAATACTTAAGTGGTAATCTAGTCACATGGAACGAAAAACAAAAAATGGTGTTGCTATGTGAAGTGCAGAGACATAGTTTCAAAGTTGTGGCAAGTCATCCATTACCATTGCAAACCATTCAGTCCAATATGATAAGAATTTAAGAAGCAAATAGTGATAGACCGATTGATAGTAAGCATAGAGTGGTAGACCAACACTTCATAAAAAAAAAAGTTGCACATGGTATTATTGTTATGCAATAAAAGTGACAACTATCCTTAAAGATACCCTTACTACTTATCAGCTCTTATTTCTATAGGCATCTATAACTGCCAATAATAAATATGAATAGGCCCAAAGAGCATACTACTTATCAGCTCTTCTTTCTATAGGCTTCTATAACTGCCAATAACACTGTTTGAGGATTTTGTTCCGATGCAAGTGCTTATTTAAAGAATTTTCAAAGGATGAAAAATAAAACTGAGAATGGGAGCAGAAAGAGACATAATTTATTATCTTACCTTGCTTTTAAGGAACTTCCCTCGCCATTTTCCAGGCTTTTCCCATCGTGAGAACCTGATCCAATTTGATATAAAAAGAGAACTAATTGGTACCAAAGTGTAACAACACAATTTGGATGAAGAAGCAAATAAATATTGTGAATTTAGACATACAATGATATAAATCGTTAATTCAAGCTAGTCATCAATACCAACATCAAAAACCAATAAGCATATCAGGATACAATCAAAAGGTACACTGATGACATATAGTAAGACTTATCCTTAACTATGTGGGGTACCAAATCTTTTCCAGGTAAGTACAGGAGATATAAGAAAATAGTGGCCCAAGTAGTTAACAAAAAAATTATCAAGTATGCGGAGTGGCCTGTAATTTCTTGGAACAGAAATGAACAAGACCAATAAAAACACTGAACTGCAATAATCTAATAGTTGCCAATTCATCTTCCAGTGCTAAAAAAAGTAACAGCGTGGTTATCTTAGGACTAACAAAGCTTTTCATCACAACTTCCAAAAATTTCAATATTATACACCTTAATAAATGATTTACCTAAATGTTTGCAGCTCTTCAAACACAATATCTTAGGACTAACAAAGGATTACCAAAGATCAGATCTCAATGAATGGGGAGAAAAGGAAAAATTAATTCATAACAAACACAATCAGAAACTCTCCATCCACCCCCAACCCAGCCACCCAAAGATTATTTGCATTCACTGTATCAACTGATGCATAAATAAAACACACTCCCAATCATAGTAGATTTCACTTACCGTTTTGTTGTGAATCCAGACCTGGACTGTCATATCCGTCTAGATAATCAGATGCAAGTGAATTAATAGATGGAGTTCTGGTGCTGGCGTCAGAATTATCAATCTGGTCTTCATCTTCCGATGCACTGCTACTATCATCCTTGAAAATTGCTCCCGCTAACAAGCTCTTCTTCTGCTGCATGTTATTAACTCCAATGACATGATTCCTAGAAGCTTTTCTAGCTTTACTATTTTGAACAATTTGGTTGGAACCTTCCAGCTTTGAGTTTGAAATAGGAGTGCGATCTCTTTGTTTTTCCACATCCATTCTTCCAGAAGCATTGTCACAAGATTTTCTATTTTCATCAATTGAGGACATGGCACTTTCAGACTGACTAGACAATTTTCCAGTCTTGAGTGCATTTGGTGCCTTATCAATCCTATGTACATCACCCTCTTTGTTGCTATCAAACACATGACCGTTTGTTATCATATCTGATGTGTCCTTTGAGGAAGAAGTTTGTTTGCTGTTTGATTTCTTTTTCAGTCTCTTACCGACATTTTCAGCATTAGATTTTGTTTTAGCTTGTTCCAAGGAATCAGAATTGTCCATGCTAAACTGGATGACTTTCCCTTCCATTTGATTTAAAGGATTTTTCGGTGTCTCGGCATTTCCTGGCATAGGATCACAAACAGTAGCTTTAAGAGACTTGGCAACAAAAGTTTCACTCTCAGAAGCATCCACAAGGCCTTTATCATCTCGAAGTGTTTGTCCTCCACCTTTGTTCTTAACTATTTTTATCCCTTTTGTTTCCTTCCATGGTATTAGAGATTCCTTCATTCCATTCACATCCACGGCATTTGAAGTTGCCTTTAATTCTCTAATGTTTGCATTAGTTTTATCCTGGTTAGACTTGGATGGTGTGCACCTTTCTGATGGCATTAGCTTAGAATCATTTTGTGCAGATACTTCTACTTCTTCCTCAGCTCCCTCAATTTGACCAACTTCACTTTCATGACAATGACCAGGGACAACATTCTCGTTATCCTCCATCACATCTTTGGGTTCATTCACATCAGAAGGCTGTATTTCCATTTCTATGTCACTTTGGTTCTTATGATTTCCTGTTTCTTTTGTTGTAGACTGTACGCTTTCTTTGCAAGCATCGGTTCCAATCTCCACTTTGTCAGGAGTCATTTTGTTCATGATGATATCTACCCGCAAAAAAAAAGGATCAGTGATAGAACTAAAAGTACACTATTCGAAAATTTATCAAATTAATATTAACACGATACAATCTAAAAGGAATGTATATTCTATTTTAACTCATTTACTGAGCAGTATCACCTTTAGATAATAGGCGATCTATTGGTATGTCCTCCTGAGCACCTTCTCTTTGCGTGCCGAAATGATCTGCTTTCTCATCTTGATCACCATCATTAAAATACTCAGTCGATTGGTTAGCACTCCTGTTCTTGATATTCTGCTGGCCCTCCAAAAGGTGGTGAGAAGAATTGTCAACAACAAAATCGTTAACCAATTTTTTGTCGGACAAACTTTTTTCTTTACTTCTCTCTTTGCCCTTCTTCCTTTTCTTTGCAGGAGACCAGGTATCTAAAATGTCTTCAGTCTTATTGTTCTTGTGTTCAAGATCGTCCCCAGATTTGTCGTTATTAAGTTCAGACTGGTTTGATTCTTTCCTTTCCCCGTGAGCTCCATCAGACATTTGTGCTTGATCCTTTTGAGATTCTGTCTCTACGTTCAATGGTTCTCTAGAATCATGAGCCAAAGATTTCTTCCTTTTCTTATGCTCTTTTTTTGCAGCAGGACTGAGTTCTGAAGCCTCTTTCAGTGGCAGAGCCTTATCATCATTCTTAGTGTGCCAATGCTCCTTTAGAACTTCAGTTTCCTTTATTATTTCTTTATCTGCATTCTCTGAAGAGATGGTTGGGACTGCAATATCCTGCTGAACTGGTACAACAACAGAAGCATAATTTTCTTTTGAGTTGTCACCTCCCACGGTGTCTATTTTTTTCCTTTTACTCTTATGCTTTTTTTTCTTTGCTGTTGCAGGTTCAGAACTTCCTTCCTCACATACAATGTGGTCATCTTTAATGGCTTCATTGGATCCATCTGCCTCACATTCAATATGCAAATTTGGAATCTCCAACTTTTTGACAGCTTCTTTTTCAGTGCGCTCTGGTACACGCAGGCGGTCAAAAGGAGCTTCTTTTTCATCCAGTTTGTTCTCTGATTGAGACACCGGAAAATGGTTGAAACTGGATGCCCTTTCGGATGGACAACTGAGAGGATTATCAACAGAAGCAATGTTATCTTTGGAGTTATTATCTCCCACAGTGTCTTCTTTTTTTCTTTTATTCTTATGCTTTTTTTTCTTTGTCCTTGGTGCAGGGCCAGAAGTTCCTTCCTCACTTACGATACAATCATCCTTAATGGCTTCATTGGATCCATCTACCACACATTCAATACGCATATTTGGAACCATCACCGAATTTTTGACAGCTTCTTTTTCAGTGTGCTCCAGTACACAAGGGCGAACAAAAGGGATTTCTTCTTTTTCATCAGGTTTGTTCTCTGATTGAGGCCCCTGAAAATTGTTGAAACTGGACGCCTTTTCCGATGGACTATTATTGGCAGAAGCAATGTTATCTTTGGAGTTATAACCTCCCACAGTATCTTCTTTTTTCCTTGTACTCTTAAGCTTTTTTTTCTTCGCCTTTGGTGTGGGTTCACAAGTTCCTTCCTCACATTCAACACGTGAATTTGGAACCATCTCCAAATTTAGGACAGCTTCTTTGCCAGTGTGCTCCGGCACACATGGGCGGTCAAAAGGGATTTCTTCTTTTTCATCAGGTTTGTTCTCCGATTGAGGCCCCTGAAAATTGTTGAAACTGGACGCCTTTTTGGATGGACTATCGACAGAAGCAATGTTATCTTTGGAGTTATTACCTCCCACAGTGTCTTCTTTTCTCCTTGTACTCTTAAGCTTTTTCTTCTTCGCCTTTGGCGTGGGTTCAGAAGTTCCTTCCTCACATTCAATACGTGAATTTGGAACTATCTCCGAATTTAGGACAGCTTCTTTGCCAGTGTGCTGCGGTACACATGGGGGATCAAAAGGGATTTCTTCTTTTTCATCAGGTTTGTTCTCCGATTGAGGCCCCTGCAAATTGTTGAAACTGGATGCCTTTTCGGATGGACAACCAAGAGGATTATCGACAGAAGCAATGTTATCTTTGGAGTTATTACCTCCCACAGTGTCTTCTTTTTTCCTTGTACTCTTAAGCTTTTTTTTCTTTGCCTTTGGTGTGGGTTCAGAAGTTCCTTCCTCACATACAATATGGCCATCCTTGATGCCTTTGTTGGATCCATCTACATCACATTCAATGTATGAATTCTGAACCATCTCCAAATTTTTGACAGCTTTTTCAGTGTGCTCTGAAACACATGGGAGATTAATAGGGATTTCTTCTTTTTCATGGTTTTTGTTCTCCAATTGAGGCCCTTGAAAATTGTTGAAGCTGGATGCCCTTCCAGATGGACAACCGAGAGGATTATTAACAGAAGCAACGTTATCTTTTGAGTTATCGCCTCCCATAGTGTCGTCTTTTTCTCTTTTACTCTTATGTTTTTTCCTTGCACTAGGTAAACTTGGAACCATCTCCAAATTTTTCACAGCATTTTTTTCAGTGTGCTCCGAAACACATGGGTGAACAGAAGGGATTTCTTCTTTTGATTTATCGTCTCCCACAGTGTCATCTTCTCTTTTCCTTTTACTCTTCCGTTTTTTCTTCTTCGCACTCTGCACAGATACTGAAAGTTCTTCCTCACACACATTAAGATAATCCTTATTTCCTTTACCAATCCCATCTACTTCGCATTCCATATGAAAACTTGGAACTTCGTGATTTAAATGGCTCCGGTTACCAGATGATTTGACACCAGCCTCCAAATTTGTAACAGCATCTTTAACAGTACGTTCAGAAACACAAGCCCTGACAACAGGGATCCCTTCCCTCTCGTCTTGTTTATTCTCTAACAATTGCAACTGATGATTGGATGGTAAAACAATAGCATTATCACGAAAACCAAGTAAATCATTATTTGCAATGTCAATTGATGCATGAGAAAACAAATTATCATTCTGTTTACATTCTCCCAATGCAGAAACATCAACACTAAGAAACCAGTTCTTATTGAAACCAATAAAGGCAGTTCTTATGACCATCGAATCCGATAAGTGATAAAAGTAACCCCTGCGCTTAACCTACCCAATAAAAACAGAGCAAAACAACATAGTCAATAAGAGGTTGCAACAATCATTGTTTGAAAATTAGTGATGACAGTAATGTACGTACCTTAATCCCGTGAATTTGTATCTGACCAATTTTGGGAAAGCATGAAGTGTGCTCCGATACGATTCTCTCTGCATATGAAAGGCATGGATGTCAATTAAAGTTCTATAGACTAATAGAAGGATATATATGTATATATATATATAGACACACACACACACATATATATATATATATAGAGAGAGAGAGAGATTACTTTTGAGGTCGGAGACGGTGTCGTGATCGGAGACGGTGAGGACCAAGTGAGTATCGAGGTTAGTGTCGATGAAGACGACGTTGCCGTTGTGAGAATTCAGCGTCGCCATTTTGAATCAGTGGTTACGGTAAACCCTAATTTACGATCGGATTGGTAAAGAATGCATAGCCATATTCATTCATAAATCCTCGACCTCAAGGGTTTAATGGTGTAGCGGCAGAACCCTTCAGCTTATATAGCCTTATTATTATTATTTTTATTTTTTGGCTCAACCTTTTATAGCGGCAGAACCCTTTCGCTCTCGCGCCCCATTAGTTTATTAAAGTAAAAAGAAATCTTACTAATAATCTAAATATAGAAAAAAAGTGTTAGGATTTGATATTTTTTTTTTAAAAAATTGTTTTTTATTTTTTTTTGGTTGTTTAACCAATGCTTTAAGAGTACTTATTAGCATAATTTTAAATTAAATAATACTATAGAGTTACGAACTGTTTAGTTTAATATCTCTTCGATTTGTGGAGAATTTTTGGCAACTATAATAATGAGTTCGTATGTAATTTTTATTGTAGAGTAATTTCTCTTTATTTTCTGAAATGTGGATTTTTTGTAATAATGTTTTATTGACTTGTGATAAAAGTATTGAAGTTGACTATTCGGCTCTTATCTCCGTGATCATAAAAAGCTATACTCAATTGTTGACTATTCTCAAAAATATTATCTCTATATTACTTCATACAGACTGAACATATCCTCTTAATTATTCTTCAAAATAAGTAAATAGATGTGTTTATTTGTTAGTTCAGGTGAATCCTTCAAATGGTGCACTCACTTTTTTCTTTGTTAGATTCATTTTTTATGTATGATGTTAAATTCTCGAATTTTCTTTTAACTAATATAATTCATTTTCAATAAAATAGTAATATATTATAGGTATATAACTCTAATTTTCATATACACATTCAACACTTCATTTTATTTTTATCTTTCTTAATCACATCATCAATCTATCACACCACTCTCTTTTATCTCTATTTCTCTCAAAATATATACATCTCATATAGAGTGTATACCAAATATTTTTCAATTTTTAATTGTTATTTTTATTTTAGACTTTATAAAAAAATTATTAATCATTCGAAGTCACAATTTTATAATTTTATTTTATTATTATTATTGATAATAATAATAATAAAAAATAATGTTTTCAGTAATCAATGCAACATTAATGGTCTTTTGTATTGTTTGCTTCATTGAATTTTGGATAGTTTTTTCAAATTATTATTCATTTTTATTTTTTATTATTTTTAAATATAAATATTTATTAAGGAGCGGAGTGTTAACATAATTAATATGTCATTTTTTATTGTGATGTCTATACGACTATTGACTTTTATTAGAAAAAAATACATTAAAAGAAAAAAAGTTACACAAAATATTAATTAATTTATTAGAATATCCAACTTTTTTTATAAAATAGTTATAATGTTGTACAATGAAAAACAAAAATACTAAAATACTCCTATTCTGTGACACCCTCAAGACGTCGGATTTCGGATATACGACTATCTGCATGTTTTAAATTTTTCTTCTTTTCATTTTAACAATTGAATTATTTATTATTTAATAAATTAAAAATAATTAAAATATTTAAAATAACAAAATATTATTAATAAAATAAAATATATTAAATTGAAGAAAAAAATGCATATAGATGTGCCAAAACAAATAATGTCTTATATTATTTTAACAAATATCTCCTACTTTACAGATAAATTTATATTATTATAACAACTCTCTCCATAAATTAACCACTTAATTTTATTTTGGTAAAGAGTTTCTCCTATTTTTTCTCTTAATAGATAAAATAATAATAATACATGTGATTAGAGAAAAATAGTATTTGATTTTAATTCAATTATTATAATAAAATTCAAATAAGTTTTAAGATTTTTACAACATAATTTCAAAAAAAAAATTCAAAAATCTCCTTGTCATAATATTTTATTAAGTGAATCAATGATCTATGATAAATAAAAAATAATAAATTTTAAAAGACTGTTTCCTAAACTTAAAATTTAATCGTGTTCATTCAGAGAGATTTTTCATTAAAAATAAAAAATTTGCTATTACCTATGAATGATGAATTGATACTTTTTGTTTTTCTTTAATATTTCTTTTTTATAGTATTTGAAATTTGGTTTAAAATTTTAAAGGGGATAAAAAAAAAGCTAAATCTCTAATTTAAATCAAACATGAAAAAAAATATATATTATAACATAATAAAATATTTTCTCTGGTCCTTTTTATAAAAGACATTTGGGTCAACAAAATAAGTAATTTTTTATTTAAAATTATTGTATCTTAATGAAGAGTAACCTATTTTTTAATATAAATTCAGTCAAAAGCACATATTAGTCATTAACCACAATCATAATTTTTTTAAACAATTTTGCTATCATTAAAACCATTTGAGAGAGATTTTGTCTCAACAAATATATTATAGACATATAACCCTAATTTTCATATACACATTCAACGCTTTATTTTACTTTTATCTTTTTTAATATCACATCATCAACCTATCATACCACTCTCTTTTATCACTATTTATCTCAAGATATATACATCTCATAGAGGGTATTCACCGAATATTTTTCAAGTTTTAATTGTTATTTTTATTTTAGACTCTATAAAAATTATTGATCTTTTGTAGTCACAGTTTTATAATAATAATAATAATAATAAAAATAATGATTTCAGTAATCAATGCGACATTGATGGTCCTTTATATTGTTTGCTTCATTGAATTTTGGATCAATTTTTTCAAATTATTAATTATTTTTATTTTTTATTATTTTTAAATGTAAATATTTATTAAAGAATGAAGTGTTGACATAATTGATATGTGGTTTTTTATTGTGATGTCTGTACGACTCATTGACTTTTATTAGAAAAAGATAAATTAAAAGAAAAAAAGTTACACAAAAAATTGGTGCTCTAATATAACGATCAAATGAGTTTGTACTCGTATTGCACATTTTGCGAATTGACATATATAGCAGCTAAAAATATAACACACCTAAAATAGTTGATTTATTTACTTTTGTCATTAGAAATTAACACGTCACATTGACAAACACGTGACTTTTAACATAGACACAACATTAATAATGCTCCACCGAAAACTTATAAAACATTAAATTTTTATATCCCATGTCAGCTCTATGAGAGTCACTTGAAGGATCTAAATGCGTTAAAATAATTTTAGGGTGGCAATGGGACATTCATTCATATAAGATAGACGTAAAAGATCCGCGTAGCCTCTAACATGTTCATTTAACAAATTAATCATTTTGTCCTACATACTACAATTTCAGCGACTTATCTATCTGTCAATGAACAAAATCCAATATTTTGATCTAGGACCGCCACTGAGATATTAGATGTCCGGTGCAAAAGATGAATTTGGTGCTCTACTTAATGTGAGACACGAGATGATTAAAGTATATGATTGTGATTTAATTAACCCTTTAGTGACTAGGTGATTTCTTTTGCATTCTTTCGGTTTCTTAAAGGAAACCAATTCATAGATAAAAGAAACCAATTCACAGATGAGTCGGTGAAGTGACACACTTCTCTCTTCATTTCTCTAATGCAATGTTGTTGACACTATTCTATGGCTGTTGCTGATATTACAATCCCAATCAAACACCATGGGTTCCTCGTTTTTTGGTGTGCAAATACCAGTGGGTTCTTGTAAAAATTATTTATCTTTTGTGGTCACAATTTTATAACTTTTATTATTATCATATATAATTAATTTTTGGGATTGCAGATGCAAAACTCCATTGAAACAGGGGGAAATGGATCAGATCATTCCTTTTAATTTGGGGGCGAGAATGGTGTCTGAGGATGGGAGAAGATGAAAAGCTAACATTTTAGAAAGATGAAGAGGAATTATAGAGGAGCTAAAAGAGAAGGTGTCACTTCACTTTGTTATTTTGGTGTTTTAATCTCACCAATATATTTTGATGCAATGATTAAAATTGATTCCTCTTTCTATATATAATATAATTCTGGGGTTTTTTCTTTTCTTTTAAATCCACTTTTTTTTTCTTTTCCAAAATATCTTATATTGAAATATATATATTAAAATGTCAAATTTTGTATCGAGGTAATATCTTCGCTCTACGACCATATGAAAGATGATTTTTTCCTCTGCAATAGAATGTTGCATACCATCTATAAACTTTAATCTTTTTTTAGTAGGAGGTTGTGGGATATGACCATCTAAGGATGCGACATCTTAGTGAAAGAAAAAAAAAATTTGAGGTAGTCTTACAAGGCAGGGATGTAACCTCCTAAACGTTCAAAATAGTAGGGTATTTTAGTATATAAATTTTAATGTAAGGTATATTGGTTAGTTTTTTTTAAAAAAACGATATAATAATTAAAAAAATCTAATTTTGTAAGATATTAAGTATTAGGAAAAAAATCAAATGTTTTAACATAATTCAATATCATAAAATTTGATTTTAATTCAATTATTATAATAAAATTTCACTATATAATAAGAATTATCAAGTTTTAAATAAATTTTAAGATTTTTACAACATAATTTCAAGAAAAAAAATTCAAACATCTCCTTGTCATACTTTTTATTAAATGAGTCAATTATTTGATTTATGATAAATAAAAAATAATGAATTTTAAAAAACTATTTCCTAAACTTAAAGTTTAATTGTGTTCATTTAAAGAGATTATTCATTAAAAATAACAAATTTGTCTATTGTCTATGAATGATGAATTAATACTTTTTGTTTTTCTTTAAGATTTCTTTTTTACAATATCTGAAATTTGATTTAGAATTTTAAAGGATAAAAAAAAGACTAAATCTCTAATTTAAATAAAAACATGAAAATATATTATATTATAACACAATAAAATATTCTCTACGGTCTTATTTATAAGAGATACTTAGTTCAACAAGATAAGTAAATTTTTATTTAAAATATTGTAATATGACAATATAATTTGTTTTAATAAATACCTTAACCTAAAAAATAATTTCGTTAAGTTTATATATAAAAATACTTAGTAAAACAATTTAGGACCCTTTTCGATGCACCTCTAGAACACCCACCCTACAGACTCCCTCTATTTTGATCAATGCTCAAAATTTTGAATACCAGTTATCAATGGACAGAAACACAAACTGAATGTGAGAAGAAAAAAGAGTAGAGACACACAATTGATACTCATTAAGACCAGCAACATTAATTAAGAGTAAAACCAGAAACATAACAAACAACTTGGAATCTTAATCTACTTAGCAGCAGTCTGCAGTTATCAGCAACATCTATGCCTACACACTACAAACATACAAACAAACATCCTTTCAATCCTTCTTCCTTGAATCTTTGAGCTGACCTCTCTTTCTAATACCAATACAAAACCGCAGACGCCAAGCATCAACAATGGACTCAGGCAACGAGAATGCCACGGCCCAAAGAATGGTATGTGGCCAGTATGGCGTGCAACGAGGTTCATATCCTATCCATCTCACACCTGCTTTGGCATAGCCGTCCGTTGATGGAACAAAGAATGAAGATTTCTTGATTGATGCCATTTTTGTTGCCACATATAATGGAACCTGAAACCAGAAAAATCTCCATCAGAAACATGACAATAATCATAGCAAACTTTGCATGTAACAGCAAATCAATCCATTTCAACATAGTCAACTCTCTTCGATAAACAGATTAATTAGGTGGACAATTTTCCAACTGCTAGAAGGAAAAATTGGATAGTGTGTGGGAAGGGGAAATTGTATAAGCAACCAAGATTGTGAAAGTGCACAGTGCATTCACCTAAATTTAACAGTTGTTGATCAAACTTTCATGTTTCCATATCTAATCAAATATTGAAGCTACAATACCTTAAACAATGAAATTGGGTGTAACTTGGTAATGAAAAAACAAAATAAACTAGTAGTAACCTTTAGAAAAACAAAAATAGGATACAATACCACCAATAACTGAATGTGAAAGTAAAACTTCAATTTAGAGAAAATCAGGAAAAAAGTCCCAATAGTACTCAAATTGCTTTTAGAGTTGCTGCCACGCATGGATATATAAATATATATATCAAACAGAATTATAACATATCAGGTCTTCAACTTCTAGCAAACTTCAAAGCCATATAGTTGCAACAACTTGAAGAAAAATTAAATTAAAAATAAAGGGGATTCTTGTCTGTTTAGTTTTTATGCACGGTTTATATAGGTAGACAGTTGTAACCGTAAACATCTGTGCTTTATCAAATTAATCATAAGTTGTGCATGATGTTTGCATTATGATAAATTGAAATAGTTCCGTCCTGCTAAAGACCATAATAATAATAATAATAATAATAAAAGTGATGCTACCAAAGCTTATATGCCTATGCTTATTTTTTATATCATATCATGACCACAAAATTCAATTGACTTCATCTGATGGATTTCCAATTCCAGTCTCTTCTAATTGGTTATAATTATTTAGCTCAGGTATATTTGCTGAAACTTGAACCCAGAGGAATTTTTTAACTTTTAGGGTGTGTTTGGCTGTGTGGTGGTAAAAATAATTTTTAATGAAGTGATTTTGAGTAAAAGTGAGTTGAAGATAAAATAATTATGTTTGGATAAAGTGAGTTGAGTGATAAATACAAAGCTAAAAATCAATTGTAGAGGCAAAACCTACAAATTAGAGCTTCAAGTTATAATCAACTCTGGAGACAAAATTAAAATTAATTATGCTCGATAACAACCACAACCAAACATATCCCAAATCAATTCTAATCCTCTAGAATCAATATTGCACGCTCCAAAAGAGGAAAAGGAGAGCATCCAAATCCTTTTTACCCAAAAAAATTGACGCAAGCTAGAAGTAGGTACTAAAATGAAAGACTAAAAAACAACAGCACAATACCTGACACTGTACATCAATCCCACTCTTCTTGTATTCAACATAGAGAGATCTTGAAAACTGATCAATATACCTGAATCAACAAACACACATACCCTCATTTAAAAAACACAAAAGAGAACACATCTAAGACTATGAAAGTAGAAGAATGAACAACACTCACGCTTTTGTGGCAGCATAAACAGCATAAAGTGGATCAGAAGGAATAACAATAGCAGCTCCAGAACCAATGTTAACAATTGCTCCTTTCTTCCTCTTCAACATCCCAGGCAAAACAGCTTGAGTAACCTTAGTAGTTCCAACAATATTAACCTTAATAAGATTCTTCAAAAGCTCTTCTTCTACTTCATGGAAGAATCTCGCATAAGGGTACGAAATTCCCACGTTGTTAATCAAAACCCCAATATCCAACCCTTCAATCGTTTCTCGAATTCTCTCAACACCCTCGTCGAGATCACCTGAGAAATCAACGACAATTGTTTTAACCTCGGTTTTTCCGAACTTAGCTTTAATAGAATCCGAAACGTCTTTGAGCTTGTCGGGGTTTCGTCCAACGAGAATTAGGTTCAAGCCTTTGCGAGCGAGTTGAAAGGCAAAGCTTTTTCCAATGCCGTCGGTGGGTCCAGTAACGAGTGCCCAAGATCCGTATTTTTGGAGGTTTTTGGGGGGTCTGAGAAAATTGACATAGACCCAATTGAGAAATGTTAGAGTGAATCTGAGAATGGTGATGAGACCGAGGGCGAAGAGGATGATGAACCAGAAAGGTTGAGTCTTGAGCTTAGTGATTATACAACAATCCATATTGGTATGATTAAGGGTGGAAGGTAATGAAGGGAAAAAGAAAGAGCGGTTTATTATGAAGATAGTCAGAAGAGCATGGTTGAATTTATGGAGAGAGAGAGAGAGAGTAGTATGGATATGGTAGTAACAGGTAAGGTAGATGAGCAGGAAAATCAACAAATTAAGTAGGGAGGTTGGACCGTTGGGACATTATGGCATTCAATTCAATTAATGAATACTAATAACTAATGGCATCATCACATTGCACATTGAACATTGCACATGCTAATAAAATTACTTCAGGGGATTACATGCCGACTGTCATATTTCTGATCGCTCAACTTCCACAATGGTGTACAAAAAATTTAATTAGTTAAAGTGTAATTATAAACTGAATTGCATTGCATCATAAAAGATTAAACTAATTAAATGATTTATGAATTGTAGTATAAAATTTAAAAAGTTTAATTAACTAAACTTTTTTTAAAAAATTCGTTTGAATCACTTTCAAACTTTTTTGTATTTAATATTATAAAAATAAAATTAACATTGTTAATATAAAAAATAAAATGCTAAATAGCACATGTGGTTTCTTAACTTAATTTTAGTTAACATTTTAGTCTTTTTATTTTTTTTTATTTGGTCATTTATTTTAATTTTAAGTGACAATTTGATCTTTTATGTTTTAAAATGTCAACTATGTTATCATTTTTTTTTACAAAAATTCATCAAAATTTTAAACTAAAACCCATATAATTAATTATATTCTTTAATATAATACAAATTTAATCAAATTCATAACTCAAATATTCAAATAAACTCATATTTTCATTCTTTATTTGATGTTGTTAGATATGGAAATATGAGTTTATTTGAATATTTGAGTTTCGAATTTGATTAAATTTATATTATATTGAAAAATATAATTAATTTATGGGTTTTAGTTTAAAATTTTGATGAATTTTTGTAAAAAAAATGATAACATTGTTGACATTTTAAAACATAAAAGATCAAATTATCACTTAAAATTAAAATAAAGAACCAAATCGAAAAAAAAAAGATAAATGACTAAAACGTTATCTGAAATTAAGTTATAAAAAATTAACATTGTTTTGTTGAAAATATTATTTTTTTTACTGTAAAAACAGTTTTATATAAACTATATACATATAAGTACAAAAAATGCAACTATATATATATATATATATATATAATATTTTTAATTAATATATAATATTTTATCCGTCCTATAATGATTCATCTATTTGTAAAAAATAGTTATCTTAAAATGACCGCCGCTTTCATTTTTGGGAAAATATTAATTTTTTTTTTATATATACGCTATAGAAATATTTAAATATATTTTTTTAAATTGAACGCTCTACTAGTATTTTCAATTCAATATTTTTTATTTTATTTTTAAAAAATCAAAAGATAGATATTAAAAGACTATACTTAAAAGAAAGATATGCCAATGAACATTATAAAAAAAAGTATAATTTTAAGTTAAAAAAAAATAGAAAAGTATAAAAATTTTAATGAAAAACCGATTTTAAACAATTTAATAAAAACCGGTTCGAATTGGTTTTGATAAAACCAGTTTCGAACCGGTTCAAACATACTAAACCGGTTTATAATTATAAATCGGTTTTAAACTGAACTGTAACTGGTTAGAAAAATAACAGGTTTTTTTAAGTGGTTTTAAAAAACTGAACTGCACCATTAATAGTGGTGCAATTCAGTTTGATTTTTGGACCATATACACCCCTAACTACCACAATAGGTTGTTTTTACTGCAATTTGAGAATTACAATTCAGCTACATAAGTTTATTCAACTTGTGATCACTATTGAAACAATCTAAAAGAGGCATTTTTTTTAGGTGGAATTTTACTCTCAATCGGTAGATATGACTTCAATAATCATAATTTTGTTTTTTGACTTATTAAAAATAGATAATTAAATTATTATTTTGAGAGGGTTAAAAAGTTGATATTTATTAGTTTTTGTATTTTTAAAGAAGACACTTAAATTAATGTGTTGATATGATCGTTAATTTTAGATTTTGCATTGGTAATAATTTAATGGTGGAAAATTATTCCTTCTACTATTTTAAATGTTTTTAACAAAAAAGTCTTCCTAAATAATAATTTTGTTGATTTTTTGTAGATATTTATTGTACATTTTTTTTCTTCGCCATAGTTTGTATCCTTTTGAATTGTTTTCTTATGATCACTCCAAGCAACTTGCTTACTTACCTTTTTATTTTTTATAATAATTTTAGATTGTTACAAATGATAAATGGTTGATTTGAGATATCTGATTAATTATGTGATACTTTTACACTATATTTTTGCTTAAAAATGAACAATATTTCTTCCATTATTTCTTAAATGTTATTTTTTTATACATACAAAAACAATTAATAAAGTAATCTATTTTTAATATCATATTATTTTATTTTTTATAGTGTCTTTAACTACTTAGAGTAAATTGCATGTTTAGTTCCTTAATTTTTTTTTGTATTTTTACTTTGATCACTTAATTACTTTTTATTTTATTTTGAGAACTTTACTTTTGTTAGTCTTTTCAGTTAGTTTTTCAGCCAAATTTTTTTAGAATAAGCTAAATAACTTAAAGTGAAAAACACTTTTCCTTTACTTTTTTTGTTTTTTCTCTTCTTTCAATTTATGATTCATCATCTTCTTCTTAATCATTATTTGTTTGCAATTTTCCAAAAATAAAAATGTCATCTATTAGTAACTAATATCAAATTTCACAACCATTTTTAGCTTTACTTATTGAATTTCATGTTTACTTATTTAGTTTACTTATTTGAAGTTTATTGATGTCACTATCAACTACCTATTAAATCCTATTAATTACACTTTTATTCCTTCAAATATCAGCACGGACATTCTCTTTGAGCAATTTTCAGTCCAAATTTAACCTCTTTCTAATTTTAAGGATTCCCTTCAATTTTACACCATGGACGTATATGTGCCCAAATTAAATTAAAAGACGACAATCACATGCTTGAATTACAAACAGTGGTAATAAAAACAAGAAAATAGAAATAGTAATGATAAAATAGAGAAACGATGAATCCAAACCCAAAGGAAAATAATAATCTATAATAAAAACAAAAGAGAAACCGTCATTGATTGGGACCTCGAGAAGCAAGTGCTTATTCCATCAATTTTTGAATTTTTTTGGGAGGCGTGAGAAAATTGGTATAGAAGTACTTGGCATAAATGAAAGTGAACCTGAGAATGGTGAATAATCCAACAAGGAAGATGAGGACAAACCAAAAAGGTTGAGTCCTGAGCCTATTGATTATACAACATTCCATATTGGGATGGAAGATGAGATGGGTTGTAAATTGTAAATTGTAATGGAGGGAGAAAACAATTTGTGGACAAAAGTAGAAAGAGCACTGAATTGAATTTATGGTGAGAGGAAAGAATAATAAAATGGGCGCAGAGTTCACAGAATAGAATGAAAAACACATCCACTGCTTTTAAGACATTGAATTCAAGATACAATGGGTGGGTTGTTTTGTTGGAGGACTATCTTCAAATAATCAAATACTCTCTAAAATTTCTCCATTTTATTGTTAATCTCTATAAAATTTTATTTTTATAAAAAAATTCTTTAATTTTTAGTTTTTTAAATTTTTGTATATTTAAATTTTGAATTTTACAAGTTATAAATTAAATATGAATTTAAAAATTTAAAAATTTAAAAATTCATATTTAATTTATCTGTTGTAAAAAATTCTAAATTTTTATAAAAAAATTGTTAAAAACAAAATAATTTTTTTTATAAGATTTAAAACTTATTTAAACCATACAAAAATACAAGAGTCTTTAATTAGTTCACGACTTATGGCCATTAGCATTAACTATGCCTATAAATACTGTTACTTTAACTTATTTCTTAAATGTTGTCATCATCAATTTTGAGATCATTTATTTTTTGAGCTAAAGGGGTGAAGTTTATGTTAAAAGGTTAATTTAGAAAATACAAAAAAAGAAAAATCCACTTACAATTCACTTGGACCTCAATCTCCATCATGACTCTTATTTATACATAGATGTTGATTTAATTAGAAACATAAACTAAATTTGGCATCATCAAGTAGATGCTTTTAATCCTTTGGTTTGAGAGTCCTTGATGAGTCCTCTTTTACGCCAGTAAAGAAAATGACGCAGTATATAGGAATCTAGGAAAACATCAGGAATTGCCCTTATGAGATAAGCTTGCAGAGAATGTAAGAAGTAAGGTACAACCAGTTTTTCATAGCCAATCCATCTTGTGCATGATTGGCTATATGTATCTGGTGATGGAACAAATAGTGACGGCTTCATCCTTGTCATTTTTGTTGACACAAATAATGGAACCTGTATATTCAATTCAGGATTAACCACTTACACTTCAGAATTTAATCATTAATGCTCTTAAACTTTTTGTCTCAAATTAAATCAATTATCTTATGTTTATTAATGAATGATCAATGTCTCTGGATGAGTTCAGTATCACAAAATACCCATCAAACATATACTAATCATTTTATTTCTTAAACAATGCGAGACGTTCCCATCATAGTTTTAAATATATCAAAATTACAAAAAATATATTTAAATGTGTGTTTGTTAGTCAATTAGTTTAGTCCTTGAATGCAATTTTGTTAGTCAATAAAAATACTAACAAATTAAAGGTTCAGGACTAAAATGTCAACTTTGATGAAACATGAGAGATGCAAAAGAGAATTACCTGACACTGGATGTCAATTCCTTGCTTCTTGTATTCCAAATTGATGCATGCTGAGAACATTGCAAGATACCTGTAAAATTAGCATAAAGATCTGGATTCAAATTTGACTTTAATTTAAAAAACTAATTAGTAATTACTTCAGAATAATTTTTATAAATAACAAGGAAGGGGCAAAGTTATTATTTTTTTCTAAATTAGTTTTCTCAGAGTTGTTTTTCAATTCAAATGATGAAATATTTGATAAGAAAATAAGAAAGACTATAGACATGAAGAAAATCTCACCAAAAAAGAAAAGAAAAATGCATAAAATAGAATAAATAACAGATCTTAGATCAATAAAAACACAAATTTATGTAGCTATGCTTACGCTTTTGAAGCTGCATAAAGTGTGACAAGAGGATATGAAGGAACCACAACAGTAGAACCAGAACCAATGTTAATAATAGCACCCTTTTTCTTCTTAATCATACTATGAATCACAGCTTTTGTAACCCAAGTTAATCCCTCCACATTCACTTTAATAATTGAATCCATCAAATCCAAATCAACCTCATGAAAATATCTTGCATAAGGGTAAGCCATTCCAGCACTATTAACCAAAATCCCCACATCTAAACCATATATTGCTTCTTCTATCTTTTTCATTATTTCCTCTCCACTAATTTTTTCCATGTCTATAACAACACATTTTACCTCAACATTTCCAAAATGTTTGTCTATTATCTCCTTTGATGTTGACTCTAGTTTAAGAGGGTTTCTACCAACCAACAGAATGTTGAGTCCCTTAGATGCAAACTCAAAAGCCATGGCTTTTCCTATTCCATCAGTGGAGCCAGTGATTATAGCCCATGAACCATATTGTTTGAGTTTTTTTGATGGTCTTAAAAACATGGCCCATACATAGTTTAGAAAATGGATAAGAGATTTGCATATAGTGATGAAGCCTAAGGTTGTTGTTGCTGCTAAGAAGAAATCTTGCCACTCCATGTCTCATTACTTGTGTAAAGATAAAGAAAGAGACTTTCTTGGTATATAGAACTCTTAGGAAATCAATAGGAGTAGTTGTTGGTATTAAATTAAATAAATTAAATGTTCACCAACAACCTTGAACTCGTAAGATGTGAGTGAATGAATATAAATGATCATGTTAGTAGTGTGGGTGGAATGTGGAATTATTCCACCGTTATTATTAATATGGGTAATAAGATGGTTCAGACCACACAATTAATTTTGCTGCGTGAAATGATCTTAGCTGTCGATCTAGACTGGACGACCGAGAGTTGCGATACAGTTACAATTACAATAGGGAATCTGATTCCTATTATTATTTATTAATAGTAAAGATTTCAGTAGTCCATGTTACTTACAATGCCAACTTGGTCACAAGTGTGAATAATGAAGACAGACCCGTGTGAGCAATAATTTAATAACTGAATCTTACATGGAATAGGTAAGACTTTTGGCTCATCATTCAATTGCTTTAAAGTGTTCAAACAGAACCAAACTTTAGTTCAGAGTTCAGATTTTTGGATTTGAAAACATTTCAAGTCTTCCACTTTTTCATTAGCTTAGACCTGTTTATGTTTAAAGTGATTATCAGGAAGCTACACGTTTCATAGAACACTCTCTGCCTTACTTTAACTCCAGGTGAGTAATGTATTTAATCTATACCAAATATAAACAAAAAATCTAATGTATTTAATCTATACCAAATATATTTGATCACATGTACGTAAAGAAATAGTTATTTCATGCTTTAAATCCCAAGCTGTCATGAATTTTGGCTTCTTCCCCTCCTGCTTGTTACTCCTCTCTATAAATAATGGTTACAACCTATACAAGTAATTCCCTCTAATAATTACAATATAAGGGAAACAAATCAATTCCTGATTTGTCTAATGTATTCTAGGAAAGTAGATAAATGCAATTAATGAGAGATATTATTTCCTGATTCACACAAACTACCTAACCACAAACACAAGCTAATCCTAACAAAATTAGCAGAACATTAACACTGTAATAAACATTTTACGTTTATAATATACTGTCACAAAGACGTTGTTACCTAGCTGCGTTTGATGATAGAAGTACAACAAGATCTCTTGTGTATGCTTAAAATGCTAGACCTAAGACGTGGTTAGAGTAAGTTCAAATCAAATCAATATCAGACTATCAGTGTAAGTAACAAGGCCAAGATGTACACGATCCTAGCCTAGCTATACAGATGGTAACAAAAACACAATTGCTTTTTTACTACATACATCTCCTTACTTGTGGACAATAACTATATAGGAAAAAAAAATCAGTAATAAATCTGGTTTTGCAAGCCGATAAGCGCTACCAAGTCACGAATCAGTATCATTGCCGCATTCTGAGTTTTTCAGAAGATGATCCTGGTGAAAAGGGTTGTCTGTACCATGAACAGAACTCAACCTTGGAGAATAGTTCCACCCTGTTATTTGCTCAAGCTCATAGCCATTGCATCTCATATCGGACTCCTCTTGGAACTTTAGGAAGAACATTGATGACCAATAATCTTTTGCCAAGTTCTGCAAAAATGAATGTGATATATATAATTTAGATTAAATCTATAGGCCACAGCTAGAATAATTTTAATCCCATCAAATTGTTTTGAAGTTTTGAATGTAAGGAACTCACCGTTTTCATCAGCTGCACGATCTCATTAAGAGCATTATGAAAGAGATCAGCGCGTGCGAGGTCAGAAGTTGACAAAATTTCTTGTTTGCTTCTGTGAGAGATGTTTATCTCCATAGCTGCACCTATAAAATTATATTCTAGCAAATGTTTAAAACCAGCACCCTACATTTGGAAGGAAAACTTGCAAACATGCAATTTTTTTTCATATAAAGTTAGAACCCTGGATACTTCAACTCATTCACTGAAAACCAAATCAGTGAGACATGACACTGTGTATAAATCAAATAGACGTGATCATAAAAACACGGAGAAAATTTTTGGTTTTGCAATTTTAACAATGGGAAAATCAGGATGAAAAAGGAAGCTATCTGTAACTAAAAAAGTAGATACCTGCAGCAATGTACTTCTCAATAATATGCCGTGCCATATAGATTCTTCTCACACAGTCATTTTCTGATATTTTACTTAGCTCGTGCACTTCATCAAAGAAGTGTACACTCTCCCCAGCCAAGCAACTGTAAATATATTAAAACAATAATATTTTATTCTTTTGCATGAACAAAGACAGGTTTTTTATTTTATTTTTATTTTCTTTGTTCTTTACTTCTATATTTTGATGTTTAGGTCCAAAACTTTCTAGACATTTATGTCAACCGGGATTCTTTGACAAAATGTAACACCTATTCAATTACATGTATTGAAAAGGTCACCCATTTCACTTGAATTTAAAATAAGAGACCATAATTCTCACAAATGTCTGCTAGAGTCAACAGAAGAGCATTTTACCTATCAGCAAATGCCATAAAAGACTGCCTGAATTTCTTGTTCAAGAGAAGCTTATCCAATGGTTCATTAGGATCTATCCTTGAATTTAGTTCACTTTGTACTAATACCCCACTATCAGGTATGCCTAAAGCCTGGCCCATTGAGCGAAATTCTCTGGATTCTCTTCTCCTCAAGCTGATTTGCGAGAGCAGTGGTTGTGAACTTGATATTGAAAAGAAAGCCAGCACAAGTATGCTAGCCTTTAAATAGAGACAAACATAAGATGATGTAAATAAAATATTCACAACATAATGACTTTGAATCATACTTCCGATCAACTAACAGTGTCCATTATTTCATCGTTATGCAACAAGAAACAGTAGGAAAGCATACCAAAACTAAAAGAAGAAATCTGGAGGAAACTTGAAGCCATGATATATTGTCATGAATTTCATTCAGTATGTAAGCAGTAACCCATGCTCCTGACAGAATAAAAGAGAAAATGTTAAAATTATTGAAGCCACCAAGCTGAGACATTTAGAAAATATATGTTAGAATATAGGCTAAAATACACTTTTGGCCCCCAACTTTATAAATCTGGTGATTTTGGCCTCCATAGTTTCAAAATAACACTTTTGACCCTCTAACTTTAGCCCCTTTTGCAAATTGGTGGACTTCTTGATTTTGACCAAGTCAAAGCTGGCGTGGACCAATATTTTTTTACTATTTAATGTCATGTAGGATATTACTTTAATATTAGATTATTATTTATTTATTACAATTATAACTTGGAATAAAAAAATTATGAGGGGCCAAAAGTGTTATTTTGAAATTATGAGGGCCAAAATCGCCATACTTAGAAAGTTGGGGGGTCAAAAGTGCATTTTAGCCTAGAATATATGAAAAATATCTTAGAATATCTTGATTGTGTCTCGAAGTAGTTTAGTGTATCTTAGATTATCTCTTGGGATTACTAGTTTTCATATTTCTTTATATATCATGATCTGTTTCCCTATTTAAAAAAAAAAAAGAATCAGGGTTTTGTTTTTTGTAGTAACATTCAATACATCATTCTTATCGTATTAATGTAACTCTATTAATTTGAGCACTACTTTACCTTCCTCAATTCTTAAAAGACTAACCCCATGAGGCCATGACTACTATACTATTCAACCTCCTATTTTATAACAATAGCTTGAAAATAATTTCAGTGGATATAGGTATTCGGTTAGCCTATGCAAAATGAATGGTTATTATTTTGTGCACATGTATGATCAATCATTGGACGGTTATAATATCAACCATTGATCCACTCACTTCACCAACTTCTCACTTTAGAGGAGCCAAATCTTTGTTAAATAAGATTAAAATTGTTGTTAGTCAAAGAGACTGCATAGTGTAGTCTCAGAATCTATAAACATTTGAAAATACTGCATTGAAGAGCTAACCATTGATTTCTGCTTCAGTTTCTTAACATTAATGTTACTCATTTTGACTTAATGGTGAATTCAAGAACACTGATATTTGACTTATAGCAGTTGTTAGTAGGAAGCTAGGAGCTTCAAAATTAATAAAGATAAAATGGAGTATCTTATAGAATCTAGGAAAAAGTGTACCAATGGATACGGATGATACTAGTATTCCTCGCCAGAGGTCTCTGAGTTCATCAAACCTGAACTCTATATGATGAACAGCAGCGGTTACCCCAACCAAAGTGGCAACATACAATGAATGAAGGCAAACAACTGGTACGGTCCACTGAACCGACATGTGGCAGCGATTGCTAAGAGGCTTTTTTATATGAATAACTAGAGCAAGAATTAATAGCTTTATTAGAAATAAATACAAGAAGATAGCAACTTAGCAAGCAAAAGAGAAAGGCTAGGCAAAGAGGGGATTCTGACAATCATTTCTAGAAATTCCACAAGATTTTGAAATACTAAGGTCATACTGCAGAAATATTTTGAAATTAATAACTCATTCAACTGAAGTAGATAATGTCCAGCAAAATTTTGAAAAGAATAAAAGATATTACATAAAATAGATCAAAAAAAAAATCAGCTCTACAGGCAAAAAAACATTAAAGTACCCGGATAAATTTATAGCTACTACTACTATCTCTACTTCAAGCAGAAAAGTCTATATAACACAAACAACACAAATAAGTAAGTAACTTAAAACTAATTCAGGTTCTTACTAGCAGCACCAACAATCCAGGGAAATAGAATAAGCGGAATTAAAAAGAATGATCTGATCAGTGGTAAACGCCTCCTGAAATAGCAGTAAAGAAATAAAATTCAACACACAATTGACAAATGGATGGTAACTCATTTAGCACTTGTTAAGCAATGTGGTGAGTACAAATAAAAAAGCTACAAAAAAAAAAAACATAAATGAGTGCTTATATTTTCACACCACAAAAAAAGGGGTGAGGTACAAACTTTAAGGGTGTGAAATGGTTACTTCCCATCATAAAATTTGTAAGGACTTGGCAAAGTGCAACCTAAGGCAGAAACTGAAAGCTATAGAACCTAACAATTGATATCAAGTTTTCACTTACTTGACAAAGATAAAATATAACTGAAACGCTTGTGTTATGCGACAACTCAACAGCAAACCAAAGCCAAGTGGACCTTCACCCCAGACTGCAGATAAACATGCAAAGTATGGTTATGCTAACAAGTAATAAATATTCATGTGTTCAAATATGAAGTATAAACAATTCAGAATAGATTGCATGGCAGAAGGTAACCTGCCCACAAGTAGCATGACTGCCACCAATACCTCTTTTCAAATTTCAAGAAATTGTTCGACATCTGTATGAAAACAAACACGGCAATACTGAGCATATGCTGCTGGAACGACTGAACGGTTAATATTGTTTTATTTTTTGTCACAGAAAATCAATGACACAACATAAAGAACTTTTTTCTACCATAATTGATAGAAGAATAATGAAGCTGGCAACAACTTGAATTACAGGTATCCAGAAACCACTGCCTTTAGTACGAGGAACCTTGTGAACTATGAAGGGAAATATGGACCATACGAGAAGCCTGAAAGATATAGAAGCCAACCATTAGCAATCGCATATGCATAAAAAGTCAAATTTATATATATTTTGAAACAAACGATGCTTCAACGATACTGTTAAGGGGCGTTAGGAAGAGTCTGTTTAGACTTATCTTATAACATATGCACTTGCATAATTGCTTTGAAGAGCTTATTAAAATAGCTTATAATATGTTCATAACCTGCTTTCAGCTTATTTCCGTAATATTGTAGTAACCTATTTTCACTTTGTGCAGAGTTTAACTTGGTCCCCTTTTCAATTATAGAAACAATTTTTTAATAAGCTCATAGACTATAAAGTATCTATTGAATAAGCGCTTAATTCAGCTGTATAAACAAAGGTGCCCTAAAGACCAAACTAAAGCACACTATAATGGAATCACACAAATCATCAAAGAAAGAGGCAAACAAACAAAAAAAAAACTCTATTAAAGAACAAGCAAATCAGAAAGGTAAAAAGGGCACGCTATCAAACTAATTTGCAAAGGAAAAAGGTGAAGAAAACATAAGTAAAATGAGAATTTGTTAACCAGATTGAGAACTAACTCAAAATTCATTGAGGCAAAATATCAAACAGGAATTGGATTGGAAATTTGGCAGAGTAACAGTGAGCCATTAGAAAGACAGTGAAATAGAAACATCTTGGAAAGTGAATTGAGAAGAAAAAGAAAGAAGCTTACAGAATGAAGGAGATGATGGATATGGAAACGGCTGCGTAATCTGTGGGACAACCTCCTTGGACGGCACAGTTAGGCATTTCGTTATCATTTGAGGTACAGATTCAGTGTTCAGTGATTTTCAGTTCAGGCTGCATTGAATGTTGTTCTGTTCTTCCTAGTCAACAACACTTCCACGTGCTTTTTCACACTTTGTTTTTGCCTAAATTTTTTCTAATAATATATAAGTAATAGTAATACTATGATTTATTTATCAGTGTTGCTGTTTTCTAACACATCTCAACCAAAGTGTGAAATAGCACCTTAACGTGTACGGTAGTTATTATTCCCAACCCCTTCTATGGCCCACTTTGATTTTCCTTTTATAAAACAAAGATCATCATCCTTAATTTGTAGGACACTCTTTATTTAGTTCTTGATAATATATATATATATATATATATATATATATATATATATATATATATATATATATTTTAATTTGGTTCTAAAATGTTTTTCAAAATCGTCGATATGCGAGATAATGTTACTTAATGTCGTTGAAGTTGGTGACATATTCGTTAAATTTAATGTTGGTAATTAAGATGGATTCTGATTTTGTTCAACGTTCTCGAATTAGTTTATATAAAATATTTTAATTTGGTCTCCAATTCTTAAAAATGTTTCTTAATTTCATTTTTGTATGAATATTTGTTACCAAACGTTGTAATGTGTTCCTTAAGTGTATTGATGAGGTCCTTGTCATAGAAATAAGAATACAAAAGAATTTAAACTATTAAATAAAGAGAATAACTATGGGGTTTAATATGTGTGCTATTTTTTTTCCTTGTTGGACTTCATTTTCTTCTACGACATCGCGTAATATGAAGAAAATAATCGTTCATTGTTCCACAAACATCAATGCACATGTCTTCAAAAGAATCAATAAAATAAATTTGATAGAGAAAACAAACTATATTAGGAAATTGAACAAACATAGATTTCATAAATATCTTTATTCTTTTTTTTTTTTTGCAAAAACATTCAAATAAAAGAGCGACACGATACCATGATCATTTTAAATCAAAATAATAAATCATTGGTAGTTTACAAAAAAAATTTACACAAAAATAAAATATAAGATGAAGGGTGAACACACACATTTCCATCTTTTTCAAAGTAAACGACCATAGTTTTCTTCACAAAAATAAAGTTCAAGAAAAGAGAAGGAAATATGCATAATGATTATGATATCTAATTGTCTTCTTTATTTTACAACCTCAAGTGTTTTGTATTTTTTTTTTATGAGCATATTTTCTAACTATATATTTAATTGAAGTTGTATATAGATAAGTTTGGTCAAAATTAGTACTCAAACCATGTAACGGATCCCAGTTTGGATCTGAAAAATAAACTATTATTTATAATATTGGGTTAAACCACTAATTTTCTAGAAAGTCTTACCCCATACCCCACAATTATACATATACTTCCACAAAATGCCAAAATTATCCTTAATTTTTTTTTTATTTTCTAAAGATTTCTGGATAAAAAAAAAGATTTTTTGGTATGTAAAAGTTTTCTAGAAAAGATGCATACATTTAACACTACTAGAAAATTTGTCATAAAGTTTTTCAGTATTTATCGGAAAACTTGAGAGAAATTTTCTAAAAAAAACGCGTACATTTACCACTACCGGAGAACTTCTTAGCAAGTTTTCCGGTAGTTTTTTTTTAAATTTTTTTTAAATTTTTTATTTTAAATTTTGATAGATATGGATAATCCGCTAGTATTATATGATAAAACATGTGTCGATACTACCAATATTTTTAACATCGATAAGGTATGAAATACAATACCAACTGTTTTCATTAAAGCAACATCTCTATTTGTCATAATTTCATGATTATTATCGGTGTTAAAAAACGTTGGTAGTATCGACGCATGTTTTATCATATAATATTAGCGGATTATCCATATCTATCAAAATTTAAAAAAAAAAACTAAAAAAAAATTTGAAAAAAAAAAACTACCGGAAAACTTCCTAGTAAGTTTTCCGGTAGTGTTAAATGTACCGACAAGTTTTTCGATAGTGTTAAATGTACCGTCTTTTCCGGAAAAGTTTTTCCAAGTTTTTTAGTAGAATTCTTTTGTACCGGAAAACTTGAAAAAAGTTTCCGGTAATTATTGGAAAACTTTTACGTATCGAAAATCTTGTTTTTTTTGTGATCCAGAAATCTTTAGAAGGTAAAAAAAAAGTAAATTTTAATTTGATAAAATAGTAAAAAAAAATGAAAGATAATTTTGGTATTTTGAAAATTTTGTGAAGTATAGGTATAATTGTAGGGTATATGGTAAAACTTTCAATTTTTTATTTGGGTTGGATTCTAGTTTATCAAAATTCTTTTTGTTTTTAAATATGTTTTAAAATAACACTTTTAGCACAAAATCCTAAAATAAAAACAAAAAAATAGTGGATCCATAATGGGTCCAAACCTTCTAAAATCTAAAATTAAAATAAAAAAGTAAAAATTACAAAAAGAATTGGGGAAATTGGCAAACCATTTTTTAGGTCAATCTGAATCAGTTTTACCCAAACAATGAGCACTTCTATATTTAACAAACACATCATTACCATCCACGATATTTAGTAACGAGTATTCACAAAATAATGAATTAGAAAAATATTTTACAGAGTCGAGGGACTAAATTAGAATAGTCATATTTTCATGGGGCAATTTGAGAGTTTCCTACTAATTTTGACCACCAATATTACACTTAGCATGAACGCCATCAACCTTAATGGAATTTAATAACAATCACTTACAAATAGACCAAATAGATAAATGTTTTACAAAATCAAAATCAAAATTAAAATATTCATATTGTTATTAATTAAATTGGGAATGTCTATAACATTAAAGACCATTTTAGTTCAATAAATTCATTTTTTGATGCTATAAATCATAATTATTGTAAGACTTTTTTAATTTCTTTTTGAAGTGAATTTGTAGAGAATTTTATACAGTAATCATTAATTTTTTATTTTTGTCTTGACCCTACTCCATCTTTCCTCTACTTTTACTTTTATTATTACAAGTACAAAATGGTAATTAAATGGCTTTGATTGATGCCCTTGCTTACAATAATCACCATATTATTTGGGCTACTTAATCACCTTTATTAATCTGACATTGTTAGTGTACATCTCGCCAAAAACTTTCATAATGCAATTTTGTATCAAAATATATTAATCATTGTATATATAAACTATGTAAAGTGTCCAATTTAGTAAAAGATCTTGAGATGAATCAAAAAGGTCTTGAACACTAATCAGTTAATCAAGACATATAAATAAAGTTTTTTTATTCTGAAAATAGCAATGTTCAATGTATTGGTGTACATTTTTCAACTAAAACTTTCAAATTGCGATCTTAATTTAATCAATATATATACACGATTATTTAATTTGTGGAGTATGATAAGGTGGTTTGATAGTTTATGTTAAGTTACAAGTAATGTGATGTAGACAATATTAAAACAGAAAATAATTTTAAAATAAATATATGATATGATCTATATATGAAGTTACTTGAGACTTTACAAACAAATCTGAAAAATTACTCTATCAGTTCCTTTTTAAAACTATCATTTACTTTTTTTTCCACCTATATTAAAAAAATGTAATTAATGAATCAAACGAGTCTATTTTTTGATTAACTTTTATATTCAACTTCAAGTAACTTTTAGGTTTAATAGTTTAGGGGAGGTTAACATAAGGATTGAAGTTATAAAAAAATAATGAGCTCAACTCTTCTATTAACAACTCACAAGCGATTTAAAAAAAATAATACTACTATTATTATTTCTTATTATCATCCATTAAAATTAAATAGTTTATCGATTAACAATATTTAGGCTAAATAATACATGTAGTCCATTAACTTAATTTCAGTTAACGTTTTAATACTTTATCTTTTTCTTTTATCGATTTGGTCATTTATTTTAATTTTAAGTGATAATTTGATCTTTTATGTTTTAAAATGTCAACAATATTATCATTTTTTTTACAAAAATTCATCAAAATTTTAAACCAAAATCCATAAAATTAATTATATTTTTTAATATAATACAAATTTCATAAAATTCGAAACTCAAATCTTCAAATAAACTCATATTTTCATCTCTAACAACATCAAATAAAGAATGAAAATATGAGTTTATTTGAAGATTTGAGTTACGAATTTGATAAAATTTATATTATATTAAAGAATATAATTAATTTTATGGATTTTGGTTGAAAATTTTGATAAATTTTTCAAATTTTTGTAAAAAAAAAATATTGTTGATATTTTAAAATATAAAAAATCAAATTATCACTTAAAATTTAAATAAATAATTAAATAAAAAAAATTAAAACATTAAATAAGATTAAATTAAAAGAACAAATGTGCTATTTAGTCTATTACTTAATATATATATATATATATATAGCGTGCGTGCTGGTGGTATATTATAAAGCAAAAGATGAGTATGTGGACGAATGAGAAGACAAGTGTTTCATCTAGAAGCCCACGTGTTAGGAGTTTAATTAAGAATCGCAAAATTTATTGTAGTAACGTCATAAAATACATGGTGAGTATATATAATATTTATTCAATTCAATTGAAATCAATTAATCAAACCATCATGAGTATACTTCAACTTTCAACGTACGTAACTTGGTCAGCACTAAACATTAATTAACATTTTATGTTCTGGTGTAAATTAATTTCATTTTGATATCTTAGTTGGATAAGATATATCTGAAATAAATATAAATATAAATATAAATATAAATAATAATTAATATATATCTATATATATATATATCATCAGCAAAATATAAAAATAAAGCAGGGGAAAAAGACATGCTTTTCTCAAGCAATACCAAAAATGTTGACATTGATTAATCAGTGTATAATATTTACATTAAAATTTTGGATATTGCGAATTAAAATTAAGTAGCTTGATGCACGAAACACCTGGAAGCTACCTTGATGATTTGAGCAAGTTGAGCTATTTTGTTTCTTTCTTTGTATCTCAATGCGCGCATTGTTTCATTTCTTTTCCGTTTTAAATTATAAATAAAAATTAATTAAAAAAATTGATGTATTTGATTTAAAATGTAAATCAAATACATTTATTTTCTTTAACCAATTTATATTTTAGAACGGAACAGTATATCAATTATGAATCTTGTATCCTCCTCGTCTAAACGCTAAAGCAAAACCACTTTTTCTGCACACAAAATAAAAAATCATATATGAATAATTGAGGTTGACAATAAAGTAAGAATTAATTATTTATTTTGATGAAGAATTGAAATTGTGAAATGAAAAATGTTAGTATTAATGAATAGATACCTTAGTGGAGGAGGAAGTAGTGTTGTTGTATTTTTTATTATTATCCTTGCGTGCGCGAGAGTCATTTCTTCGTTGGGAAGGAAATCGACCAGAAGCAGAGGCGATTTTCTTATCATCTCTTGCTTTGTTGAATATAACAGTGAACCCTTCAGCTGAGGAAGGATCATTTACATCCCATTCCCCAAACTTGGGTAGAGGCTTTCCATCTTGTTCAGAATACTGCACATATACATTATAAATTAAATATTCATTTTCACATTGTTTTGCACATTTCTTTCTAACTTCGTTTATTTGTTAACATTGAAGACCGAGGCCGTAGAATATTTATATATAATAAAAATCATTCAATAACATTGGACTAATGTTAACAAAAAAAGATGATTGATGAATTCGTTTTTATCGTTCCTTACATTAAGAAAAGGAGAAATGACATACATATATAACCATAAAGCAATTAATACATTTGCATGATAATTGAAAAGATGGGGATGGAGAAGATCATACCGAAGCCATGGAATTGAAGCTTTGTGATGAAATTCAACAAGAGAATAAATTATTTGGAAGATTGATAGAAATTCTAAGGAAAAGGAATGGAGATTAAATAAAAAGAAATTACAGGGGTGAGGTGGAATGGAACAAGAAATACAGCATTATTTTATTTTACATAAACCCAACAAAAACAAACCACAACGCAAACCAGCTGTCGGATTTGCGTCCAAAACTCGTCCAAAACACGCCTCATTTGCTTTTAATTCACTGTTATAAATAAAAGTATAATTATTTTTGTGATTATTAAGAAAATTAATTTTTTATATTTTATGTAAAATATAATTTAAATTTATTAAATTGTCCATTTAAATTCAAACACCCAATTATTGATATTAAATATTTTTTTATTAAAAGAAAAGTATATTAGAAATATTAATATTAAATAAATTAAAAATAGTTAATTTTTATTTATAATAATGATTAGAGGGAGTTTTTCATTTGATTTTGTATATAAAAAGAAGAAAACATTAATTTCACAACTTTTAAGAAAATTAGTTGATTTCATTTAATTTTTTCAAAATAGTAATAAAAGTCATTGGATTTTTTAATTTTGTCTCTCATTAGAATTTAATTTTATTAAAATATAAAATCTACATAAATTAAAATGTATTTTAGGAATTATAACATATAAATAAGATTAAATGAGTGGAATTTTATTTATATTTGAGATTAGATATATGACCAAAATTATATTTTAATCAATATACAATTAATTTTAGTCCTTTTATTAAGTAAAATTTTACGTTTAAGTCCATTCAAATTTTTGCACCATATATTTGTTAGAGTTAGTTCTAGGGCCAACAATTTTTTTTCTTTTGTTATTATTTGTATCATGACACTTACTATTATTTATATAGTAATATGAGATATGTTAATTTATTATATGAATTTATTTAAAACATAATAAAGTTCTTGTAGTAGTTAGTATGTTTAACAAAACATTAAGTGTGACTTAAACATGTGACTCCATTGAGCATAATAACGTTATTCTTAAACTATGTAATCAAGTTTTACTGTTAAATGGGACAATAATAATGTACATAGACTATTATGTGAGTGAGCTGATGATCATATCTCATGGATCATGAATATGAGATATTAAGTCTTTACATAGGTATAAATATTAGGACTAATATTTGTACTAGATTGATCTGCAATGAGAACGCTACATAATAGTTATGCAAGTGTCATTAACGATTCTCTGTGACCATAATGAGTAGTTATTCGACTTAAAGTCACCACAATCCATACTTGAAGAGTTGTATACTTTGAGACCATCAAACATTATTTATAACGGGACACTCATAATAGTTGTTATTGGGTTTATAATAAACCATGTAGACGGTTGTGAGTGATACAAATAGGACTCATCCCTCTTGCATAATAGGAGTTGTGTTTTAGGCTTCTCGATAGAGTGATATGTAAAATGTGTGTGGTCACGCCAAAATGGACCAAAATAAGACATAAGATACATTAGTGATTGCACGTAAAGTCGGAAATCAAGAAACAAATTATTGGACCTAACAGGGATGACACTTTTTATTCCTTGCATTCAATTAAGACATTTAGATGAATGAACAATTATTGCACACTCATTGTTTATAATATTTAATATTTTATAAATTATTGTGAATTCAGTGAGAGTCTATAGAATCACACGATAGAATAGTTAAATCATAAAGTAAAAATTTAATTAAAGAATTATTTAATTAAATAATAATTTAATTGAATTGAGTTTGTGGCGTACAAGGTCTACTATGATAGTAAGATAGAAATGAACACTATATATATATATAAAATATTATGTCTTCTCTTAATCTAATCCTATAATCATTCTTACAGTAGTCATCAGCTAGCAGCAACGCATTCTGAGACAACCGTTCACGTGAACTAAGTAGAGACATTATCGTATCGTGGTGTTGGTGATTTGTCCTCTTCGATACTTTAAGAGGTAAACACATACAACTAATGTAAAATATTGTGAGTGCGTGATCCATGACAATGATTAATTTTCGCTCTTGAAAATAATTTTAAAATTGTTTTAAAATATATCTCTTGATTTTTCAACAGTGTTATTAGAGTCATCATGGTCGTTTATGCCTTATTTTCATATAAATACTTTATGGAATATGATTTATATAAAATAAATGTTATCAACTAGGAACACTCTTGATATATATGATATTCGATAAATAAGTATTGCCTCAATATATTTGCGAAATATGTATTCTCAATATTGTTCTAATATGTTAGAATTCGAGTATGTGATTTTACTCTTGTTTAATATTCATATGAATATTTGAATCAGAATTCAAAACTCAATAGTAGTAACAGTTTTGGTTTTGAATTTATTAAATATTTTGAGATATATTGAATAATTAATTTTAATTAATTATTAAGGGTATATAGTTATCTCCTTAACATGTTTGGTGATTATTTTATTTTATTTAAATACGACCTGCGTGTCGTGGTTTATTTTAAAATACAATATGCATGTTGTAACAATTTATTTATTTATTTCTTGTAACTGACCACGATGACGGGAGACAACACCATACAATGACGCCAATGAAGAGATTTGAGAAATCAACTCAAAGACCAAAGACTTGTAATTTATATTTAGATAGTTTGTCTTTCATGTAAGGTGGTCATAACTATATTACTTAGTCCTATATTTTTTTTATGTGATGCATGATATGTAGGATGTGTGTTAGCATGTTTTATATATATGTGTTTCATATGCTTTAAAATGTGAGAGTATATATACATGAATGATAAGAGATATTTGTAAGAAATACCAAAGTAAGTGAGATCTCTTAATAAAAACCCCTCAAATTAAATATTAAGTTTAATAAAAACTCGCATTGCTAGTAATATTATTGTCATTTTTAAATTTCATATACATGTACACATTCCATATTTTTTAAATATTAAAAATTATAATTTTTTATGTACAGAAAATATAATTTTAATATTTTTAATTTTATTATTGTATAATAATAATAATAATTTTATTATATTCATTATAATTAATATGACTTTTAAATTTATTACTTTATATATATGAATGAGTGTAGGTGTGGGCAGGAAAACCTGAACCCCATCGTAGGCGGGGATGGAGACTAAATTTCACATTCGATAAAAAACGGACGTCGATGTAGGTTTCTCATGACTAGTCGAGTGCGGGGTGGAGCAAGCAAATCCCGCCCCGCCCTATTGCCATGCCTATGCTAAAGTTGTGTATACTATTTGATATCGGTGATGCACAATAAAATAAGATATGACGGTCAACCATTGAGTTTAACTTATCTAAGTTGTATTGAATAGGATTGAAATATAACTAATTGGCAAAGAGTTTGAGATTTAATTCATAAAATGGATTAGAATTAGGCATGACAGATGGGCGGGGCGGGGATGAGTTTTTCCTTCTCCACCCCGCAACCGACTAGTCGGGGAAGACCTGCAACCACCCTCGATTCTTATCGGGTGTGAAATTTAAGTCTCCATCTCCGTCCGCACGGGTTTCGGGTTTCCCCGCGTGCACTTGCACCTATTCATATATATAACATAATAAATTTAAAAGTCATATTTATTACAATTAATATAATAAGATTATTATTATTATACAATAATAAAATAAAATATTAAAATCATACTTTCTATAGACAAATTTTTAATATGGAAAAAATATTAAATATGTACATTGTTGAGAAAAAAACCTTTTTGATATATGTTTTAATGACAACAAACCTTTTAAATTAAATGATTAAGTTTTATGAATAGTGGTCTACTAATGATTTCACTTAAGTTTTGTTTAAGGAACATGAATTCATAAGTGAACAAAGCAAGAAACCATTCATGCACAAATGTGATCAATTACAAGAAGCCATTCGAATCACTAAGAAAAAGGCCATGAATCAAGCTGCCAAAACAAGACTGAACAGTCTCCAGAATGTCCAGAATTAACAGCATGTTAATGATTCAAGGAAAGCCAAGAAATCAGCATAAAGAACACTCTTGACACAATCTGGAAAAACATAAGATGTTACCCGATAACATCACCAGAAGATGCCTCCAGAGGATACCAGAAGCTGTCACCAGAGGATGAAGTCATTACCAGAGGATGACATCATCAAAGGATGATGACGTCACCAGAAGATAACGTCACCAGAGGATACCTCAAGAAGACGTCACCAGAGGATACCTCACCAAGCTACCATCAGAGGATACCTCACCAAGCTGACATCAGATGATACCTCACAAAGTTGCCATCAAAGGATACCTCACCAAGCTGCCATCAGAGGATACCTCACTAAGCTGCCATCAGTGGATACCTCAACCAGAGGATATCAGAGGATATCTCAACCAGAGGATATAAGAAGATATCTCAACCAGAGGATATCAGAGGATACCTCAACCAGAGGATATCAGAGGATACCTCAACCAGAGAATACCAAAGGATACCTCAACCAAAGAATACCAGAGGATATCTCCAGAAAACAATATTAGAGGATATCTCCAGAAAATACATTCAGAGGAAGAACCAAGTCTGTTCTTGAACATCAGAATGTCCAGAATGATTAGAACAGTCTCCAGAATGATCTTCTATCAAGAATGATCATCAGTCTCTAGGAATGATCATTAGTCTCCAGAAATAATCATCAATGTCCAGCATGTTAACAATCCATCTCCAGCATGTTAACATTAATCTCCAGTATGTTTAACATCATATCATCAGTCTCCATATTGATAAACAATCTCCAAGATTCTGTTCACTTCATCAAGACTGTTTGAACCTGATTTTTATGCAAGGAAAAATCATGTTTATCTTAAACGGATTTCCAGTACATCATCATGAGATATGAAGCTTTAAAGATTGTTAATTATGATTCTAAATGTATTGTTAAATTAACCTGTGCTTTTGAGTGTGTTAATTCAAAGACAGGTTTCAAAAGAATCAAAGCAAACAACATAAACAAAGGCAGAGAACATTCTTGACATATTCTGGAAAACGGAGAAAGTTCACCAGGCTGTGATAGCATAAAGACCAATCTTTCTCCATCACTTAATTGAAGTTATTGACTCTGGAAGTTACATGGATATGATCACTACATGGCAGAGAACACATAGGATCTATTCAAATCAAATAGGACATTCAAATTGAAAAAGAAAAAGACTCTCAAACAAGTCTGTCCAGACAGTTCTGGAAATGATTGTCAAGACTGTTGAAACAATCTTGAAGTCAAGTCAGTTTCCAGTATGTTCAGAAATTAGTCCAGATTGATTATCAATCTCCAAGAAACCCAAAAGCTAAAGCTCCAGATTGATCATCAATTTCCAGCAACTACAGTTTTTCTGCAACAAGCTTTGTGATCGTTTTTAATCTGTTTTAAGTGATTCAAAAGCTCCATAGCTAGCCTACAATATTATCACTTATCAGAAGTATTAAAGGATCAGTAATCACTAAAGAAAATTTGATCCAAAACGCAACACACAGCCCAGTCTGAACAGAAAATAAAAATAGTCAAAAGTTTGATTATTTTTATTCAAAAATAATGTCTTGGGTCAAGCCTGACAAGAGCACTACCAACGGCTCTATTTTTAAATGCTTTCACGCCTATAAAAGGAAGGAAAAAGCTCAGGAAGAAATACAGCTTCAAGTACAGAGAAAAACATCACTCACATACATCTACATACTTGAAAATCTCCAATCACTTACAAGAATCAGTTTGATTAAATTCGTTTTACTATGATACATTTATACTGAATTCTTTGTAAAGAATCGAATCTCAAACAAGAGTTGAGACATCTCAGATTCTAACCAAACAATCTCTTCATTATTGTAAAACTCAAACTATAAGAGTTAAGTATAGTTTGGGGTAGATTGTAAGAAATCCTATCAAGGTTGATAGGTGATTTGATTAATCTCTTTCTGGGTGGAATTAGATTAAGTTCTGTAAACAAAGATCAAGGTTGATCTAAGCTAGGTGCTGTAAAACCAAGAAGGTTCTTGTTTTAAACACTTAGTGGAAAATCTCACAGTGGTGAGGACTGGACGTAGCCCGGGTTGGGTGAACCAGGATATATCTGTGTGTGATATCTCTTCCCTTATCCCTATTTACTTTCAATCTGTTAATTATCAAGTTAGATAGATAAACTGAACTGTTGATTTCAACTAACCAAGAACGTTCTCTGTTTTCTGGTGAAAACCAAGAACGTTCTCTGTTTTCTGTTTTCACAACCAAGATCAATCTTGAGTTATTTTCTTAAGTTTTTAACAGAAATTTTAAAAGGGCGGATTTACAATTCAAAACCCCCTTCCTTGTAAATCGATATTGCTACTTCATACATATGTATAAAATATAAAAATGACAACAATATTACTAGCGGAACGGGTTCGGCTGCGGATGTGGGATGAATATCAACACCCTCAAACCTGTATGCACCCCAAGTTTTAAATTTGAGAAAACCCGCACCAAACCAAAGTAGGTTTTTCCCACCCAAATCGGGACGGGTTCGGATGGGTACCCGAATGTGTGAGTTGTGTTGTCATCCATAATTAGAACAAGTGCAACTGTTCCAAGAGTTACACGTAATATAATTTGAAATGAGTTTATTACCTAAATAGCCGTGTTTTGGGTGAATCAGTTCAGTTGTCTCGAAACAAGGTGAAATATCTATCTTGGTCTTACTAGAAACTATTCAAATGGGATTTTTCGAGTCAACGGGGAAAGTCATTGATATGTGTAAAATAGTAGCAGCATATTTAATAAAGACATATTAAATATGTTTATTACATGATACTTATATATTTGTTTTTCTATTTTAGACTTACCATGTTTGCAAACACAAACAACACAATTTCAATGCGAAGCATCAGCGATAAGGAAAAGCTATCGGGAACTAACTTCCTCGATTGCCACTGAAACATCATAATTGTCCTGAAACAAGAGATGAAGTTGTATGTGCTCGAAGGGCCTCTACCTGAGCAACTTGTTGCAAATACTACTAAGGCTGAATGAGATGCTTATAAGAAGATGTTTTATGCCTTATGCTTGGAATCATGAACTCAAACTTGCAAAAATAAAACCCAAGTGTATCGTGAAAAGTCACCAACAATAACGAAACCATACTTCATTCCACCTAAACATGTTGTTTTAATAGGACCAAAAAGATCTATGTGAAGCAGCTCAAGGATTCTGTTTGTGGAAATAAAATCCTTTGGATGAAAACTACTTTTAACTTGTTTTCCTTTAGCACATGCTTCACATATTTTATCTTTATCAAAATTGATTTTTGGCAGTCCTCTAACAAGTTCTAATTTATAAATCTTTGAAATAGTTTTCATATTGATGTGTCATGTCCTCTTATGCCAAATCCATTTATCTTTGTTTATGGACATGAAACAGGATTCATTGGGTAGTTCTTCAAGGTATAAAACATTAAGATTTTTCTTTCTTGTTCCAGAAAAGATGAGTTCACCAGTTTTGGTTTTAACTTCACATAAGTTGGGTTTGAAGATAACCTCGAAGCCATTGTCACATAATTGACTTATGCTTAGAAGATTATGTTTCAAACCTTCTACATATTGAACATCAGATATTTGAGCTGAGTTTTTCTTACCAATGGTTCATTTACCTTTGATTTGAGATTGGTTGTTGTTTCCAAAGGTTACAGAACCACCTTCCTTCTTTTTGAATGACATGAAGCAATTTTTATCTGTTGTCATATGTCTTGAGCAACCACTGGTCAAGAATCATGGCTTTTTCTTGACATGTTGAAATCCATCCTGCATAAGGTGTTACATTCACTTTAGGTACCCACTTGTTCTTGGGTCCTTAAGAGTTAGTTTTAAAATTGAATTTTCTTTTGATATAACAGGTAGATTCAGAGTGACCAACTTTGAAACAATGATAACTGTTGGAACCAAGTTGGTTCTATACTTAGTTTTGATGTTAACAAAAGTATTTTATGTAAATAGTATGTTAACTTAGAAGAACAAATTAGAAGTTGTGCAAAATCAGAGGATGACACCACCAGAGGATACATCCAGAGGAAGCAACCAGAGGATAGAAATGTCACCAGAAGGTTAGGCCAGATAATGCATCCAGAAGGTACCAGAGGATGCATCATGAAGTACGGATGGCAATTAGACCCAGACCCAGTGGGTACCCGCAAAAAAAACCCATAATGGGTAGGGTAAAAACCCGCATAATGGGTATGGGTACGGGGACGTGTAATTACCCGCAAAATTGAACGGGTATGAGTGCAGGTACGGGTACTATAACACCCACCCCGCGCCCGCCTCGCACATATAATATTATTATTATTATTATTATTATTACTACTGTTATTATTATTATTAGTATGTAAGTTTGTTTTAACTTAAATAAAAATGATTCTTGTTTTAAATAATTTAGAGATTTTTTAAATTATGATTTTTTAACTCCCGTTTGTTTACTATTATAAAAATGATTTTTTTTGTACAATTATTTTTAACATGTTTGTATACAATTTTATAAAAATAATTTTTTTAAACTAAAAAATTACCATAAAAAACATAAAAATGTTTTCAAGAAAACATGTTTGTTTGAAAAAATATTTTTTAAATACATGATTTTTTTAAATACACAGATGTCTCTCTACTATCTTATGTATCTCTATCTCCCCTTCCAATCTCTAACTACTATTTCTCTCACTCTCTACTATCTCATGTCTCTCTACCTCTCCTTTTTATTACAAACAAATTGTAAGACCCTTAATTTTTAAATTAAAATTATGGAATTAATATTAAGTGTATTTTTGGGATATTGTAAAATATTTAATATATGTATGTTTGAGTAAATATATATATATATATATATATATATAAATATTTATTTTGGAAGATAAATTAAGATTATTAGATTAAGAATAAATTAATTTAATTACGAGTAATTAAATTAACGGACAGTTAATTAAGGGATTATCGGCTAATTGCGACGAGACAGGTTAAGTGCTGAGGATCAGACAAGTGTCGGGTGAGGTGGCACCCACACAAGCCTATAAATAGGAGTGAGAAGGATGGGTGAAATCAGAACACCATTCCTCCTCCCTCACTGCCCATATTGCATGTAACAGTATCCCTTCCCTCCCATTTTGTTTCTGTTCCAGTCCGTTCAAAAGAAAGAAAAGAAAGAGTTCCTCAAAAGTGACATTACTTGGAAATCCAAGCACCAAACCAGAAAACCCCCAGTACAAAAGTTGTTCCCCTCATCATTCGGGAGCTAGAGAACCCAGTTTCGTAGCAGCAAACGCAGGCGGGAGTTTCGCTGATTTTTGACGCGTAAACGGGAACGAAAACAGAAACGTGAGAAGTAGCAGAAACGCAACAAAGGTAAAGGGCACCTTCCACTTTCTAGTTGCATTAGGGATGTAAATGCATAACTAGCATGACGTTACTGATGTTTTCATCATTGTTTAAAAAGAAAACTGTTTTGCAATGACATTTTGAAAGAAATGAAGAAAATGCATTCTGTTGGTGATTTTAATAATCTGTGATGTGTGCTGTTCTGGTCGTTGCTTCAAGGCTGTTTTGTTCATGTGGGAAAGTTGAAAAATGTCTTGCATATCATTTTGAAGATGATTAAAATGCATATTTTCAAAACTGTTGTGCTAGTTGTATAAGATGTGAAAATACACTCTGTTGGTGTTTTGGTGTATGTGATGCTTGCTGTTTGGCTGAAATGTACTAATGTTGTTCTGTTTGTGTGAGAAAGATGGAAATACTTTGCATGTTGTTCTGTTTGTGTGAGAAAGCTAGAAATGCTTTGCATGTTATTCTGTTTGTGTGAGAAAGTTGGAAATGCCTTGCATGTGTTTTGAGAAATGATCAGAATGTGAATGGTTAACAATGTCTTTTGCTGTGGTTGACATTCTGTTTGCATGGTTTGAGCAAAACTGTGATGAATGATCTGGTGTTGCTGATGTTTTCAAAAGAAAATAGATTTTCAAAGATGAAAGTGTTTTTCTGGAAAAGTTGCATTGATGAAAATGCCTAAGTTTTGTGGTTCAAAAGAGTGATAAAACTGTTTGGGGTTGTGCTGGTTTTCAAAGGAAAAAAGATTGAAAATGTGTTGTAGTTTTTCAGGAAAAGTTCAATGAATTCGAAGGTGTATTCGAATACAACATGAGTGTATTCGAATACAACCTGCCAAGCTTTTGTTTTACTCAAAGTTTTCAAACTTGTATTCGAATACAGAGGAAGGATTTTTGCTTCTGACTTAGCATCTGTATTCGACTACGACTCTGTCGTATTTGAATACAGAAGTGAGATTTTAACACTGTATTCGCATCTGTATTCGACTACGACAGTCTCGTATTCGAATACAGGATGCTGACTTTCACAAATTTTGCTTATGTATTCGAATACAAGGGAGCTGTATTCAAATACAGATTCGGGTTTTTCCAGAAACTCAAGTTTTAGCTTATGTATTCGAATACAAGGAAGCTGTATTCAAATACAGATTCGTGTTTTCCAGAAAATCAAGTTTAAGCACTATCATGTGAACTTTAAAGTGTTGGGGAATGTTTGAAACAATTTAAAATGAAGATTTTGAATAGTTTTGAAGAAGAGATGATGAGTTTAATAAAAACTTCAATGATGGTGAGAAAATGCTGAATATACACTGTTTTTGTCTTCTGTATTCGACTACAGGCATGCTGTATTCGAATACAGAATGTTGAAATTACAGTTTCAGCTTATGTATTCGAATACAAGGGATCTGTATTCGAATACATATTCGTGTTTTTCAGAAATCCAGAGTTTTAAACATAGTTTTATAAACCTCAAGTGTTTTTTGGAGAATGTTTCATTCCTGAACGTTCTCTTTTTTTTAAGTATCCTAGAGAACTTTCTCTTTTTTCCTGGTTTTGAAATTTTTTTTTCTTTGTTCCAGTTTTGTAAAAAATTTTTTTTTCTTGATTTTATCATCTCTCTTTTTGAAGTAACATGCAAATTCCATATGTCCAATTTTATTACAATATCAACATTTTGTTTTGCATTTATCTTCTTTACTTTCAGGAACAAAAAAGTTTTCATACATTTTTGTTTTTTGAGTCTTATCAAAACCAATTCCTACTTTATCAAAAATACCTACTTGAGATCCCATGATTTTTTGAAAGGTTTCAATAGCTTGGATGAATTTTAATAAATCATTTTTAAGAAGTTCAACTTCAGTTTTAAGGAGAACGTTCTCCTTTTGTGCTGCAAAACATTCTTGTTTTTCTTGTCTTTTAGTTTTATAGTTTTCAAACTGAGATTGTTTCAGATTGTGAATGATTTTTTTAAATTCATCACTCATAGCCCGAGCTTTCTCTTTTCTTCTTTTTCTTTATAAAGTTGTTATTTTAAAGAGCTACATTTTTTAACAAGAAAGTTTAAACCATTTAGTAAATTATCAAACTCTTTTCCCATTTGTTCACACAGAGAGCAATGTTCAGATTCAGTTATCTCATTTTCTTATGTGTTTGCCATCAGACATATGTTGGCATCTTCTTCTTCTTCTTCTTCTGTTTCTGATTCTTCTGAATCGTCCCATGTGATCATCATTGATTTCTTTTTGAATAAAAATCTTTTTAGTGTCTTTTTGTTTAATGGACATTCAGCTTTGTAATGTCCAAGTTTGTTACGTCCGAAGCATGTGAGCTGACTTTTATCCACTTCTGTTTTGGGATTTTCCTTTTTACTTGGGAATCCCATTTTTATCTAATCTCTTCTTCTCGTCATTCTTTGGATCTTTTTGGTGAGAAGAGATACTTCTTCATCAACATCTTCATTTTCTTCTAAGTCCTCATCTATTTATGATGGTGGACTTTGTTGCGATGCTTCTAAGGCTATTGCTTTGGTCTTTTTGATTGGTCTGTCTTCTTGCGATAACACTTCATGTGCTCTTAACGTTCCAATCAGTTCTTCTAGTGCCAATACGTCAAGATTTTTGGCTTGGCTTATAGTGGTCACCATTGGTCTCCATATTGTTGGAAGACATCTCATGATTTTTCTGACTCTATCTTGTACCGAGTATGCTTTCCCTAAGGAGCGCATTTCATTTACAATAGTTGTAAATCTTGCATACATCTCATCAATGGTCTCACCTTCATTCATCTCAAAGACTTCAAATTTTCTTATGCCTATGTCAATTCAGATTTCTTTTACATGACTTGTTCCCTCATGATGAGTTTGTAATGTATCCCATATTTCTTTAGTAGTATTGCATTCATCAATTCTTTCGCTTTCTTCCATGCTTAAAGCACAAGATAAAAATAATTGAGTTTTAGAGTTTAGAAGTACCTTAGTTTTGTCTTCAGTTGTCCAGTCGGCTTATCTTTTTTCAGCTGATGTTGGATGATCTTGATTTACTCTTGGGATGCAATCACCATCAGTTATGATACGCCACATTCCTGTATCTTGTGATTTTAGAAATAATTTCATTTTATTTTTCCAGAAATAGTAATATGTTCCATCAAAGTAAGGTGGTCTGTTTGAAGATCCTCCTTCAACTATGTATTTGGCTTTTGACATTTTTTCTTCTAGATCTTTCCTCTAACATTGTTTAGGTGTTTAATTTTAGAGACCGAGCTCTTATACCAATTGAATTAGAAATGTCACTTTCTAAGGAAGGGGAGTTTGAATTATAAAGTTGTCTATTTAAATTTCCTTGTTAAAACTTAAAAACAACTCAAGATTGATCTTGGTTAAGAAAACGGAAAACGGAGACCGTTCTTGGTTCTAGAAATAGAAAACCGAGAACGTTCTTGGTTAGTTTAAAAAAGCAGAATGATCTTGATTGTGAAAGTTGAATAAACGGAGAATGCTCTTGGTTTGGTTTGAAAACAAAAATTGATTTTTAACTTTAGTAAATGAAAAATTGAAAGTAAATAGAGATATGGAAGAGATATCACACAATGATTTATCTTGGTTCACCCAACCCGGGCTATGCCCAGTCCTCACAACTGTGAGATTTTCTACTAAGTGTTAAAAACAAAGAACCTTCTTGGATTTACAGCACCTAGCTCATATCAGCCTTGATCTGTTACACACTTCAACCTTTTCCACCCAGAAACAGATTCAATCATGTCACCTATCAACCCTTGATAGAATATTTACAACTCACCTTTTAACCTTAAAAGGATTTTCTAAACAAATCACTCAAACTATAAACAAACCTTATAATCTTGAGTTTTACACGATAATGATTAAAGTGTTCGAAAAAATATGTTTAATCTCAACTCTTATTTGAGGTTAGATTCTTTACAAGATGTTTCAGTAAACTAATAATAATAAACTCGAAACGGAATGTTACTGATTTCTTGTGAGACTTTCAAGTATGAATGTGAGTGATTGACGATCTTTCTTTTGCACTTGAATGTCGTATTTTTCATTAAGTTGTGGGGTTCCTTTTATAGACGTTTGAGGAGGTCTATGTCAGCTTAATATTACCGTTTGGAGGGTTTCCTTGGTCAAGGGTTGGATTAAAATAATCAGTCTTTCAAAGTAAGACTATTGACTAAACTTTTCCTCCTTTTTTGACTTTAAGACTTTCTGGTCTTTGTGTATTCTCTTTCTTCAGATCTGTACAGTTCTTGAGGATCACTTAATCACGAGAATATGTGTCATAAGGTCATGCTGAAGTTTCAAGAACGTTCTTGGTTTGTGCTTCAAAAGCTGGAGAACGTTCTGGAGCTGTATGACAGAAATTGGAGAATGTTCTAGAGCCTGGACAATGATTGACCTTTACTAATTTTATCACTTTGTCTTGATTCAAATCTTTTCTTCTTAGATCTTTTGGAGTACTTCTTTTGCTATTATGAAAGTTGTATATCCCTTGTATATGTATTGGTAATCCATTCGAAATAAGCCCAATCTTTTCTTGTATTAAAAGTTGGCTTGAACAGTCTTGATGAAGTGAAAAACATGGAGAACGTTCTTGGTTTTTCCTAGAAAATGTCCAGAACGTTCTTGGTTTCTGGCAGTTCATTTTTAGTTTATTCTTTAAACTAATTTTGCTTGCTTTTGCTTAAAACCTATCTTGGATTGTCACACTAAAAAACACGTTAAATAACACATAATTTAAAATCATAATTAGAGTCTTTAATTAATCTTTGTTTGTTTTCATCAAAACAATTAATTGAGATATTGTCTTAACAGTAGTAACTAAGAAGAAATATGACATTGACTAAAGGTGAAGTTGACTTACGAGTTGGAAATGTAGCAACTATTGATGCATTGAACAGTAGGAACTTATGTTTTAGAGCTTATTTTGGAACTTAATAATTGTTATTTTGTTACAGCCATTTGCAAAAATATCATTTATATTTCTTGTTTAGACAAGGGAGGTTTTAATATTATTATTAAAAATAAAAGTTGTTCGATTTATTTAGATGTTGCATTTTATGCAAGTGCGCAAATGTGTAATGGACTTTATGTCATAGATTTAGATATGCTCATTTATAACATAAATGCGAAAATGGTTAAATCAAATTATTTAAACCCTACATACCTTTGACATTGTTGTTTAGGCCATATAGGCGAGAAACACATATCCAAGCTCCATAGCGAAGGATACTTGGATTCACTTGATTATGAATCATTTGAAGTGTGTGAATCTTGTTTACTTGAATGATTACTAAAGCCCTATTTACCGGTCACAGTGAAAGGGCTAGTGATCTTTTGGGGTTAGTTCGCACAATAGTGTTTCTGGTCTTGTATGTGGATGACATGCTACTCACTGAAAATGATATCCCTACGTTACAAAACGTGAAAATGTGGTTAGGGTGTTGCTTCTCGATGAAGGACTTAGGTGAAGCCTCCTATGTGTTTGGAATCAGAATCTATATAGATAGATCACTGAAGCTACTTGGCTTGAGTCACATGGTGTATGCATGTCCAAAGGAAGCCTTTTCTCTCTTTTTCTTTCCTTCCTTCTCTTCTTTCTATTTTACAATGTTTCTCCCACACACACTATTTCTATTCTTTTATTCACATTCTTATTTTTATTTCATTTTAATCTATTTATTGGAAGATTGATAGACACACTTCTCCTAAGTGAGTTGCACTCTCTATTAAGCTGTCAACAATATTTTAATAGTTACTACTCACTCAAATTTCTACTCATGCAAATTAATTATACCTTATCCTAAATCATACATGGCATAAAACTAATTATTCTTATTATTATAATTATTCTACTAACTATAAAAGTGATCCTAAATAGCATAAAAAAATACTAAAGTTTGTGAAACATTTACCATTTGAATTTCCAATAGATTATGTTATCACTAAATTATCATTGCATGCAATTTTAAAAAGAATTAGTGCACTTATTTAATTATAATAATAACAATAATAATAATAATATTGATAATAGTTTAGACAAAGAAAGTATTATAGAAAACGTTAGTAAATTAATGACTTAACACAAAATATCTAATTTAATATAATAATAAAAATAGTAAATTTAGTTGTATTTACTTAAATAAGTTTGGTCTGATAAGCTTAAAAAAAAATTCGGGGGCATGTAGTTTGATATTTTTGACTAAATAGACTTCTAAAAATACATTGACTTAGATCATACTTAGGTTAGGCCATTTGCTCTGAGCAATCGATCTTGTCAGTTTTCATACTTAATTGTAAGCAAGGATTTAAATAAGTTAGATTGAACTAGTCTTGATAAGACTTGAGTTTGTTGTTGTTAAATACTACACTCAATATATTTTTTCGCTTATATTTAGAAAAGAAAAGTAGTTAGTAAATATAATGTATAGGTTTTACACTGTGTTCTTTAATATCTTATTTTATATATTTAGGTATATTCTTATATGTATGCATGGAGATTCTATATCGTCACTTTGATACAAGGAGAAAGAATAATTGGTTATTACTCAAAGACAAGATGGGACTCAAAGAAAATCTTAGAGGATGAGAGGATCTCTCTCTTACTGGAAAAATCCAGTAACTTGAGAGGTTTTGAACCCCACCATGAGTACCCAACGACTCAACCAAAATTAAATACATATGCTTCAAGGACATCAATGAAATAAGTGTCTTCAATGGATCTATTAGTCTCAGTATATTTTTATTCATTGCTTGAGATAGAAATGAGTCAGTCTTAGAATCTTTCTACAATACATTTTTTTATTCTGACACAAGTGAAAAAAATTCATCTACCTATTTCCTACCTACCACGTCCGTTAATATTGAAACAAATGTAGGCCAATACAATTGAGGGACTGCAATTAAAATTAAAATAAGGCTGTCAAAAACTGAGCCCAGCACATGAAAACTAGAATCTCTGAATCCTAAAATGTGATTGCAGAGAACTAATAGATGAGATTATAGAAAAACAGGGTAGGCTTCGTTCAGAAGCAAAAAGATATTGTTATTATATCTATCTATATTACAGTTTGCAGACGGGACATTGAGTGTTGAGCAGTTCAGATTGGTTAGATCACAGTTTTCTACAATATCGTCCCCAGTAACCATATATGCAAGATTAGCAAATAGCCAATGAGTCCTAATCTTGCTCTGGGACGATTCATAAGAACCCCACTACCAGATACCCTGCATAAAGAAATCAAACCCAACATAAGTGTGTCTGGTAATATTAGAAATTGTCATGGTAAAAAATTAGTCTTTAATTTTTCATGATAAAAAAATATAGAATTTTCAATGTCTGAAAATATTTTAATTTGAAGTTTTGAAATTGAATTAATGGAACTATTAGCATTGATATAATAAAGATGGAATTACTAATCATCATCATTAAGTTATTTAAATAAAATGCTTTCACAATTTTACCGTGAAATATTTTGAACAAGCACGGATAAATCAATTTCAATTATTTGTGTCGAATCATCTTCTAAACTAAAAGTTTTTAAACAAACCATCAATTTATTTATCCCAAGGAAGATAACATACCCTGCATAATTTTAACACTCTAGTACATCTGTACATGTCCATTTAAGGATCTTCCCAATGAGTGTTATGTATCTTCTAGTTCCTACCACTAAATATCAACTTAAGTCTAGAGTTAAGCTGTTTGAGATTCTATGCAAAACATCATATAAGGATTTTAGATCTCTTGAGTTCAACATCACAACATATTTTTTGCCATGCAAATTCTATGGTTGCTCACAAAGTTACACGTTGAAATGCTGAAACACGCAATTTCAAATAGTCCTACTTTACCAAAGGTAAAAATGATATACAGAAAATAGCAAATTACCAGAATCCATCAATACGATCTGCAATGAGCTTTCCTTGTTTCGGTACGAATCCAGAAGTGTTCAGAGACTTGAATGCATGACCTGCAAAGTAATCTATTAGAAGTCTTCAAGTTTTAAAATCAAACAATTTACAGTGAAGAGAAACTAGTAAATTAGTAATTACCTTTATCATCATCTGTGTCAGCCCTGTTGATTAAATGATCAGACTCCGCACTAATATCAAGTGCAAGATGGTCATTAGATCCTTTTCGCATACTTCGCACATGAGCAGCCGATGGTACAGGAGATAATGTTTTCTTGCCAAGAGATCCCTGTGTTAATAAGCAAACTCTTTATATATGCACTTCCCTTAATCACCTCAATATTTGCTTTTGGCAACTAGAGGAAAAGTATTTCAACTTTGAGAATGTAGCACCATAATAAATTAGTAACAGATAAAAGAAGAGATGATCAACCAGGAAACAAATAAAGTTCCAATATGCATAAAGGAAACCCTCAAAATAAATTCCTAATCCATCAGCTAGAGTGCAAGAATGAAATAAAGCACTAGCAGACATATCTATATGGTGTATTTCTATCAACTGTCATCATTTGGACCCACCTATACTATGGCAAAAAAAATGATATGAAATAAGTTATGTGTTTAATGTAACAATGATTAAACATATAAACTGATTCGGTCCTGGAGACCCTGATATTGCATCATGTAAGAAATTTAAGCTTAGAAAACTGTTAAAATATAACACCTCTTCAACTTCAGTTATCTCAGAGCCAGAAGGCAATGAGAGTGCTTCATTTATGCTCCTTTCCTGGACAATATCTGGCTGAGAAATCCTATCTTGAAATGAATCTTCAAGTAATTTAACCTTGGTCGTTAATTCATCAATAACCTTCTGACTTCCAACTAATTTAATACCAAGTTCCTGGGCCTTGGATTTTGAATTTTCAGATTCTGAAAGAATGGCAATGATATGCTTTTCCAATGCTGGCAATAATTCTCTTACACCTTTAGATTTTCTATCTACAACCCAATCGTTGGCTCCCAAAATATCTATAATTTTTTCTAAGACAGAGGTCAGTTCAAACAGTTCATTCTTGACGATTTTTGAGTCTTCACAGTTTCTATTGAGTTGTTTGACTTCATCCTTTAGATCCTTAATTTCAAGAGCCTTAGTTTCAAGAATTGATTGCAACTCTTTTTTATCACGAAACAGTGAATTTATTTGATGATGCAATCTAGCAACACTATCAATAATGTAAAAGAGCTTCTTCACAGGGTCTGAAGCATGTAGCTCCATATCATCTTCTTCAGAATCTACAATAGGGAATTCAATCCTATCTATCTTGCCAAAGATATCTTTCAACTGAGATGCTGAAAGGATGGAGCTTTCTGCAAATGGAAAAAGGAAATCTAGTTATAACAAAGTAAATCAACAAATGCATGCTTAAAATAAATTCAACATGGTTAGGTCAATACAGATTTCAACATTGTATACCTTCTTTTGCCAACAAAGCACTGTGCATCAATGAAATCTCTGCGTCTTTTTCCTTTAACTTTTCTTCTAGGACATGATAACCCTCTACCGTATCCTTAAGCTCACTGCAAGCATTTTGGAGCGATTGAATATCAGACTCCAACTGCAAAGCTCTGTTTTTATTTAAGTCTCTCTCCTCTGTAACCAATTCAAAAGCAACTGTTGTTTCGTTCAATTTGTTCTGCAAATCTTTAATTGTTGCATCTACTTGCTCAATTTTAAATTTGAACTGTCTAATCAAAGTTTGAACTTTTCCAGAAGCATTTATCAACTTTCTTGATGCATCTGCATATTTGTTGTCCTTATGATGCTCTACTTGTTCATCTGCTTCATGGTCTAACTTCTCAACCTCAAAAGTGGAGCCAAGCTGCTCAAAATTTTGGTGAACTTCATTTTGAAGTTCACTAGTAGAATCAGTGCATGCTGACAGCAGTAAACTGATATCATTCTCTAAACTGGCAATAATAATATCCTTTTCTTCGTTCAACTTTCTTACGCTATTTTCCTTTTCTTTCATAATTTCCACGTGCTCAACAATAGCCATTATATTAGTCTCTGTTTCCAGTAGTTTTCCATGGAGAGGAGAAATAAAGTCATCAATAGAATCAGAAAATTCATCAAACTTATCTGCAATATGTTCATTTCTCAACTGAAATCCTTTCACAATATTTCCAAATGATGACATTATGGCGTCAATATCAATGCCATCAATATCTCTGTTGTCCAGTTCGACTTCAAATTTTTCAAGGCCATCTGAAAACGATTTTCTCACAAGTGGATCTTCCTGGAACAAACAACCACATATACAATCAAAATATTTAGAAGAGTGATACAGGATCATTAAACAGAGCCAAAAGAAAAGCATTGGAACAACGCATAATTGACCCCGAAAGCACCATGCAATTTTTCATGAGATTGAGAACACAATTCAAGTCATTGTGTATTAATCACCACATAATTTTCCAATTATACGTGGATACATATATCTTAGTGGACGAAAGACTTAGATGGCAAATATATATGTATATTAAATCAAAACAGAATCAAATGCACAGAACCTGAGAAAATAACGACAAACTAAAGAGGATAGTAAGAATATTACCTCCATCTTAAGGTGCTCTTCAGAATCCTTAGAAGCCAGGGCAACACAGTTTCTTACTTTGTTCACAATGAGATCCACATTCTTCAGGGTCTCACATTTCCTTTCAAAGCATTGTTTAATCCTGAGAAATAGAGTATCGTCTTTCATAAGCACCTGAAGATCATTAAGGAATCCAATGAGCTCTAGGGATTTGTTCTCTAAGCTGCCATTCTTTCCAGATAATTCATCTATGCATGAATTTAACTTTGAACTGAGCGAAGATATCTCCTGTTTGGCAATTTTATTTGCATCTTCGAGGGTAGAAATATCATCTTGCGCCTTCAACAATGCATCTTCTAGTGATTTTATAGTTGCAGAGGAACCTGAAAAATTGCTGGCATTATTTGCTGCTTCATCTTGCAGCTTCTTCAATTCATTTTCCAAATCAGACTTGACAACTTGATCAGCATCGTACTTTTCAGTCAATAAATTGACCTTGCTCTGAACCTTAGATAGTTCAACTTCTAGATCCTTTATGGTTTTGCTGGCCTCTGCTAGTTCTCTTGTCTGCCTGACGGCTTCATCTCTAACTCTCTCTAACTCTGTCTCTGCAGCAACTCTAGATACTTGAGCCTGCTCTTTCTCTTCAGAAAGAACAGAAATATCTTTTTCTGCCTGTGATAAGGCCTCTTCAAGTGACGTTCTAATACTGCAAACTTCAGCAACTTCTTCTTTAACTTTCTGCAACTCTTCCACAACTTTTTCTTTCTCGTGTTCTAACTCTGCCTTTTCTTCAGCAAGTTGAGAAACAGTGTCCTCTGAAGAAGATAACCTTTGCCCAAGGGAGGTTGCAGTTTCTTGGGCTTCTGCCAATTTAACTTCAAGTACACTGGCCTCCTCCTTTACTAACTGCAACTGTTGCTCTATGTGTACCTTAGTGTCTTGACATTCACTGACATAACCAGCAAGCCACTTCACCTTTTCTATAGGTTCACGAAAAACTGGATCAACTGGAAGAACAATACCATCAATGCACTCCATCACTCTCTGTATCACGTTATTGCTCTCCATCAAGAACTGTTCAAACTGATTCCTTTCACTTTTTATTTCCAGAAGATCAGCCTCTAGCTTGGGAATGCTTTCCAAATCACTGGACAATCTATTGATCTCATCCTTGTATTCAGAAACTGCGGATTCTTGCTTCTTCAAATCAACCTTCAACTGCTCAATTTCTGAGTTCTTTTCATTTAGAAGACCTTTTAGATTGTCCCTATCTTGAACCAATCCCTTTCCTTTCTTAACTGCCATGGATAATTTGTCCCTAAGCATGCCAGTCTTCTCCTCCGATCGTTCAAGATCTTTCAGCAGAGAACTCCTTTCTTCTTTTAGTGCTATAATTTCCTTAGACACCACTTTTAATTCATTTGAAAGTTTATTCACTTCTGATCTAATTAGCATATCTTCTTCCAGTATATCCTCGTAGAGCATTAAGCCCTGATCCCTAACATACAGGAGACTTTGGATCCTTTCAAACAATGCGGCATCAATATGAGATTCTCTGGAGAGGGGACCATTCTGTCCTTTCATTTTTTGAAAGCATAAGTCAACGATCATCAAAGTGTTGGAATAAAATTGATCAATTCCTTCATCTTCCATGTTTAGACCAGAAAAATCAACTAACATTTTCATTATCTGATCCTTCTCCAAAGAAATCTGATGGTTCTTGCCAACAAGCTCTCCATATTCAAACCTCAAATCTGTTAATTCAGACTGAAGGTAATCTTTTTCCAGTGAGTCCAGTAAAAGTGAAATACTCAAATGATCAATATAGTTATGGGATGCTTCCTTGATTGTAGAAATTTCATCCTGTAGAACATAAATATCATTTTGGGCCTTATGAAAAGAATCTATAAGCCAGTTCATTTGTGATTCCAGATCAGATGATGAAATGAGTTCTGGTAGGTCCAACAGAGATAGAGCTTCCTTCAATTTGCATAATTCCAGGAAGGCACTCTTAAGTTTATTTCTGTCATCCACAAGCCATCTTAGTCTCTCTGGAAAATCAAGCATTTCGGGCTGATCAGGTTCGGCATGAGTCAAGATTTCTTCTACTAGCTCAAAAATTGTATTATTTTGTTGCAATGAATTATGCAGCGATGCAACCATATTTTCATTTCGGGCCAACTCGTCTTTCGTAAGTTCAGCAGCTTCTAGTGCAGCTGACTTCTCCTGCAATTCACTTAAACATTTCTCAAGCTCACTGGATTTATCAGCCAGAGACATCTTTAGTGAATCTCTCTGCTGTACCAATGCCTTTCCTTTTGTCACAGCCATACTAAGCTTCTCTTTGGTATTAGCAGATTTCGCCTTTTCTTGCTCAAGTTCTACTTTAATATTTCCAAGCTCAGTCTTCAATGTCCCAATCACCGCCCTTTCCTTGTCAACCTCTTCAACCAGTTTCTGATTTCCATCTTCTAAATGAGACAGTTTTTCAACCAACTCTTGTTCCTTTCTCTTGAGCTCCAGAAACCCACCACGAACATCAACAAGTATGTTCCCATAGTCCCGCTCTCTAGTATCCAAGCCAACCTCAGAGAATGACTGCCCAAGTTGATAAATTTCAAAAAGAATCTGATTATACTTTTCAATCAAAAGCGCAGTGCTTTCTTCGATATATACTATTTTCCCACTTCTAGAATTATCCGATACTTGCTCTTGATTAACAACTGTTGCAAGAGAAGATATCATCCTATCTATCACATTATCAATATCACCATCCTTTTCAAGCTGAGCTTCTGATGAAACTTGCAGGCTCTCATTGGATAGCATTAATTGTGCAACCTTTTCATTTAGATTCTCTATCTCATGGTCCCTCGCAGATAGAAGTTCCTGAAGATTACTCATAGATTCTTCACTTTTCAGTCGCTCCTCTGAAGCGGTTTTCACAAACTCCAAACATTCATTAATCATCTCCCTCAACGGAACATCAGTCACTTCCCTAACTTCAGCTTCATTAGCCGATGAATGTTTACTATTGAGAACCTTCAGCTGACAATGAAGATCAAAGACTTCTTTGGCAACAATTTCTCTTTCTTCCTACACCAACCAAAATAAATAAATAAACAATTTTTTCTTTCTCATAAATAAATAAAATATAATCTGTGCTAACCAAAACTTGTCAATCATAAACCACACACCTGATATTCCTTCGCAACACTTTCTTTCTCAGCAACAGCCTTCTCCAACTTAAACCGCAACCGTTCCAGCTGCCCCTCTGAACCATTGTCCAATTCAACAAAATGAGCCTGTTGTTGATGCAGAATTCCACTTTCCTCCTCCTTTTCATAATCTTCACTTTCAGAAGCTACAGCTTCTTCTTCCTTTGGTTTACCATCAAATGTGATTAGCTCGTCGGGGCAATCGACAAACATGTCATCTCGTGCAGTATCATCTGTAGATTTTCCATCTTCAGGTTCTCCAAAAACTTCAACATGCGTTTCCTGCTTCACTCACTCCCATTTAATTAATTAATTAAAAATTAAAACTTTGTATTATCACCATTTTCATTACAACAGATTATTGAGAATATGTACCTGATCTTGATAATTATCAGAGTTTGATTCGGTATCCCCATTTGATTGGGTTCCCACGTGATGATCCGAAATCTGCTCTGCTACGTGATTATTCTCAGACATTTGGAACCGTTAACATTCAACTACTCCCTCCTAAACTAGATTCATTCGGATCTGCAATTTCGATTTTTTTTGTTTTTGAAATTTACATAACAACATGTATAAGCATTAAATTGAATTGATTACAAAATCAAATGTGAACAAATCGAGTCAATCTGAAATGAAGCAAACGAATCCGACAATAAGATTGAATTGGAAAAAAAATAAACGAAACCCTAAAAGGTAATTTGACTCAAAATCTGAAATAGCTACAGAGAGTAAGTGCAAAGCAAAGTAGTTAATGCGCACCTGTTAAGACCACGTAACGAAATTCGGATTGTAATAAACATAAAATAAAATAAGGACAATTTCTATTTTTTATTTTATTTTTATGCATGGATAATTTCTATTTTTATTTGTCTTTATAAAAATAAATTCTTAAATGGAAGCGTCATTAATTACTATTTGACTGAATTATTTATTCTTATGGATTTAAATGATTCTTCACATTAACAAAATATTAGATAATTATTTTTAATTTGAAAACTACGTAATAGAAATATAATATAGCTGATAGAATGATTATGATTCAACGACCTTAAATTATTATTATTATTATTATTATTTAGTTAGAATATTTATTGGTGCCACAAGTCACAACAGATTTTGAAACTGCAACTATACGGTAAAGTTGTGAGAATCGTTGTTGACCTTTCTACAGTTTTTTTCACAATGAAACGACATTATTTGGAAGAGATACGACGTCACTGTCGTTTGAAATTTGAAGTATTAGTTGGCCAAATCTAGCTGTATCTGCAATTCTGAATGCATCTATAATCTATAACTTGCCATCTATTTTTGCTAAACGGTATTGTCTTATCTTTAATGTGCTTCCATTGAATGGGAGTTACCGGTATGTCACACTTGTTGAATTTCAATTATTGGGAACTCATAAAAAATATACATATGGTTCATTTTGATCTATATCACGCTTGGAATATGTTAAATCTATTATCATTAGTATTGCATCCTCACCATCTCTTCTCATTAACGTACTGCATAGGATTTATATTTATTTATTTACTTGAAAACATAGGATTTATTTTTCACTATTTAGTATTTTAGCCGTTTTCAACAACTATATAGGATTTTGGTTTAAAAAAAATGATTATATAGGATTTTTCCTTGCTTAAAATCCAATATAGAACAAATTCTAATGTCCAAAAATTTGTACTTTTCACCCTAAGTTATGTTTATCATTTGAGTCTAATATAAGGGACTAATATATATATATATATAAATAAGTGTTGTAAATTCTAGAATATCAAATTTGATTTTTTCTTCGTTGAAAACTAATATGATGTAAACCCTCATATTGCAAAATTATACTTCCTAAAACAATTTAGGAAAGCAGATTAAAACTTTAAGTTGAAGTAAAAAAAAAGACTTAGTTGATTCCATGAAAATTAGGAAACAAAATCATATAGAAAGTCAACATATTTCTTATAAAACAAGTTGAACATTTTATCCTTACACGAAGACTAACAAATGCGTTGCAGTAATATTAGGGATCAAATTCAAATATTTTTTTTATAATTTTACAAGAGTGATTCAGCCAGTTCTTAGGTTTAAAGATCGCTATATATTTTCATTGAACGTCTTAAAAATTGAGATAATTCATAAAATATATGTCAAAAAAAAAAACAATAAAACTGTTTACTTCTTGTCAAAAATACAAATTGTGTACTAACTTTTATAACACCCATGTGATGCTAACAACTCACACAAAGTATATTAAATAAAGCTATGTTTGACAAGTCTAGTCAGACAGCTTATAAAAGATTAGACAACTTTATAAACTTGTTTGACCAATAATCTAATCACATGAATTAATCTTCTCAACATTAACAATCTGTTTCAACTTGGAAAACTTTAGCTAGCCATTAGAACTCAGACAAGAAATAATCCCAAGTTAATAGTAACAGCAATGTCTACAATAATGCATCAGCATCACAGGACTAACAAGAATGGTTTTCCAGGACTAAAATTCCTAGAAATTTCTCTTACAAGTGCTATGATGAAATCACCAGATTAATTTTTTTACCAGACTCTATTCACATTTGCGGTCCGGATTTTCCTATATGTACATATTTTCTTCTTCTTATTTAGTGAAAAAAAAATTAAAATTAAATCAAGTATTCATAATACATTAAGAAAAGTGCATCTGGATTATCTTTAGGAAGCTTGTTGATATAGAGGTAAAACCTTAACAAGTCCTCTTTAGAAACTGTTTCAGCATCAACAACATCTTCATCACAAGTTAATACCCATAGATCCTCCGAATTAACCCTCCTCAAGCTACCTCGGCAAAAGGGACACGACTCTGACTTTCTGTTCCTGCAAGTTAAATAAGTCCAGCACAAGATTGTCAAAACAATAAACTGATAAACCGTAGTGTATGTTTGTAATCATGACGAGTTTGATGAAATCACAGTGCCATTGTGGTTTTGTTGAATTCTAAAGTGTAGCTTATGGTACACCGTGTTTCTGCCAAATTCACTGTCGATGCAAGTTGACAATATAGGATATAAACAAAATGTGATTAATTACCATTTGCGGTAGCATTTGATGCACATGGCGTGACAACAATTAGGCAAAACCATTTTGGTGCAAGGCTCTAAGCAAATACCACATTCATCTTCTCTTTGCAAATCAACATTGGTTAGTTTCACACCTCCTTCAATTACTACTTTCTTGCCACAACTTGAACCTTCTAAGCTTGAGTTCCTTTCTTCACAACTCTCCAACTTGTCAAAGCTACCGTGAAGCCGCTGAAGAGATGGTAATATAACAGCTGAAAGGTCAAATTTTTCGATAATAATCAGTCAATGCAGCCATAAAAAATCATACATTTTAGGATAATGAAGAAAAAAAAGTGCTTTTTGCAAAGTTAAATTTATTCACACACCATAAAAGTCCTTAATGGTTGCTTTCCTTCCACGAGTAGAAATGTTTGATCTACCATCATTGGATTCCTATGTTAAAATAAGATAACATTAGCACCAACATAAAAGAAAGAACCAAGACAACACCAAATACCTAGAATTAAAAGCTAACAAAGAAATAAATGAAACCTTGTATATAAGTATGTGAAAGAGGTTGAGATAACTGTGCAAAAATCCTGCACAAGAACAATCCATCCATTGCAGAAATAATAGAAAAAGAGGAGCCAATTGATTGCAAACCAATTTCATTTGAATTAGAGTCCCTCCTCTTGTTCTAGGAATTGCAGCAGCCCTAAAAGCCACAAACTCATAATTCAAATTCAGATGAAAAAAACATAAATAAATAAAAAGCACGATCAAATTGATATAACCAAATTCCTATTAAGAGTAAGAAATTCAACGAACATGACTATAAGTTGTGATTATGTTTATGTTAAAAAAAATTAATTGACTTGAAGACAATTAATCAATAATTATCTGAAGATAGCCCTTTCTTTCATTTTTCAACCCCCAAAAACAAGTATCAGAAAAGTAAAGTTAAAAAATTGATGATAGAAAAAAGGGAAAAATTGAAACTTACAAAGAATTAGCGTGGTGTATGTCAGCTTCGAGTATTTGGAGGGAATCCTGATAAGGTAATCGAGAAAGGTAGTAAGGCATCATTGCCATGTTTGTCTTTACTTTGTGAAAAGCTGAAGCAGAGAATCAACTGCTTCACACAAACAAAAACACAGAGAGAGAAAGAACTGGAAAAACTACTCTTCCTCCTATTTATAGGACAAAGTTGAAGACTTTTTATCAACTGGGTGAAGGTGATCAAATTTTTTTGATGACCCTTTATTCTAATCTCAAACGAAAAGAAAAACCAAGAAAGGGGTGAGCAATTTTTTGATGAAGGGAAGGAAAAGAAGTAAGCTTTTGATTGTTTGTGTCACAAAGTTTGAACCTTTGGAGGTGATTGATTATTAAAGGGGTTATTATTATGATATGATAATATGATAAAATATGATATTTATTAGTATTATTATTATTTTAGGATGAAATGAGTGTGGTTGGGTTTTGGTTATAGGGTGTTGAGGTGGGTGAGGTAAGGAATGCCGTAACAAAAAAGATGCGTTGATAATAGTCAAAAAGAGTATTTATTATATAAAGATAATACCTACCACATTAGGGAATCATACGATATATAAATAAAAAGACAAGAGCTTGTGTTTGTAAGGATACTCTCCCCATATAATCTCTTTGGGAGTATGTAGGGGACGGAAAGACATTAGATTAGGAGGAGAAGAAAAGGTAACCGGTTTGGTAAGGATTTTTGGAGATGGTCAGGAACTATTTTTTGGAAAGGTGTATAGTTGTTGACGACAATTCTCTCAGGAGTATTAGAAAGTGTAACGCAAGAAGAAAAATGCATCTTGCATTTGAAAATAAAATCTTTTATATGATGGTTCCTCTAAAGAGAAGTGATATTAGCGATTAGGCAATGATCGATCAAGGAGGTGAATTCGGCTGCTACACACATGTATCAGGCCCGTGCAAGGGTGAATTCATCGTATACATCAGACCCATGACGTAATGGACTAAGGTCCCTTAAGAGACACTTAGGGGTCAGAATTCAGTTCAGTATAAGAACAAAATATACAGAAATCTTTTACATTATATGAGAAATAAATTTTTTAGAAAATAAAAAAATATATTTATGATTAATATATTTTAACTTTTAGAATATTTTAAAAGCATTAAAATAATTTAAAGAATTTATCCAAATTTTTTAAAATTCTCCTCCAATAGATTATTTTAGTTTCACAAATCAGATGGATTTTGTAAAATGAAAATAATAGACTCTGAAATCACCTCCACCCATGACCCTCTTTCTCGAAAATCCTCCTTCCTTCCACTTCCTTTAAAGTCATCCCCCCTAAACCTCAAATAAAGTTAGAATTCGTTTATTTTGTAATAATATTGTGTTTTATTTTTTAAAAGATTTGTTTATTTTTTCATGAGAGACTTTTGAAATGAGTTGTTGTCGTAGATAAAATTATATGTTAGTTAATAAAGATGTATTATAAAAATAATTTTGTAACATTTTTATTGTTATTATTTATTAGAAACTTTGACAATTATTTATTTAAAAAAATATTTTTTTATTAATAAATAAAATTCATACAAATTTAAAAAAATAAAAACATGAAATATTTTAAACAAACTCTAAACTAATTATATTTTAATGTCTTTTTTTTCCTTTAACTTTCTTTTCTTCATCGTACTATTGCCATTTTGTAATTGCATTTCCTATTCCCTATTTTATCCTATTTCAGTTTCACTTGTTTTTCAAATTTAAAATTTGTAACAATGTAACGATAATTTATATACGATATAAATTGAGACGTGCTACTGTTTTTTTCCAAAGAGAAGTAAACGAGATTCAAATATGCGGCCCCAACATTTATTTGAGCTCCAATTACAAGACAACTGTTTTCATTTTCTACTTTAGTGCTTGTTTGCTTTTACCTATCTCTGGAAATTGTCTACTAATAACTTCTAATATTAATTATATTCCTCTTTTGAATAGAAAATACATGAACTTATAATGTATTAAAAAAATAACAAGAATTGTAAAATGTGTTATTTAGAAAAAATGCAGTTATTTGATTGAATAAAAATGACAAAGTTAAAAATTAAGAGATTTGTTAATTTACCTTATTCATTAGTCGTAAATTAACAAAAAAATTTGTTACGGAATAAATTAACAAGTTATTGTTGATGTAAAATCTTAAATTAATGTTTTGAACATAATCAAATAAAATTAATTAATTTTTAATTATAATTTTAATTTGTATTGTTATTTAATTTATATTTTTGAGTGTGTTATTCGAAGATAGGTAATAATATATAACAACACAAAATTAGGTAAATACAAGATCATTTTGGTTTATAAAAACAGAAGTCTGAACAAAGATCATTCTGATTTTTTATAGCATTCAGACTAGTCAAACCAAGATCATTTTAGTTTGCCAAAGTATCAGCATTTTTTATACAAGATTATTCTGGACAATTTATTCTAAAAGTGAAATGAATCAATCCCATATTTTAAGTGAATTAAATATCAAGACAACTCAAAATCATGATCAAACACAAAAGATTAAAATAAGCAAAACATCAAGAACCATAACAATATCAATCTCCAGATTGATGGCATATGAAATAATTACGGCTAGGACAACAAGGATAAAGAGGACATTAGAAAGACAACTTGCGTACAAAGCAGAAAAACTGACACTAAACAATTGTCAAATGATTTCAGTCTAGTATTCACTCAAAACAGAAATGAAAAAATGTTCTGATTATAAAGATCAATCTGAACAATTAGATTATTTATTTTATTTATATATTAAAGTATTAAAAATTAATTAAGTAAAAAATTTAAATATATTATATCAATATTTTAAATTATTGTTGGATATAAGAAATAATTTTTAAATAATTTATTTAAGTATTTTAAATTTTAATTTATAGATAAAATAAAATAAATTGATTTTTTATATTTTAATATATAAATAAAATAAATATTTAATAAATTTAAATATTCTTAAAAAATTTATTTTTAATTTTAAATATTTTAATATATAAATAAAATAAAATAAATTAATTTTTAATATTTTATCAAACTCACAAATGTCATTGCCATAATCAAAAGACAAGTTCTACGGTATAATAAATTTTTTTATTATTGGTACTATGAATTTTTTTATCAATAATTTTCTTTAATTTATGTACGTATACGTTACTATAATATCTATTAAAATTGATAACATTAAGAGTTTCGTACATAAATGACATATCATTCAACTATTGATAATTTAATTTTGATAATACGAGAACATATTAATTTTTTAATGTACCGTAGAAGTTTCTTAATAAAAAATAGTGAGACAACAAAAAAAAATTTAAGAATTAAATAACAAAAAGACCAAAAAATCGATTAAAAAAAACTAAAAATTTATTTTTAAAAAAATAAAAAAAATGGAAAATGCATGCATTTAAACATATTTTAAATCTTCTCAACTTAGCGAAGAAATGGAGGAGAAAAGTGTTGCATTCCATCGTTACGGTACCCCTGTTGCATATGCATTCATGTCAATAATATTTGAGAGATTATTTTTTTGAAAATAAAAAAGAATATCTACTATTAATGAAAAATTACATTAACATTTAATGAGAACTCACTACTTTGCTATATCACTTGATATTTTTATGGTTATTTTAAAATTGACCAATTGATATGAATATATATAATATAATGGAATGAGTTAAACTCCCAAAATTCAAATCTACGGTGAGAGAAGTACCATCGTTTTGTTTCTTGTTACGTTGAATAAACATCCAATCGTTTGATAGAAAACAAATGAACATGCAAACTAAAAATATTCCATGGTCAAGGACAAGGAGGAGTTGCAGAGATCCAGTCAAGTTGAAGTTTAAACAAATCTTCAGATTAATATTTTTGAAACATATATAAAAATATTTAATATGTATCCTATCCTTCTTTTTTTTTAAAAACATGTATCTTATCTTCATTTCTTTTTGTAAAGCACGCACGGGTTGACTTGCAAGGAAACTATATTTTATTTTCTAGAAGATGAACTGTGCCATCAATTATTATTTCATTTTGAGATGCCGCCGGTTAGGTTTGTTGATAATTGATGTACAATCCATTAAAATACGGAATCTAGCGTTGAAATTTTATGGATTAATGCAGTGATGACTAGACGTTATACTAATATTCACAGATTTTCAAATGAACGATAATTCTGTTCTGGCTGCTGCTTCTTCTTCCTTGAGGAAAAAGTTGTACCTAACATATGCTCAATTAATCAGACACCAATTAAGAGACATAACTTTACCTACGTAACTATGAGAGCTCATCTGACGTAATTAAACAAGTCATTGGTCCAAAATCCGACGTAACTTTACCAACACAATAAAACATAAGTCATTGGTTCAGATTGACCAATCTGGACACATATTACGTCGGATTACATCTTGATTGAAACAATTTTTCACCCCGAACTCTGAATTATTAAGGCTTCACTCCCCTAAAAGGCCAAATCGTTAAAAAGAAAAATATATTTATCGTTTGTAGTTTTTTTACTCAAAATCTGTTTTAATTTGATACTGATTAGTTTGTAATCACTTATAAGATTGAACTATCATAAACGGGATACTTGTTACTGATGGAAGAAAGAGATTAGATTTGAACCAAATATATACATATACATATATATATAGTTCAGAATTTATTTCAGTTTTTTCATTTCTCAATTTTCTCCCAATTATCTGTTGGGCTTACATGTTTCTCAGCACTCTTGCAACAAGAGAGGGTACTTCTCTTTAACAAATAACCAAAGCAAATTAAAGAACTCTTTAATCTTGTCACTAGTCAATGAGTGTCACTATGTTGTAAATATAAACATATTTAATAGTATATGAGGATGGACAAAAATAGTGGTAAATAATGTACAAAACCCACCTAAATAAGGTCTTATTATGTAGGTAGGTGCCTTGATATTAATAAGAAGAAATTAAAAGAGAAAATTATCTTGCTGATGGAAGGCAACCATTTGACAAATCAGGGCTCTCAATTTCAAGAAAGCTTGTAAGCAAAGTTTTCCTTGAAGATTGTGGTTTGGAATCACCTGAGGATGATATTTTTAGCTGATTTTCTGTTCCTTTTTCTATCTTGGAAGCATCTTGTATAGCCAAAATCACTTCTTGCATCCTTGGCCTTGAAGCACCATGTGACTCTACACATTGCATGGCAATTTCAGCAACCCTCCAAATTGACTCAGTTTTGACATTTCCAATTAGCAAAGGATCTATAATGCTAATTATATCGCCTTTACGAATTAAGGATCTTGCCTGCAAAAACACTTAAGACTTGTAACTGAAAGTATGATATTGTACGTGTTCAAGTTGCTTCAGCTTCTAGTTAGGCAACATATATTCACACCATGTTTGGATAAACAACTTAACTAAACACTTATAGCATAAACTCTTATCATATAAGTACTTATGTATAAGTTATTTCTATAACAAAATATAAAATAATGTTAAACTGTTTTCATATAAGCTACAGGCTAAATTTTTAAGCTATCATGGATAACTTACGGAAATAAGTTGATGATATGTTATAAAGTTGATTTCATAAGCTCTCTCAAATGGTCTCACGAGTGCTTATGTCAGTAGATAAGTTCAAATAAGCCAAAAAACCAAACCTTGATTATACTTTTTCAATTTTGGATAGTTTAAAGGCAAATGTCAACATACCCAATGAACTATATTCACTTCTGGACCATAATCTTCTGGTGATACCGGCTTCTTTCCAGATATCAGTTCCAACAGAACAACTCCAAAACTATATACATCACTCTTTTCAGTCAATTGCTGATTTGCATAGTACCTGTTAATGTGATAAAAAAGAATTTGAGCTCAACATGTTTAGGAAAAGTGTTGTTGTTGGTGATGGAAAGATGAGGCTAATGTCTTACTCAGGATCCAAGTAGCCTACAGTTCCCCTTGCAACACTTGATATATGCGTTAAATCTTCTTCGGCTAGTCTCGAGAGTCCGAAGTCTGACACTTTTGCTCTCATATTGATGTCTAGGAGAATGTTGCTTGTCTTTACGTCTCTATGAATGATACTAGGATTGCATCCTGTATGTAAGTATTCAAGACCTACAGAAATAGAAATATGTTCTATAATTAAAAATTTGATATACTAAAAGTTACTTGTGGACCAAGAAATTAATCGATGTCGTTGACCAACCTTTGGCAGAATCTTCTGCAATTCGAAGACGAGTTATCCAGTCTAATTGCTTCTGACTCGAACAATCTGTCAAGACATTGGAATTTAAATCATGGTATAATTTTTAATACTAAGTACATAGATGAATACAAGGGTGTGAAATTAAACCATGAATGTGATCCCTTAGAGTTCCATTGTGCATATACTCATAAACCAGAATATGTTGATATTCTTCTTCACAATATCCAATGAGAGGAACCAAGTTTCTGTGATGAATTCTTGATAAGAGGGCTACCTGCATTCGCAAAACAACAGTGAATGAGGTGAAATTAAGATTTAGTCATACTCTTTTAGTTCCTATTAGCTGCATAGAATTAATGCTAATACTAATAAAATTCAAAGAATGCAAATCATTTGATCTAACCGCAGGTAAAACTTTATATTAGGACACTGATAGACTGATTGTCAGAACCAATTCTCAATGAGGTCTCAATTATGAAAATTATACCTCAGTTACAAATTGGTGGTTACCATGGCTGGATGGATCGGTCATAGTCTTAACTGCGATCTCTTTTCCGTCTTTCATTTTCCCATAATAGACAGATCCAAAGCTTCCTTTTCCGATTTTCTTTGAAAAATTATTTGTTGCTTCTTTCAATTCCGAGAGAGCAATATAGTATGCAGTACCTTCATCCATTAAATTCCCACCCCGACCGAAAGAGTATCCGGTTGGTTTAGTACCACTACGTCCTGAAATACCTGCACGAAAAAATAACACTTCAATGATAGAACCTTATATTTGTCAAGCTAAAAAATATTAGATTTGACTTGGTTAACTAACCTTTTTCATCCCTTTTCTTTTGAGAAGCCTTTTTTCTCAGGTTATGCAATAACACCAAACTTGCTAAGAACAAGACTAATAGAATCAATAGTACTCCAATAGAAATTCCTATTATCGACTTAAAATGCTTTTTGTTCTTTCTATGCAGTCCAGGGTTATCATCATAGCTGGAAGAGAAAATAAATGTCTGTCACTTCAATCGAGATACTAAACTAGTCGGAAAAAAATCATTTTCCTATTATATTCAAACACCAAAGTTATTCTAAATTCATGTTCAATGAGTCTTTAGCATCTGCATTTAAATTGATCTGCTATTCGAAAGATTATGCTTTTGCTGAGCTTACTTACATGAATGTGATTTTTCTAGATAATAATCCTGCTGGTATTTCCCCTGTAAACGAGTTATTCTGTATGAGCCTGTCATAGATACATTCATAAATATCAGAGGGGAAACATTTATTTTCTGTTGGAGAAATTTGGCGCTAACAACAAAAAATGCTACAAGTTGTTCTGAAAGAAGATATGAAAAACATTGATGAGTAAATGATACATACAATGCTTGTAAACTTGGCAAACTACCAAGGTAAGACGGTAGCGGACCGCTCAATTTGTTGTTCTCTAGATGTCTGCATAACATTATCCAAAAACAAAAAAAGAAAAATAGAGAAAAAATAAAAAAGAATGTTTTCCAAGAATTCCACCATGAAACCTTCACATGTGAAACTAAAGAACTTACACAATTTTTAGATTGATAAGATTGCTCAGGTCTGGTAGTTGCCCTGTAAGCAAGTTTCCATCTAACCACCTAAGAAAACAATAATGAATTACAAAAGAAACTAACATTAAAAAATATAAATGAAAGTATTTTTGTTTTGAAGCATGTTTTACTTACAATTCTGTCAAGGCTTCCATGTTGTTGAGCTCTGGTGGAATTTCACCGGTCATGTTCCTTCTTGACAAGTTTCTAGTACAAGTTATTGCAATTAGTAAAAACATGTACTACTTTAACTTCAAGAAAACTATTTACCATGGCAAAACGTTATGTTGCTATGTGAACAATAGAAACATTTGACTACAATTTTCCATCATGGTAATGACTTATTTTGTCTCGAATATAAAACTATATCGGTATCTCACACTCTATAGTATTAACTTAGGAAATACAAATTCTGTTTTTAAAAACAGCTGCCATAATTCATGAACTCACTAGACTAGAAGTTAACATGAAATGGAAGTGTCAACAAAAAGGTATAGAGACTTTACATTGTTGTAATTCTTGGAGGTGTAGTGGTACTACAATTCACCCACTCCCAAGGAGTTGGAACGCAAGGATCGCCTTCGTTCTTTGGGACAATTTCGTCAGACAAGGAGGCAAATGCATTTACAATGTTTGCTGTAAAAGAAAAGCATATGGTTAGCAATATGTTTATTTGATACAATATTCCCGACCCGAAGGTGTAACTAGTTGTATGGATTGGGACGCTAAAGGAGTATTAAGAAAGAGGTTTAGGGTTCGACCTTTGCTGCTAACAAATTTTCCATTCCTAACAAACTAACCACTAACATTTGCCTATAAAATATATTATAGATTTTAAGTCAAATGAATTGATCTTTGATATAATTACTCAAAACATCTATTTTCCCCAAATACATATTGATATTTAAGAACTTACAATCTTGCTTGAATGTCTTTGAAGCAATTTCTTGGTATTTGCTTATTTCCATTGCATTTAGCAGAGGTCCTCTATTCGAATCGCGGGTCTTGACAAAGGAGAAGGAAAGAACAAATTCAAGACTCACATTCATGTAACTTGGTTCATAAAGAGTGTAGCTACCATTAGCATTCTCAGCTATATTCACCACTGCATTGCTATAGTCAGCTATATAAGGTTGTTCCAATTTGAATTTCCTAGTCTCATTCTGACTCAGATCTTCAATCTCTGCTAAATATGCATAAGCTCTAGCATTCCCAGGAAAGTCTTCTAAGTTCAGTCTGTAGCTAAGTACTCCTTTTGTGCCAACAACTGCAGTTTGCATCACTTTAATTGGTGGATATTCTCTTGTCTCTATTTCTATGTTACTTGTTGTGTTAATTCTTTCTGTGCCTGGGGCCACCCCAACAAGAAAATTTTGTCTTTTCACAAGATCAGACTCCCATATTCTATCATATGGGTCCTCTGGATACCTGATAAACATTAGATACATAAATCAAGCTCAAAGCACCAAATAAATTTAGAAATCTCCACTTATGAGCCAAAAACTATGGCAGATGTTAAAAAAAAAAGAGTAAATCACCAATTTAGTCTATGAAATTCTAGGGCAATATCAACTTGGTCTCTAAAATAATGAAATTTCAAAATGATATCTGAATTTGACAATCACATTAGTCTCTGCCTGACAATTTTTGTTGACTAAATTGATTGATCCATAATGACTAATATACCACAATAACCAAGCCTGATCCTACTAAGTCGAGTCGGCTGCATAGATCAAACGGCGTCATAATGTTCTATCATATATCAATATCTCTATCAAACTCATTAATCTCTAGGTCTTTCTTAATAGTTTCTTATAGATTTTGTAGGTCTTCCTCTCCCTCTAGCGATTTGACTACCCTCCATTTGATCTATCTCCCTTACTACAGAATCTACAGGTTTCCTCTCCACATGCCCAAACCACCTAAGCCAAGTTTCCACCATCATATCGAAGATTTTCAATTGTAGTGACTATTTGAAAATACTAAGAATTTCAATGACAAAATTGACATCGCCCTACAAATTCATAGACAAAATTGACATTCATCAAAGAAAAATAGTATAAGGGCAAACTACCAGACCTGACAGCATCCTCAGTTGGAGCACCAAAGTTAATTCTTGCAGCTACTTTCAAGAAGAAATCATCCTCATAATCAGTGGCATACATAGAAAGATTCAAAGGCCTAAGCTCAAGGGTAGATATGAAAGGAGAGCCAGTGGTAGCACAGCACATGCAAACGTCAACAGAATTTGAAGGTGCCCTAAAAATCATTTCTTTAACATATATTCTTGAGTCCTCATTAATTGAAACAGTAGCCCATTTAGTTGCATCCAAGTAAAGTTGAAACTGAGGGTATGTATCTCCATTTTCCAAACTTCCATACTGAAAAGTTGCTCTGACCAAATACCTTCTTCTCTCCTCAGTCTCAAGTGTGTAACAATATTTTCTGCTATCTGTTGGAAAATCTCTCCTTTTCTGATACTGAACCTTGTTTCCATTAGGGTTTTGCACTTCCACTTTCTCTCCATGTTGCATAATCTCAGAATCTGAAATCCATTTAAGCCCTGTGCTTATGTCAGTGTAATTACTTCTTGTTCCTCCACAATCAATGCTGATAAATTCTGCATCTCAAAAAAAACAATAAATAATCTCACAGATTTAATTAGAACCCTATTATCATGGTTCTGTTTTTTTCATGACATGATTTTCACAGAATAAAAATATTCTACTTAGGACTTATGTGTTGATAAAAATTAGTCTAGGTTGGCATGCATGGTTTTTTTGAAATGAAATTGAATTCAAAAACCAAACCAACTTTATGAGTTGTTGAATACTAAATTAAAGATACAATACATTATACATTTATACATACCTTGAAGTTGGCAAGCAGCACATGATATTAACAGAAGAAGTGTGAGCAGAAAGAGAGAAAATAAAGCCATTGAAGTTATTAGGAAGATAACAAACTAATAATTTTGCATCAAATAATTTTGGTTGATTGAAAAAATTATTTGCTTGTTGGAGATCAGCAGCATCTCAAAACCAGCTTTCTCCCACTTATTTATTATCAACTTTTGCTTTTCCAATTGATAGCTCTTTTTGATGGTTCATTCATGTTACTACTACCTTTCTTTATCTGATTATTGGAATCTTCTTTTTCTTTAAGAAAAATAGGATTTCATGTTCTCCTTTTCCTTTTCTCTTTACTATTTTAAAAAAGAGCCACACACAAGGCACAAGTTTAATAATGAATTAAATTAGTGGTAACATATTAGCACAATTATTTGTTTTGACTGTAATAAATCCCCAACAAATTTTGTACCAAAAACAAAAATGATATCCCCAACATATTAAAGACAAGTAAAATTGAGGATAGTAACCTGTCTCGTAGCTATAGGACAAAATATGGTCTGAACCAAGGATTTGGTCTCCTTTCTTTGTTGTTAAGCATTGATAATTACTAGAAGTAATTTTTATATGAGTGAAAATTTATTGAGTTGAGTTTTAGAGACTTACTACTTATGCAACTTACGGTTTATTAAACACGTTTATAAAGATACATGAATTATTAAGTCCTCGATTCGGCAGCTAAATTTCAACTTGTCATCACAGTTTTCATTCATTGAGTTTTTCACATATTAAAAAATTGATTTTGAACGTTACTTTTATATTAAATTGTCTATGGTAAATACATATATTTACTATTAACTTTCTACATTCTAAAATATATTAGTAGTATTAATTAATGTTAGATTTGAAAAGGAAAAAAAATGCATCTAGTAATTTGCATAGGAATTCTTATTTATGGACAAACTTTTTTTTCAATAGAGACATAATATTAATGAGTATAAAGTCTTATCTATGTGAGAACATGTTGAACAAAGAAGATAAAACAAACCTAAGATGAGAAGAGAGATAAATAAATTATGGTACTTTAATAATAATGTAACTAAAGGTGCAACTTTATACTTTTATGTTGTATTTCTGCTTTTTGAAGTTTGAAAAAGTATGCAGATATTGTGCGGTCCCCTCTCAAATCTCCATGCAATTAATTCGGTGGTCCAATACGCACATATTCACTTTGTCTTCTTCATTTGCAATTTGGACCTTCTTATGTTTGGTATTTCGGTGGATTCCACAAAAATAGGAAACTCATGTAATTTTTAAAAGCAGTAAGCTGTATCTTCTATTAATTAAGTTTTTATATTTTTCTTCTCTTAATGTTATTAATTTATGAAAGTAGTTTATTTTGAAATCAAATTATTTTAGTCACTTTCTTAAATTTTTAATTTTATAAAGATGATATAATACATTTTAAATGATATGATATATAATACGATAATATTAAATTATCTATATTCATAAAATTACAATAAAATTCTCTACAAATTTTAGTGTCAACTTATGAAATTATTTGTTTTTTTAATTTAATTAATAACATATAAATAATTAATGTATCTAGATGATTCTACACCATGAAATCGTATGTCACATTATTTAAAAAATATCAAATCATTGTTTTTTTTAGTTAAAAAGTCATATTTTAAAATATTAATTTAGAGGAGTTTTTTTTTGTAATAGAGGAGTTTTTATTTCATACATATTTAATCATTTCTAAAAAATATAATAATTATTTATTAAATTATTCTAATTTATTATTGATGTATTTATTATTACCGTAAATGTCAATTAAAATATATTAAATTTAAGGATTGGACACGTAGTATTAATTATTAGAGGATATGCTTAAAAAAAATATAAGCAATATCACATTAAAAATAAAATATGATAATTATTTTAGGACAACTTCAGTTTACAAATAAGTCCATTATTTTAAAAGTATTTTGTGAGAGCATCAAAATTTTAAGTAACTAAAAAAAAAAATAATAATGTTACGACTATATTGTTATGAACAAAATAGCACGTGAAATTAATAAACTCTTTCTATTTTGTCTTGAAGTTGTAATCGGTTGTTTTTACATTATAATTGTTGGAGCAGCATGTGGTGGAGTTCTATAAGATGATATATTATTCAAATGGTCATGCGGGTACAAATCTAAGTACTATATGGACGTTTCCTTTGATCAATGAATAATGTGATATACATCATATCATATCAGAGTTAGTGTTATAATTCACGGAGTACGCTAAGCATTTTCTAGTACATGAATATCCATCAAAAAAATTCATAACTCAGTGGGACATTTTAGAAAACTCCACGTCGATTTTGTCTCGTATTGTTGTGACACCCAGTAGGACTAATCATGTCAATCCAAGTCTCATTCTTCTGTTCCCATCTAGAGTTACTCAATTGAGCCCCATAGCTCTTTGCAATATTGATTATGTGTTTTTTTTAAAAAGATGCCGTGCATTTCTAAGATTGTAATTTATTAATTTGAGATGTATTTTCTGTATAATTTTTTTAAAAATAATGTATTATTATTGTTTTGATTTTATGTAGATAATATTAAAAAGACCTAAAGATAATTTTTTAAGAATTTAATTCATATATATTATCGATGTAAATAATTTTTACACTAATAATATATAATAATTAAACTCATTTTTTGATAACAAATATTTATCTCGTGTATGATTTTAATAATAAATTATAAGAACTTATAAATATTCTCATTTTTATTTAAAAGATGTGGAAAAAAAATCAAATATGTGTTATTTTTTATGTGTTTTTTATATATTTATCTGGGATAAATATTTGTCTTATATTTTTTTTAAGTATTAATGATAAATATTTGTTCTGTATTTTTTTTAATATTGATCAGTGACAAATATATGTCTCGTGTTTTTTTATGTATGAATGAAAAATATTTGTCATGTAATTTTTTTATATTTATCAGTAACAAATATTTATCTCGTATTTTTTCTTCTTAGAAACAAATATTTTTTCCGTATTATTTTATAATTATCAATGATAAATATTTATTTTGTGTTTTTTTAATATTTATCAGTGACAAATATTTGTCTCATATTTTTTTATATTTTATCATTGATAAAAATTTGTCCTATATTATTTTTTATATTTATCAATGAAAATATTTGTCTCATGTTGTTTTTGTGTATCAATAATACTTTTTCAATGTTTTTTTATATTTATCAACGAAAAATGTGTGTCCCCTATTTTTTAATGCATCGGTAACATATATTTGCTCCATAATTTTATATATTTTATCATTGATAAATATTTATCTCATAATTTTTTATATTTATCAGTGACAAATATGTATCATGTATATTTAATGCATAAATTTTTATTTTATGTTTTCTTATATTTAACAGCGATAAATATTGAACTCATGTTTTTTGTATATTTATGAGTAAGAAATAAGTGTCTTGTATTTTTGTATGTATCAATACAAAATATATTTTTCGTGTTTTTCTATATTTATCAGTAAAAAATATTTATTTCTTTTTTTTTATAATTACTTATTAACATTTTTTTGTCTCATGTATA
>JBBPBO010000004.1:64437124-64485458 GCA_037974295.1 Cicer cuneatum | reverse complement strand
TTTTACATATTTTTTTCATCTATCTTTTTTTTTTTTAATTTCAGAGAAATATAGATAAAAAAATAAGATATTTATTTTGGCTTTATCTGTATATTTTGTTTTTTTATATGTAATTTTGAATTTTTTGTTGATATTTTTTTCATTTGGTGAGATAAAATGAAATTGAATTTGAGAAGGTGAAGAAATGAAGATTAGAAAAATAAATGTTTGTTAAAGATTGAATGAAGGGGAAAAGAAGTAAAGCAAAAAAAGATAAATGTTTGTTATTTACAAAACTGAAGAAATAACTATAATATATTGCAGTTAATGAAACTGAATAAAATATCAAAACACCTAAAGTTTGATTAAACAAATATTTGTGTAAGAAAAACATCTAATTACTTGTGTTCTTTTTCTTGTTTGTTGTGCGGTGAATAACCTTTGTTAACTTTTATGAAAAAAATAAAATATATATCATTAGTTAAGAAAAATGAAATTTAGAGAGAAAATGAAAGAGAAGATAAAAGAATAATCGAATGAGAGAAAGAAGAAAACTTAAAACTTATAAAATTTAAAATTATAAACAGAGGGGGAAGTGAAAAAAAAAAACAAATAAAGTTGTTACAAGATATTTAAAAATTAATTGAATTGAAACGAAAAAACAAAGGAAATTGTTACCAGGTATGTAGATATTAATTGAATTTGTGAAAATATAATTCACATTGTAGTTGTGAAGTTGAGTATCACATGAAAATATACAATGGCTCAGGGGATGGAATTTACACAAATGTCCTTAAGCATTTATATGTCTCATTGCGTTACATGATTAGCTTTCGTTTTTTGTTTTCTAAAAAATTCAAATTGTAAAACGTTACTTTAGTCATTTTATGTATTATCAATCCTTATTGGTGGATATAATTGACAAATGAAGAAAAAGACAGCAAAGTCCTTGAATATGATGAGGTATTAAAAAAAATAGAATATGGCAAAATGATAATATTATAGGTAATTAGTTATCTTAAGTTTATATTAGATATAAAATTGATTCGTTGACTAAATGAATAGAGTGATAAAAAAGTCGCAAATTTAATTTATACTCTTGATAAAATAATGACAATATTAAATATTAATTTAAATGTGTACATTTGTAAATTATAGATATTTGTACCTCCTTATATTGAACATTTGCTCATTAACCATTAATGAAATGAATTAAATTGCTTTTCCTAAAAATAAAATATTTGTATCTTGTGGGCTTCGGTCCTCTATAACTTAAAAAAATGTATTTTGTCATATTTTAATGATAAATAATTTATATATATTTGTATTTAAATCTTAATTCAATTGACAAATATGAAATTATTAGATTAAATGTCTTGTTCTGGTTCGAATTTGAGACCTCATAGTTGTATGTAAATTTATGGTGATATTTATCATCTTTTATACGAATCAATTTTTCTTTTATATATATTTCTATACATTGGATCTTGCATCTTTAAACTTCAAAATTATCTTAGGTTAACCCTATACGACTCTAAAAATATATTTATGTTATGTGATGATAACTTGACTCAACTCTTTCAAACCTAAACTATGAGATTGAAAAATTAAAACCTCAATAATTTCATGTAATAATTTGTTTTTCCTATAGATAGATGTAATGATTAATTAACGAGTAGTGTGTTATTTTTTCTACATGTTTTTTTTCTAATTTTTTTTCAACTTAACCTATTTTTGATATAAGAAAAAACGATTGATCAACAGAAGAAAGTTTTACCCCATATCTTCCAGATTATACTTATACCCCCCCCCACAAACTTAAGGAAAAGACGTTTTTTTCCTTCTATAAAGCATAAAATTTGAAAATTTTACCATTCCATCATTTTTAGTTTTCCGGAAAAAGTGAGTGAGTTTTTGGCAAATCTACCGGAAAAAGCATCCGAACATCACGCGAGGAAGGTACTTCTTAATCATCTATGATGCATTCTCCAAAGAGGATTCGACCGACAGCGTCGACGAGGAAAAGATGACGAATGATAGTAGAAGAAGATGGCGAGGGAGACCAGGATCATACGGTTATCCTGGAGGCTGATGTTACTATGCATCAGCAGGAGGACCCTCCTGTAGTACATGAGGAGGAGGAGAAAGAGCATATGGAGGAGGGACATGATGGACCTCAGGGGACGCAGTATCCTGGAGGACCATGTGATTTGTCCGTCCTTACTCGATACGATCAGCATGTTTCAGCTAGAATATGGTTTGGTCAGGTATATATATTAAATTAATTATTAATTATGGTGCATTAAAAATATTTTAATTAATTATTATTTTTGTTCTATATTTAATTTTAATGTCATATATTTTCTTTGTATACAGGAGCGACCAATGCTGAAAATTGTTGCGCATGGGAAAAAGCTGCAACAATTTGCGCCGCAGGTATTCCTGCGAGTCATCGAGAACTGGGTGAACTTGTCGGTATTGGCCCCATTACAACGGGGTAGTTTGAAGACGATTGACAACAACCTGATTTTTGTATTTGTGGAAAGATGGCATTTTGAGACATCGTCATTTCACATGCCATTCGGTGAAATGACGGTTACTTTGGATGATGTTGCCAATCTTCTTGGATTGCCTTTCAGGGGTCAGTTCTACACTCCCCCTGATGTAGATAGAGCAATGACATGTCATCTTGCCATTACTTTATTAGGAGTGCTTGCGAAAGAGATCTGGGAGGAGACTAGAAAGACCAGAGGGGCGCACTACTGGATTTGTAACACCCCGAGTTTAAAACACAGCGCATGTGTATTTTTTTTAACCAAAATAAAATAAAAGGATCTTCCAATTTAATTCAGAATGATTAAAATCAATTTGAATTAAATATCATTCGACATCGTAATCCAAAATAGAAAAGTAATTAAATAATTACATCACGATCAATCGAGTAAGATATTTTTGGGAAATTGATCTTTAAAATATATTAAAATAAAGATACATCAAAATTGTATCCTGGACCCACCAAATATTTATCAGAGTGCGGAAAAGTTTAGCAAAAAAGTTATACAATTATCCCAAAATAAGTATTTACATTTCCCAAGCTCAAGGCCCTATACAAAAAGTCTAGTCTGATCATACACTAAGCTACAGTAGCACGGTTTCCACCGCATCATCTACAAGTCTTGTCTTCACCCAGCTGTCCATCCCTCGGCGTTGTCCACAATTACGCCATACGTGAAGATCAAGGAAAATTAACGACGTTTCTGTCGTTAGTGTGACCGTCGGGGGTACGGGTTTGAATATCATCTGAGGGCAAAACCCAATTTTCCACAATAATTGTAAAGGGTCACCGACCGAAATTAACAAATACCACATAACATTTATGTCAACAATAACAAGAATATTCATGGCATGTTATATAACAATGATGATAAATAAGGATGCTCATTTTGAAATTTCATGACATGTATGCCTTTTCAAACATCAACCAATTTAATATAAAAATCAAGTTGTAAGTACAAAAATCAATTCAACAATCACACCAATTCATCAGAAATTCAAGATTTCCTAAAGTACTTACACACGTTGATTTTCACCCGTCAACACATATCCAAATCATGACTCACCGGTCAACAACCTCATGCAATATGTATATACTCATATACTCAACTTCTTGGAATTACCAAGGTGCAGTCGCTTAACAGACAAGCACAATTTATAAATATTTGACTTTAATGGCCAACAAGACCATGGTGCAATCGCTCAACAGATCAGCACCAGTGCAGTCGCTTAACAGACCAGCACTCGTGCAGTCGTTCAACAGACCAGCACTCGTGCAGTCGCTCAACAGACCATCACGTTTGACATATAACAAGGTACAGTCGCTCAACAGACCAGTACCAGTGCAATCGCTCAACAGATCAGCACGTTTACGTATACCAAGGTACAATCGCTCACAGACCAGTACCAGTGCAATCGCTCAACAGATCAGCACTCGTGCAATCGCTCAACAGACCAGCACGTTTTACGTATTACTTTGTGGTCCATCGCGGTTACCACCTGACTATGCAATGCATGGACATGCAGTGTTTTCTCTTCACTGAACAGAATGCAAATGCCATCTTAAAGTTCAGCCATTCCAACACCACCTAAAAATCATCTCAAAACTATCTCAACAATTTCATTTTTATTGCATTAATAAAGAATTTAAGAATCTCATTATTACCACCTCAAACCATCTCAAAAATTCCTTTTTAATTCATCACAAACCTTCCCAATGTTCCCCAACACTTTGGGTTTATAAAACAATGTTTAAAACTGGAATTCTTGAAAGAAAACAATCTGTATTCGAATACAACTTCCTTGTATTCGAATATAGAGGCAAAAATAGTGAAAAATCAGCATTCTGTATTCGAATACGAGGTTGTCGTAGCCGAATACATATGCGAAGTCAGTGGCAAAAATTGCAAATCTGTATTCGAATACAGAGGGTCGTATTCGAATACAAGTTCAAAACATTGAATAAAAACAGAACTCTGAAGGCATGTATTCGAATACACCAATGCTGTATTCAAATACACCTTCGAATGCAGTGATATTTTCCAGAACTTCAACACGTTTTTACATTCTTCTCTTTGAAAAACCAACACAACCCAAAACACAATCACCATTCTTTGAAACCACAAACTCAGAACATTTTTCATCAATAACAGATTTTCCAGAAAACACTTCCACCCCTTTTAAATCCTTTTCTTTTGAAAACCATCATCAACCCCAGATTAACCTCACAATTTACTTTAATCACCAAAACATAAAGTCAACCACAAAACAGTACGACACAAACCAACTCATGCAATTGGATCATCCCCAAAACAACATCAAACCAAACATCATCAACACAACACAATGATTTCTTGCTCAATAACAACAAACAAAACATCATCAACACAACAACACAATAACTTCCTTCACAGCAACAACAGAAACATCAATATCACAGTAACAACAACAATAGCAGCTTGATTTCCAAAACATAACATCATGTTTTCACAAGCATAATCCAATAATCATCCATCACACAAGCATTTACAGCCCTAAATGCAATCTAGAAAGTTAGAAGGTGCCCCTTACCTTAATTACGTTCTCTTAGCTCGTTTTCGCTTATGCGACAAAAGTCGGCGAAACTCCCATTCGCCGCTATAAAAATTAGTTCACTAGCACCGTAATGATGAGAGGAATAACTTTCGTACTTGACACTTTCTGTTTCGACACTTCAATTTCCAAGTAATATGCCTTTTGAGCAAGTTCTTTTTCTCCACCAACACAAAAATCAGAAGGAGAGGATAAAGCAGAAAAACTAGCACAGCAGAGGAAGGAAGAAAATGTTTCTCACATATATATATATATATATATATATATATATAACTGGCACAGCAGAGGGCATATGCCACCTCACCCAAAATAGTATTATAATATTGCTTGACCTTCAATTACTTAACCACTCTCGTCGTAATTAGTAGATAACATCTTAATTAACTGCCCGATAATTTAATTACTCGTAATTAAATTAATTCATCCATCATCCAATAATTTTAATTCAACCTCCAAAAATAAATATTTATATATATATATATTTACACAAAACATACATATATTAAATATTTTACAATTATTCCCAAATACACTTAAAATTAAATCTGTAATTTAATTTTAAATTTAAGGGTCTTACAGGATTGGTTGAAGGAGGTATTCGTGAGGCAGTGCCAAGCAGAGAGATTTGACTGTGCTTATAGGGCGTATCTGCTGAATTTAGTATGAAGTACTATTTTCACAGATAAGAGTCATACTCTTATTGATGCGAAGTACCTCCCTTTATTCATAGATTTGGACGATACAGATGCATACGCCTGGGGTACTAGTGCACTCGTAGTCCTTTATGACTACTTCTTGGATGTCTGCCGTTATGCCGTCAAACAGTTAGGTGGTTATATGTCACTACTACATGTATTAAATATTTTAATTATTTTTAAATTATTAATTTGTATGTTTATCATTAATTTATTTAATTTTATTTGCAACAGTGCTGGATATACGAATATTTTTCAAATATTTGTAATAGAGGTGACCAGGGTGCTGATCTTGAATGCTTTGCTCGGATGAATAGATGGAGCTACAAACAAGGCAAGCACAAGATCCCTGAGTATAGATATATGATTGATGCACTGACACCTGCTGAAGTTATATGGAGACCATGGGAGAATCATAGGGACGTCGTTCCCTTTGATGATATCACGATCTACACTGGTCACCTCCGATTATGTACCACACTAGATGCGTACATGTCAGATAGGTGTTTGAGACAGTTCGGATATATCCAACATATTCCACAACAGCCACTTGCAGCTCTTTCTAGATTATATAATGTAGATGTGGAATGGATGAGATATGTGACTCCTGTCACATAGTTATATCACATGATCCATCCAGCTACATATTCATCCAAGTGTCGGGAATGATATTTGGAGTGGTTCTACCGGGTGTCTCATCCACTGCTAGTGCGACTCGAAGGTGTACCTCAGATATCAGATTTTAGTGCACCGACCACCGCTGCAGATGCTACTAGTTCATAGCCATCTATTCTTCATCAGGTCGGTGATCTTATCAGTAGGGCTTGGAGGTACATGAAGCTCACCTAGATGATGATTTGTATTCTTACTTTTATAAAGTTTTGTATTTATCACGTGGTCACAATAATTAGTAGACGACTTGTAAACATTGTTTTTCTAAATATTAATGTTAGTTTGTTTTTATTTTATTATGTTTAGCATTATTTATTTATATGTCATTAATTTTATATTATTTATGATGAACTATAACGAAAGTAAACTAAATAAAATACAAGATAAAATATAATGACAGAAAACTAAAATGAACTAATAACAAGTGATTTTATATATGTTTTTAAAGTATTGTAGTTCATACAAAATCAATCATCATCTAATGACATGGCATCAACGGGTTCTTTTAGTGGATCTTGTCTAACACGTGATGTATTGCCTATTAAAGACCCCCAATGTTGTAGACGCCTTGTATATGCTATTGCCCAAGAATTTGCCTCATCGATGCGATATTGCTTCCAACCTGGTGCAATGTTTGGCATTAGAAATTCATCTTTCATCTTTAACTGCAAAATACATTGAAATAATAAATAATTTTATCATTAAAAAAAACATTACTTAAGAAAATAATATAATTTTACCTGAACCCAGTGACTTGCGTCGACAAAACCAATACATATGATACAATCATTTTTTGTCAATCCTGAATGTGAACCCCTCATAGGAAAGAAAGTCATAGAAAATGTCTGACCAAACGTGACGAGAATAATATTATATGTTGTCGCTATCACGTAACCCATATCAGGTATGGACATCCATTTATCTATGGGTTGAACACCTAAGCTTATTATCTTCAACGAATCTCTGATTTCTCTAATGCATCATGGGAACAGTATATCATATGGACTTATATGAGAAACAATCTCCTCGTCCAAACTATGGCGAACCAAAGACCAAGATTCCTCACCGTGTCCAAGCAGTAATGCAATAGCGCGATAGCCATAATTTTCATCTGCTATCACATTAAATATGTCATCAATGTATGATTGAATAACACAGGAAATTGTCTCAAGAAAAAATGTATTGAGGATTGAGATGATTGAGAAGGTTGTTTCTTTGATGAAAGAGAATGTCTCTTCTTTGAGGATTGAGATGGTTTGGAAGTAGGATCTTCACAATATGTTGCATTAACATGCTCAAAGTAAGAAGGCTCTCGATATACATCATATCCATCCAGCTTCTTAGACTTACTCTTCTTCACCCGTCCTTTGGTTTGAACCTTTTCAGGTGGTGGACACGTTGAACTTGTATTTGGAAAAGCAAGTTCACGCACCTTACTCTTCAACACCTTTTTTCCTATAACATCAAGTGATCGAAAGCATTTTCACAAGGCATCCATCTCAACAGACATATCTAACTCCGATCCATCTTTTGTGTCTTGGGTGAGTTCACATTCCATGCTTAATTTTCTCCATTGAATATGCACAAAATCTAAAGAAATTGGTTCACCCATCAATTTATATTGTGTCAATTCACAAGCACAGGGTAACCCGTATGTGCTTATGAGAGAGCACCCACATACAGATTTGTCGGTAGCCACCGATTCAACTTTCTCGTATTCTTCAGAAATATGTGTTTTTAGCTTCTTTTGATACAAATGTATTCAATCTCTGATAAAATGAATTGTTGTGTTCGTGCATTTCACCATAAAAACTTTTCTAAAAATGAGGCCTTGATTCTTTTATGTTGCAACCTTATCATGTTGTTCATAGCCTCTCAACATCTACACACGTCACGCATACCGTTTTCCATCATTAACTTCAGTTTCCAATGAGCTGACTCAACCCTATCATTACATGTAAATTGTCACCACGGAGCAATCCAACAATATGTAGTAAAATTACAAAATTGAAATTTTATAGTGAGATGTCATACTTGTTAGTCGTTGTGTTTCCCAAATGTATGACTCGATTTGTCCATACTTCAACAAACCGTTGCTTATGAGGAGTCAACTAAGTTTCTTTCACATAATCAACAAACACTTTACAATCGATACATGATTGCTCAAACACATGCTGTAAGACGCTTAAATTTAAAAATTAAACTATGGATTTAATATTAAGTGTATTTTGAGGAATAATTGTAAAATATTTAATATATGTATATTTTGTGTAAATATATATATATATATAAATATTTATTTTGGAGGTTGAATTAAAATTATTGGATGAAGAGTAAATTAATTTAATTACGAGTAATTAAATTATCGGACAGTTAATTAAGAGGTTATCAGCTAATTACGACGAAACCGGTTAAGTGCTGGAGGGTCCAGCAATATTATAGTATTATTTTTGATGAGGTGACACCCATATATGCCTATATATAGGAGTGAGAAGGAAGAGCAAAGGCAGAAAACACTTCCTCCTCCATATTGCATGTAACAGTAACGTTCTCCTTCTTCCTACCATTCTGATTTCTGTTTCCTGTTTAAAAAAGTGAGATTACTTGGAAATCCAAGCACCAAACCACCAAGTACCAAGAACAAAAGTTATTCCTCTCCTCATTACGGAGCCAGAGAACCCACTTTGGTAGTGGTAAATGCAAACGAAAACTTCACCGACTTTTGTCGCGAAAACGTGAACGAAAGCAGAAACGTAACAGAGGTAAGGGCACCGTCCACTTTTTAGATTGCATTAGGGCTGTAAATGCATATTGTTTTGGCATTAATGATGTTGCATTATTGTTTTGAAGAAAAACTGTTTTGCATGACATTTTGAAGGATGAAAAATGCATTATGTTGATGTTTTAAAATTTGTGATGGTTGCTGTTTTGGCTGATACGTCAATGCTGTTTTGTTTGTGTGGGGAAGCTGAAAAATGCTTTGCATGTTGTTTTGGGGATGATCAAAATGCATATGTTGATAAAACTGTTGTGCATGTTGTTATAAAATGCGAAAATGCATTATGTTGGTGTTTTGGTGATATGTGATGCTTGCTGTTTTGGCTGAATACATCAGTGATTGTTCTGTTGTGTGAGAAAGCTAGAAAATGCTTTGTATGTTGTTTGGTTGTGTAAGAATACTGGAAAATACTGTGCATGTTGTTTTTGAGAAATGATCAAAATGTAAATGGTTAAAAATGTCTGTTTGTGGTGGTTGACATTCTGTTTTCTGTCATGTAATGATAAACTGGCGTTGATGATGTTTTCAAAGGAAAATGATTTAAAAGGGTGGGAGTGTTTTTCTGGAAAATCTGTTATTGATGAAAAATGTCTGAGTTTTGTGGTTTTCAAAAGAGTAGTGAAACTGTTTTGGGGTTGTGTTGGTTTTTCAAAGGAAAAAGTTTGAAAATGTGTTGAAGTTTCAAGAAAAATTCACTGAATTCGAAGGTGTATTCGAATACAGAATGAGTGTATTCGAATACAGCCTGCCAAGCTTCTGTTTTACTCAAATTTTCGAACTTGTATTCGAATACGGGCCTCTGTATTCGAATACAGATGAAGGATTTTTGCTCCTGACTTAGCATATGTATTCGGCTACGACCCTGTCGTATTCGAATACAGAATTGAAATTTTATCACTGTATTCGCATCTGTATTCGAATACAGGATGCTGATTTTCACTATTTTAGCTTCTGTATTCGAATACAGATTCTTGTTTTCCCAGAAATTCAAGTTTTAGACACTGTCAGGTGAACTTTAAGTGTTGGGGAACATTGGGAAGCTTTGTAATGATTTAAAATGGAGTTTTTGAAGTAATTTTGAACAGGAGATGATGAGGTTCTGGAAATTTTTAATGTTGTTGGGAAAATGCTGAGTTTACACTGTTTTGCCTTATGTATTCGAATACAAGGATGTTGTATTCGAATACAGAGTGTTGAATTTGCACTGTTTTCAACTTCTGTATTCGAATACAAGAGAACTGTATTCGAATACAAGAGGAGGGTTGTTCCAGCTCAGAAGTAATCAAATGTAATAAGTATTACAGAAGATAATCTGACCAGAACATAGCATGACAGTTAAATTTTATTTCATCTAGAAAACGATATCAGAGGATATCTCCAGAAAAGATCAGGAAGACATCCAGAATGATCAAAACTGAACCTCCAGATTGATTATCAATCTCCAGAAAGTTCAAATACTAGGACTCCAGCTTGATTATCAATCTCCAGAATTTTCATTAACATTCTGCAGAAGTTCATCATCATTCTCCAAGCTGTTTTGACATAATCAAAAACTCCAGTTCTGCTGTCAAGATTGATAAACAATCTTAACAATATACAATGCATCAAAGCAGCTTCCAGTATGTTAAGAAATCAGTCCAGATTGATTATCAATCTCCAGGATATCCAAAAGCTAAAGCTCCAGATTGATCATCAATCTCCAGCAACTACAGTTTTCTGCAACAACATTCTGTGATCATTTTCAATCTGTTTTAAATGATCCAAAGCTCCAGTTCAGACCAGCAATATTATCACTTATCAAGAAGCATTAAAGGATCATTAAATATTCAAGAAAGTTTGACTCAAAACGCAAAATACAGCTCAGCCTAAAAAGTAAAAAGTGTCAAAAGTAGATTACTTTTGATTAAGAAATAATGCTTTTGGTAAAGCCTGACAAAAGCACTCCAACGACTCTATTTTTAAATGCTCTCACGCCTATAAAAGGAAGGCAAAAGTTCAGGAAGAAACAGAGCTTCAAGTACAGAGAAAAACATCACTCACATACATCTTCATACTTGAAAGCTTCTCAATCATAAACAAAAGATCCAGTTCTGTTTTTTCCTCTTCATATCAGAATCATCTACTGAATTCTTTTGTCAAGAATCTAATCTCAAACACGAGTTGAGCATACTCAGATTCTGTCCAAAAATCAAAGACATTCAAGTGCCAAGATATATCACCAAATCATTCACATTCACATACTTGGAATTCTGCAAATCATTTATAGAATCAGTTGTAGTTAAATCCTTCTTACTCTGATATATTCATACTGATTTACCTGTAAAAGAATCGAAACCTCAAACAAGAGTTGAGACATTTCAGATTCTAAACAATCTCATTATTATTGTAAAACTCAAACTATAAGAGTTTAATATAGTTTGAGGTAGATTGTAAGAAATCCTATCAAGATAGATAGGTGATTTGATTAATCTGATACCAGGTGGAATCAAATTAAGTTCTGTAAACAAAGATCAAGGTTGATCTAGGCTAGGTGCTGTAAAACCAAGAAGGTTCTTGTTTTAAACACTTAGTGGAAAATCTCACCGTGGTGAGGACTGGACGTAGCTCGGGTTGGGTGAACCAGGATATATCAGTGTGTGATATCTCTTCCCTTATCCCTATTTACTCTCAGTCTGTTAATTATCAAGTTAGATAGATAAATTGAACTATTGATTTCAACTAACCAAGAACGTTCTCTGTTTTCTGGTGAAAACCAAGAACGTTATATGTTTTATGTTTTCACAACCAAGTTCAATCTTGAGTTATTTTCTTAAGTTTTTAACAGAAATTTTAAAAGGGCGGATTTACAATTCAAACCCTTTCCTTGTAAATCGATATTGCTACTTCAATTGGCATCAGAGCTTGGTCTCTAAAGATTAAGCACCTAACAAGTGTTAGAGGAAAAGATTCAGGAAGAAGAAGTAATGTCAGAAATCCAACATGTGCTTAAAGGAAAACTTAGAAATAATGAGGTAACCATCTCTGAACTCTGTCCTTTATGTGAAGAAATGGAAAAAGAATTTGATAATCTTTTATGTGATTCAAATCTTCTTGCTCAAAAATATGGTTTATTAAAAGAACAACTCCGTAAAGAAAAAGAAGAAAAAGAGAAAGCCCAAGCTATGAATGACGAACTCAGAAAGGTCATTCAAAGTTTGCAGCAAACTCATTTAAAAACGGTTGAGCAACAAAAGAGTGTCAATGAGATAACCATAAAAAATCATTTTCCAAAATGTTCTGAAACTAAAGATGAAAGGATATTTGACAAAGATGATTTATGTTTCAAAACTTCTCAAAAAGAAAAGATTTATGAAAACCTTTTTGTTCCTAAAAGAAAAGAGGAGAAATGCAAAACCAAGTGTTCATATTGCAGTAAATTTGGACATCTGGAATTTGTATGTTATTTTAAGAAAAGAGATGAAAAAATCAAGAACAAAAAGATTTTTAAAAGGAAAGAGTGTTCTGCAAATAAAGTTGAACCAGTTTTGAAAAATCTGCAGAAAGGAGAACGTTCTGGAACAAAAGCTGAACTTTCTCTAGAAAGTTTGAAAAAAGGAGAACGTTCTGGAATTTCATCAAAATCAATTTCAAAGACTTTTAAAACTCAGATTTTCAAACCTTCTTCAAGACCAACAACAAAGTGTTCCCGTTGTTCTAAGAATGGCCACTTCGAGTCAACTTGCTATTTTAAAAAGAGATCAAGTTTTAAAAAATCTTCTAAAAGAAGATATACTAACCATCAAGGACCCAAACAAATATGGGTACCAAAGTCATTACTAACTTGTGATGCAGGAACACCATCCAACAATCAAGAAAGAACATTGGTACATGAACAAGGCATGCTCAATACACATGAATGGAAAAATATGATGTCTCCTCTCATTACAAAAATTTGGAGCGTCTATAACCTTTGGAAACATTAACAAATCAAAGGTACATGTATCATTTGTTGAAATAATTTTGCATAGATTAAGGATGTTTGTTATGTGAAAGATAACTTTGTAAAATTGCTTTTCAAGTTATTTTTTTTAAAAACCCCACGTGGCTAAAGTAAAACAAACATCCTCATGTTTCATTTTAAAGAAAAATTCTTATGTTTTATACTTAGATGAATTTCCAACCAAATCATGTTTTTAAGTCTTTTAAAAAATCTGTCATTTCCAGAAATGATCAAAGGAAATTTGAAATATTATTCTTCAAAAAATTCTTTGATAAAAAATGATATTTCACATGATTTGTTTATCAAAGAACTTTCAAACAACATGAAGTTACAAGAAATGGATAGAACAATTTTAAATTAATCAAGTGGTGAAAAATAATTTTGGAGAGAAGCCACAAAAATTGTTTGTCATGTTCTTAATCTTGGCTTTAGTAGAAAATATCTTTGACGTGCCTTCATATCATTTTTTTTGAAAGCAAAACATATCATACTTTGAATGTCATTACTATGTTTCACATAATAAAGAAAGTATGAGCAATTTGTTTTAAAATGCCATCAAAGTATATATTTTGAATGCTCTACATTCCATAAATATTATAGAATCTCAAGGCCAAATTATAGATGATATTATGCATATTATGTTTGATGAATATGTTGATTTTTATGATGAAAGATAGGATGGTGAAGAAAAATAATTACAATGTTAAATTTGGATAAATCACAAAGTTGATAGATAATGTTCAAATATCATCCATGGAAACTCCAAATTATGATCTTAAAGTGGAAAAACAAATAGGATCTAAGAGAAAAATCAAATTAAGCAAGAAGGTACACAACAGAACAATCTGCACAAAACCGAGATTGATAAACAGTCTCCGTTTTAAGTCTCCACCTAAAAGTTGGAGAATGATATGTGATCATCTTCAAACTCAAATCATTGGAGACACAACTGATGGAATTCGAACAAAAATGTTGTTCAAAAATGATGAAGCACACAACAGGCTTGGATTGCATGCTTGACCTAGTCTTGCAGAAAAATGCGCAACTTTGGGTGGATGGCTAAAGTTACCAACGCCTATGACCTTCCTGCAAAGAAAATCATCCATATAGTTGGTCCAAAGGATGCCATGAAGTCATTACTACCGTACTTGCCTAGAGCTTTTAAGTGAAAATGGGCTTCGAAGTATTGCTATAGACTGTATTTATACAGATGCAAAGAATTATCCCCGTGAACCAGCTGCACATGTAGCTATAAGAACTGTGTGGCAGTTTCTTGAGAAGAAGAATGACAATATTATAGTTGTTGTCTTTTGCACTACAAGCACAATTGATACTGAAGTTTACTCATTGTTTTCTTTCTAAAAAATGAGAAGAATAAATATTTTTGACTATTTTTCAAAGTGAGTTAAAATGCTTGCATACAATTATGTCATATTATTGTTGCTATCATTATCCATATCTTGATTGCAATATTGACTACAATGATATGATCATCATACATGCTATGTTCTTTAATGCTAAATGCAAACTTGACTAGTTTGATATATGAATGCCAGTCAACCACATGAAATCTATGTGTAGTGCACTCATGCTATTACTCCATTTTGTTTTTTCTTCTATGTCTATTTCCCAACCTTTTTGATAGATGTCAAAAGGGGGAGAGAAATATATGATGGATATAAGATGATAGAAGTTAATGAAGAATGTTAAGAATTAACCTCTTGCATATGTTTAGGGGGAGTTTAATTAGAATGATAAGAATTAAACTCTTGCATGTGTTTAGGGGGAGTTTAATTACATATCTAAGAACATTCTTGCATTTTATTTATATCCATCCATAAAACTTATGATTTATTCAAAAGGTTTGTCATCATCAAAAAGGGGGAGATTGTTGAGGAAAAAACCTTTTTGATATATGTTTTAATGACAACAAACCTTTTAAATTAAATGATTAAGTTTTATGAATGGTGGTCTACTAATGATTTCACTTAAGTTTGTTTAAGAAACATAAATGCAAAAGTGAACAAAGCAAGAATCAAAGAAAACAGCAGCAGAAAACATTCTCCACATATTCTAGAAAATGGAGAATGTTCGCTAGTCCATGACAGCCTAAAAACCTAACTTTCTCCATCACTTAATCGAAGTTGTTGGCTCTGGAAGTTACATGGATATGATCACTACATGGCAGAGAACACATAGGATCAATTCAAATCAAGAGGACATTCGAATTGAGAAAGATAAAGAATCTCAAACAAGCCTGTCCAGACAGTTCTAAGAACATTCTTGCATTTTATTTATATCCATCCATAAAACTTATGATTTATTCAAAAGGTTTGTCATCATCAAAAAGGGGGAGATTGTTGAGGAAAAAACCTTTTTGATATATGTTTTAATGACAACAAACCTTTTAAATTAAATGATTAAGTTTTATGAATGGTGGTCTACTAATGATTTCACTTAAGTTTGTTTAAGAAACATAAATGCATAAGTGAACAAAGCAAGAATCAAAGAAAACAGCAGCAGAAAACATTCTCCACATATTCTGGAAAATGGAGAATGTTCGCTAGTCCATGACAGCCTAAAAACCTAACTTTCTCCATCACTTAATCGAAGTTGTTGGCTCTGGAAGTTACATGGATATGATCACTACATGGCAGAGAACACATAGGATCAATTCAAATCAAGAGGACATTCGAATTGAGAAAGATAAAGAATCTCAAACAAGCCTGTCCAGACAGTTCTGGAAACAGTAATTATCAGACTCCAGAAGATACCTCATGAAGTCAATTACCAGAAGATACATTCTGGAAATTACCAGAGGATACATTCTGGAAATTAATAGAGGAGACGTCCTGAATTTACTAGAGGATAAATTCTGGAAAAAACCAGGAAGTCAAAAAACATCATCAGAGGATAACTTTGGAGGCCCAGATCAAACAGAAACAATATCAGAAGAACATCTGAAATACACCAGAGGGAAGCCTGCCATAAGGACAATTGCTTCATACCATAAGAATTCAAATATCAGAAGCAATCAAGAAGTTATGCTGATCAGAACATAGCCTGGCAGTGAAATATCAAAACTGTCCAGACTTGATCCAGAATGGATCCGAGGATATGTTTGCTGGCCCAGATTAGAAGGAAAAAATATCATATGAAAACCTGGACCATACCAGGATGAAGAGTGCCATGAGGAGGGTTGTTCCAGCTCAGAAGTAATCAAATGTAATAAGTATTACAGAAGATAATCTGACCAGAACATAGCATGACAGTCAAATTTTACTTCATCTAGAAAACGATATCAGAGGATATCTCCAGAAAAGATCAGGAAGACATCCATAATGATCAAAACTGAACCTCCAGATTGATTATCAATCTCCAGAAAGTTCAAATACTAGGACTCCAGATTGATTATCAATCTCCAGAATTTTCATTAACATTCTGCAAAAGTTCATCATCATTCTCCAAGCTGTTTTGACATAATCAAAAACTCCAGTTCTGCTGTCAAGATTGATAAACAATCTTAACAATATACAATGCATCAAGACAACTTCCAGTATGTTCAGAAATCAGTCCAGATTGATTATCAATCTCCAGGATATCCAAAAGCTAAAGCTCCAGATTGATCATCAATCTCCAGCAACTACAGTTTTCTACAACAACATTCTGTGATCATTTTCAATCTGTTTTAAATGATCCAAAGCTCCAGTTCAGACCAGCAATATTATCACTTATCAAGAAGCATTAAAGGATCATTAAATATTCAAGAAAGTTTGATTCAAAACGCAAAATACAGCTCAGCCTAAAAAGTAAAAAGTGTCAAAAGTAGATTACTTTTGATTAAGAAATAATGCTTTTGGTAAAGCCTGACAAAAGCACTCCAATGGCTCTATTTTTAAATGCTCTCACGCCTATAAAAGGAAGGCAAAAGTTCAGGAAGAAACAGAGCTTCAAGTACAGAGAAAAACATCACTCACATACATCTTCATACTTGAAAGCTTCTCAATCATAAACAAAAGATTCAGTTCTGTTTTTTCCTCTTCATATCAGAATCATCTACTGAATTCTTTTGTCAAGAATCTAATCTCAAACACGAGTTGAGCATACTCAGATTCTGTCTAAAAATCAAAGACATTCAAGTGCCAAGATATATCACCAAATCATTCACATTCACATACTTGGAATTCTGCAAATCATTTACAGAATCAGTTGTAGTTAAATCCTTCTTACTCTGATATATTCATACTGATTTATCTGTAAAAGAATCGAAACCTCAAACAAGAGTTGCGACATTTCAGATTCTAAACATTCTCATTATTATTGTAAAACTCAAACTATAAGAGTTTAATATAGTTTGAGGTAGATTGTAAGAAATCCTATCAAGACAGATAGGTGATTTGATTAATCTGATACCAGGTGGAATCAGATTAAGTTCTGCAAACAAAGATCAAGGTTGATCTAGGCTAGTTGCTGTAAAACCAAGAAGGTTCTTGTTTTAAACACTTAGTGGAAAATCTCACCGTGGTGAGGACTGGACGTAGCCCGGGTTGGGTGAACCAGGATATATCTGTGTGTGATATCTCTTCCCTTATCCCTATTTACTTTCAATCTGTTAATTATCAAGTTAGATAGATAAACTGAACTGTTGATTTCAACTAACCAAGAACGTTCTCTGTTTTCTGGTGAAAACCAAGAACATTATCTGTTTTCTGTTTTCACAACCAAGATCAATCTTGAGTTATTTTCTTAAGTTTTTAACATAAATTTTAAAAGAAAACAGCAGCAGAAGAACATTCTCCACATTCTGGAAAACGGAGAATGTTTGCCAGACCACGACACCATAAAGACCAAACTTTCTCCAACACTTAATTGAAGTTGTTGGCTCTGGAAGTTACATGGATATGATCACTACATGGCAGAGAACACATAGGATCTATTCAATTCAAGAAGTCGTTCAAATTGAGAAAGAATAAGGGTCTCAAAGATGCCTGTCCAGACAGTTCTGGAACTGGCTGTCAAGAATGTTAAAACAGTCTTGAAGTCAAGACAGTTTCCAGTATGGCCTAAAAAACATCCAGATTGATCATCAGTCTCCAGGATACTTAAAGTACAAAGGTCCAGAATGATCATCAATCTCCAGGCAGTTTTAGAAGTTTCAGTACAAGCTTCTTACTTCAAGCTTTCGTGATTGTTTTCAATCTGTTTTTACTGATCCAAAGCTTCAGATCAAGCCAGCAAAATTGCCACTTATCAGAAGCTTTAGAAGATCATTAACAACTCAAGAAAGATTGATCCAAAACGCATTACAGCTCAAGACTGATCAGAAGAATAAAAGGATTATTTTTAATTAGAAATAAAGTCACTGGACCAGTCTGACACAAGGCCTTTACAACGGCTATATTGGCCTTCATTCACTGCTTTCAAGCCTATAAAAGGAAGGCCACAACTCAAGGAAAAATCAGAAGTTCAAGTCCTAACACAGCGATCAAAATCATTCACATTTATACTTGAAGTTCTGAAAATCTCTTACAGAATCAGTTTTTAGTTAAATTGTTTTACTCTGATATATATTCTGATTTATCTGTAAAGAATCGAATCTCAAACAAGAGTTGAGAATTCACAGATTCTAAACAAAATCAATCTCATCATCATTGTAAACTCAAACTATAAGAGTAAAAGATAGTTTAGGTAGATTGTAAGAAATCCTATCAAGATTGATAGGTGATTTGATTAAACTTTTTCTGGGTAGGAATCAGTTTAAGTTCTGAAAACAAAAGATCAAGGTTGATCTAGACTAGGTGCTGTAAAACCAAGAAGGTTCTTGTTTTAAACACTTAGTGGAAAATCTCACTTCGTGAGGACTGGACGTAGCCCAAGTTTGGGTGAACCAGGATATATCTGCGTGTGGTATTTCTTATCCCTAACCTCCTTATCAAGTTTGATTGTTTTAAAGATTGAAATACAAAATCATTTTCTGTTTTACATACTAAACTGAACGTTCTCCGTTTTCTGATAAAACCAAGAACATTCTCTATTTTTCTGCTTCCTTAACCAAGAACTTTCTTGAGCTTAAAACTGAAGTTTTTTTGGAAATTTTAAAAAGGGAGATTTACAATTCAAACCCCCTTCCTTGTAAATCAATTTTGCTACTTCAATTGGTATCAGAGCAAGGTCTCTTGAAAGAACACCTAACCAGTGTTTGAGAAAAAGATCCAGAAAATGTCTAAAGCAAAATACATTGTTGAGGGAGGATCCTCTAACAGACCACCATTCTTTGATGGTACTGATTATTATTTTTGGAAAAACAAAATGCAATTGTTTCTTAAATCACAGGACACAAGCATGTGGAACATCATAGTAAATGGAAATCATGTTCCAAGGATGAATCAAGAAGATCCAGCTTCAACAGAAAAGAAAGAAGCAGACTGGACTTCTGATGATAAAGCTAAGGTACTCCTAAACTCCAAAGCTCATTTATTCTTATCGTGTGCTTTGAGCAGGGAAGAAAGTGAAAGAGTAGACGAATGTGCAACTGCCAAAGAAGTATGAGACACATTACAAACTCACCATGAAGGCACGAGCCATGTCAAAGAAACAAGGATTGACATTGGTATAAGAAAATTTGAATTATTCGAAATGCAAGAAGGAGAAACCATTGATGAGATGTACGCAAGATTCACAACAATAGTGAATGAAATGCGTTCTCTTGGCAAAGCCTATTCAATACAAGACAGGGTAAGAAAAATCATGAGATGTCTTCCAGTTGTATGGAGACCAATGGTAACAGCTATAAGCCAAGCCAAGAATCTTAAACATAGAATTTTTAAGAGTTAATAGCTTATTTTTAATTTCGAGAAATGTATCGTGCACCCCCTACTTTGACCTCCCACCCCCATTCTTTGTGAAATGTCCTAATTGCCCTTTTTACTAACTATAAACCCATCTAAAAAAATTATCATTCACTTTTTCACCCCTTCATTCAAAACTTACAGAATTCACCCCACAATTCGAAACATTCAAATCTTCGAAATAAAACAAGTACGTAATTTAGATAAAATTCGAATATTTAAAATGTTCGAAGTTAAATTTTTGTAAATTTTTGAAAGTTTTGAAGAAGCTGAAACCTTCGAAGTGAAATTTTTTTCTAGATTATCGATGGTTTCATCAAACTCTCGAATGTTTACATCACAAATTCCAGAATTCATCAATATCGATACTTTCGAAATTTTTGAAAGTTTCGAAAGGCATATAATTAAAAAAAGTTTCAAACATTTTCGAAAGTTTCGTGTAAAGCTGAAAGTTTTGAACAATTTCGGAAGTTTCATTTGAAGCTGAAAGTCTCGAAAACTTTACCCACGAACAATCAATGGAAAAATAAAATACGAGGATATTTTGAAAACTTAAGTTGAGTTGCATTTTTTTTAACATTATCCACAGATTATTTTTAACGTTATCTACACACTAACCGTAGAATCTTTTTTTAAAAAATAAATTTATTCAATAAAAAAATTACTCACGGTTTTTCTGTGGGTAATTAATAATTTATCCACGAACTAAGATCTGTAGGTAATTTTCTAAAAGTTTTCGATTTTGGATAATTTCGAAAATTTCCAAATCTGAAAAATTTCGAAGTTTTCAAATTTGAAAAGTTTCGAAAGTTTATAAATTTGGAAAGTTTCGAAATAGAAAAATTCAAGAATTTTAAAACTTTGGAAAGTTTCGAAAATTTAGATAATTTGAAATTTCCGAAACTATTCATTTTGAAATTTATTATAAATGGTTAAAAGGGTAAAATTGTCTTTTCATGTGTCTTGAGGGGTGGTAGGTACAACTGTGGGGGTGCTCGGTAGAAATCTCTTTAATTTCTTGAAGCCTTATCGGAAGGATTCCAATTAATCGGCCCAAAAATGGAAAATGACCCAAAATAATATTGTGTTAGTGTTTTGCTATTGGGCCACTTCAGCCTGTTTGTTTGAAAGAATACGAATACCAAGTCCATTACTTCAGCAGGCCAAAATATCTCGGCAAATGCTCACACCCCCTATTTTTCGACTTTTTACTAGAAGTTAGATTTCAGGAATATATTGGAAATCAATTTTCAGTGTAAAATTGATTGAAATATATTATCAAAAATTAACTTTTCGTAGTATATTTTACACTTTATGAGTAAAAATAGAGGGGTGGATGAACAATTTTCACATATATCATAAAAGTGTAAAATTATTCTGATGAAAAAAAGATATTGTGAATTGTGTAACGATTATGGATTGTGTACTTTTTTCGAAATTAAATTTAAGTAAAAATAATATTTAATATCATCTATGAGAAAAACTTTGTCCCTAAATAAAAATAAATACCATTTTAATTTATTGTGTGTCTTTATTATCATTTTTCCCAACACATCTCTTATAATTATTACTAATTTATCTTAAAATATAAAAAATCACATTTAATGCATTCAAATGCAAAAATTATTTTAGAGACATCTATCTGTAAAATAAACACATTCAATTCACTATTAATTTTTTTTAATATATTAAAAAAAAATCGGTGCTTATAAGAAAATATAGAGGTAGTAAGTTGATAAATACATCAACCTTATTTGCTTATATTTCAAGAAGGGATGAGTAAGTATACTGTAATGTGTTTTGTTTTATTTTATGGCACGACAACACAACAGGTCTGGCAAGTGGCTCAAATGATTAGGCGAGGCATATTCTCCCTAAGCAACTCGCTTATTGCATTACTTAGCATCTCTCTCAATTACTAACAAAATATGAAAATTCTAATTATGAAAGTTAAAAAGAAAAAGGAAAAAAAAAGAATAAACAGGTAAAGAGCAACTGAAGAAGCATCATGGGGGAGAATAAGGAAGACCCATTTTCTAAAGTTTTAATTAAACTAGTGAAAAGCTATGCTCCACTTAGCTTAAGTTGCATGGAGTTGATCCTTTTTTTTTTCTATTTTGTGAGGCTCCAATCATGCATACCATATACTCTCACTAACCCCTTCTTTTAACTAAATAATAATTCCCCTTATCATAAAGAATTTCTTCGTGGGAATTTCCTTTTAAGGATCATTTAAATTTTGCTTACCATACTTATTTCCTATATATCCCTAAAACTGCGCTCTTACCCCACTCAACAAAGGCTTCCACTAGCCCAAACCTGAAAGTGGGGGAATCGGTGTCCAATATCCGTACACGCATTTAGAACATTAACGTTCATTCAATCAAGATTAAATATAGTTTAAAAATATACATTCTTTTTTTTTTTTAAATTATGAGTTTAATTTTATACATTGTTAATATAGAAAAAATTTATACTGCATATATATGATTTTAAAAATAATTATAAAAATAATTAAATGTTTTTAATGATATAATAATTATAATTAATTAATAATATAAAATATTATTTTTATATTATTAATACAAAGTTAAATTTAAATCTCAAAATATAATAATTTAATCAAATATATTTCAACTATGTGAATGTGGATAATCTAAATATGAAAGTGGGAAACCGGCGATACTATACTAGTTAACTTTTCTCTAGAGAATAACAGATGGAAAAATTAATTAAGGTGGATTGTTAATTGGTAACATCGCAATCACAGTTTTAATTGAACCTGAACCACCAAGTGCGCTGCCAAAAGTGATAGATTAAAAGAAAAGAAGCATTAATATATACTCCTGGACTGTTGATCGTGGAAGTTAATTAAGTGATAATTGGATTAATAGTTAAATCATTGTTTAAAAGTTTTTAAAGCAGATGCAATAACCTTATCCTTTCATATGCGCAGCAAATGGAGCTATCGTGGCCTTCAAACGTTAATATTTTGTAAGGGTATCATATCGTGGCCTCTATTAGTGTCCACACTATCTTGCTTCCTTATTTATAATATTTTTTTAAGAAATAAACAAAAATTATTTAATTGATGTATTTAATTTAAAATTTAAATTAAATATATCAATTTTAGTTAACTAATTTTATTTATATTTTAAGACCGATGAATTATATTGTTAAGCAAGCATAACACATACCTTTATTTAATCATTAATAGTATTTTATTAAAAATATAATTGTAATGTATTGTCAATGTAGAATAATTTATAATGTCAATAAATTTTTAATATTATTTTAGAGATAGATATAATAAAAATTAAATATTTATAATGATTTAATAACTGTGTGATTAACATATAATGTAAAAAAGATTTACCCAGAAAATATATATGAATTAAATTATTTTATTAGTCATTTTAATTATTTGGAGTTGGTACCAATAAAATTTGGGTTATTGCGTCACTATGGTTCAATATATACGACAATGTGGATCATGTGATGGCATAATTCAATATATACCTTTTAATTTTTTTATATGTTCACATCATTGTTTATTAAGTGCAATCTCTATTCATAAAAAAATATAGTGCAAACTCCAATACTTGTGGTGAGTATAATTGTATAAAATATTTACGGCGAGTTCCAAATCTCATTTTTGATTGAAAACAAAAACAAACCCTAATTCTATTTAAAGAACAGTACTAATTTTGAGCTTGGCCACGGCCATTTTTAATTTGTGTTTTTTCATGGTCACTAATCCATGTTTACTCTCAATGGAACTGGATTGTCTCCAGTAAGGTTTTCACTTGAATTACTCCAATTTTAATCTCAACTCTTATTTCTCTATTTTTGTAAATTTTAAATCTTTATTTTCTATAGTTGAAATTTCACTTAACGATAATGTCGCCGTAGGAGATTTGTTTTCACTCTCGATATACACTTGAAATATTTGAGCTCGAACAAAATTTTAAACATAATATTTGATCTATATTATGCAGTTGGTACATATTCATTCAATATTTTATATTTTTAAAATAATAATAGACTAAATAGCACATGTAGTTCCTTAACTTAATTTCAGTTAACGTCTTAGTCCTTTATCTTTGTTTTTTCCCGATTTTGTCTTTTATTTTAATTTTAAGTGATAATTTGATCTTTTATGTTTTAAAATGTCAACAATGTTATCATTTTTTTTACGAAAATTCAAAAAATTCATCAAAAATTTCAAATCTTCAAATAAACTAATATTTCAATTTCTAACAACATCAAATAAATAATGAAAATATGAGTTTATTTGAAGATTTGAGTTACAAATTTGATGAAATTTGTATTATATCAAAGAATATAATTAATTTTATGGATTTTGGTCGAAAATTTTGATAAATTTTTTGAATTTTTATAAAAAAAAAAGATAATATTATTGACATTTTAAAATATAAAAGATCAAAATGTCTTTTAAAATATAAAAAAAGGATCAAATCAAAAAAAAAATTAAAAATTAAAATATTAATTAAAATTAAGAAACTATGTGTATTATTTAGTCGTAACAATCATATAAGTTAGACAACTGATATTTTAACCCACAAAAATGGGACATCGTGTGTCGTATATGGTGTGTGTTACTGTCAAAAATTGTGTAAGTTACTGTAATTTCCACTAATCCCCACAATACATTACTTTTTGAAAGAGTTATGTTATGTATAAACAAAAGTGTACGCACCAATAGTACGGAGACAGAACCATCACGGAGTATTTCTTATTTTCTAGCTGACACGATGTTTTTTGTCCCTCCGCGTTTTAATGCGTTTTTTTTTATAAATAATATGGTACATTTGATATTTGTTGGGTATTGGTATTTAAAGATAAAATTATTTTAAAATTCAAAACTTAAATAAAAAAATACATGATATTGAGTGAATAGTGGTAGGTAGTGGCGTGGGATTTTAGAGTTAGAGAGATAAATATTTTCAGGTTTAGAGTTTAACGTGTGTTTATTAATTACTATCTCTTTTATTAAAGATAAGAGATTTTCAAGAAAAAAATGTGTCTTTAATTATAAATTCTTTTTTTTAATTTACTAGATCTTTGTATTACTTTTTTTTTCTCTCTCTAAATGTACCTCTCTTATTAATGTTACTATTTGTTTATCTTGAAAGATGAACAATTAAAATATAAATATTTATATAGAAATGTTATTTTAAGAATTTTTTCACATAAAATGTTATTTTAATAATTTATATACAAAGTACTAATTCAATTGGATGACTTTTTCTCCCGTTTTTCTCAGTATCTAATATGATTTAGAATTTGTTTTTATATATATATATATTTTTTTTAAAAATAACTATTTTTAGGATTTTTCATTTGTTTGTTAAAATTTTTGAAAAAAAATAAAATATGAATATATTCTAAAAATTATTTCAAATGAAACACTATTTTAAGTAATTTATTATAAAAATCATTTTTTAGAATTAATTTTTTTGAAAAAGTTATTATTACAATAGCTAAATACAAAATAATATGTTTTTTATAAATATTTTACAAATAATCTTTAAATTATTAAATATTTAAGTTATTTTTTTATAATATGTGAGAAATATTTACCTTTTAATTTGGTTTGGAAATCCATGTTCAGATGATGTTGGGCATGTCTAACTAGTAATTACAATTACTCATTCTTCCCTCCAACAACTTTCCCATCATGTATGTGAAATGCATTCCACGTGCCTTTCCACCACTAAAAACTTTCCCAGTCATTAACTAATGGAATTTCAAGGTTCTATATCTAACTTCCTTATTTTTTTATTTTTACTACAATAAACCAAATTATTAAAAATATTTTAATTTAAATAACTTATCTTAAACATAATCTATGAAAAAAAGCACTTGTCATTGTTAATGCTATAAATCAATCATTAATATAACAACTAAATTCTTAATTAGCAGACAAAATAGATGTGATGTGTCCTCTTTATATATATTTCTTGTCTCCTTACTTTACTTTTTCTTGATAAATTCCTGTCTTGTGCATTTTTCCAAAACAGAAGCTTGTTTTGATTCTTTGTCCTTGCTCGTGCTTTGTAAACCATAGATTTCCCACTCTAAGCTGATTAATTAATTAACGTAATAATAAAATAAACTGCAACGTGCCAGATGCTATACATATATACTACCACTTGCATCATCTAATGGTTAATTATTTTACAAATTCACTAGCACCACCACAAAGATTGCAAAACTATATACTAAGGTAGCTTTATTAAACATATTTAGAAAGTAAAAATTACTTATTTTCCCTCGGTAGATATACAAAACTAGTTTTTTGAGGTCTTTGAAATGTCTTCACACCGAAATAATCATTTTTTCAAAAAGATTCTATTAACAAGTGCTCGTAGACTTTTAAATAGTTAAAAGAATAAATTTTATATATATTTAATTGATTTTTTTACATTTTTTAATAAATATTTTTAAAACACTTGTTAGCGTATATTTTTTTGTTTTCTTTTTTACTCAATTAAACATGTATGTTAAGATATTTATACACTTTATTTTTTTTTACATTTATTCAATATTTCGTTTTATATTTATCTATCTATTTTTATTACATCTGTACAATAATAATTTTCCTATGTTAAAGCCACCAAATGTCTCCATCTAATTACCATCATCTTTCGGCTGTAAAGTTGCCATGTCAACCTCTCCCATCTCATGTCACGTACACATATTTGTCTTTCCCTTCGTTTAACTAAATGAAGTGTATTATTCAATTGAGATTTAAAAAAAAAGTATAAAAAATTTAATGGTATTTAATCATATTTTTTATTCATTCAATCAAATTTTTTGTAGAATATAAATAATTCTTATAGTATATTCAATTATAATGATTAAGATTATTTTAACACTACAACAAAAAATTGATTTAGTTAACTGATGTGTTAGAAATTGTTGGTTTAGAAGTGGATTGAAAAATAAATGTAAAGTAAAATAAAATTTAGAGATAAAAACTTCAAATTAAAATCAATTTTTTTAAAAATAAATAAATAGATTTTACTCAAATTTAAACATAATTTAACAATTTTTATGGTTTTATGATTGAATTAATAATTATAGTAGAGTTGATAAACTTTGGTTAATCCAAAAATAGAAGCAATGATAGACCAAATCTGGTTGACTGTTCCTAGTTCCTAAAAATACTAGTAATTAGCACAGAAGTTATAAGGTAGGTAAGAGTAGAGGAAAGCAAAAGGGATATATACTAACATACGCCACAGGAACAGTTAGTTATCCAGCACCAATATTCGTTGGTGCACTCTCTCTCACTCACTTTTTCATTCTCTGTTGTTGTGTGCGTTTTTATGTCTTAACTTATCACCACCTTATTATAAGCCAACAAAGAAAGCAAATCCATTTTTTGAACTCAAACAGAAGCATAAGCATAAGCATAAGCAGAAGCAGAAGCAGCTTTGTCTCTCAAACATATGGATAATGGTTGCTTCACTTCCCCTAGACGTGATTTTCCTAATGGTCTACGAGTTCTTGTTGTTGATGATGATCCAACATGGCTCAAGATCCTTGAAAAGATGCTCAAAAAATGCAATTATGAAGGTTTGTTTATTTGATTCAACACACTGTCTCTTTTTTTATCTGCTAACTTACATGCAGTTTTAAATTGATGTACTACTACTAAGGATCTTCAAGATTGACATAGATTTTTCTTTTACTCTTGCTTAATTGCTTTGCTATGCTATATATGATTATGTGTTTCCAAATTTTGGTTTGAATTTCTAAATTTTATTAATGACTTGCTCACTCGGAATTAAATGTAAGAAAAAATTTAGACCAGATGTATTAATTTTTTAAATGCCAATTTTGTTTATATTTTGTTTCAGATGGAGTATAACATAGTACTCTTATGGTAAAAAAGAGAAACAAAATTCCTCTAAGTTACAAGCTACTAATTTGGGTGGGTTTTATAGCATCTTTCATTTTTTTTTTTAATTTGCTGGGTGAAGTAATAAATTAATATTGAAACTTTTCAAAGTAGGATCCTTTCCAATTTTCAAGAAAAAAAACTTGAATTTGCTAAGTACAAATAGCAGAAGCTATTATATGGTGCAGGGTTATAACCAAATTAATAGCTTTGGGTTCTGTGTTGACATGTCTTGTTACTTTTGAAAGACAGAAAGGGGAATAAAGTAGTTCCCTAGCCGAATTTGATTCTAACTAATCTAAATTTACTGTTTTTTTGGCATTGTTTATGGTATCTTTGGATCTAACATGCTAATGTTAGCAATCCATTGGTAACATGTAGTAGCATCAATGTGAGAGAGTATAGTTGGGGCAATAGCAGTGAGATCAGAGATCAATTCTTACAAATTCATAATAAGTAATTGAAATAATTAATTTGAAGAAATTTGTAGGTATTTCAAATTATGACTACAATGAGAATAGACAATTAAGAAGACATCTGAGTGTTAATCTGAATTGCAAAGGTAGCACTAAGAGCTTATGTCACATTCTGACTCTATTCTGTTATTTGCTTCAGTGACTACATGTTGCTTAGCAAGACAAGCTCTAAACTTGCTTCGCGAAAGGAAAGACGGATATGATATAGTGATCAGCGACGTAAACATGCCTGACATGGATGGTTTCAAACTTCTTGAGCATGTTGGACTTGAGATGGATCTTCCTGTCATTAGTCAGTTCTCTATCAATAATATATTCAAGTTTTTTGTTCACTGATATCATTTGTAATCGTTTGATCAAATTGATTGAAAGTTCACGCTCTGACAAAGTCGCACTTTGCAATGCTGTTCAGTGATGTCTGTGGATGGAGAAACAAGCAGGGTGATGAAAGGCGTTCAGCACGGAGCATGTGATTATCTCCTTAAGCCTATAAGGATGAAAGAGCTGCGAAATATATGGCAACATGTCTTACGAAAGAGGATACACGAGGTTAGAGAATTTGAAAATTTTGAGAGTTTTGAGAGCATTCACTTGATGAGAAATGGATCAGAGATGTCCGAAGAAGCTAACATGTTTGCCTTAGAAGATATGACCTCAACGAAGAAAAGAAAAGATGTAGATAACAAACACGACGACAAAGAATTTTCGGATCCGTCTTCCTCAAAAAAAGCTAGAGTAGTTTGGTCTGTAGATCTTCATCAGAAGTTTGTTAAAGCAGTAAATCTGATTGGATTTGATAGTAAGTTTCTTGTCAAGGTTCTCTAAATTGTTATTGGAATCGCCACTGTAATTTCTATAAATCTAATTATTATGCTTAACCTAACACATTCCGAAACGAGTGTGTTCATCAGAGATGTCTTCTAAATGCTGGCACAATTGCTTATGTCATATGAAAAGCCTAAATAAGCTGTAAATAAGATCTTCCAAGTGTGATTGTCTAGCATAATCTATTTGTTATCATATCTTTCATGCATAAAAGTATTTGTAACAAGTGAATTCTGTTTGGCAGAAGTTGGTCCCAAGAAAATACTAGATTTGATGAATGTTCCATGGCTGACTAGAGAGAATGTTGCTAGCCACTTGCAGGTGATGCTATAATTTCAATTCTTCAATATTGTCCTTGGGAAACTAGAAAGAAACATGTATATCATTCAGATAAGCGTCTGGATTTTTTAAATATTTCTTATTGAATGTTTGATTAAGCCTTATGTATATGTCTTGTTTCTAGTACATTAAAGTCACAGTAAAGCTTCACATTAATAGAATAGACAATAAATGCAAAAACAACAAGAGTTAAAAGGAAAATACATATGTTTATGCAATTTTCTACAATTTTGAAGTTTGAAACTCATGTTCCTAATGAGTAAATTTGTGTTATGCAGAAATACCGGCTTTACTTGAGTAGGCTTCAGAAAGATAACGAACAAAAATCTTCCTCAAGTGGAATGAAGCATTCTGATTTACCTTCAAAAGATGTAGGGAGTTTTGGTTTTCCAAACTCAGCAAACAAGCAACAAAACGATGTTCCAATTGACATATACAACTATTTAGAAGGAACCATACAACATAAGAACGGGGAAACTAAAAGCCATGAAGGTATTCCCAAAGTAATCGTTCCACATTCCACCACCGCAGAAAAAGTAAGAGCTATCACTGGTGACATCACTGATGCAAGGATTACACTTAATCGACCTTTTACCCCTATTGACTCAGAAGGAAAATGTGCCGTAATTGATTGCACGATGTCAACACAGTATTCTTGGACTGAAATTCCAAAACAACAGTTCAAAGAGGAACAAGAGTCATCTGTTCATCTTGAGGATAGCTTCAACATGTTGCCTTTACAAGGTAAGAAGCATCACATTCAAGTTGATCAACCACAGTCAATTACTTCAATTAGTTCCACTCCCTCTACAAAGGAGCAAGAGGTTGATGCAAGTATCAAAACAAAACATTTGTTTGCTGATTACAAGAAAGATTACATTAGTTCAGTGAGTTCAAAAAGAAGTGTAGTGGACACTTTTCCTTTCCAACCTGGAAGCCTTATGATGAATGATCAACCTTCACAACCCATTTCCACTTCTAATTTCGGCTTAAAAACACAGTCATCTAATCTTGGTTGCATTTCTGATCTAGAGTCTTACCAAAGAAACCTACTTTTGGTAGGTGAGGCTGCTTCAGCGCCTTTGGACGAGGACTTATATTTCTATTGGCATAATATGAACTTTGGTCAGTCGAATATAGGGATGTCTGAGTATTATGATCCTGGGCTTCTCACAGAAGTTCCAACTCACTTATATGATTCAGCAGATTATTCAGTAATTGATCAAGGTCTATTCATAGCATGATCAGCCCTGATATTTCCTGCTTATTCAACAAAAATCAGAATTTCATGCATGAAATGACAGATTTAGTGTTTGTAGTAGCCAGACAACATAACAATTATTACACAGATTGGGGGATTCTTTTTCCTATCATTATGGATTTGGATATTGCAGCATGTATAAAAGTGGGGTGATAACAAATATTAAGCTTAAGTAATAAGCTTGCTTCCTTCTTATTTATTTTGTTCCAGTACTTGCTTAGAAAAATATGCATTGTAACTTCCGGGTTAACCAAGGTATAAAGGGCTGAATATTTTTCGAATGGCAATTGTTATTTTCTGTGGCTATCAGTTTTACACCACAACAACAAATCTTTGAGCCGCATTCTTATTATATTTTAAGGGTAAGATGATTCAAACACATTCTCAGAAAAATATATATGTTCTCAGTGCTAATGATGTGAATGGTTGTTCATTACAAAGCCGTGAATCACTAAGGCACTAACAAATGTAATTTTTTGTCAAACACAAAAACCAATGGTAATTTAATCCATGCAAATTAATGCCAACTATAGACTATACACATCCCCTATTTTTAGGTATATAGTTATAGCCTAAACCTACTTACTTACAGACTTAATTCTCTAACACTTATATGCTCCTAGGTCAAAACTTATTGAAGCCTAGATATAATTGGAAAAATGAAACAAAAAAAAAGGTCTACAAAAATTTCCTTCAAAATGTGAAAACATATCACGACATGAAACTCCAAATGATCCTCTTAGAGACAAATCATAAGCGCAGTATTATCTTTCGGAATACTATTTTTGACAGCAAGTTCTTCAAAAGAAGACAGTCTCAGGAAACCAATTTCATGTTCTCAATGCTGAATATTTGGAGAAGCATTTTCCCGTCTGGTTTTTGATAATGAAGTTCCTGATTGCCTTGTTGTTTGATTGTTTTTTTCTGTAATACGTTTGGAATTATTAGTGCTGATTGGAGGCTTCCATGAACTTCCCAAGTTTTTTGTTGTACTAGAACTTGCTTTCCTCACTAGCCTTGGTGACAGGGTCAATGTAAGTGAAATCTAGACAAGAACAAATGAATGAAATTGAAGGTAAGAACTAAGAACCAATCAGAAAATATTACAAATCACAAAAAAAAAAGTCCCGGTAGGAATCAACCAGAAGATATTAATGGTTGAAATATTATGAGGGATTGGGAGGAAGATGGTGATGAGACGGACAGTTGGACAGATGATCAATAAAGCATGTCTTCAAATGAATCGAATGTTTAAAATAAACATCCTTCAGAATATAAATACAAAAGCCACAAGAACTTGTGGCTAAACCAGCAGAGAAGCATTCTAGATGAATCAACACAAGGGCATTTGTGGATGCTACATAGAATGTAGCCGCCAATGATGTAATTTTCAAAATCATAAGCAAGTAAACGAACCTTTCTAGTCTGATTGCTTGAGAATTGTGATCCACTTGGGCCATCATCATTTTGTTTTGATTTAGTGCCACTGCTCAGCTTCTGGTGATCATGCTCTGTTTTATCCTGTATGAAGATCGACATTGAATCACATTATTAAGAAATAAAGAGAAATTGAAAATGAATTGTGAAACTATATCTTGACCAACTCCATCATTCTTAAATTGTAGTGCAACACAACCCAGGACATAAAATTATTCACCTTTGATATCCTTAGCAGTTGAACTTTCTCTTCTTCCTTGGATTTAGTTTTATCCTTCCTCTGCAAGAACTGAAATAAAAAAATGGAAAAGCTATTATATAATGACCTTTAGTACTTCAATAATGTGCACAGCTAGTGTATCAGAGAAAGATAAGAACTTACCTCTTTGCGTTTTATTGCTCTTTCGTCACTTCTGAATCTAAAAGGTGATGATATGGTAGCTGGCCGGGGATTGCTTTTGGTGGTGCTTGAAGATTTCAGGCAGCTGTTCACAAATTTATGGGGGAAAAAAGATAAATAAGACCTCAAATTTTTTAAGTATAGTCTAACTTTCTATTTCAAATTTGTAATACATGCGTGAAATAAGGCTGGCAACGTCTGCTTATTAGTTATCAGGAAAATTATAGCGATCCACAAAGTGGACTTTAAAAAACATTAGCAATTTGTAAAATGCACTTACTCATCAAAAAGTTTCGCATTTACTGTAACATCTCCAGCCACAGACTTGTTAAGGAGCCTTTCAGTCCTGACATAGTTAAATCTTATCATGTTAGCAAAAACTTCTAATGATGCATATAGCAGAAGCTACTTTCGGAAAATATTCTAATACGTCATTAACAACAAATAAAGGTTCCGAAGAAAAAATACCTTCTGCCCTGAGAAGGAAGATTTGCTGGAGCTTGATTTGACAAACCACGAGATGCCTCGGTTGATGTCTGTGATGCCACTGGATGAATTTTGGGCAAACCACCATGAATTTTTTTACTTCTATTATGTTCAATAATTGAAGTTGTTTTGCTTGTTATACCAGCACCAGAAGAGAGATTGATTGACATGTGGAGTGACCTTGTAGTTGGTCTCTTCTCCAAGGAGGCTCCAATACTTTTTGGAACATTGTTCATTTTGTTTCTGGGTTTAAGCGTTGCGGTAGTTGTTTTACTTGCTACACCAGTGCCAGATGGAACATTGATTGACATGTGTGATGATGTAGTCAATCTCTTCTTCTCAACTAAGCTTCCAACAGAGCTCTTACTTGTTGAAAATATGTTAGTTCCATATCTGGATCGTAAAGCTGCATCACCTGTTTTGCTTGTTTCAGCGGTGCCAGAAGGAAGATTGATTGATGTGTGGAGTGACCGTGCAGTTAGTATCTTCCTCTCAACGGCATCTCCAATAGAGTTCTCTCGTTTCAAACCACCGATTATTCCAATTCTCGATGGTACAGCGATGGAAGCCTTCCTTTCATCACGAGAATGAGGCAGTTTGTCAGCCCTAATTTTGGCTGATGATTTTGGAGAAGAATTTACTTCTCTTTCCTTGACAGGTAAAGCCAAAACTTCTTGATCAGTAATGCCCTGCAGCACAGGAACGATAAATATTAAAAGTGGCCACAGACACAATTACTCATGAGAATAAAAAAAACAGATATAAACAAAGAAATAAAGAGCAAAAAATTACAGGATCAGGCGCCGTCTCTTCAACTGGAACATCAATATTCTTATGGACTTCAACATGATCAAGCTGATTAGAATTATCAACAAGCACACAACATTCCACATTAAGATCCATATCATTGCAAGGATGTAGGACTTCCTCTGTTCCTTTTACCTCGGAAACGTCTAAATCATTTTGTCCAGCATCAAATTTCCGTTGGTTTGTATCATAACAGTCAACCACTTGGTAATTGACAGTATCTTCGTTTATCTCTTCATTGGCTGCCTTAATGTTGCCATCATATGACTTTATCTGTTCGGATGAGCCAGTACCATTTTGCTCCACATCAAGATTCATATTGTTGCAGGGACGTAGGACTTCCTCTATTCCTTCCACCTCAGAAATGTCTAAATCATTTTCGCCAACGTCACATTTACATTGGTTTGTATGATAATCATAATCAACACCTTGGTAATTGACAGTATCATTATTTATCTCTTCATTGGCTGTCTCAATATTGTTAGCTTCCAATTTTATCTGTTTGGATGAGTCTGCGCAGTTTCCTTCCCTAGTTTCCGATTCAAAATTTTCATTAGCTTGAGCATTTACTTCTTGGACCAATGCAGCTTCTTTCTCCTCAGCCTTTCTCTTGTAATGAGCCTCAAAGTAGGCTTTTTTGGCAGCAACAGAACCCGGTTTTGAATATTTTTCAGCTTCTTCTACGTAGCGATTCTGCGTAAATGTTGACCATTTCTCCCAATTCAAGCTTTCAGTCATAAACCTACCAAAAGAGATAGATTCTCCAAGAGCACGAAGAGGGTTACTCTGAAATTTAAAAAAAAAACAGATAAACCAACAAATATATAAATATAATCAAAAAACATCACAGACTGAAAACTGGGAAATGATAAACATATTTCAAGGAATCAATCAATATTGATAAAAATAAACAAAGCATTAATAATCCTTAACCTAACAACATAAACTTAAAAATTAATGGATTTACCAGTGACATAGAAACCCATGAGTAGTTCCGATCCTCAATAAGAATAACATGAGGCGGCGGAATTACAGAAAAATTGGCAATGTTAAACATAAAAAGTGATATTAGGGTGAAAATTGAAAAGAATATACTTCACTAAAACAAAAACACGCACATATAAATAATATAATAATCATAATCATAAAATTAATTAACGCCTTAACAGAAAAATTAAGTTACAGAAGAAATTTAAAATAACAAAATCTAAAAATCTAAAATCCAAACAAAACAAAGCAGTTACAGACACTAAAACCGATACAAAAAATAGAACACTACCATTTATAAGTAACTAACGAATCAAAATCGAACCATAAAAATTGAAGGGAAGGGGTTGAGAAAAATAAAAACAGAATTGGGTGAAAGTTGAGATTTTTAAACGAAAACTAACCTCGTGGAGTGCGCAACTAGTGTCGGCGGGAGCGGAGAAAGATCGAACGAGATAAGTCGAAGTTTCAGCCATAATAACGGAAAGCAGTTATAAACAAAACAAACAATGCGCTTCTTCTTCTTCTTCTTCTTCTTCTTCTCTCTATAAGCGCGTTTAGGAGAGTGAACACAAAATTATTTATTATTGTTTTAGAAATGAATTTGAAAGAAATTAAAACTTGAGCGTCGTTGGGTTTATGCTCACTACGCTCCTTCTTGGTTCAGAATTGAACCCAACTTTCAATAAAACGGAACACAAATATAATAATACACGTGTCCTATTTTGTGCGAAGTTTGTGTTCCAATAGTCTATTAATATGTAAAAGGGATTCTTTAAAATATATAAGGTGGATCCCACTATGAGTAATGAGTTTGGAATATTAAATATTTGTAAATCTTTTGTTTCCTATAATAACGTCTAGTTTCCATATTTTCCTTTCTTTTTACATTTTTGTGCCGTTGGATTTTTCATGACTATTTTGGATCACTATCTTTTATTAAAATTAAATGTGGCTGTATCCAAAACAAAACAAAAATTAAATGTGGTCAACTTGGTAATTGCATCTTGACTTTTCTTATATTATATACATATATAATCTTTCTAGTTCTAGATCAAATTAAAAGTGAAATGCATTGTACCAAAAAAGAGTGAAAATGCATAAAAAAAGTGGAACCATTGTAAAAAAAATATTTAGCATCGTACAAAAAAAAAAAGTTAAAAACATAATGGTGCCGTATTTAAAAAGTTTGTGATTTAGATTTTGTATTATTTCCTTATAGAAAAAACAATGTTGTGATGTTAAACTTTTTTTCTTTTTTTACGAGTCGCCATTATATGTTTGAATTTAGATCAATGGAATATTAGGGGGAAATACCAATGAACTATAGATAAATAATAATGTCCAACGGCTACGGCCGCAATGAGTGTTTTGTTCCATCAGGCATCAATGCTAACCAAATGCCGGTTGGATTTGGATGCATTATCGATAACGTTTTAATACATTTTGTTAAAAATTAATACTAATAATAATAATAATAATATTCATTATTATTATTATTAAATATAGATGTGAATTGCACTTGGTCCATAGTTGGACAGTTGAGACATAGTTGGACATCTCTATCACAACCGTTCAGATTTAGGTTCAAGTTTGTAATTCTGTAAATAATAGATTATACATAAATTACATTGTAGTAAATTTTAAATGAGTTTCGTGATTTTCTCTTACCTTATCTGAGGTGCACTTCTCATATCTTAATTTTACTTATAAAAAGAATAATAGATATATCTAATGAATAAAAATCTGATTGTTTTCATCAATATATTATTTTATTTTTTATTTTTTAAAAACATTTCCAACCAAAAGAGATAGGGCAGGTAGTCAGTAATCTAATAAGTATTTTTCATATACACCAACCAATAATTAAAATATATGAAAAAAAATTATTTTATTTTATTTTATTTTTTACTTTTTACTATTTGATAGTCAAATTATTAAAAAAAATTAAAAGAATTTCGAAATTTTGGATAAATATGAAATTTTCGAAATACGTTTTTTTCAATAATTTAACAAAAAAAAATTGAAATTTTGAATAAATGTGAAATTTCTGAAATACAATTTATCCAAAAATTTAAAAATATTTGAAACATTAGATGAATGTAAAACTTCATAAATGCAATCTTTTCAAAAGTTGAAATTTTTTTCGAAACTTTCAATGAATATTAAACTTACGAAATGCAATTTTTCAAAAAATTTAAAAAAGTTTTGAAACTTTAGATGAGTGTTAAACTTTCAAAATCCAATTTTTTTAAAAGTTTAAATTTTGGATGAATATGAAACTTTTGATATGTAATTTTTTAGATTATTTTTTTAAAATTGAAATTATTAAAATATTAATAATTTAAAAGAATTTGACTATCAAATAATAGAGGGTAAAATGATATTTTTATGTAGTATGAGAGAGTGAGAGCTAGATTTCTAATTTCTTTTTTATAATATAGAGTGAATTTTTATTATGAATATATTTTTAATCATTATTAAAATTACAATCTTTCAAATTTAATTCTAAAATAATTTCATTCAGTTTTTAGTCTCTATTTTGATTTTTATAGGAATTTTTTATAGACTAAAAATGAATAAAAAAATTTAAAAACTAAAAAGTTGAGTTTTTTTTATTGAGATTGAAAATAAGATATTAAAACTTTATAGGACTAAAATTTATTTGTCTTTTTTTATTATTATTAAAATTACACTTTCTTTTTATTAAAAATTTGATTTTTAAGATTAAAATATGTTTTTCCAAATGTTTAAGAGTTGATTATAGTATGAAAATTAAATATTATTATTGTTAATATTAGTTTACTCTGTATATTATGTTTTATTTGTTTTTTCTCCATTAAAATAAAGCTAACAGAAAATTGCAAAAGGATAATGTAATTCGTTAAACTTCAACTAGGCAAATCTAATAACTAAATTCCACGCTAAAAATTGAGATTCAATGCATAAGGATCACGATCCAAGTCTTTATCTTGTATATGGATTAAATAGGTATTTTAATTCTTGAAATTATTAAATAACAATAAATTTAGTCCCTCCTCTATAATATTTCAATAGTAAATATAGTATAGTACATGGTGACTATATTTTTCGGTACCGGCATATTGATTTAATAATCTTTTACTGCATGAAAATAATAAAACCTTTATAATTATAGTGCAAAATTGGAAAATAAAAAATTAAATTGATGGATATTTACAAATTTCGTGGGAAAATAAAAGAGACGCAACTAAAGCACAAAAAAATATACAACCTAATTCGAACAGCATCTTCTTACAAAAAAGTGAAACTCTATGTATATTTTAAAAAATAAGAATCATTGAACACTAATAATATCCATGACTTTGGAGGAGCTAGAAGCCTTAGGAATTGTAATGTAAAGAACACCATCCTTAACCTCTGCATTAATATTCTCAAACTCCACATTCTCAGGCAAAACAATTCTGCCACTATACCTACCATAGCTCTTAGAACACCATTCATCATCATCATCAACATCTTCTTCTTTATCTTTCACCATCTCTTGTTCTCCATTCTGTGGAAGAGTAGTACTCTTCTTCTTCTTGGATCCCTTCTCAGCTTTAACCACAAGCATCTTCTTCTCTTCCACCCACACTTTCACATCTTCTTTGTTCATACCAGGCATATCAAACCTCATCTTGTATTCAACTTCTCCTTCTTTAATCTCCCATGGTGCTCTTCCCCTCCTTTGATATCCACCTGCTCCTTCACTTGGAAGAGGTGATGATGGCCACTCAAGTGTGCTCATTGCAAATGGGTCTTCCATCATTCTTTCCATTGTCTCCAACATCTCTTGTACTGTCCTTGCTGTAGGAAATCGATCCCATAACCCTGCTTTTTAATTAGTATACATTATGTCATGTTAATTAAACATCTTAAGATAAGCACTCATGAGACAATTAGAAAGAATTTATAAAAATAATTAACATAAATTGTTTTCAATTTTATAAGTTTTCAGTTTATAGAAACCGTAACAATCCGACTAAATTTTTCAAAAGTGAATATTTTATTTTAAAAAAAAAAATCATTTAGAGAATCAAAACATAACAAATGGACTCTGTTTATCCAAACTTATCATTAAGAGCAAAAAATTAACAATAATTACCTATGGGTGCGGAAGGAACAATTCTTCTATTGGGTTGGGATTGGTGGTGGTGGTGGTGGTGGTTGTTGTTGTTGTTGTGTCTTGAGACATGGTCGAGTTTTTCTCTTGCGTCCCCTGTCATGGCTCTTAGGGGCTTTAACTTTTGCAATAGAAGGAAATGGGTTGATCTTGAGGTGCTTGATGAACTCTTGGAAACCATGGCCAGGTTAAGACCTAGATTCGAGGATAAAGATTGTGCCATTTTTGTTGAGTGGTGAAGTTTTGTTGATACAAAAAACCACGAGTATTAATTGTTGCTTGTTTTTTATGAAGTAAATATGTTTGTGGTAGTGGTAGGGGGTTTAGGTTCTGAAATATATACCAGTTTGGAAATGAGTGATGGAGGGTTCTGGAAAGCACGACATGGACTGCTTTGTTGGAAGCACCAGTTGGTGGGGACCTGAGGTCTTACCATATATGTACATTCTACTTTCTAGATTTTTCCACAACCAGACATTTCGTAGCGGATCACTTCAAGTCTTAGGAGATTAATACTATATATGATGAATGTAAGATAAATCTTAAACCGCTAAATGTGAGGTTGCACTTGCATATACCACAACTTATTCTTGTGGTTACATACATTTCCTACATCAACATATCATAGGTGAAAACTATCTTTGTAACACCCCAAGTTTAAAACACAGCGCGAGTGTATTTTTTTTTTAAAACGAATACATAAATAAAAGAGTTTTCAGAATTGCGTTCCAAGGAAATTAAAATCAATTCAAATTAAATATCATTCGACTTCGTAATTAAAAATAGTAAGGAATTTTAAAACAGCAACATCACAATTGAATCGAATGAGATATTTATGGGAATTTGATCTTTATAATATACTAAAATAAAGATACATCAAAATATTTATCAGAGTGCGGAAGACTTTTACAATAATTCCCAAAATGAATATTTACAACCATTAAGTTCAAAACCCTATACATAAGTCTACTCTGATCATACCCTAAGCTACAGTAGCATTACAATATTCACAAGTCTTTTCTTCACCCAGCTGCTCATCTCTTTGCATAGCCCACAAGTAAAGATCAAGGGAAACTAACGACGTTCCTTGTCGTTAGTATGACCATCAGGGGTACGGTTCTGAATCTCATCTGAGGGCAACGCCCAATTTCCACAATAATTGTAAAGGGTCACCGACCGAAAATAACAATTACCACATAGCAGTTATATCAAGAATATCAAACATATTCATAGTACATGATGATAAATAAGGATGTTAAATTTTGAAATACATGTCATTTGTACTTTACAAAACAGCAACCAAGTAAGTATAAAAATCATGATGTAAGCACAACATCAATTCATCCGAAATTACAGATTTTCAAAAAAATACTTACTCACACAACAGTTTTCCACCATCAACATAAAATCAAACCTGACCCTCCGGTCAAACACTCCGATGCAATATGTATATGTTCATAAATTCTTGGAATCACCAAGGTGCAGTCACTTACAGACCAGCACAATTTAACGGCCCTCATGACCAGGGTGCAATCGCATACAGATCAGCACCAGTGCAGTCGCATACAGACCAGCACTCGTGCAGTCACTACAGACCAGCACGTTTGACATAAACCAAGGTACAATCACTACAGATCAGTACCTAGTGCAATCACTACAGATCAGCACTCGTGCAATCACTACAGATCAGCACGTGACTGCGCATTTCAGGATACAGACACTACAGTCCAGTACCAGTGTAGTCGTTTATCTGACCAACACTTATATACCAAGGTACAATCACAGATTAGTACCTAGTGCAATCACTACAGATCAGCACGTGGATGCGCATTACTCTGTGGCCCATCGCGGGTACCACCTGACTATGCCATGCATGAATATGCATTGTTTCACTTCATTGAAAACAGTATGCAACCTTAGTAAAATTCATGCATTTTCCTCATTTTTCAAAACATCTCAACACATTCAAAGATTAACCATTCAAGCAAGCATTACACTTTGCATTACCTCAAAGTTCCACTCTTTATTAACAAAGGTTTTTCCCCAACTGTTAAGATTCAAAACTGTGATTAAAACTGAGGTTTCTGGCAAAAAATATGAATCTGTATTCGAATACAGCTTCATTGTATTCGAATACAGAAGCCAAACAAGGCAGAATCAACATCCTGTATTCGAATACAGACTCCTAGTATTTGAATACAGAGGCTATCACAATACAAAAATCAGAATTTCTACAACTTCAGTAAATTCTCAAAAACTTCATCATCACCACTTCAAACTATCACCAAATTTCCATTTTTAATCACCACAAACCTTCCCAAGGTACCCCAACACTTAAGGTTTATAAAACAATGTTAAAAACTTGAATTTCTGAAAAACACGAATCTGTATTCGACTACAGCTACCTTGTATTCGAATACATAAGCTAAAACACTGAAAAATCAGCATTCTGTATTCGAATATGAGGCCTTCGTAGTCGAATACAGATGCGAAGTTAGTGGCAAAAGTTGCAAATCTATATTCGGCTACAGAGGGTTGTAGTCGAATACAGTGGTTAAAACAGAAGCAAAAATTGCAAATCTGTATTCGGCTACAGAGGGTCGTAGTCGAATACAGATGCTAAGTCAGTAGCAAAATTGGAAAATCTGTATTCGACTACAGGGGCTCGTAGTCGAATACAAGTTCGAAAACTTAGGGAAAACAGAAGCTTTGCAGGTTGTATTCGAATACACTCAATGCCGTATTCGAATACACCTTCGAAATCAGTGAATTTTCCTGAAACTTCAACATTTGAAAATCCAACCCAACACCAGAATCATAATTCCCCTCTTTTAAAACCTCAACTCAGAACATTTTTCATCAAATACCAACAACAGATTTTTCATAAAAATACTTCCACCATTTTAAATCCCTTTTCATTTGAAACAACCATCAACACCAGATTGTTTAACAAAACACAGCAAAACACAGATTTACTCAAACCAGAATAACCTCACTAATTTTAACAAAACAAAATCAGAACCAGAATCATCATTCAACGCTCACAGAATGATTTTCAAAACATAATACAATGTTTTTCACAATCATAAACCAAATATCATTCATCACACATGCATTTACAGCCCTAAATACAATCTAGAAAGTTGGAAGGTGCCCTTACCTTAGTTACGTTCCCTTAGCTCGCACGCTTCTGCGACAAAAGCCGACGATACTCCCGTTCGCGTTCGCCGCTACGAAAATTAGTTCTTTAGCTCCGTAACGATCAGAGGAATGACTTTCGTACTCGAAACTTTCTGATTCGACACTCAGATTTTCCAGAACGATGACTTTTAAGTAAACTGTTTTTCTTCACCAACACTCAGAAAATTAGAAGAAGAAGAAGAAGAAGATAAAGCAGAACTGGCGCGTAGAGGAAAGAAGGAAAAGCTTCTTACTTAAATATCCACATAAAGCAACTGACACAGCAGAGGAGAGAGGAATTGTTTCCTTTTTCACAAATATCTACGCCGCCTCACCAATTCTTATATCAAAATATCTTTTGATCCTCCAGCACTTAACCTGTTTCCGTCGAAATTAGCAGAGAATATCTTAATTAACGGTCCGATAATTTAATTACTCAAAATTAAATTAATCCATTCATTATCCAATAATTTTAATTCCACCTCCAAAACAATTAATTATATATATATATATATATTTACACAAAATATACATATATTGAATATTACACCGATATTCCCAAAATACCCTTAAAATCAAATCTGAATTTAATTTTAAATTTAAGGGTCTTACAATCTTCATATATTTTGTTTTAGGTTGATATCTTCCTAATCTTTAAGGGTAATTTTTTGTTTTTTTGTTACCTCGATTCTATACCAAACACCTGTTGTATCTTAGAGGATATATGAAACGTATAAATCCTTAAGGACATTCTAATTGACGCCTTGGATTTTTTTTAATAGAGTATTGTTTTGCAGGTTTCATCTAATTTTTTGTTGGAAGATCGATGTTGATCGAGTTGTCTTGTTGGACCTGAAATTACAACAATCACATGCATATCCATTTAGGATGCTTTAGACAAGGAATTGAACACGGATACTAATCTTGTTTTATGTTGTTTCTTTTGTTATATGTGTGTAAGCATAAGTAACGATGAACACATGTGACTAAATCTAAAGGTATGTTTGGATTATAGGATGGAATGAAGAGGATTGAAATGAATTATGCTAGTTATATTTTAAAAATCTCGATGTTATAGGATTCCATTTCATTTCATTCTTTTCCATCTTATACTACCAATCCAAACATATCCTAAATCAACATACTCAAAGCATGTCTAGTTATTTTAGAAAGATGGTCTGATGTTGTTATCCAACTCAATCAACCAAGTTCAACAATGACAGACCTACTTAAACAGTTTTGTAATTCAATTAGCATTGAGTAGTCTGAATACACAACTTTTTTTCTCCTCCAAACATACGTGGTGATAGAGCTGTATTGGTAGGATCCAATGCTTTTACAAAATATTCTTTTCATATATTAGTTTCTTCTACATCTGATTTCTTTTCCACTACTTTAGTTGATTAGATTGTTAAGTGTTATGTTGCCATATTTTTTTTTAAAAAAAAAAAAAAAAAGCAACTCAGTTCTCTTGACAACAAGTATATAAATCATAATAGAGGAAATGAACACAAATAACATTCCTGATCAACAAAATGAATACCTGTGGAAAAAAATCCATGAATATTACAACACGTAATTTGTACAACAGATCCAGGAATCACTTGAGCTGATAATTATGCCATTATATGGTCATATCCTACAATCTATATGTCCAAATGCATTACGGATCAAAACATTAATGAGTGATCATTGCTGATTCAGAACATATAAAATTATGAAGTTGGGTGAGGTATAAGAACAAAACAGAAGTAGCATTAACCAATCTACAAACAGCATGAAGCTCTCTGAGAGTCGTTGTTTAGATCAACTAGACATAAAACTCACTTAGATTTTTCTTTCGAATCTTCCTCTTCCTCCTCGGTTGTGGTAGTGCCTAATGCTGTTATCTTCCCAAAAGACTCCTTTGCATCTCCGAAAAAGTCTTTCACTTTATCAAGTACGGTTTTTAGTTTATCTGGCGTAGGAAGCTGCAAATTGTTTATGCGTAACACAAAATATATCAGTGGGAATACATCCAAAAATCTTCTTCCTCAATATTTGAAAAAAAAAAGTGTAGTTGCATGAATAGCCAGGGTTCTTCTTTGTTGTATTTGAACAAAATATAAGTCTCTAATATAAGGTTTGAAATTCTGTTAAAAACTTCAACTAATATCTCTTAGCAATACTATAGTTACGATGGTGAATTGGTGATAAAGAACAAGTAAAGAATATCACCTCAATAACATCAGTGGTTGAAAGTGCAGCTCTTACATTGTTATAATTCTCCTGCAATTCATCATCTGCAAAAGTTAATAAACAAAAGAAAAGTCCCGCGGCATTCATCTACTAACGTTTCTAAAGAATATATTTCCTGTACTAGAAAACTGAAAAAAAAATTGATTTTATAAAATATATGTACAGAAGTATGGGAGCATTACTCACAACAAGTTTGTAGCCATATCTGAATTCAGTAGCTGACCGCAGCGTACGATGTTGTTTGAATGCAGATTTCTGTATCTCTTTCTCATCCTATTTGAATTGAAACAAGCAGTGAGTGACAAACACATGACAATGCATGACCAAGAAAACACAACCCCAACATAATTAATACATATATAGGATATCCATAAAAGGTTAATAAGAGCTCAACACTCATAAGCACGTCATTTTTAAAGAACGAATCAATGTTATTTATGTAGCACCAAATTTTAAAATTGAAAAGGCCTGTTTGGTATCCAACACAACACCAACACGTTTTGGGTGATTACATTCAATCACTTCCATTTTCTCAAATTATTACCTACGTGTCTGATCTCTGTGTGTCAGTGATTCATAGAATGTTATCAATTATTCACACACATCACCCAGATTTTACCATCTAATTACAGTTAGTCATAAACATATTCAACTTGCTTTGTTTTGTTTTGACTCAAAACAAAGAATGATTCATTTGCAAATGACACAAGAATCTTGGCATAAATGGGCATTTGGTCTAGTGGTATGATTCTCGCTTAGGGTGCGAGAGGTCCCGAGTTCAATTCTCGGAATGCCCCCCATTTTGATTCTTTTGATTTTTACTATCACTAATTAACATAATTAATAAAGTCTCTAAATTTTGCAATTATAGAAATAGCACAAAATTGAGGAAAAACATACTTTGTAGATAACAGCAGCAAGATTTCTATCAAGTGTATCTTTGTAAATATATTTGCCGATGAAATTATCTTTAGCAGCAACCATAATTTTGGCAGTGGTGCCACCCGATACAATACTAAGAGGGTACCAGAGGTATACCTGGTGATGAAATTGGAAAGTGATAAGAGAATAGTAAAAGTAATATTTAATAAATTGAACGGTTTAAGATGATTGATTGTTGATTACATTGGCCATGCGAATGAAGATGACGAATTTGGGGTTACCATCGTCTTCAATTTTGGGTAAAGGAGGAGGAGGAGGACGCTGAAATTGACGAGACATCATTCCTTTTTTACCCTTTGCTTCAACCACTAATACATGTTGGTGTTGTTGTCGCTGATGAGTTCTTCTGGAATTCTGTCTCGGAATGGAAAAAAGAGAATGCCTGAACGACGAGTCGTCGTGGAACCTTGAAGCTGAACTTGACAGAGGAGGGCGAACGAGTGCGTTTAACGACATTCCCACTTCCATGCGTTTTGATTCTCTCTCTCTCTCTCTCTTCCTCGCAAAATTGATGATAACTGACTTGGTAACTGGATAGGGTAGAGAGAGAAAGAGACAAGGTTTCAATACAAGCAATGTAATCGAGTAGTTCACCCTTTTTCATTTTATTTTTTTTGTTTTTAATAATAATAATAATAATAATAATAATAAGAAACAATAATCTGATTTAATTGATATACGTAATGTAAGGATATTCTACATTGTTAATAATAACACTTAGATAAAAAATATTTAATTTTTATTATTTTTACAAGTTATATTTTGAGATTAGTTGATCATGTAGAAAAATTTAGGCTAACCATAAATTAATCTCATAATCTAATTAGTTATTTTTAATTTTATTATGTATATAAATTTAATTTTAATATTTTATTCAATTAGTTTTATTTGTAAATAAAAAATGTGTAGACTACTCTTTCAAGTTATATTTATTTAAGAATTTGACTTCAAAATATTTCTCTTATAAATTATATCAAATCATTAACTAAGTAGAGAGATTCAAATATTTATCATTATGATATATTAGACTTTAGTCGATTAGATAATTGGATACTTTTAAAATACTTATAATTTTTTTTATAATTTTGTCAAGAAAAGCGGGTAAATGTTATAAAAAAATAGAATAATGGAATAGTATTTCAGTTTAAAATATGAAATACTTTAATAATAATTAGTATTCAGATTAATATATGTTATTCATGCTGTACATATAAGTTATGTTAATTACGAATGATAATTTTTATTATAAATATTCCTCTTTAATCCTCTCTCGTTTCTGTTTTTTGTCTCTTGTTTATTGGTGTTGATCTTTTTGTGTTCATTTGCGGTTATTATTATGTGAGAAGTATTAAAAACTTGTAAGAGTATTTTTTTTATAGAAAAATAGACTACACCAAAATTTTCTATCCACTTTATTATAGGTATAGATAATAATTTGATATGTGTGGAGTATTATTACAATAATAAGAGTGTAATGATTATGCATACATTGACTTTATAAAATAACTAATAATAATCAATCATTTTTATATGTATATAAATAATTTTTACTCAATTTTAATTGCACAGTCAGTAAGTGTAAAACTAATGTAAATATTGCTCCTCTTTTCCTTTTTACTTATTGTTTTTTTTTATAATATTAATTATTAATTTATTATTTTAAAATTCAATATAATACTAATTAATAATTTATTAGTAATATCACTAATTATTAGAGAGAGAAAAAAATGTGGAATAAAAATATAAATAGCTAAGAGTTTTAATCAAAAGATTTTTAAAATATGGAAATTTATTAATTTTTTATACCAACTAGAAAACTATACCATGTTGTCAATTAGAAGCTTGTATAAAATAATATTGTATAGAAATTAATTTTCTAATAATAAGTAGTAAAACATTGCACCTGTTGCGCGTCCAAATACATTTTGAATTAAGTCAAACTTTGATCAACAAAAATATATGTATAATGAATTTGTTGTGTGAATAAATCTAACTAATTGATTAATGACACATTTTTTTTATATATAATTTATAAGTAAATTATAATTAGTGTTTTATATTCAATAATTAATTTTTATATTAATTTTAAAATTTTAGATTCAAACAATTCTTAATTTCTATTGTATAATTGAAATGTAATTCACTCTAAATAATATTAAGATCGCATGTTGTTGGTGTTATTAACAAATATTTTTCTTTTGATTTTTTTAATATTTATTAATAATAAATATTTATCTCATTTTTTTTTTAATATATCGTTGGTAAATTTTCAATTACAACTAAATTGAAATTAAACTTTCAGAAAAAATAAAGATTGGACTTTTTGGAAACCATGTACATCAAGTTTCAACTGGCAAATAGTTTGTATTCACGTTAAGTAAATCATAGTTACTTTAGATGCTTTCATTAATTAGCTTAAGGATATATTATATTTGAATTTAAAATTATTTTCTATGTCTATTATATTATGTCTTTTCTATTATTTTCAATTGTAATTATTTTTACACATTATTTGTGGAGCTTATAAAGTTTTAGAGATTCAAATAATAATTAATTTTTACTATAAAATTGATGTACAATTTACTCCAAATAATATTAAAATCTTGTTGGTATTTTACATGTATCTTGTTCAGATTTAAAAAAAATATATATTTTATGTATTCATTACAAATATGTGTGTGATATTTTTTTTATATTTATAAATAATAAATATTTGTTTTGTGTTTTTATGTGTTAATGGGAAATATTTATCTTATATTTTTAATATTTATCAATGATAAAAATT
>JBBPBO010000004.1:64369183-64436232 GCA_037974295.1 Cicer cuneatum | reverse complement strand
AAAAAATAGAAATTATACTTTTTTTAAATATAAATTTTGTTACTGTTGATTTTATGCTTTGTTAAATTGAGAGAGAATAATAACATAAATTTCCTTTTTTTTTTTGTTGAAATATTTTTAGAATAAAAGAAGTTGGATGTTTGTGGTTGTAAAGTGGAGTAATTATGAAAATAGATTCTCAAAATTGATGATTTTGGTAATTTTAATGTATTTTTAAAAAAAAGTTAATGATTAAAATAAATAAATAAAAATTATTTAGATGAATATGTCGACAAAGATTTCAGATTTGCAGAGGTACTCTTGCAGTACTTTGGTGTTTTAAAAAAGTTATGACCTCAATATTTAACATAGATAAAAAATAAGAACAAATATGAGATTTTGGTTGAGTTTACTATTCTAATACATACACTAGATATTGAAAAATAAGTGAGACAAAAGCCATACACGTGGAAGATGGAAAGACACAGGCGGCACCATATTAAAGAGGCCTAAAGCAGGTGGAAAATGCATCCAAAATGGATTTATATTTTTATTGGAGCAAACTATTCAAATTTGGTACTAAAATAACCCCTTATAATTTATCGTTTCTTTTTTTATCTCATTAACCAAAACATAACACAGTCAAATTCTGAACTCTAATTAAATTTTCGCCATAGTAATGTTTTATGATTTTACTAAAGAGTAAAGAAAAGAGAATGTAATCAACACTAAATTTCTAATTTGAATCAAAAGGATGTATGGTGCAGCAGAGTATAGAATATGAGTGTTGCTTTTTTTATTTTTAATATTTTTGAATATACAAAAATACACGTTAAAATTGGTTAATTCGAATGTATAAAGATACATATTCGATTCGAATTAGTCGATGTGAACAATTGAGAGATTTTGAAAAGATTTAGGTGTAAGAAAATTTTCATAGACTATAGAGTTGTTAGGATCTGAACAATTCAAATCCAATAGTCTTTCGCCATGCAACCAAACTTCAATTTTTTTATTTTTTTGAAAAGCAAGCAAATCAATAAGAAGTTGGTTTATTCACACAAGCAAGTAACTCCAATAAGCTTGAAACTTGACCATATTCTCCACTTTCAAGCTAACGTAAGCCTTAATACCACCCCATTCTTACCATCAACAAACACAAACAAACATTTTGCAAACTATGTTTTCTTTAGTAATACCACTTTTAGGATAAAAAACCCTAAAATATATTTTGGTGGAAAAAACTTCTAAGAATAAAAAATTGGTTTTAGAAAATTAGATTTTCTAGAATATTTGTCCAACTATCGAGGAAAATGAAGCAATTGAATTATTTTGGTATTATAAGATTTTGAATAATGTCTTTAAGTGTGTCATTTGTTACTTTTGCTTCTACATAAGTGATGCTTTCATCGCTGCGGTTTATGAAACTAAGAGAGCTTGAGGGTTGTAGACCATAGGAGAGATTTGGTCGAGGAAGGAGAGTTGGTAATAGGTAAGATGGTTAGGAGTTAGAGAAGTAGGTTGGCTAGTTTATTTGGAGATTATTTGACTTTGTTATTAGAGATGTTAGCACAATTGAATAAATTATAAGATAAATCATTTGTGTTATTTTGCACGTTTTATTATGTATTTTTAAGATGATTTATGTTTTTCTTCATAACCATGTAAAATTAATAAATAGTGATGTGACAAATAGAGCTTGTCAAATTCCACAAAAAATATTTCCTATTTATATCTATAACAGTTTTTTTTTTTAAAAATAAGCAACCAAGTTGATTTCCATTTTAGGAAAACTTTGTCTCTTACCAAACACTTTTGATGCTTCTTTTTCTACTTCCTAATTTCTCAAAAGCCTTCAATTTACACGTCCAAATTGATTAATTTAGATGCATATTTTGACAAAAAATTCAGATCTGAACTCGCCAATTCCAAGAGGAGAGAATCAGAAGTAAGAGAAGAAGCCGCCACTTTTTTCTACCTAGTCTTGCGTGGTAACACTAAGAGCCTTTGCAGCCCACAGTTTTATTGCGAGGCTGCTTCTTTTTTCCATTGGTCTGTGTTTATAGACTTTTTTTTAACAAGACTAATGCTAACAACACACACTTTTATATACATTCTCTTTGATTGATTAAAATTTGCGTGGATCCTACCAAATTCATATGAGACCCACATGATTTAGTGGAACCTATAAAAGTTTTAATTAATCAAAGAGAGTTTGTTAGTAATCGCTAACTCATAACTCTAGAATTGTAACTCTAATATTTACAATACTCACATATATTGTGCACCAACCATTTGCGCCGAACCCAATGGTATGTTTAAATACTTTTAGCCTACAAAGAAATGTTCATTGGAAAATGTGCATTAAAAAGAAAAGTTCTCAAATGTGCTGAGTGTCAACTCAGGCTACAAAAGTATAAGCTATATGGTAGTTAAGCTTTGGACATTTTGGTGAATATAAGATTATCCACTACTAATAATAATAAATACCCTTCAATTCCTATGGGAAGTGAATATGAAAGTATTCAAGAAATTGCCATTCTTGGCCAACCCATCACATGCCAAAAAATTCTTCCTTAAAAAATGAAGCTATATAGAATACATGTTCCATTTCTATCTAACCTGCCGATTTGCGAGGGAGTGCTTTCCCAACAAGCACGGCTTCGCTACTCGTAGCTTTCTTCGCGGCAAGCTCCTCCAAACGTCTCCATGTGGCTTCGCGTCCTGCTGTCACTTCACCTTCCTTTGATTCGTCTTGCTCAAACTTTTGTAAGCATTCTTTATACAGATCGGGATCGAAATCGTGAAAAATCTTCTGAACATTTAAGGTCAGACTGTGGACAGCTTGATTCCAATGAGTTTTAATATTTCTCTCCAGTGCAGGGAACATGATTGGCAGTATCACTTTGCAGTTTTGTTTTATTAAGTTCACAACGTGATCGTTGTTCCACAAGAACAAAGCTCTTTCCGCGACCTGAAACAAAGACAATATTCATGAAACAATAAACAATATATTGCAACTGCAGTTGGTCACGACGGAACTGACAAATTCAGTTAGATAAATTATAGAACTTTGCAAAAAACACAATACCGTTCAATTGATGCATATAATCATTTGTAAACATTACATGAGCAATTGAGACATCATGCAGCACATTTACACCAACTCTTGCAAATTGCAGTAGACATTCTACCGCAACTCAAGATTTAGGCATATGCGTATACCGGTTGATGAAGAAAGCAATAAAAAATCCACTCAAAAGATTGAAGAAAAATATTATCATCAGTTTAAAGCTGTGAAGCAATTCCCAATCATGCAGACACTTCCAAAAAGAAATTAGTTCAATTTAATATTTCCTTGTTCCTTACATTTAGTACATGTTTGGATGGATACGGAGTAAGTTTGATGAAATCGCAATGACACTGATTTTCCTGAAACTCTAAAGTGTAGCTTTTGCTAAAATCACAGTGGCAAGTTGTGATTCTATCAAATTCACCGCCAATCAAAACATACACTTAGAAGGTTTAGGTGATGGTACCAACTGAGCGTGGGCTGCATAAAATGCTCATACTATCTTATTTTTTAGACGGAGAGACATGTTATGAAAGAAAAATGGCATAGGACTGGAAGCTCTAAAAGTTCAACAAGTTGGATTATAGTTGTCATCGTCATAGTTTCAAGCAAAATGATATCTTGTATGACAAAGTTAATCTAGTCAGAATAATTTCATCACGTTGACACCCCACTATCCACATATTTAGCACAATGTAATAATGAGCACCATTCTAAATGTGATACACGAAAGCTAACAAAGATACACTATTCACAAGTGGATCATAACTTAATTTTGTGAGTAGATTAATTAACTACAAGTGCTAACTTATAAATATAACATATAATCATTGACATCCATCGTTTCTTATAGAATCTATTAGGTCTTTTAAATTATAGGTAGAGCCATATTGCAATTACTAGACAAAAGCATCAACATTCAAAATTCAGTCATAAAGTAATAGAGTATTTGCTAGTAAAATGTAGTTCACCTAATTATTTATAGTCACAAATAGATTTTCTAGTAAGCACAGTCATAATGAACAGAAAGTCAGCAATTTATTTTGATAAAAAGTAAGAGGTGTTACCTCACATGAACATATAATCAATTTCCTCTAGGAAAAGAAAGTCATGTATTTTCACTTACTTCTACTGAATCTAGAACCAACACAAGAATTACCTTCAAGACACAAGTTTACACTTTAAGACACCAGAATAAACCTTCCTAAATTATGAAGGGCCATACTACATAACCGTTGGTAACTTCATAGAGGTGATTTTAGACCAGTTGGACATATATCGATATATAAATTATTTTTAGGTCCTTTAATTCTTCCATGCTTAACTTTTGGGTGAGAGCATACATTAGATAAATTGAATAAGCTACTCTTGGGACATCTCCTGTTGATAAAGTCTTAGTTGGAGAAATAAGAGAAGAGATTAATAAAAAGTTAGAGATACAGCGCCAAGGCTTCGAAACACTTGGCTTATGTGTAAATAGAACAAAAACATAGTATATGCAATGCAAGATTAGCAAAGGACAAACATATTCTAATGTAGAGATTAAAATTAGAGAACATAGTCATACCACAACACAAGTCTCACGTTACAAGTACCATGGTTCAATCATACAAACCGAGGAAGAAAAAGGGAGATGTTTGTTAGTGTAACCTTTAGAAATCAATGTGTTTTCATCTAGACTTGCATTAGTATCTCGCTTTAATTAATAATATGAGGCATTTAATATATTATGTTGCTTTACTCGAACATGGTAAAATCTGTAGAATAGTAAACTCAATATCATAGGGCATCAAGTACATCTATTGATGGTGACATCCTAATGAATGATGGAACACTATTCTTAAACATCCTAGGTCAAGCACTATTATTGTTAACGAGGACGATAACAACGCATTGAGATTAATATGTGAGTAGATTAATGAGCACATTTCAATTGTCATTGATATGAGATATCAAATCTTCACACAGGTATGTGTATATAAGATAATAATGTAGTAGATTGACTCGCCGTAAGAACACTACATAGAAAGTTATGTGAGTGTCGTAAGTGTTTCTCAAGGAGACTATAGCGTATATAGTCCTTCAATTTGAAGTTACTATGATTCCTACAATGGGAGTTGTATGTTTTAATACTATCAAACATCATCGGTAACTGGGTTTCATAAATGTAGTAATGGAATGCAATAAGTCATGTAGAGGAGTTTGACTGTTTGAGCGATATAAATGAGATCCATCCCTCATAGGCTCATACATAACAATAGTGATATCTTTAGCCCTCTCAATAGAGTAAGATGGTAAATGCACAACCATGCTAAAATGAGTCAATATGAGATATTGAACTCATCTACGATTTTGTGTCTGCTCGGTCTTCAAGAAACAAATTGTTATTTCTCTAGGCTTGGGGTCATATGAGTTTGTCAGCCCTAAGTCAGAAAGCAGCAGGAATACATTTGTTTAAATAGGTGTGTCTAATGTGATAAAGATATGTATACACTGAAAGCCCTGGCTGTTTTCTGATCTGGAGTGTGTCCTCACCTAGCACAACGAAACGACTCCAAGGAAAGCTATGTGTAGGGACTACGTAGACTGTAGAAGCTTTGTCTGAGGACCAAAACAATTGTAATTTGCAGTACCATCTCAATGAATATGCAACAAATGTATACCACAGATGTATTATTTCGGAACTCAAAATTGTGCTATTTCGCTTTGATCATTGATGGGAATTTTCAGATGTAGTTGGTTTTACATCTGCAATTCCTAACAATGGAAACCAGAGAATCCAAGTAGAATAGATGAAATGGAGGAATATTTCAAATGTGATATGCAATAGAAAATAACCTCTCCATGAATGATAAGACATGCAATGTTGTACATAAGTGAATGTTGGGCAATAAAAAGCCAACAAAAAAAGTAAATTTAGTATTCCAGAGATACGAATGTTATTTTGGATGAGTGGTTACACAGGACAAATAGATTCAGAAATACAATTATTAGAAACAAAAATGGGATAACATCCATAACAGAGAAGATATTACAATCTCGTCTTATGCAGTTTGGGCATGGATAGAGAAGACCTATAGAAGCACTGATAGGAAGAGTAGATTAGATGGAGAATAGGCCAATAGTTAAAGGTAAAAGGAGACCAAGAACACCTATATGCCAATCATTAAGAGTGATTTAAGGTGTTTGGTTGGTGTTGCTTTCTTGGGACATCTCCTGACAGCATAAGTTTGTAACTTAGTTAATTGACAAAACTGAAATTAATAACACAAGAGATGGGAGATCCCCCCTCCTATAGACTTGCATCGAGATTTAATGTTTTTTGTTTTCAAACACCTTTCGCAGGCACAGTTTGGAGTAAAAGGTGAGATTACAAACTTAATCATCCTAGCATGTTTAGCAGCTTTCTATGAAGTGAAGCGACAATTTGATATAAAACATAGGTTTACTGGAATCTGACTATGCATATATGATAAGTCTTCATATGACATCTTATGGATTACAAAAAATAACCAGGAGATGTGTTGTTGCATATAATATTTGAGTAAGTCCCTTCATAAATCAGGATTCAGGAAGATTTTGTCTGATGTCTTAAACTGTAAGTATGTGTCTGAAGGAAATTCTCTTCTCATGCAAAGATGATGCACGTTTCTCCTTTTATTGGCAGTTAATATTGCTTCTCAACTAAGAGGAAATGAATCATATGGAATAGTATTCAGTTGTTTCTGAAATTTTTTTTTTAAAAAAAAAGCTGTTTTTCATGAAATATGAGTAGTCAAAGAAAATGAACTTGAGGAAAGCATTGAAAATTTAATACCTGAAAATGGGGGCTAGTCAAACAATGAGCAACACGGCGAAACAATAGCACCATACATCGCTGGAACTCCGGAGGTTGAGTTGCTTCCAAGACTTCTTCCAACTCACCAAGGAACATAACTTCCTTTGAACTATTTGTTATTGGCCAGTACTTCAATAACCCCCTAATGATTGTATCAGCAAGCTTGCAATCTTTCTCCACAAATTGAGTAATGCAATAAGATAACTGCTGATGATACATTGCTAAGCACTTCGGCTTGTGCAATGGAATCAATATGCGAACCAGAAACAATTTATGCTCTTCTTTCAATGGCAATGCAAAACCATTAATGATACTCCCCAAAATTTCCAAGAACTCAGCAATCCCATTATGCTTCTCAGTCTCAAAAATAAAATTCAAAAAGGTGTTATTGATTGACTTCCTGATGAAAGGGCGATGTGCCATTAACTTACCGTAGATACGATGCAGCGTCATTTTCAAGTAATCCCTTTCTCTAAGATCTTCAGAATCAAACAAATCCAGAAGCCTCAAAATGAAGGACTGATCAATGAATCTCTTAGCCAACTTTGCATCCAGCTCAGGTGATGCCACAAATCTAAGGAAAAGCTCATAGACAAATTGCAAATGAGGCCAAGCAGGATCCATTGAAGGCTCCTCCTCCTCAACCTCGAGACCATCAACAAGTTTGTTTTCGCGCGGTTGAGGACTAAGTGTTCTGAATATATTAGCAGACACAGTTTTCACAACCTCTTGCATTACATTCTCAGTGAATTTAGCATTAACAGAAGACACATAATCAACAAGTTCCACCAAAGTTTGTCTCTTAATCTCTTTTTCTTTGAGGTGTTTAGTAGGGTCAGTGAAGTCAAACACAACACTACACATCTTAAGCTTTTTTATAAACAAACTTGGTTTCTCAGAATTGGGAACATCCCTAAATGCTGGTAATGCTTCATAAGAATTGAAATTACCATTGGAATTTTCATTCACAAACAAAGGTAATGATGAACCTTTGTTGCCATGATTATTATTATACTGTCCTTGTCCTACATTCAAAGAAGAAGAAGTAGAAGAATTACCGGTTTTGTTGCTACCTTGTTGTGTAACATGTTCACTGTTTTTAGAGGTTGAAGCACCATGGCTTCTTGGAGTTCCACCTTGTTCACGATTATCAGAATTTTTTTGTGACTTTTTAGGAAGTTTACTGAATACCTTTTTGAACATAATTCATCAAACAGAAACGAACACGGAACACCCTTTTTCTTTGAATCTGGAAAAACAACGATCTCTGATATGAAGATGATTGTGAAGAAAAAAAAAAGAACCCTTTTTCTTATCTGGGTAAGAGAAGAAAACCCAGTTCTGTAATTTTACCCATACTGATGTTGGATTGGAGCATAACCCAATTCGATGATTCAGACTTTGTTTGTGAAAATGGAAACTTTTGAGATCAGAAATAGTGTTGGTGGAATTGAGATCAGCGTTAATAATCACAAACACAGTGATAAGAGGTTCGGAATTGCGAATTCAAATATCAGAAAGCTAATCTTCTTCGTCGTTTGGGTTGGAGAGAGAGAGAGAGGATGAAGAATGTTCTGCAGATTACCCTTTTCCTTTTTATTTTTTAATAATTGCTCTTTTCTTTTCTATACCAAAACAATATATTATTTTAAACAAGAGGATAAAATAAAAGAGAGTTAATACTCAACATAATTATTAAGTGCCTTGTAAATGTAAATATTATTATATTATAACCACCATGTTGTTTTCTCACAATTAATTGTGTTGAGAGTTTATTTGATACAGAAATTTTAAATAGTTTTTTATTTATAACATAATTTTGGAGTTCATGCTAATATTGTAGAAATGGGTCAAACTGTTATAAAAAAATTATGGATCAAAGTTTTGAAAGAAAATTAGATATCGTTCAAATAGTCTAATTTGATTCCGGTGATCAATTTATCCAATTAAATATATAGATTTTCCATTTAAAAATGTGATAATAATATAATTTGAACATTAATTTATTATAACAAAATTTGATAATTTTTACACAATTAATACACATAATTGATAATAAATATATTAAATTAAATAATTCATTAATTATTAACTTAATTTAATTAAGCATGATTTCAAATATTATTAAATCCTTTTAACACATGTAGATTTGTAAATTTAAAAATCAAAGCTAATTATGTTTAAATTTATGATTAATAATGTTCTAATATATTCTCTTTAAAATAAAATATAAATAAAAATGATACTTAAGAAATTAATTATTTAATCTAAAGTTTAAACCAAATAAATCGATTCTCCATCTAGATGAAGTTTTTATTAATCAAAACTAATACTATTTAACTATTTAAAAAGTCTTCAAAATTTGAGGTACAAGTTGAAATGTTTCCAACTATGCGTAGGAAATACAAAAACAAAATATTGGAAAAATGGAAGGAGGCACATGCAATGCAGACATAATATACTGACTGAGATTGATTAAGAAAAAGAATTGATAATATTATATTAATATTTACATTTACATTATAGTTAAAAGAAAAGACATTGGAAGTTTACTGCAGCAAGACGAAGCAAACACGGTTTTGTTATCTTCGTGGTTGGTGTTTGTTGACCTGGGAATTTTGTATTTTTAATTCTTAGATTCAATCATTCTTCTAATTCTTATTCGAGAAGAAGTCAAGTCAGTGCAATGTGTGATTTTCGACCAATTTTAAATCAGCGGGAAAATGCTACTTGGAATGAATGGGCATCCAAAATTTTAATACCAATAATGAATTTCAGCGGACAATAGTATTTGACCACCAAAAATGTCCCGTGTTTTTTTACTCATTTTTCAGTTCAAAATTTGGAATTGAGTGGATATATAAAGCAAGCGGGCATCTTTTGTATGATTATTTTTTTATGATTACTCCATTCATCCCAATATAAACATATTTTCTATATTTAATATTAAATTTTCATATTCTAAAATAAATCTGCAGTATTTTATCAAAAATAAAAAAATTAAATTAGTATTGAAAAAATGGTCTGATAATTTTTTAATGTTTATAGTTGGAGACAAAAAGAGTAATATAAATCAAATATAAGTCTGTTAATGTTTTTAGAACTTAGTTATTTTATATAGACAAGTCAACTGAATCCTTTTTTTTTTTTGTAAAGGATGTTAGGTTGTTATAACTTTTTCTAAAGATGATTTTGTTAGTATTATTATTTTTTGGTTACATTTTTTTTAAAAAGAATTTTAAAAATAAAATTTTAAATAAAAAATTAATTTTAATAATTTATCTTAAAATATTATTTTAAGTATTTCATCTATTAATTATAATTTTTTTAATAATGAAATTTCATAAAATAATTAAAATTATTTTAAAAAGTTCTTCATAAAAATTATTTTTGAAATATACTTTTTAAAAAATATGATTTTATTGTATATGAATTTTTAACAATTAATCTCTAAGTCATCGAATGTTAAAAAAATTTACACAATAACATATAAATCTACAATAATTTCTATTATTTTGAAATAAATTTTCATAAAAATCATTTTTAAAAATATAACATCAAAATCACTTTTTTAAAAATATTAAACTAACAGGTCCAATATTTTTTTTAGATCAATTTATCGGTTTGATTTTGAAACACCACTACTATAGCAAAATATAATTGAATAATCACATAAAACTTTTGTTTTAATGAACGTAATCCTTAAACTTAATGATTTATTCAAAGCATTATCCAACAAGCTTAGGTAATTTTCATTATTGGTATATACTTATTTACACCAGTTGTTTCAAACAATAATACCCTGAGAATCTTCATCCTTAAAACTTCTTTCCACTCTAACTCACCCAGAGGAATCTTCCGAAATTCGGAGTTCATTTCTGGGCAATCCATCAACTACTTGTAATGAAATTCTTACCAACCAAAGCCGCGTTCAATGGTTTGTACAAATATTAATGTAAAAATTAATAAAAAACAAAAGTATTAAATTTTATTTATTAGTACTAGTTATTAATTTGCACATGTGTCCTCGATTAAAAGAATTCTTAAAAAAATCCAGCGATGGGTGATTTTACTGTTATTAGTTTTATGAATAAAAAGGGACAAGTCCCAAAAGAAACGGTTAGAAGTCCTAAGAAAGATAACAAAGCTCTAAGCCAAGGAGTTGATTATACTCCATTAATTTCCCTCATTCCAAAACATTGTACTTGCAAAATAATTTATCCTCTTCTCTTCCTTTTGATTATTAGGTGAAAAATAAAAAATAAAGATATTAATTAGAAAAACTATTTTATAATTTATTAATACATGTACTATTTATTGTTTTTGATAAAATGGAGTCATTTTTACACGGAGCTAATATTTTTGGATAAGAACTGATGCTCTAAAAATAGTTGGCACCCGAAAATATTGTCAACGGATAAATACTTTCGAAACCTTACAAAGCATACTTGGCTTTGTTCTCAACGTAAGCTCGAATCGATGGTTCTCTTCCTAGAAAGTCCGATATCACTTCAACAGAATCCTTCGCTCCGCCTGGGGCTAATACCTGCAAAGAACACGAATAAGTACAACATTTCTAACAACAAACTCTAGAGAAAAATGGGAACTTTGGAATGTCATTGTCATTAGTTACCTTGTTCCTAAATTGCATGCCGGAAAGCTGATTTGAAACATCATTGCAAAACGTTGAGGCAAAAATATCAGCGGCAAACACCTGAAACATTTTATGATTCATTTTTTATTCTTTAACTCATTGACCAGGGAAGACTCTTACGAACAATAATCTTTAGAAAAACTACATACAGATGATTGGAAGTTAAATTATGCTTGCAATGAAAATTGATTATCATGAAATAAGACTATGATATCATATATAGCAATTTAATACCTCACTCCATATGCGACTGTAGCAAGCTGCCTCGTATCCAACGACACTAAAAGGAAAACATGAAGCCGGATTGGTTCCTTCTAATACCGGCAAACCTAACATTACCTGGGACAAAAATTACATAGAACTTCTTTTCACGCCTTACATTAAAGCACTGAACTTCAAATTATAACTAACTTAAATCCATTTACCTTGGAATGAAGATGCTTGAATAACTCTTGAATATCTATGTTTTCCGTAGAATGTATGATTTGGTCAAAAAGACCTGACATCAAGCAGATCTTAAGTTAAATGAAAGTGAAAGGTATAAACTTCTCTGTCAACACCATGTCCCATTTTCTACCCAAAAGCAATTTAATTGCCAGCTGACTCTTGGAATCAATTGAAAAGAGATCAGAAGGAATTAAAGAGTCCATGATAATCAAAATAATGTTGATAACAAACATTTTTCATTTTTCAACCAAAAATTACCATATCAATTATGCATCTAACCTACAGCCTGAAACTTTTACTTTTATACTTAGACACAAGCACATTATGCATACATTCATGTATACCTACCTACACAGCATACAGCAACTGATTGAGGATCCGTTTGGTTTATATTTTGGTCAAATTGACTTAAAAGAATTAATATTGAAAAGATTGATTTACTTTGGAATAACATTTTAAGAGTTAGTCTAGAAGAATTTACTTTTTTTAAATGATAAATCAGTTATAAGGTATAAATATATGTTTCGTATAAATTTTATGAGCTCTATACCTAGAAATTCTATCAATTGAAAAAGGCTGCAAATTTTCATTTCTCTTTTTCTCATGAACTCAATTCTACTCATTACACAGTTAATTTTGAGAATTCAAAACAATTAAAAAACCTCGCACAATAATTTTCTCCCTGCAAATTTGAGTTTGGATCTAAATCAAACACCAGATAAGAACTATTCTTTACTGTGCTGGACCATACCATTGTACAAGACAATAAAACTACCACTAATACAGAAAATACAAATTTTAGTGTACTTATCTACCCACAGCAGAAAAAATATACTCTATATAAGCAATAGCATAAGAAAAAACTAGTAATTAAGAAGTTCAGTTGTCAAAATGAAAAACAAAAATAGCATACAGTATAAAATCTCTTGCTTCAATTTAAGTGCAGAAGAAGAATTTCTCCATCTTTTAATTGATTTGCATAGGTCATCCTTTAAGGGCTTTGTGATATCCTGCAAGCCACAAACTTTACAAATTAAAGCCTCAAAGAAACAATTAGTAGCTGTTTTCAGAGTGAGGTATATTCAAAAAGCTATGACCGGTTATATTTAAAAGAAAAAAAGAAAGTTAAAAAAATAAGTTTCAGAAAATTATGGAGGAAGAAATTAGAAAAGTCACCTGATGAAATCCAGATATCAACTTTAGAGAAAAGCTTTCATAACACCTACATTTCTCACAAGTACAAAGGAAAAATGAATTATTGTTTAGTAAAAAAGTATAAATGTTTACTCTAAATCAGAAAAGCAAAGAATGCAGCTCAAAATTTTCACCAGTTTTGTAGCAGTTGAGCAGGTATTTCCACAAAGTCAGGATCAACACGTAATCCAGAAATTCTAGCAAATGAAGCACGGTTGCAAATGTGTTGAACCTAACAGTGCATTTTTTAAAAAGACTTCAGAATATAATAAACCATGTAGCAATGTGCAAGCAAAACTAAATAAAGTAGGCATTACAATATCCCACATCTTCTGCAGAAAGATACAGCTCAATTTATATTCAAATTCAAGCTATTGACAGAATCAATCTGATTAACAACTTAGGAGGAAATGGCTAATCATAAAAATCTAGAAAAAAGCAAAACACATGTCCCTAATCAAGGGCTGAGAGCACAGCAGACTTAAATATCCAATTCTACATTGGCATGTTCATTGAGAAGACAACTTTCTGATTAACTTGGCTGACAGGAACATCAGCAGAACCTGTTTACTTAAGGACACAAATCGGTCAATACAAGCAAAGAACTAAACTCAATCCATTTCTACGCTGTATCCATTTTTAAAATATGTGTATAAGTCAAGATAGAGAATCCAGTAGTCTCAATATTATGGCTGGATACTTGATAAACCAGCCAGCTTGAAATTGACCTTAACGAAATTTTGTCGCTCAATGTGATGGAAGGGGGCGACATCATAGTCTGGAAATACAATCAAACACACCTACCAACTTTTTTTTTACACTCTTGCATGTCAAAACACTTCTTATTCTTATGCACTCAGATGTATTATTACAGACGTAGACTGTTTTCTTGAAGCACCTTTTACCAGCTAGATCCACATATGCATACCATTGCAAGGGAAATGCATATGAAGTAGTGCTTGATACCATTGCACCCTAAGTTATGTCATAAAAATTTGAACTCTTCCCACGGTAATTTGCAGCACCCTCGTGCAACCAATTTAAACTAGCACTTTCGTATTTCCTGTACAATGCACATTATCCTTTTCCTAAAAGATCCAATGAATTTTCAATCACCTAATTTCTATTCTGCCCTAATTCTCTTGAGTTAACCTAATTTCATCTTTTAAATACTACACCTTCCACCGTCCTGTACCAATTTTGACAACCACAAAGAATAGGAAAAGGAAAAGTACATGTAAATTTTCAGAAAACGATCTCAATTGTACAAATCATACATTTTATTTCGCTTTATACCAAACTCAAACAAGGAAACAATAAAAATTACAAGGCAAATCATGAGAAGGAAAATATAATGTTGATCAGTAAAGCATGCTTCATGGATACGAAGCAAACATACCACATGGCCAAACTCGTGGAAAAGACTGACCACTTCAGAAAACCGCAATAATCCAGGACTACAGTCAGAATCCTTTTGACACTGAGATATTAGTAATGCAGCTGGTATCTGTGTAAACATTGAAAAGGGACAACAATAAAGAAATAGAAAGCGAGACATATTTTTATTCATACAATTGTCAAGATCCTTCTCCGTTGGAATTTGGAACAGTATGTCAAGATTTAAGATGGTAAAATTTTGTAGTGTGATTTATTTCTCTCCAAGTTAAGTGTGTTGCTGGACAAAATGCATGAATTTTCAATGACCTTTGGTGTTCATTGCACGGTTTTTCTGTTTTTAAGTAAGTGTCTCTATCTAATATGTAATAAGATTGGACAGCTTTAAGTGCTCAATTAAACCGGACATTAACCATCATATTAATAAGCTACTTGTCTATTTATTTATCTACTGTCTGTAAAATGAAATTTTATTTTATTTTATTCACTTAAAAGAACCTGCCGTGCTCCACTGATTGTTAATGCACCGTTCTGGAGAGGCACCACACAAGTGTGTCCATATTTTCCTTCCCTGTAAAAATAAACAATACGAACCTAATTTCAACTTTTACTAGCAAACAAAAATAAATGAAGAAATTTAAAATAATTAAAAAGCTCAACCGTGAGAATAAATCAAGGTAGCAATAACCCAAGAGTTCGCTTGAACCCAAGTCAAACACTGAAAAAACACGAACATCGCAATGCCAAACTTCAGCTCCTGCAATTTCCTCAAACCTTAAACCTGCCCAAAAAGTAACAAGAATGACAGTCACTGTGTATTATCTCGCATAAAATTAAAACATACTGCAAAATTTCAAAAGGAATTCTTGAAAAAATATTTTGGTTCAGGAATAATTAAAAGCTCAAGTAGTTAATCTTGTCAATAAATGTTTACTTGTGAACTGTTTTATGAACACAACAATGGTTAATTATTCCTAAACTGGAAATATTTTACCAACAATCTCATTCCAGGTAGTTTCCAATATTAGCAGTATCTGATTGCACATGCAATAAAACATAACTTCAAAAAAGTTGTCAGATATAAAGTTACCAAAAAGATCTTGGACAATTTTGAAGATTCCAGATAGAACTAGATTAATTGGTAAGTATTGCTTGATCTCGCCAAAGTCCAAATCGTAACTCTGCTCTTCAACCCGTTTAATATAATATGGTAGGTCTTCAATTCCAAACGGAAACTCCCCTTCCTCTTTTTTCTGATATCGCAATGAATTTGTATTAAGAGATATATTTATAAATTAAAACAAACAGCATACACCAAAAATGTACAAACCTTCAAATCTTTCAAGATGTCAAGTTCTTTTATAGCCAAGTCAGTTACACGTATGGATATGTCATTCAGAAACTCAAACACCTGGATAAATTTTGGAAAAACAATACATAGAATACCAGAATTAGAAATGAAATTTATGGGAAAAGAAGGAAAAAAACATTGAGTGATCAACTAATCTGTTAACAACGCTTACTTTATGGCAAAGCAGCAAGACCGCTTACCCACTTCTCATTCCAATTTATATCAACAAATAAAAAAACTCATGACTGTATGTGGTTTTATGATTAGTGACTATTGGTGACGTTTCCTAACCTTCAACTTAATCTGTTGCCAAAAAGCATGGGCTAAACTTGTCGAAACAACACAAGTGGCTTATAATACTTTAAGCATTAATAGAATGTATATGAAGAGAAAAGATGAGCAAAGAGAGGAAGTAAAAAACAAGTGTGTGCTTAGATAGGCTTGATGGCATGATACATTGTTGAGTTTACTTCCTCCTTTTCCCAGACAAATTTATAAACCTAACTCAAAAATTAGAAGTTCGGATGGAATCCTCTTCTATTGACTAGGAAAACTCTGAAGAGATGCAATTCATGATATAACCTAACTAGTATATGATGGAAAAATTATAACTGCATTTCTGCAAAAACAATTACAAACCTTGGTTGGTGTTTTCGCCATTCTAACATCAACAGCATACTCGGCATAGCATGAATAGCCAAGTAAACGAGCATATTTATGACGCTGTTGCACCTGAATCAAGCCAATGGAATATCAACATTAACAAACTTACGAAATCGGTATGGTAATCGAGTGTGAACACATCCAGAACCAACAGAAAATCAATAATTATATAAAACTATATGAAAGATGCTCAAATAGGCCCCCCCCATAAGTGATTCAAATTGTATGCTGTACACTAACCTAGAAATAACATTTGTAATAATCATATACAAATTGGAAACTGAAATTAATCTATTCAAACCTAATGAGTTCAACTGTCTTATCATTGGTAAGTTGTATGAATTAATGAAAACATAGAACCACAAAATAAAATTGGAACCATTCTCTTTTTCACAAACTCTAATTAGTAATTTAAATTAAGACTTTAAGTACAATAACAATAGATTGTTAGCATGTCAATGGCCTGTTACAAGGTCCAATTACAAGATAACTTGTAGATTTATACCTCAAAAGTATATTAGAAATATTAGATGGTAAATAACTGAAATTCTCAAAAGAATAATGTCATAGTGAAAATTACCAGACTTTCTAAAATAGAAAGATTGGCTTCTCCACATCGATTTCCATACGCCCGTGATACCATCCTTCTTGTAGTTCCTACCTTCATGTGATCAATATAGAATTATACTTTGTCAGTACAGTTTCCTTAAATAACACACTCGCACAAAGAATTAAATAATAATAGTTCATTGTAAACTATTTATAATATCTAAAACAATTGATTCTGAAAAAAAAAATGAGGCAGCTTTTCTTAAAGATGATTTTTTTTAACCAAAAAAAATCACAGTCAAGGAAGTCATCCCAGCTTTCTGGTCTATGTCTTCCAAGTCAAATTCCCTTGGAAAGTATTTTTAAAATTTTGCAACCTCCACAAGAATTAAATAATAATAGTTCATTGTAAACTATTTATAATATCTAAAACAATTGATTCTGAAAAAAAAATGAGGCAGCTTTTCTTAAAGATGATTTTTTTAACCAAAAAAAATCACACAGTCAAGGAAGTCATCCCAGCTTCCTGGTCTATGTCTTCCAAGTCAAATTCCCTTGGAAAGTATTGCTCACACAGTCGTTCCAAAATTTTCAAATGCAAACCCTTATAGACAACAATAGCATTTTATTGAAGAGAATACAACTGGATTTTGGTGCAAAAACCACCTTAATTTCACTCCCAATATGGTACCTTGCATTAACTATTAGTTAATACTTCATTCACCATACCTTGCAAAATTCGAGTACAGCTGTGACGTGATGACTTCTTAAGGAGATTTTCAATTGTCCATTTTCAGATTTATCTAAACCCTGTGGATAAAATATTTTTTTCAACAATATAAGTAAATAACAACCGGAAAACAAAAACAAAAATGGTTAACAGTTAGAGGAAATACAAAAGATTAGTCTCCATAAAAAGCCATGAATGAAGGCTTCAGAGTCAAATCTGATATAAATATTACATGTAACTGGAGTGATAGCCTAATCAATATGTGCAAGACATGGAGAAAACCAGTATATTGTGCATTAATTATGTCCTTAAATAGTCCAATCGGCCAAATATTTTCTTGATCTTAAAATCTAAATTGCCTGTATTTCTTCTGATATTTTTTTCAATTTCTCAAAATCATAATCCTTTGAACTCTTCTTACCTTTAGTCACATAAGTTCACACTTGAGGCTATATTTGGGATTTTATATTTGAATGGGAGTGGATGGTTTTCAATTAAAAGGAGACGAAAGGTAGTCAGTCATCTTCTTGTCTGAATTTGACTTAAGGAAATAAGTTGAATATACATCATCCTGTTGGTTTAAGACACGGAATAAAGTAGAAGTGAACGGAGATCGATTTATTGGTTTACCTTTTTCGTGTGAAAGGGTGATTTGGAGGGAACATTCAACTCTAGGGGAGGAAAATTGAGGGTAGCAGGTTATTCAACGTCACATCCACTTCTTAAATAGGACTCCTAAACACATGAGCAATATGGCTGTCCATTCCCTTCCCATTACTTCCACTATTTTGTCCCAATCACAAACACAACGGAAGATTCTTGAAAAGCTCTGCATACCACTTAGGAATGCGCAGTTCAAGGAGGAAGCAATCATTCCCAGCCCAACCACAAAAGAGTTTCATGACTCAATTATGCAAATTATGTCTGGACAAATAATAGACTATAAGGGATTTAGAATTGGGCAGCTAAAGTGATTTGAGCTAAGAGTTAAAAGAATTTGAGGAGTTAAATGACTGGAGTTCAAATCCTGGTAAAGGAGAAAATACTAACATAACAACTAATATACTAGTATTTGCCTATAAAAAAATATATAAGCCATACATTTGAAATTAATAGTGTACAAGCAAGCATTTAATAGTTGACTTGAGCCACGATGCAAAAGGGGAAAGCCCAATTTTTCAGAAACATGACTACACTTGTCAAGTGGATTGATGGATGGATTGAAGGATATATCAAACCTTGAGAAACTCTTGAGGTAATCCAGCTAACTCTGACTCATTGAAGAGAAGAAATGTGCTACCATCATTGAGATTTTGGATATACTTAATGCTTAACTCATCAATCTGAGCTCTTAGACGCATCAACTCTTCTCTTTTGCTTGCAGAGAGGTTCAGTCCATTTCGCTCAAAGTCTCTCACCTGTCACTGATTAGGAAAGAATCAACATCTGGATTTCATAGTTCTCGTGCAGTCATGCAAAAGTGAAGTAGCATATAATGCAACTCTGCAATCGTTTTAGCAGTATATATACAATTTACGTATATACAATATATTACAAGCAATAATAAATCGATCCCTTAATTTTCCAGAAGAAAAAATCCAAAAAAGAAAGAAAGAAAAGGACAGTGATGCAGACAACTTACCAGAACTTGAACAAAGCTCTTGGTTTCAGCATTCATCCAGTCCCCCCTCACTGCAAATGCTTTAACGACAATATATATGTCTTCACGTTTGCTGATCCACTTGCACAGAATAACACATTATTTAGTTTCTTAAATAAAGTAATTTACACAAAAATAAAGTAATAAACACCACACAATTGTACAGCTTAACAGCATGGGGAGCTTATCCTCATTATTTTGCTAATCTAGCAAACTTAGCAACCGGTGAAAGTAAGCATGACATAATCATTGTCAAAACCGTCCTATATTAATCCCTCAGTTTTTAAGACATTTCTGCCCCACCAGAAGTGGATAGGAACAAAAATTACATGTATTGTAAGATCCTAAAAATCAATGGCAGCAAACCTGCAAATGTCAAGATGAGCATCTATTCTTCGCTCTGCTTCTGCACTTGCTTTGCGCACATCATCCCGAGTAGATACCAACTTTGGTAACAAACAAGATTGAATCAATGGAAATTGATGCGCTTGGAGTTCTGCTAGAGGTGATATAACATTTGCGTATGTAACCTGCAGTTTTTATCCACACAAGTAAGAAAACCCACTTAAGGACGCGGTACACAGAAAAAAAAAATAGAGGAAGATTTAAAACAACTAAATAATCAAAAGTGACTATTAAAGATGTAAAAGTTAGTTACACTGGTTAGAAGTTAGTTGTTCTTATAATGAGTAAAAGTTTAATCTCAAACTGAATTACTTACTTTCATTGATAATAAAGAACTGTATTTATATACAGTACCAAAGAGGAAACTGGTCAACTTAATAAAGTCAACCAAGTCAAATAACAAACTAAACTAACTGACTTATGAATATAAGTTTAACACACTAAAAAGAAAACTAATTAGGTATTTACATAAGTATTCAGTATTTCTCATTGGCTATATATGTTTCATTATTGTACCTCTTGATGTAATTAACATTCTTATTATCAATACGATTTCTATTTTATGTTTCTACACTTATCAATACAACTTCTATTTTACTTTTCTCATCTCTAACAGTGACCGTGAATACAAACAGCGGTAACATGATTCTCAAAATAGGAAAAAAAATTATGACGAGGCTTCTTCTTGTTTTCCAATTGAAAAGTTTGACCATGAATTAAAGCTATCAGCATTTCAAAAATCATGTCGCGGACATGCAACCAATAAAATTCCAGGCATAAGCGAGTTTGTTATGAAGCTATAATTCAGAAAACAAATAATAAGAATAAAGAAATCAGTGTAGCATAAAGATGAAAATTGATAATACCTTATCAAGAGGCACGGATGCAACGGAATTATGGACCTCATTTGACTTTGCAATGATTTTGTTTGCCAATTTAACAATCTCGGATGCAGATAGGTTAACACGCACCTTAGAACCTGCAAGATCTACAAGATTTCCCGAAGTTGTTTCAGTAAACGAGCTTATTTCTTAACAGTTTGAACACCATACGCGAATACTTAAGAGGTGGAAAGAGGTAGTACCTTTCTTCTTTGCATTTTTTGCGTTCTGGTGTTTAATGGCGGTGATAACGAGGTTAACGGCGATAGCGAGCACCGCAGCAGTTCCGGTGAAGGCGATGAGGCCTCCTCTACCGCCACCTTTCTTGAGTTTTTCCATTTTCTCACGCTTTCCGTCACTTTCCGTCATTTTCTCTCTGTAATCTGTTTTTTGTCTTTTCTTTCTCTCCCTTTGGCGAGCGCGAAGGTCGATTTTGTTTTGGGCGGAAAGTGAAATGAGGCGATTGTGACGTAAATTTTGAAATTCCAAAAATAAAGTAGCGAGACACACGTTATGGCAATAATTATATATTCATTCATTTTTTAATAAAATAAGGATTTCGTCCCAATAAAATTTTAAATTTTGTAAAAAAATTATATATTTTAGTTTATAAATTTATTATGCTAGCATTGTAATCTCTTTTGGAGCATTATTGTGTATTTTTAAATGATTATTTTGTATATATATTTATTGTATTTTAAAAAATTCTTCCATAAAAAAAAAGTTAAAAATTAATTTTTAAATTTATATATTTAAAAATTTTTATCTTCAACGTGTGATATTTAAAAAATTTATATTTAATTCATCATTAATTCAAAAAAAAACTCTATATTTGTACAAATTACTTTGTTATATTCTAATAGACTAAGTTAGACCAAATTGGGGTTCGATTTTGGAAAATCTTCCGGTTTTTTTTATAACACTCATATTTTTTATTTTTATAAAAAAAATCAGTTTTTTAAATCTAAAAAAAAAAGGCACAGTCTTTCTTAAGTTCAATGTTAACAAAAAAAATTATTATTTCATTCAAACCCGTAATCCACTTAATATACAATGCACTAATAGTTAATCTATTGATCCATATGAGATTTGATACTTTAATTATATTATAAAAATTTATCTTTGTCGTGGATTTTAATGTATTTGTCATAGATATTGAGTATTTATTATAAATTTTATGAAATTTTATTTTATAAGTTTCGAAGTTATGGATATTTTTATATATTTTATTATTATTTATTGAAGAGTTCAACCGATTGAACCATGACCTAGAAATTTATCCGATTCGACCTCCGGTCAGGTTTTTAAAAATTGATTTGACATCAACAAAAATAAATTTTGAAGTGATATAATAAAAATTTGATTAAAAAAATACTGTCAAATAACATTTAAATAGATTAAATCACGAAATAAAAATTACGAGAGCAAAATTAAGTGTAAAAATAAGAGTGAAAAGATAAAATTTTGAGATAAAATTGTGTGTAGTATTTTTAAATTACACTTTTTATTAAAAAGAAATAATGAAACCCTAATACATATATTTTTTTTGTTGCAATGGTCGTCTCTTTTTTCCCACAAACTCCAATCTAGCGAACTTCAACAGAAAGAACTCGTTAAAGGCTAATTCCTTATTTGAAAATCAGACAAAGATCCTTCGTTGAATGTGCTTAACTTGCTTTAGACCTTGCCAACATATTAAATAACACACACACACACACACACATATATATATATATATATACTTGTTGTGACATTATAATTAATTTTCAATATAAAATAAGGATACATATTCAATCTATTTGATAAATTTCTCACCATATACCTATTTTATTCATATAATCTTAAATTGTCTTCGACACTTTTCTCGGATCATTTTCCATGCATATGAATGAATGCATGATCAACTCTCTTCTTATTTTATTTCGATATTAAAAAACCGATCAAAATTAAACTACTTATAATTATATTGAACCAAATAGGATTGGATATGTTTGTTTAAGAATGTGCCCTCCAAATTGCAATGAATCTCATGCATGTGGTTTTATCTTTAAATCTGACAATAATTTACTTCAAAACCAACCTATCCAAAATCACCCTACAACTAAAAAATTAAAATGTGCACTTATAAATATAACCAAAAAAAAGGTGTACCTAAAAAACAATATATATATATATATATATATATATATATATATAACGGGATACTTTTCAACATGAGTATGTTCGATTTGTTGTTAGGAGGAAAATGAACCGATGAACTATAGCTGACAGAAATTAAAAATCACGCTCAAAGTAATTGAAGCAAAGAAACACAAACAATCATCCATGGTCCATTACGTAAAGCCCAAGAAACATATCATCTCGCTGTGTATTTAACAAAATCAATTATGGCATAGGCGCATAAAATTGTAATTAATTAATACATTCTGGAACTTTATTTGCTTCAACGACCCTTTATAGTTTCTAGAAATAAAATGACAACGTCAATTACATTATTGCAATATTAATTTCAAATAGGCAAGGGGGGAGGGGGGTTACATCATAAATAATAAATAAATACAATGACGACGTTTTCATCATTTCTGAGTTTTCTTGCGAAGTTCTTTCACCCATTTGAAAGTCAGCATATTCTTCCCAATTTTACTTGCCTTTGATTCATCCTTGCCCTTTTTCTTGTCTTTCTCTGATGTTGGTAAAGGGTCTGGGTTGTTGTCCCATTGATCAGCCCATGACATGCCGGAATCCATATTTTTTCGTTTTGTGATAATTTTGGATTAGAGAAATTCTTTAAATGATTGACTTTAGTATATATTTCATGTTATTCATTTACTTATTATAACTCTAATAGCTAGGAATTGAGGTGATCCTTTTTTTAGAGTGCTGAAAAAAAAAGGTGATCCTTTTCTTTCATATGAATCAACGAATACTTTTGGAAAAAATGTTATTCTTGAAGGTCCTATTACGGGTATACCATATCTAAATTAAACCTAATGCCACTTTGATTACCTATTGTCCTAAATTTTTTTGCCATTTTGATTGGTTGAATTTCCAATAGCATACCCCATTTCTGCTCATCCAGTGTCTTCTTCCCAACTCCTGATAAAATGTTGGGCTAATTATCCAAAATAGCGTGCTAGTTGCTTTATTAGGTTTTGAATATAACTTAATAAAAAAATAAGTTTGGTAAGACCCAAAAAAAAATTAAGTTTGGTTGTGCCAAATATAAGCAATCTAAATTAGTTATTTTCTATTTTTAATAAGTGTGTATTTGGTTTTCCATTCACAAAAAAATGATTTTTTAAAAAGGTACTTTTGATTGAAAGTTAGTTGACTATAAATTGATTTATGTTTTGATACATTTATATTAAAATGAGTTAAACGGTAGCTAAAAAATTTCGAAACTTTACAAAATTTCGAAATTCTAGAATTTTTCTATTTCGAAACTTTTCAAATTTATAAACTTTTGAAACTTTTCAAATTTAAAAACTTCGAAATTTTCCAGATTTGATTCGAAATAATCCAGATTTGGAAACTTTTGAAACTTTCCAAATTTTCGAAATTATCCAGATTTAGAAACTTTCGAAACTTACAAAGTTTCGAAATTGTGAAATTTTTCTATTTCGAAACTTTTCAAATTTATAAACTTTCGAAACTTTTCAAATTTGAAAACTTCAAAATTTTTCAGATTTGGAAACTTTCGAAATTATCCAGAATTAAAAACTTTTGGAAAATTACCTACGGATCTTAGTTCGTGGATAAATTATTAATTACCCACGGAAAAACCGTGAGTAAATTTGTTATTGAATAAATTTATTTTTTTAAGAAGATTCCATGGTTAGTGTGTAGGTAAAGTTAAAAATAATATGTGGATAATATTAAAAAAAATGCAACTCAACTTAAGTTTTTAAAATATCGTCGTATTTTATTTTTCCATTGATTTTCCGTGGGTAAAGTTAAAGTAAAGTTTTCGAAACTTCCGAAATTGTTCGAAACTTCCAGCTTCACACGAAACTTCTGAAAAATGTTTGAAACTTTTTTTAATTATATGCCTTTCGAAACTTTCAAAAATTTCGAAAGTGTTGATGAATTCTGGAATTTGTGATGTAAACATTCGAGAGTTTGATAAAACCATCGATAATCTAGGAAAAAATTTCACTTCGAAGGTTTTAGCTTCTTCAAAACTTTCAAAAATTTACAGAAATTTAACTTCGAACATTTTAAATATTTGAATTTTATCTAAATTACGTACTTGTTTTATTTCGAAGATTTGAATGTTTCGAATTGTGGGGTGAATTCTGTAAGTTTCGAATGAATGGGGTGAAAAAGTGAGCGGTAATTTTTTTGACATGGATTTATAGTTAGTAAAAAGGACAATTAGGACATTTCACAAATAATAGAGAAGGTGAAAGGTCAAAGTAGAAAGGTGTACGGTATATTTCTCTAAAATATGTTGTCTTAAATCTTTAGGTGGTTTCAGACTTCAGTATACGTGATATCAATTATATTTGCAAAATGATAGTTGGTTATGATCTTTACTCGACCTATGCTACTTTGAAATGGTGGATATGATTTCTTCTAACGAACTTTATAGGTTGATTGAACATTGGCCCATGTTAATATCAATCTTAGTTTTGTGATTCCTCGAAAGAATCAAATAATCATATTTACTAAGGATTTTTTTAGGAGTTTGGGCGTGTGGTGTGGTGTCGTTGATCATCAGCTCCCAATTGATTTTTGGATGTATGACGTGAACAACTGGTGTTTGAATAACTTGAAAGGTCGCTACTTTTTAGAGAATGAAACATGATCGATTACTTTTTGTGGTGGTAATTGTTTGTTCTTAGATCACTGTGAATAAGAAGATCTTTTGACATTATACACCACTCGACGAATTAAGTGATACAAATTTATTTAGAAATTGTGAAAATGTAATTTTAATAAATTATCCAATTTCAATTTTTTTTTTATCTTATAAGAGATGGAGATCGTAAAATCTAGTGTAATTTACTTATATAACTGAGACTCGAGTTCGAACCCGAAATAAAAAATTCAATTTAATAATATAACATTTGCTGGTTGGACTATGATTTAAGAACAATTTCAAATTATATTCCGTTTGACACATATACAGATATAGATAGAAATTGTTAGTATAAATATAATTTATACATAATTTAATGAATATGATAGAGATAGTTATTCGCGACTCGTTACTTTAGTTGGTGTAACAAGACATACTTCGTATTTCCTTAAGTAATAGTCACATTAGAGGATAGTTATAGAAAGATAGTAGGTATATTTAACAAATTTGTTGTTACAACTACTCTTTGTTAATATTCGTCCATTTTGTAAAGTGAATTTTATAATAAAAGATAAGAACACTACTTTAATGTATGCATAAATTATTTTTATATTGGTACTATATACAAAGTTAATTTAATGTAAAATGAAACAATTCACGTGTTTATGTTAAATTATATTAGATTTAAATTACACTTTTGTTACCTACATTCTCCAAATTATTGTTCACACCCACCAAAAGTTTTTAAAAATCAAAATTTCTAAAATACCTTTCTCTTTTTAAGAAATTTTTTAACCACTTTCTTCCTCTTCTTCATTATTTTAAACCCAAAACTCACATAACCTAAAAATCATCCATAACTCACCAATCATAACTCATTATCATTCACAACTCACAACATTCACTCATAGCTTACAACCCATTAATTTCATATTCTCATTGTGGTTAAAGTGTCCAAAGTAGGCATGTTTATTGTTCTGTATTTGGAATTTTTTTTCAAAATCTGGGGAATTTACGTGAACTCAGTTCACGTACATTGTGATCATACGTGAATTGAGTTCACGTACGTACAAAATATTATGAATTTGAAGAAAGTACGTGAACTCAGATAACGTAAACGTATGTGAACAGAGATTGCGTAAATAATGGAGTTTATGAAATCACAATGTGTATGTGAAATTAATTCGCGTAAGTTACGTGAACTCATCTGAAGCCATGATACGTGAACTCAATTCACGTAAACGTACGTGAACTGAGTTCATGGAAGTTTACCTGAACTCAAATCAAGTAGAATTATTGCATATTACTGGATTTTTTATATGTTATTTTTTGGATACAGGTAAATGGATCAAGGGGGATACCATCGCGACGAAATGTATGAGGGTTTGGAACATTTAGAGGAAATTCATGATGATTTGGAACATGATTTTGATGAAATATATGATGATTTTGATGAAATATATGATGATTTTGATGCAATGAATGATAGTGTGAAACTCGTAATTGAAGACGCCATGAATGAAGGAGTTGAACCAGTTATGGTTGATTTGACTAATGTGTTTGAAGTAGCAATGTCGATTTACAAGAAAGAGGGTTTGAATTGTAAATTTGTCCTTTTAAAATTCCTGTTAAAAACGTAAGAAAATAACTCAAGATTTGATCTTGGTTGTGAAAACAGAAAACGGCGAACGTTCTTGGTTTTAACCAGAAAATAGAGAACGTTCTTGGTTAGTTAAAATCAACAGTTCAATTTATCTATTTAACTTGGTAATTAAAAGACTGAAAGTAAATAGAGATAAGGGAAGAAATATCACACAAAGATATATTCTGGTTCAGCCAACCCAGGCTACGTCCAGTCCTCACAACTGTGAGATTTTCACTAAGTGCTAAAACGGAGAGCAATCTTGGTTTTACACACCCTGTTCTAGATCAACCTTAATATGTTACAAAAACAAATCATTTCCACCAAAAAAGGAGTTCAATCAAATCACCTATCAATCTTTAGATAGGATTTTACAGTTCACCTTTTAATCATAAAAGGATTTCCTATAAGCTTACTCAAAACTATACTTCACATTATAGCCTTGAGTTTACAATGATATGATTTAAAGTGTATTGTTAGAATCTAAGAAGGCTCAACACTTATTTGAGTTTTGATTCTTTGACAGAGAAATATACGAGAATGATTCTATGAATCAAATAGGAAAAATCAGAACTGATTCAATGTATGTCAGTGAGAGAAATTCAAGTATGATTGAAGTGAGTAATGAATTGCTTAGTACTTGAAGCTCTGGTTTTGGACAAAATCTGAGTATGCTCAACTCGTGTTTGAGATTAGATTCTTGACGAAAGAATGTAGTAGAATGATTCTGATATGAAGAAGAAAAACATAATTGAATCTTTTGTTTGTGATTGAGAAACTTTCAAGTATGTAAGTGTATGTAAGTGATGTATTGCTTTGTACTTGAAGCTCTGATTTTTCCTTGGGTTTGATCTTCCTTTTACAGGCTTTAGGACATTTAATGATGGTCAAATAGAGCTGTTGGTAGTGCTCTGTCAATCTTGACCAAAGACCAAATTGTATGATTAAAAATATTCCAGCCTTTGAACAATTTGAATTCGGTTTGACTGGACTATTTTCTTCGTTCTTGATCATATTTCTCTTGAGTTTAATGATCCTTTATACTTCAGATATATTTGTATATGCCTTTGATTCGATATGGAGTTTTGATTCTTGTCAAAACAACTTGGAGAATAATGACGAATTGTTGCATAATGTTTACTGAAAATTTTGGAGATTGATGATCAATCTGGAGATTTTAGTCTTGAACATTCTGGAGATTGATAATCAATCTGGAGGTTTAGTCTTGACCATTCTGGACGTTTTCCTGATCATTCTTGAATCTGCCATGATGTCTTGTATATTTAAAGATCATTCAACATTCTTGGCAATCAAGCTGGAGAATGTTCATACTTGTTTGGACTTGCTTGATTCATGACCTTTTCCCTTTGTAATTCGAATGGTTTCTTTGACTAGAATGAATCTTATTTGTTCCTTGTCAAGTACTGATAATATAAGTGTTTTGATTCACACAAAACAGGTTGGAGAATGATGTACTTATGCTGGAGAATGATTGTCAATATGTTGGAGAATGATGTTATTATTTTGAGATTGATGTTAACATGCTAAAGAATGATGTTAAACATGTTGGATATTAATGTCAACATGCTGGAGATTGTTTGTTAACACGCTGATGATTGATGTTAACATGTAGAGAATTAATGTTAACATGTTGGATATTAAGGTTAACATGCTGGAGATTGATTGTTAACATGCTGATGATTGATGTTAACATGTAGGGGATTAATGTTAACATGCTGAAAATTGATTGTTAACATGCTGTAGAATGATTGATCATTCTGGAGATTGACAATCATTCTGGACAGTAGATCATTCTGTATATTCTGCAGACTGATCTGATAATTCTGCAGACTGAACTAATCATTCTAGAGACTGATCAGTCTTGCTTAAACTTGCTTGATCTATCATATTCCATAGCTTTTCTACTTTGTATTTTGAATTGATTCTTTGCTGAGACGAATCCTTTATATTCCTTCGATAGTATAGATCACATGATTGTGAAATCTATGAGCAATTTCTTCTTCAACAAAGGAGATAATTTGTTCTCGAAATTTCAGAACTGTGGAGAACGTTCTCCGTTTTCCAGGTCAAGAACGTTCTCCGTTCTGTTTTTGTAATTTTGCTTCTTTCGAATGATCTTGCTTTTGATTTATAACATAGTTTGATCATTGATTTGTTGTATGAATGTATTTGATCATCTTTCTTCATGAAGATGTTATCTTGAAAATGTAATAATCATTCTATTTAATGATTGATATATGATACATTCCTATTGAGATTATTTCATTATTGAGTGGATACTTGTGCACTTTGATGAAGTGAATGGATTCTTGCTTGTTCACTTATGCAATTCATGTTCCTTAAACAAAGCTTAAGTGAAATCATTAGTAGACTACCATTCATAAAACTTAATCATTTATTTCATAAGTTTTATTGTCATTAAAACATATATAAAAAAAAAATTCTTCAACAGTGTTTACCACCGACATGATGTTTGACACGAGAGATGATTTATTGAAATAGTCTAGAAATGTTGGAAGGGAAAATGGAGTTGTCGTTGTGATTTTTAGATCTGAAACTGCGACAGCACGACCAATAACAAAGACAAAATAATTATTGGTTGTCAAAGAAACGATAACTACAGACATTGGAAGAATCCAATTCCTGTAAAGGGTACTTGGCTAGAAAATGTGAATGTTCGTTTATATAGAGAGGAACATCATCAAGTGTTGGTGATGAAGGTGCAAACACGAGAAGGGGGGGTTGAATTGTGTTTGACTTAACTTGAATACTTTTCCTGTTTTTATACTTTTAAAACAAAACTTGATGTATAATTAAAAACAGAGTTAGCAGCGGATAAAAGTAAAAATAAAACTCACAGTTTTTATACTGGTTCACCGTTAACGAGGCTACGTCCAGTCCCTTCACCTTGAAGGATTTCACTAATTCAAACCTTGAATTACAATCTTTATACTGACCCTCCAAGTCAGTCTTCTCAAACAGTCTAACAATCCTAGACTTCTTTGAGGAATGCAGCTTCTGTCTTCAGCCAATCTGACAATCCCAGATTGTAGAAGAAATCACAACACTATGAATCTAATTGCCAAGTACCTGCTACCCCTTCTGACTCCCTCAGATTGTAGACTCTACTTCAACAACTTAGATTTAACACACAACACTATGAATCTAATTGCCAAGTAACCTGCTACCCCTTCTGACTCCCTCAGATTGTAGACTCTACTTCAACAACTTAGATTTCACACAGTGGAAAGAAAATAACAAGAGTACTTGCTTCTTGAAAGCTGGAACTCACAATTGACTTCTATGAAAATTTGGGTGTTTGCTTTGGAAGTGTATGACTCTTTTGTGATTTTCGATGATGAGTATTCTGCCTTGAGCCTCCTTTTATAGATGCAGATTAGGGCCTCTTCCAATTCTTAAATTCGAGCTGAATCTTGCTGGATTCTCTTGCAAAAATAACTTGACCAATTGGGCTTCATTTAAATAAAAAACATATTTTCAGATTTCTTTCAAAAATAACTGGCCAATCAAATCTTTTATTTGTTCCCGCCACAGCTCCTGAATTCCACACTACTCCACATTTATTTTTGTAACAAATCTTTTTAATACTTTGATTAAAATAACTTAAGATCTTCACCGTTAATCCTCATGATTAAATCTAGACCATTAGATTCTTCTGCGCCAGTCCACATCTGGACCAAACTAAATTGATATTCTGTGATCCTCTGAATTCGGCCATCTCTGGACCACACTTCCTAACCCTCTGATCTTCTGATTTCGGCCATCCTGGACTCGCACCTGATATGCTATAATCCTCTGAACTCGGCCTTTGCTGGACTACACATCCTGTCCCTCTGATTTCGGCCAACACTGGGCCATGGTCTGATCTTCTGATCTGGGCCATCACTGGGCCAAATAATTTATTCTGAACCATTAAACTGAATATTTTTCCTCTGATCTGGACAAATTCTGGACTTGGTCTGGAATGAACTTAAATTAACTTGAGAAAAAAATATTTCAGTATGGACATTTTACCTTTGATTTTGAACCAGGTCTGGATTGATTCTGGAATTCATTTCTTCTGGTCTGGACTTAGTTTCATGCCCTGAATCATGCTATCTTATGGACTGGGTCAGATCTGGATTGATTCTCTTGTTCTGGACTCATTAACTTATCTTCTGGTTGAGTCTGGAACAAGTCTGGGCTGTTTTAATTTCTCACTGTCAGGCTATCTTCTGGTCAGAATAACTTCTGGAATAAATCTGATATTTGATTCCTCTTGGTCTGGACAAACTCTCCCTCTGGCAGGCTTTCCTCTAGTATGGTCCAGGTCTTATTCTGATTTTTCTTCCTTCTGTTCTGGGCCAGCAAAGATATCTTCTGGTGATGTTTTGACATTCCTGGAGTATCTTCTGGTAATTCCAGAATTCATTTTCTGGAATCCTTTGATCTTCTGCTTCTGATTATTTCAGTTTCTGGTGATATTTAATTTAATAATTCAAGGTACAAAATAAGATTACATTGAGTACTTTTGTAAACATCAAAATCCTAAGACTTAGAACCAACTTGGTTCCAACAGGTGACAGATAGTATTTTCATGTAATATGTGGTATCCATAACCACAAATTGGCCAAAAAACTGACTGGTCATGCTTTTCTTAGGACGATTGTCTCGTGAAGAGAAAATTTTACTTGGTGATATGATGAAGAACATGGTAAAACCAAGAAACATATTCATGACATTAAAGGATCATAATGTTGAAAGTTTGACGACAATAAAACAAGTTTACAATGCACGTCAAGCATATCGTTCATCACTTAGAGGTAATAGAACATAAATGCAACATCTTTTGACATTGATGAAACATGACAAAAACTTCTATCGATATAGGAAGGTAGAAGATTTAGATGAGTTGGGGGACATATTTTGGACCCATCCAGACGCTATCATTCTTGTAAATAATTTTCACATAGTATTGGTTATTGATAGCACATATAAGATTTGTAGGTATCAAATACCATTACTTGAGATTATTGGTGTTACATCTACTGAAATGACATTTTGTGTGAGATTTGCATATCTATAGTCTAAGCGTGCTGATAATTTTGGGTTGACACTACAAATGGTGAAAGAACATATTACAAGTGGAGAAGTTGAAGTCATCGTAACTGATAGAGATTTTTCTTTGATGAACGTAATTGAATATGTTTTTCCAAAAGCAATCAAATTATTATGCTTGTTTCATGTATGCAAAAATGTGAAAGCGAAGTGTAAGATGACCGTGTTTTAAAAAAAGAAGCAGGTGCAAGTAATGGAGGCATGAGAGGCTCTTGTATACAGTCATGATGAGTCTCGGTACTACACAAAGTTGGCTATGTTTGAAGGAATTTGTAGTAGCTGTTCTATTTTTTATGATTATGTAAATGAACAATGGTTAAATCCCCACGAGGAAAGATTTGTTGAGGCGTGAACAAATAGAGTTATGCATTTTGGGAATACCACAACACAAAGGGTTGAGTCAGCGCACTGGAGTTTGAAACAGATATTACAAGATAGTATTGGTGATATATGCAGTGTTTGGGAAAACATCAATAGTGTGATTATATTACAACACAGCGAGATAATAACACCATTTGAAAGGAGCATCATTCAAAAGGTGCATCGACATAGTAACAGATTGTACGCCTATTTGTGTGATATTGTGTCCAAAAATGCAATTGATCACATTGCCGCAGAGTATGATCGGGTGAAATATGTGGGTATTGATAAGTCTGAATGTCGTTGCACAATAAGGACAACACATGGTCTACATTGTGCATATCAAATAGCCATGTATAGTATGGTCCCACGTTCCATTCCATTAGACGTTATTCATGTTTGGTGGAGTAAATTAACTTTTCATGATGATGAATCCAATAAAACTTCAGAGTTATCTGTGAAACATGAAATAGACGTGATAGTGAAAAAGTTTGAAGAACTTGATGTACCTGGCAAAATTTCACTTAAAGGTAAATTACGAGAGATTGCGTATTCATCCACTACGTCGATGTGTTCACCCGTTGACAAGGTTAAAACTAAGGGTGCACCAAAAAATGGCAAAAGTAAGGTATCAAAAAGAGTTCGATGCAGTGACACAAATGCATGTAGCGATGTGTCATCTAGTAAAGTGCATCAACCTCGTTCATCAGTCAAAAAGGCAACACCTCAACCATCAGTCTCTAAAGTTCAACAACCAAGAGTTCTTCTCTTCAATGAATGATTGTCGATTGAAATTTATAAATTCATAGATGACATTATTGACGTCGGTTCAGATGGTAATTGTGGATATCGTGCAGTTGCAGCTTTATTTGGAATGGGTGAGAACTCTTGGGCATTCATTAGTCAACAATGTATAGTATAGTTTTAAGAGATCATGTCTCATTACGGTACAATATATGGTGGAGCTAATTTTGTTCAAAACCTTATAGACAATGTATATGTTGAACAAGTTGCAACTACGGATAATTGGATGACACTTCTAAAAATTGGTTATGTGATTGCTTTTGTTAACAATTGTCATTTCGTGCAGGTATTAATCGTGATATTTAACTTCATTTTATCAACTTTTTTTAATAATTTAATAAATTATTAAATTCATCAGGTTTACTTGAAGCGTGATTCTCATATGCCACCAACAAGTAATTTATGGAAAAAGTATTGCACTCAAGAAGCACGACAATGAGTTTATTTACAATGATCGCATGCAAAATTGGTTGTAGATATTTCAATAAACTATAAATGAATTTATTGTAAACAAAATAATTAATATTGATCACATGTGAATTTATAGTACACAACCCTAATTCCTTCTACGTCTCCTAGTATATGGTACTACATTCGCCCTATCTCTACTTCCACCACCCCTCTGATTCATCAACACTGTAATTAACTCATTGATGAGTTCGATGCCATCAGGTAATATCAAATTACGACCGAGAATCTCCTCCTCAATTTATATTGCTCGACCCTACATTTAAAAATACATTAAATAAATTAAAGACACAATTAAATATTAAAGTTAAAAAAATAGATAAGTAATTAATTAATTAACTTACCATCATATCAACATAACGTGGACCATCGTCGAGTAGTCCTTCATCAGTAGGTTCAGCAACCGAAGGACCTACATGGACAGATTATCTCTATATGATGTATGGATGTGAAATCCAGTGAAACCAATCCATGTAACCGTTCGCACAGTCTGCAGCTCCCTGTACAACTGCGTCAGCGTCAACAACATGCACAACATATTGTGTAAACATAATGTTCATTTCCTCTGTAGTCGTCTGACCTACTATCTCCAAAGGTGAACTAGGAATGGTCGGGACATGTCTGTATTGACGCAATACTCTGTCTGGAAGGTGAGTGTACATCTTTGCACCCCAACGTATTCACCCTACGAATAACGAAATAGTCCCAAATGGTCGCTTTAGTCGATGCTCTCTATAAGGTGCCATCATATCTCATGAGCATCGATCTCGTCAAGAGCTTTCCTAAATGGAGCAACCAACCCCTTATCCCTCCTTGGCCTCCATCTAAATGCTCTAGGGTTGTCCTCCATATAATTAGGAGAGAGTCTACAACAATCTACACATAATGTAGGGAAATGCTCATAGACTCAAGCCTAAACATATAAAATAGCATATCATTAGTTAACAAATAATAATAGAAATTAAACAAAATAAATAACAATAGAATTTACCTATAATAGTGTCAGATACCCTGATACCGTCCTGGTCTGATGCATGCTCGCTTCTCGAAGATTGTCATACAAGTAGGCAAGAGCGGCATCACCCTATGCATATCCACCACAAATATTCAGATCTGTGAAGCAGTCTACATAGGCAACGTTGACTGCAAAGGCACTCTTGTCGCTGAACAAGGTGCAACCGACCAAAAATAGCAAATATGCCCTCGCAGCCAAATGCCACTGCTGCTCACGGCATCGCTGATGGTATACGTTAAGCAACCAACTGAACCTCGCAGTGGTTGTCCGCGTGATGTTAAATTCAACATACGAAGTAACATGACTAACTCCAAGCAGATTAGCCAATATCCAAGCACCTGTTGAGACAAAATCTCTCTCAAAGGTTTTAATGATAACAAAATTATTTCAAAGATTATGATTGTGTTTGTTATCTAATATGTGTTTTTAAGTGTGTTCAAAAGATAGAAAATAACTCTTTCCTCACCTTGATTCAAAAGCAGTATAACTGATATAAGTCAACACATCCTCCAAGCTAGAGGATAAACAACTAGAGGACAAAGGCTTAAACCTCTAATAAAGAGAATGTACAATACTGCAGAAAAGATGAATCTATGACTATTTCAAGTTAGATAAATCTATGTCTGAAGACGATTAGTACTAAAAGCAAAAAGACAAACAAATCATGAGAAGAGGATCAACGTTAGAGGATAAACAGATAAACTTCTGTTTTCTTTCATCCTCCTACATAGGAAATGGCCAAAAGTACCCTATGACAAAAAAGTAGTGTCCTTGACATGAAAAGCAACACTAAACAGTCTTGGAAAAGGAAAAAGTCATAAGTACAAGTCTTGTCATAATTAATGGAAATATCATCCATAATAGATCAAGAGGATAAATATAATCTCAAAAAGAGGATAGACGCAGAGGATATCCTCATAAAAAATTTGAAACATACAGAAAAGTACATAGGTACAAAAAGGTGAAGTACTTGACATGAAGGGCACAATAATCAAAGTGGTTAGAAAAGGGAAAGCAAAAAACAACAATCACATCAAGACTCAATAAAATAGAAACTCCATCCTCATACTTAAATCAGATATGAGGACTGACATAGAGGATAAACAACACTTACGAGATGATGAATCTATGTTAGAGGATAAATAACGTAGAATAGAGGATGAACATATACTACAACAAAAATTGACTCTATGACCAGTTCAAGGAAGATGATTTTTTGTCCAAAGACAAATAGATAACAAAAGCAAAGAATAAAAAAAAAATCATCAGAAGAGGATCAACGAAAGAGGACAAACATAATGAACTTCTGGGTCCATTCATCCTCCTACGAAGGATATAACCAATTGTACCTTTTCAAGTAAAATCATTGTCCTTTACACGGAAAACAAGATTGTACTGTTATTGGAAAAGAAAAAAATCAAAAGTACAAGTCTTATCTCAATGATGAAAAGATCAACCTCCAAGGACAAATCTTGAAAACGCATCCTCCTACTTGCAAAGCAATACAAGGAAAAGCTTAATGGCATTTCAGTAATTCAAATCAAATATCAAGGACTATTAAACTTCTATCCAACAGTCATAAGGTACCTTTTCTTGAGAAAGAAGTCTCTTCACCTCTATAAAAGGAAATGAACTCTTCGTCATTCAATATAGATTCACTCATACAAAAGAAAATATCTCACAACTAAGGAGAGCAATCTCATCCTCTCTTAAGAACTTTGAGTCCATCCTCCTATAAAGTTCAACAATAGAGAATATCATAATCACTCACATTGTATATTATAAGTTAGTGTCAACTTGTAATAATTGTAATCCAAGAGGATAATATTGTGTAAGCTTGGTGAGGCTAAAGAATATACACAAAGAAAAGACGTCCTAGAGAAGGACAATGCATATCTGAATATTAGTGAAACTCACAGGTTTGTGAAGAACTGGACGTAGCCCATTTTGGGTGAACTAGTATAAATCTGTGCGTGTCTTGTTTCTACTTTACATATTATGTTTCTTGATTTATTGCTTATATACTTTGCTAATCATCCTCTCGTAGAGGATACGTTTTAAAAATAGATTTCTTATGAAATTTTTAAAACACTAATATCCCTATTCAACTCTTCTTCTAGTGATATTTTAGTCACTTCAGCACCGTCATCCTTGTTGAATACATTCACGCTGAAGAATGCACCGATAATGGGCATATGCAGCAGAGAAAAGACATTGTCTAAAGTAATTGTCATCTCCCCAATTGGAAGATGGAAGCTTTTGGTGTCACGATGCCACCTCTCTACGAATGCAGAAATGATCCCTTTGTCGATCATTTCATAGTTGCATTTTATCAACGAATATTATCCAGAGGTTTTAACTAGTTGCTCAACCTCTGGATGTTCAATCATAGCTTCTTTTAATTTTTTTCCCGTTGCTAAATACTCTCAACTCTTCGCGATCCTGAAATAAATTATGCGAATAAATCTAAGTTAAAAAAATATAAGTTAAATAAATTATGCGAATAATTATAATATAAGTTAAATAATTAATAACTTATAAAATTACCACGCCATTCCATAGATTATTCGCGACATGATCAGCAGATGTCCTCAGGACTGACGTGTCAACCGGACCACCAGGATATCCATCATCATGCGGAGGTTCTTCTTGTGGAGGATCAATATATTCAACATCCTCTTGGGCAGCCGGTTGTGCCTCTTCCTGTTGGGCATGTTCAACTTGTTGCTGCCTTATATGACGTTGTTCCCGCTGGGCATGATGCGCCCGTGCCGAAGCGATTGGTCTAACACGACGACCACCGTCCCTAGAAGTAATGTCATCAATTATCACACGACCCTCTCTATCAGTATACATAGTTCGCACCATTTCTGCATAACCAAATCATAATCAATATCATAAAAAAATAGTTTAATAAGTCAAACGTGAAAAATTCAAAATTTCAGAACCGTTAATCCATACGTGAACTCAGTTCACGCAAGTGTACGTAAACTGAGTTCACGTATGGGTTACTCAATTCAAATAAGGAATCTGAGTTCACGTACGTTTACGTGAATTGAGTTCACGTACGTGAACTCAGTTTTTGTACATGAACTGAGTTCACATATGTTTCTGGGTTTCTAAACCTAGACTTCACGTGTGTGACTGATTCGTACACCCACACATTCAAACATCAACATAACGAATTCAACGCTTACATCAACAGGACAAATGAAATTCATAAGACAAACAAGTACAAATGCAAGATTTACTTGATTGATTGAAGATGATGATGAAGTTGTTGAAGATGATGAAGTTGTTGATGGGTGTTGACGATGGATGATGATGATTGATGACTAAGAACAAAAAATTTAACTTAGGAGATGATGAATATAGAGAATGTAAGGTTTTGAAGAAGAAAATGAGTGATAAATATGGAGAAGGAAGTGGGTTAATGAAGAAGATGATGGATATGGAGAAGAAAGAGTATTATAGAAATTTTGGTTTTTAAAATTTTTTGATGGGTGTGGAAAGCAATTTATAAGGTGTGGGTAGCAATGGTGTTTAAATTAACTTTACATTGTCATAAAAATTTAAATCTACCAACTCAATGTATAATTCCCGTGTTTAAATCTAACAACTCAATACCTATAATAGTATCACTTAGAACTAAAATAAATAGAAAAATCATAACATATCATTTAATTTTTAGCACAATTGACTAAGAAAATATTAAATCTTCTGCAACATTTAATAATAAATTAAAGTATTTAAATTATCTAAATTTATAAACATATGAATAATAGATTCACATATTTGCAAGTCTCGTATCCTCAAAGGCTTAAATCATATGATATTAATTAATTATATTTTAGGTTAAATAGCACATGTGGTCCCTTAACTTAATTTCAGTTAATGTTTTAGTTCTTTATCTTTTTTTTTCCGATTTAGTTATTTATTTTAATTTTAAGTGAAATAAAGAATGAAAATATGAGTTACGAATCTAATGAAATTTGTATTATATGAAAGAATATAATTAATTTTATAGGTTTTGGTTGAAAATTTTGATGAATTTTTGTAAAAAAAAGGATAATATTGTTGACATTTTAAAACATAAAAGACCAACTTGTCACTTAAATTTAAAGTAAATGACCAAACTAAAAAAAAAAAATAAAATACTAAAACGTTAAAGGACCACGTGTGCTATTTAGTCTATATTTTATAACAAATTTACCTGAGTATGGTTATAAATGTCAAAATTAGCGACACAAATTATTATGTCACATTATCTCATCATCACAATCAAACACTTGAAAATAAAGCAAAAGTTTGCACTTCGTGTGGAAATAACTAAATACCGTGATGGTTCATCGATATTAGTAGAATCTAAAGCAGAAAATCAAATCAATTTTATAACTGTATATATATATATACATATATATATATATATTATGCAGCAATATAAATAAACATAAGACTTATTAATAATTGATCATTTAATTTTTAAATTTGAGTTTTATCCCTCTCTCAAATTTTTAATTAAAAAATAGTAATTTGACATATTTTAAATGTATATTTTATGATTTTATTATGTAAAATAATTTAAACGTATTACTTATTTGTGTTATTAATTTAATTAAAAAACAAACAATCTCAAAAGTTAAAAGTGAAATTTTTAAAAAATTTTATTACTATTTGACAAGTATTAATCATAACACCGTCATATTATATTTTCCGTTTTTTAAAATGTCACATTATAATTAGTTAAAAAATTTGAAAGCGATACCAAAACTGTTGAATTTTAAATTAACAGACCAATTTTATGAATTGGTGAATATATGAAGATCAAAATTGCAATTAAACTTAAAAATAAATATATGAGTGTAGGAAAGAGTGGCTAATAAGGTATTGATATTCCGACATTAATACTTGCTCGATACTAGAGACAACGTGTTTTTAACTTAATAATTATCAGCTTTTAAACGGGCTGCCAAAATTTATATATTTTTTATGAGAAGATAGACTATGTACAGTTAGTAAGAATTGATTTTACATTGACAAAATTAATTAGAACAATTAATTTTGATATGTGGTTGTATTTTTGTAATTGCTTAAACAATAAACGCATCATAAATAATTATGATTTCCTATGCATGTGTAAAATAGTTTTAGCGCCCATTAATCTCATCTTTATAGATTGCTAAAATTTATATCAAATATAAAATAATTACATAAAAATCAATAATTCATATTACACACGTGGTAATGTTATTGTTTAAAATTATCAATATGTCAATGTTATGTCATCTTTCGTTAATTAAATAAATTGACTTCACAATAGCCTTAAAAAAAATATAATTAATTTTTAAGGACTAAATTAAAACACTTAACTTTTATATATATAAAAAATATTTAACCTTATATTTTTTACTTATTTTTTATGGGTAGCCAAATGAAAACTTAAATTGAAGAATTTAAATTTGGTGCATATACAATATCGCACATTTTTTTATTAACCATCCTAACTTAAATTAATTGTCGAAATAATTTAAAATTAATTTTATTAACGAAGAGAAAAAAAAAGTGTTTTATAATTATAAATCAGTTTTACATCCACAAACTATTAATTTTGTTATTTTATCGCAATACCGTAACTATCATAATGAAGTAATTACACAGTGGACGAGTTAATAAAACAATTTACACTCCTTTGATATGAAATTAGGGAATAAGATGATTTAGTGCGAGTAAACAGCTACCTTTTTTACATTAGACAATCTAATCCTAGTTTGAGTGGGGTTATGTGATTTGATGCAAATATGAATCAAATTAAATTATATTATATTATATACGATAAATAATAATATTATTTTTAAATATAAGACAGACATGTCCACCTCAACCTCATCCTCCTATCCTTTTATTCTCTACACATCAAACAAAAGCTTTTACTTCACGCTGACAGATTTATACATTACTGAAAGAAACCCCAAAACTTACCTTCTAACCCTTTGCTACTTCAATCTTTTACTACAAATTTACAATAGATAAAAAAAAAAAAAACTAGAATCATTCTATTTTCCTTTCTCTTTCTCTTTCTCTTTCTCTCGAATTGAATCAAAAAACAATCACAATTTCGCAGCAATGTATCTATCATCCGAAAAGCCTCGTTCAATCGATTTCTACAAAGAAGAAGCAAGAGACATGATGATGGAAGTAGTAACCAGTAGCGATCTTCCACCGCCGCCGCCGCAACACCACCACCAACCACAACCGCAAATGATTCTCAACGCCGAGAGCAGCGGTGAAGATCCTGAGATGGAGATCAAAGCACCGAAGAAACGAGCAGAGACTTGGGTACAAGACGAGACACGAAGTCTCATTGGTCTACGACGTGAGATGGATTCACTTTTCAACACTTCGAAGTCGAATAAACATCTTTGGGAACAAATTTCGGCGAAGATGAGGGAGAAGGGTTTCGATCGGTCTCCGACGATGTGTACTGATAAGTGGAGGAATCTTTTGAAAGAGTTCAAGAAAGCGAAGCATCAAGATAGAGGAGGGAGTGGTTCTGCGAAGATGTCTTGTTATAAAGAGATTGATGAGATCTTGAGAGAGAGGAATAGGTGTGCGCAGCAGTATAAGAGTCCTACACCTACTTCCAAAGTTGAATCTTACATGCAGTTTTCTGATAAAGGTTAATTTAATCATTCTTATAGTTTTATACTTTTATTCTATCTGTGTGTTGCGTATTTAAGGTTTTCTTCAATTGGATGCTGTACTGTTCATTTTTGTGGAAAATTTGATTTGATAATATGCTATGATGGATAATTGTTTCTGTTTTTGATTCATATGCATGCTTATTTGAGTACAAGTTATTATGGTTTGATTTTGATGCACCGTTTCATAAAGATTTTTACACTCTTGCTCAATCCTTTTTTAGTTAAATACTCTGTCAGTTAATATTATACTGTGTATCTTTAAGAAATGGTGCAGACACCAAGTTTTTACCCAAATTTGGTGGCAGACAAGTGTGTGTTTATTTAGGCTTCCGGAAATGTTGTGTGGCATCATGTCTGGTGTGAACACGAGAGCATGTTTGTTTTGAGTTTTAGTGGAAGCATGCAGAAAATTTGCTTACAGATGCACTTTTTACCAAATAAAGTTTTTCTTGCTTCTATTAGAATCTGGTTTGAGAGTTCTCTAAAGCTAAAACAATCAGGCACGAAGTGTATCTTTTAGAATGTAAAAGTTTAATCTAGTCCCTAAATTCCCTGAATGTCTGTCATATTAGTTCCAAACATTGGATCCATTAAGGAATAATGAAGCATCATTCTGTTGCCCTGTATAACTTTAAGAAGTTTGCTTGGAAGTCAAGTTTATATCTTTGTTAATAATCTACCCTTAAGTAACCCATATTGATTGATATTAGGCTTGATAGCTGTGTTATTTCTTTTCCTATGTTTATGATTTTTGATATTGGAGTATAAATCACCGCAATTTGAACGTTTTCAAGGGGACTTAACTCCTGTCTTAATAAACCATCGTTCCCAATCCAAGTGAATCCATGGTAGTTTTTTCCGCTGGTTGTTGTTCTGAGCCATGACCTTTGGTTGTCCCCGTCCAGTTACAATTTCTCTCATTTCGTCTTTAGGAACATTTATTTAACTCGTTATGTTGGTGTACAGGTATTGATGACGCCAACATTTCTTTTGGGCCTGTTGAAGGTATGTCTTCAAATTCAGGCTTTTATTTTCTACTATGTTATTGTTCACTTGTGTTGTGTCCTAAAATTATTTCATATTTTGCAGCTCATGAATCATGTAGGTTTTTGATTCCGTGTGGCAGTTTGGTTTTGTTCTAGTCCTACATTTCTGTACTGGCAAATAATAATAATAACTAGTGTTCACTACATCCAAGCTAGCGACTTTCTGACCCAATACCCTCTCCGACTTGAATACTGAAGTTTTACAATATTTAAAATCTCAAGTGTATATTGAACTTTGTAAATTTTATGCTAAAAAACTTGAATTTTGTAAAAAAATCACATAATATTATCAATATAAATCAATACTTCTAATGCTATAATTAATTATATTTTTGAATTTTATGTAATATGTTAAATAATAAACTAATATACCAATAAAATATTATGTATTAACAAAATGGAAATTTATATATGTTTTACAGATTATAATTCAAAAGTGTATTTTAGTGTATCAAATTAGAAGTATGTAAAATAAGCAATGCACTGGTTTAAAAAGCATATAGCAAATCTAGCACAAATTTTGATCTAATAGGTTGACTGCCTGACCAGGCAGGCCCTGAGTCCACTTTATGGTTGAACCAGTCAGACCGGCTGGTCCTGTCTCGTTTTCTTGACTCACATGTATTGCATGGAAATTTACCCCCCTCCATAGGCGGCCTGTTGTCATTCTGGCATTCCTTTTTTTTTTCCTAAACATTTTCATGTAATGAGAATTGAGAATCCAAATGCTTGTAGGAATGTTCTGCTTGTTGAATTTTACTAGGAATTAATCCAGTTCATCTGTGGTTGGTAATTCTTTCTTTCTATAGTGGAATAATGTTTGCATATTCTTCATCAATTACTCTAAATTAAAATGTCCAGTAGTCGCAACTTATCAGATTTAGGTAAGTATTGTTCGTATGGTGGGAGGAAGTATTCATACTGCTTCTTTCTTGCCATTTATCAGTTTTTCTATATTCAAATGTCTTTTCTTTCAACATTTTAATGGCCAAAATCAGTATTTAAGATTATTGAATAATTGTATTTTTTTTTATCATTTGGAAATGAAAAACGAATTCACCATTTCAGGAAAGGGGATTTTATTTAAAAAGTTTAGATATACGTGGGAAATCATTTAGATGTTTAGCCATTCATTCTTTCCAAAGTAATAGTTGTCACTGCATGTTTCTCATAATTCTCGAAACCTTGGCTATTAGCTTCTGGAAGACCAACACTCAATCTCGAGAGAGGTTTGGATCATGATGGACATCCTCTTGCCATTGCGGCAGATGCTGTTGCAGCAAGTGGAGTCCCTCCTTGGAATTGGAGAGAAACTCCCGGAAATGGTAAGCTATGTAAAGGACTAGTTTATTAATTTTCTTTTCTTTAGGTTATTTGGTTTCTTATTACTGCTACCGCTGCATCCTATTTGGCAGGTGGCGAAAGTCAGTCTTGTTGTGGAAGGGTTATATCAGTCAAATGGGGCGATTATACAAGACGAATAGGTATTGATGGGACTCCAGAAGCCATCAAGGAGGCAATTAGGGCTGCTTTTAGGTTGAGAACTAAACGTGCATTTTGGTTGGAAGATGAGGAACAGATTATCAGAAGTATTGATCGTGAGATGCCTATAGGAAATTACACTCTTCACCTTGATGAAGGTTAGGCTCGGTCTATTCTTCTAGTTAACTCATGCAAATTTACTGGTTTTATTTTACTTTTAATGTCTAAGAGCTTTAGTGTTAATTTAAAGTTCATGTACTGAGATTTGAGTTTTTGAACCCCTTAAATTTAAAGGATAAACTATATTTCACCCAATATGTATCGGGTTTGTGCACAATTGCTGCTAACACGACACGGCATTATCAATGCAGGAATGGCCATTAAAGTATGCCTATATGATGAGTCTGACCATATCCCTGTGCATACTGAAGATAAGATATTTTATACCGAAGATGATTACCGTGATTTTCTGGCACGCAGAGCTTGGACATGTCTTAGAGAATTTGACGGCTATAGAAATATTGACAATATGGATGATCTTCGACCTGGTGCCATATATCGGGGTGTGAGTTGAGGGCAGGTGCATGGTATGATCAGTCTTCAGCTATTTGTATGAAATGTCTTGAGAAGTGAAGGGAACTGTTTAGACTTTAGATCTTTGATGATAGTATATATGTGCAGCACTAACCTGAATCTGTATTTGTTTAGTTTGATAACGCTGCTTATTTTGTCCAAAAGAAAGATAATGCTGTTTATAATCCGTTATGATAGGAGAATGAACGGGCCCTTTGCCTTCTGTAAATATGCATTGGCAGTGTGAAAATGTTATCAGTGGCTTTTTTTCCTTCTCTGGCACGCTGCTCAAGCAGGAACCTTATGAACCATCCTAACTGTAACCTTTATAGAACAAATATTTTGTCATAAAAAATTATATCTAGACAAACTTGCATCTGAAGGGACACTATCATACAATTGTTATGGATTCACTTGTCTCCAAACTCCTTCAATTGTTACACTTACAATATATACTTGTGATATTTATACCAAAAGCTTTAAGGCACTTGTGTGCTGGGATATATTTGTACACTTGTTAGAAGGCGATAAAATATTCAACAAGATCACTGCTGCTCTGTATAAATAATTAGTCGTAATATACCATCCATTGTTGGTGAATGAATTTGACGATGCTGCGTATTTTAGATTCTCATGTATACTTTTTAGTCTCTTGGGTTTTCTTTTTTACGTTAATTCATCTTTTTTGGTACCAAAAGAACACATATTTCCATTTTTTTAAAAGGAAAATCTAGATCCAACAAGAAGGAAATTACGAAATTATTACAACCGGAGAAGACCAAGAAACAACTGGGGATATAGGTTTTGACAATGAAAGGAGATATTTACATGGGTAAGTTCATAAAGCAACCGGGGATATTTGTTAAATTAAATTAAATTATGTTAACATGTCTTGCACAGTGATAATTAAAAATTTGCGGCTATTTCAATTTGGCATCGGGATTCGTCATCGAGACGCACAGTGATAATTAATTCAAGCAAAGACAGCTTGGAGTTATGGCACGCCAGATGCAAAAGAAGCGGAGACATATGGAGTCTTAGAAGCATTAAATGGCTAATCCAACTCAACATCAATAATGTGGTAATTGAACAGACTGTGTTGTTGCAGATAATGCAAATGATAATGGGAGCAATAGTGCTGAATATAATGAATGACCTTATTAGAAGCTGCAAAGGAATTATGAATACAAATCTTTGAAGTTGAAGCAACTAAGACCGTTCATTCACCATCTATGATAAGAGTGTCAATTCTCCACATCTCGTCTTTAGAAAAGACCTAACTTATTTTATATTTTGTCAATTCTCCATTTGGTTGTTTCAACTTTATATTGTGGAAGTTCACTGTGGTGAAATTCAAAAGATAACTCATGAGAACATCTATTAATGTATGACTTTATATGAAGAATTTCGAATTATTGTTATTATTGAAAAACTACTCCAGACCCGTCTAAAAACAAACATTGTTTATGATTTTCTTGTGAATAAGGCAATGCTTACTTATTTTATAGGGGCATATTTGTGCACTAATTCTAAATATGATATTTTTGTTGTACACCAATTCAAACTTAAGTGACTTAGGTTTAATTCCAAAATTATCTTTAAATAATTTTCAAAAATGTGATTTTTGTAGTCATACTAAAACAACAGAGAGTTCACATAAATCTGTAGTTGGAGAATATGAATCTTTAGATTTATTATACTCCGATATATATGAACTTGATGGGACGTTAACAAAAAATGGAAACCGTTACTTTATCACTTTTGTTGACAAGTGTTATGACTATACTTTTGTATATCTAATGAAAAATAAAAGTGAAACGTTTGGCATGTTTATGATCTTTGTAACTGAAATTGAAAATCAATTTAGTAGAAAGATTAAGAGGTTTCATAGCGATAGAAGAACTAAATATGTTTCTAGTTCATTTAATGAGTTTTATAAATTGTCTGGAATTATACATGAAACAACTGCACCATATTTGCCTGAAATGAATGGTAAAATTGAAAGAAACAATAAAATTCTTACTCAACTAGTTGTTGCTTTATGCTTAACTTTAGTGTTGCATCTCACTAGTGGGGAAAAATTATTTTGATTGTTTTCTATGTTTTGAATAGAGTTCCTAAATCTAAAAACAAAACATCTCTTTATGAGATAGTGAAGAAAAGACAATCGAACTTAGCTTATTTTAGAACTTGGAGTTGTCTGGCTAATGTCAGAATACTCGATCCCAAGTGAGTTAAACTCACCAGTAAAGTCTATAAATGTATATTCATTGGGTATGCAGTAAATAACAAAACATATAGGTTTTATGACCTAAATGCGAAAATGATCGTAGAGTCAAATGATGTTGATTTTTATGACAATAAATTCCCCAGCAAATCAAGAAATAGAGTATGTTAGTGTGTGAATTTAAAAATTGTTGAAGTCCCACATTAGAAAATCTCATATATTAAGTAGTTTTCAACTTTATAAATACTAAAATAGCACATTTGATAGAAAACATATGGGTTTGCTTCAATCATTATATAATAAATTGAATGCATTTCTCAACTTTCTCTTTTCTCTTTTTTTTTTTGTTTTATTCTGCTCGATATATTTTCGAGGCACTTCTCTCGTTTCTTTCTATCATTTTGATTTTTGAGTGGTTCTAATGCCGCGAAATGTCTTAAAGAGAGCAACCTAGTCCACATCTTAACTCAGTAATATATTAGGTGACATAAATTTATTTTAAAAATTTTAAAACAGTTTATCGAAACTCAAAAAACATTAAATTGTTAATGATTAAGCAACACATATATTTTTGGTCACATGTATGCATCGATGCAAAAGTGATAATAATTTCAAATAAAAATATACACAACATTAAAATAAAATTAATCCACAAGATGTGCAAGATGTGTACAACCTTAAAACACATTTTATTATTTATTCTTTCAGACTTGAGTTTTGTATCTTTAATAATGGTTTCAATTCTATCAAATGTAGGTTTTACCATTTTCTAAATTTTTTTGGAAATCTTTTTCATAACTCAACAAATTGAAAATATGATTAATTTGATATCAAATTCAATTCCTATACAAAACATACTCAAAATTTAGAGTTAAGATAATTAATCAAAAATAGACAAAGATAGAAAGGTAATGGAATTAATCGTATAAGTTAACTGAGCTAATCGCATAACTTAGTAGGGTTAATCGTCAAATTAGTGGAGTTAGTAGGTTAATCGTTAGTTCATCGCATAACTTAGTAGGATTAATCGTCAAATTAGTGGAGTTAATAGATTAATTGCTAGTTCAACGTGATGACCTAAATTTACAAATGTTGTATTTTAATTTAAGTTTTTGTTGACATATTTGTTCAATTATCAAAATTGTAATTTACCTTAATTTTATCATACAATCTAAATGTAAAAATATTATATGAATGGGTTTTGTGACTAATTTGAGTTTGTATTGACATCCCTAACATTCAATCATGTTATTCCGCGGTACCTCAGAATTAAGTTTGTATAATATACTATTAAATACACCTGTTTTAATTAGTTAAAATTTATATAGTTACCAAAAATTCATACGGAAGAAAACTAAGGAAGATGATGAAGTTAAATGCAATTTTTCTATTCATTTGTAAATAATAACAAACTATTTAGAATAATATATCTAAATGTTTTTAGAATATATTTTATTTATATTTAAATTTATTTAAGATCTAAAATAAGATTTATGAGATTTTTTATGATTTTGTTATATTTGTTCCTTATTTATAAGAATTTGATATATTTTTAAATTACAATTTAGTTCTATAAATAAGACAATAAATAAAAGTTTATGAAGAGACTAAAGTCTATGAAGTAACTTCTCCACACATAAAATCTAGAAGAAAAAAAGTTTTTCTAACTCGTATAAAAAGTATCTTATATTTTCGCAAATACAACACATACAAAACTCCAAGAGAGGTATTAGAGTTAGATTTATACTTGACATACGAAGAAAAAGAAGATGAATAAATCAAAGAGAAACAAAATGCAATTTGAACCAACAACCAATGATTAAATCTTATGTGTCACATGAAGATATAGATGAAAAACAACCTACAACATATGACTACGTATTTATTATGTGTTAGATGAAATAGACTATGTGCTACTTAAACATGTAGTAGGTAAACAACAACCAATGTACAAAGAAGGTGAATATGTGGTCCATCCAACAGTTTTATTAATAAGAATTATAATCAAAATCAAAAGAAGAAAATTGAATTTTCATATTTTTTTTTATACGAACACTCAAAAATCTCATGAGAAATCTACTTCGATACATATCACTTCATTCTACTATATTTCATTAATTCAAACAAAGTCATAAACAAACTCTTATATGGAGTTATGGACCACATCTACCATAAATTAATATTTAAAATGAGATAGTGACTAATGATATTAATTTGATAAAAAAAACGTACCTCGTATTAAATCAACATCAACTAAGTCATTGTCTTAACCATATAGACAATGGAGATCATGTGGTATTATTTTTGAAAAGTATCATCGATGGACTATTTTTTTTACGTGTAAAAAGATGGTCCAATAGAACTCACCACCTCTTTAGTTAACTAAGGTTTACTCTTGTTTCAATTCCAAACACCAGAGTGTTTTATTTTATCTCCCTTTATGTTGTTGGGACTCAATTTAAATTTAAGTGGCATTTTAATGCATGGAAAAAAAGGAAGTATATTCCAAAGTCTTAGAGTTTGACTATTAAGACATGCAAATACAATTTTGAAGAATGAATTGGGAGTTTCTAGAGGATATTGAAATTGTGGAGGTTAATTGATATTTTTTAATATCTTTTTAGAAGTAGTCATACTCTTCTCTTGTAAATAAATTTTTTTGTGAAATATTTTATTATCTCATTCAAGAGCAAGTGTATGAGTGTGAAAACACTAGAGATATTTTTTGTGGTGAGGGTTATCATTTCTCGTAATTCTTAAAGTGATTTACATGTCATTGTAATGTTATTTGAGATTGTAAATTAATTATTAAGGTGTTTTTGTAAGCGAGACAAGAGGTGTCGAACTATCTAAATAATCTAACTTTCTTATTCTTTTATCTTTGAAGTGTATTACCACGTAAGATGTTACATGTGTGAGTCAAATTTTTGCAATACTTCAAGGACAAAATTGAATTCAAATATAAATCACTAACTAATTTCAATTATCCGCCTACAAAATTACAACCAATTTTTTTTAATAATGTATCTAGATGAATTTTAACTATTTCTACCTTGAATTTGCTTCTTTTTGGAAACAGAAAAATCCAAAATTACGAACTATTAGGGAAATTTCTAGAGACCACAACCACATTTGAATAAAATACTCATCATTTCATTCATAAAGCGGAGATAAAACTTACCAAAGATTGGAGTTTTTTTTTTTTTTTGAGATCTCTTTACATGGCAAATCTTTCTGCTAGAAGGCAAACACATACAAAAGCAGGAGTTACTACATGTTGATATGGCAATTCTTTCTGCCAGAAGGCAAACACACAAAAACAAGGTTTAATACATGTTGACGTCCACATAATAAGTACACATATATCTTACAATGTGAATAGAAAATTCACAACTGACACACACCTAACGGCAGAAAATTCATTCACTTGGAAAGGGAACAAAAGCAGAACAGCATAACAAGAAAGGACACAGGTGGCTCAGCTCTACTGCTCATCCCATTCATCATTCTTGTATGATACAAGTGTGTCAACTTTGTGAATCTGAATAACCAAAACAAGTATTACTACTCATAACCAAATTTACCAAAGCATGGTATTGAAGGAATAAATAACAAAATGATAGATCTGAAGTTCACCTTGGTATCGAAGGAATGCAATTTCACCATTTGCGGATTCGCAATCAGCTTCGGATCACTCTCAATCCAAGTGAATGGAACTGCCACGTCCGTGTCGGTATATGCTAATACATCAAAAACACCTGAAATAAAATAGCCAAGTTCAGCCAGGAGATAAAACAATGCAAAATGCAGAAGATGAAGAATAATTGGTGCAACTTACAAGGTTCATCCAGGCATGGCAAATAGGTGATACTCGAAGCAACCTGTCTCATAATGGCCTGTATCTCCCTCATGATTTCCTTGTCACTCTTCTCCCTCGACACGCTGAAAGATTTAAAAACATTCAAATAATAGAAAGTAAAAATCAAGGGAGAAATTTCTGGGAAGAGAACTAAGACTTGAATATAGTTATGCCAAATTACTCACCCTTTCTCAACAACTTCACTATCAGTCTCAATGCTGAAGTTCCACCTTTCAAGGACTTCACCAGTAGACTTGCTCATTATAACAAGGACAATCCTCTGTAACTTGCCAGCTTCAAGCCATTCTTTTCAACATTCAAAATTCAAACAGCTCAATCATCAATAATGTCTATAAGGATATCACAAAACGTTCTCAAATTTGAATAGAAATTAATCGCGCAATGAAGAATAAAAAAACTGAATAGTGAATATTAATCTAAACATCAATTCAAATTCAATACCATTTCCACAACAATGAAATACTATTAACTTAAAAGTTCCCTATTCAGCTATTCTACCTAAGTAATTGTTCTAAATATGAATTGTTTCGATTTCACTACGGCACAAAATAGAGAAACCACAAACAAAAAAACAATAATAGAAATGAACAAACTAGGGTTGCTATTTACCAGAGAGCTGAGCAGTTAAATTGGCTATAAAAGATTTAACACCCTCATCTTCAGTAAGCAACATAGGAAGTCCATATTTCTTGACCTTCACAAAGCTTTCTTCTGGATAAACTCCACGGTTGTAAAGTATGCTGAACAAATTAACCGTAAAATAAAAAATAATACTTGTTAATTAATATCACAAAATTTCAAATCACATAACTGGGATATATGAACAACTAAGACCCTTAAATAAAAAGTTAAACAAAGAGGACCAAACCTGTTGGCAGCATATCCTGATTTGAAAATAACACAAAATAAAAATAAAAATCAGACATAACTTTATAGGGTGAAAAATACCGAAATATACAAAATGAAAGAAATTGAAGGAAAAAAAATGAAGAGAGGCGTGTGAATACCGAAAAACTCGCTAACGATTGCTGCAGAACCACGAAGAGTGATTATGTCTTTGGAACCTGTTCTTGAGGCCATGTTCTTTATATCACTGTGGGATTTCAGAAATCAGAGTGTGATTTGCGATTCGTAAAATGTTGACAAGTTTCGATTTAAGGAATGATGTGATCAAGTAAAATGGGAACGATTTTTGAGGTGTTGGAATTAGAAGCATAGAAGAGAGAGCGCGTAGTATGAAGTGATTAGGAAAAGAGGGATAAGAGGATAATAAATTAGGGATTTGAGTGGAAAGAAACTTGAAGAGGAAGCACCGTAACGGCTAGTTCTGTTTTTTTTTTTTTTTTGTATTTTCATTGGGCTTTTGTTGGCTTTTGATCCATAAGAAAGCGTAAATGTTATTTTAAATTTGCTTGTTTAACGGTCAGGTTTCCTAATAGCTTTTTGATATTCCCTTTAACTAGTGCACGTGCACGTGCGATTCTCTTTTGATCTTTTGTAATCAACTATAAATTTAAGAAAAGTAAGCTCCGGTAAAATTAAATATTTGTCCTAATTAATTTTATTATTAGATCACAAATAAATGAACACAATATTGCAAAAATAAAACTGAAACATAATTATCATCTGAATAATTGATTTTTAAAGTAAAAGTATTAATGGATGCATTAACATATAATTATATAAAGAGAGATTTGTAATTTAATTGCAAAATTAAATAAATATCATCTACAATAAAGTTTTAGTAGTGTCATTGACATAGAAATCATAAAATCATTTTGTAATTAAAAAAATGTGAGATAGATGCATTAAAAAACAAGATACAACAAATGTTTGTTTAATATAAAAGATCACGGTATAAATATTTGCCACTTGTACATAAAAAAACACGAAATAAATATCTTTCATTGATAAATAATAAAAAATATAGATTAAATATTTAAGAAATAAAAGAAATATTGTCACATGATACATATTTATAATTACTACATAAAAAAATAAAAGATAAATATTTTGTTGATGATAAATATAAAAAATAAATTTTTTATTTGTTTTTAAAAATGATTTGAATATTATGAATTTATAATTTATTGATTTAGTAGTAATTTTAATAATAGTGATGGAAAGTGATTATTATATGGTTCTCGGAATAGTGATTGGCAATCAACGGTTGGTGCAAAGGTCAAAGATGGTGGTCCAATTAAGTGGCTGAGCTTCCAAAATTCTGATTACAATTGTTGTTTTCCAATAAGAAAAATGCAATCTAGATCTTTCATAATATTGGGGATTTAGGATGCAAGACAGTGTATCTCAATCTCCATTAAACTCCACCAATGGTTGGAGTGGTGAATGACAATAGTTAGAATAGTGCCAGTAATTACCTAAGTGGAGATCGTCGGCTATTGGTAGTCAAATTATTATCTTTAAAACAAAAATAATAATTATAAAATCTAGTTATGAAATTTTAAGATTTAAGCTAAAATTATTTAAAAATTAAATAAAAAACCAATTTAATACCGTTATATCTGAATAAGTTTTATTTTCAAATTTATTTTTTAAAACTAAAACAAAATATCAGAAACTTAGAATCGTCGACATTTTCCCTTTTATTTATAGTATTTTGTTTTAATCATAAAAAAAGTACATAATGTATTTTATGTGTATGTATGTATAATAATGTAATAATATTAACTATAGCAACTATGTAGCATTGAATATAAATATATTTAGAAAAAATAACAAATGTATTTAATAATGCATTGAGGAATTTTATTTTTCAAATAGAACTTATATTTAAGAATATAGATGATTTATTATATTATTTTTTAAAATTTCTTAACAAACATCTAAATAATAAAATATTAGTATTATATATTTGACTCATAAACTCTTCTGTTTTTTCAGCGTTCACTTTCTCAATTTATTATCACGCAAGAACCTTTGGTTTCATTTTTGACAAATATAAGAAAATATTAGTCGATATTATATCAACTTTTATTACACCATATATATTAATTTTTATTCACTCAAATTTGCATCACTGCTCAGAATCAATTGCCCTTGCAGGGGTTGCCACAATTCGTTGTTTCAATCATGTAACTATGGTATGGTTGTTGATCTAATCAGTTTCTCTTTAATTTGATCTTCTATTTTGTTCTCACCATATTGGTTATGAACTTATTATGCTACCAAGGTCTGTCACTGGTCCTAGTAAGTTCTTCCTTTCTGCTTCAACACTTGTAGAATTAAATACATGCATGTAACAACTCAGTACCACACTAATTAAGGAACTCTAGGAAGGACAGTAATAAAAGTTGGTGATTAACCTTTGGCTTCAATTTTGTCTTTACCAAAAATATATATATATACATATATATAAGAATCTAATTTGAATTTGATCTTTCTAGATGTGACTGAGATGTCAACTTCTACTTATTATATTTGGTGTTTGTTATTTAGATTTTAGAACATTCACTAAAAAAAAAAGATATTTAGAGCAACTTATGGTTTGAACCTGAATGTCCTACAGACTTGGGTTATATTAAATCTATTGCAATGCTGAAAACAAAATGATATCAGCTGAGAGAATATTACAACTCACTAATATACCAAGTGAAGGACCTTTAATAATTCAAGATTGTAGCCCCAAGCCAGAGTGGCCTAGCTAGAAAAAGAAAAATGAAGCTGCATATCCTTCATACACGGAAAATTGACTAAAGTATTCAGGATTTAACATATATATTGTTATAACAGTAATGAAACCTTAGATACTATGATTATAAGATTTATCAGTGCTCAATCTCATATTGTGATTAAATGAAAGAGACTAATAATGCATGTCATATTTTGTATAGTATTTACACTGTGCTACATAAAGCACATAGCTATGGGATTTAACCACTTTCTGTTTTTCTCTTCTTTGTCTATGCTATTCATGGTTAACCAAATTTTGGATGAAGAATGTACAGAAGAGGCATTTTCACATGGTAATATATAACTTCCTTTGTTGATAATATGTTATTATGTCCGCAATGAAAGAAACTAACAATAGGTAAGAAAACTGATGAACACCATCATATGTAAATTAAATGTAATGTATAAATCTTTATTCTCAAGACAAATTGAATGTCATCCATCAACAAATTACACAATCATGATACATATATCCTTTTTATCTGAAAAGTCAAATTCCTTTGTCCTAATTCACAATTCAAAATAGCAGAAAGCCAAAAAAATGAATCCCAGAAATCAAATTTTCTAGGGATTCAGAGTTTGGCATTTTGTCTATTTTGGATCAGAGAAAAAGTTGTTGACAGATGGCATAATCTGAGAGCTCTTGTTGCGGACAAACTTCCTTAGGGTATGTTGGGAATATTTCTCACCCTCGGAAAAATTGTCAAGAATTCCTGCAGCTCTGTTCTGCTTGGTTACCCTGAAACCATAATCAAATTGAACAAATTCAATTAAAATCAAAAGAATCCCAAAAGAAACATTTAGATCCAATTGAAAAAGTAATCTACAAATTATAAACAATTATAATTCATCAAAGTAAACATTCCTACAGGGGAAACAACACTGAATTTGAGCAATTGAAGTATATATGAAAAAAAAGGTAAAGATAATTAAATACAGATTTTATACCTGACTTCAGGATTGCCGGTTATATTCCTTACAAGTTGCATACCGCAGATCCCAACAGCAACACCAACTGAGGCAAAAAGTGGGAATACCTATTCACATCATACAAAACACAACTCATTTAGATATCATCACATCACATAATCATTATTAAGCACGCAAAAAAAATGAAGAAACTGTATATGATCTATGAATCTGCAATCTTATTCAGAATTCCAAATACATGAAATCATATAAAAGCAAAGTTGTACTAATAATATTTTTTAAATTTTTTCAAAAATATATTTTTATAATACTAGATCCAACTACTCTACACCAATTAATCAAATTGTAAACAATTTGAATTTAAGTATATGTGTGTGTTATATCGAAGTGTCCTAAAAATATATACCTCGGGTCTAATCCATCTGTTGGCGGCCATGTTGAGAAGAGATGCAGGAATTGAGAGAGAAAAAAAAGTTATAGGAGATGCCCCGCTTCCAAGGAAATAAAATGGAAACTTGTGAAAGAAGGAAGCGGAGCAATAATGGGTATGAAAAATTGTGAATGGTAAGAAGGGTTTATATAAATGTGAAAGTGACACGGAAATCATGGGCCTAATAGAATAAACCGAAAAATTGGGGAAGCATGTGTGAACCAAATGTAAAGATTATTATTAGGTCAGTAAAGTGCGACGCGCCGACTATTTTAATAGTTGCGTTGAATTTATCTCATTCAATCCATGGTTGCCTCCTTTCTTTCTTGCCTTTCAATTTGGGCCTTTCCTTCTTCGAATATTCTTACTATGTCTTTTTTTTTTTAGAATAAAATTTAATTATTATGGTTGCTTTTTCTTTTAGCCAACGTCACATTATTCATTTTGCAGAAATCTTATTTTTATTTTCTTTCTAAATAGGCCAAAATACAGTTCCAATTAGAACTTTTCATTTTGTTATATAGGTCATATTACAACTACCACATTTTCTATTTTTATTACACGTCAAAAACTAATTTATATTGATTGTATATTTTTTTTCTTTTTTTAATAATAATAATATTTATACTTATACCCAAAAATAATTATAATAATATTTATACATATTATATTTTGGTGAAGCCTAATTTACTTCTAATTATACCTTTTACAGATTTTTAATGTCTAATAACTGAAAAATATAAGCAGGAGACATGAGATAGTGGGCAATCCGATACCATTGTTCAAAAATCAAATGTAATTGAATAACCTTTTAAACAAGCAATCAACTTAAAATGGATTTAAATTATATAAAAACACAACAAATAATAACACACTTTAGTACAATTAAAAAAATAACAAATGAATACGAAAAAGCGCTAATAATAATAATAATGTATTTAGTTATGTATGTAAGAAAAAATTAAATTTAAAAAATTGATATATATAGTCTAAAATTTGAACTAAACACATCAATTTTTATTAATATAAATTTATATATATATATATATATATAAAGACTAGAAGGAGTTATAATAATAATATTTCATCTGTCTCATTTTAAATGTTTTATTTTTTATTTTTTGTATTTTAAATTATTTATTATTTTACACTATCAATGTAATATTAATTATTCTTTTATTATATATTTTTATTTATTATATTTTAACTCATCAAACTTATTAATTAACTAAACTGTAATTAATAAGAACATTTAGTTATTAAAATTAACAAAATTAATTATTTTTTAAAAAACCAGGCACAGTTTAAATAAGACCACTAAAAATGACACGATATTAGTAATATATATGCGTCAAGACCATAGTGGAATATTCCAATTTGAATAGCCTATCTATCCCCTATTCCTACCATCACCAAATGCGTATTAAAGATGTTAGTTCATGAATTTATTTTTATCAATCAAAATTAAAGTAAATTGGAAAAGTGAAGACATCCACGGAACGTGGCATCTTTAATATTTTTTTAATTTCCTAAAAGGTCTAATTTTATATATTTCTATATATTATTATTATCTTAACTAGAAAATAGTCAACAATTACGACAAATTGAAATTGCATGTTTGATGGTGTCATGGTGTAATTGATCATCCCCTACGTCTAACACATTAAAGGTCTTCGGTTTGAGTCTAGACGACACCATTTATTTACTACATTTTTTATTCAATTTCAATTTTTTTTATTTTTTTATTTTACTTATAAAAGAGATGATTTCTGGATTCAAACTCGAGATAAATTTAAAAGTTATTCAACTTGAACTTTAACCTCAAGGAGAAACATCTATTTTAAACTGTAATAGGATTTATTTAGAGAGGTGGAAGGCATTTCTTTGAGACAATAATAGAGATAGGTGGGAATGGTGTAATAATTCTGAAGTTTAGATTATTTTTATTAATTTATAAAAGTAATTATACTATTTTAAAAGTCGACATTTTTTGTCTTTCTTAGATTTTTTATCTAAAAAATGACAATTTTACGTATTTTAAATAACGTGTGTGATACATTTTCATGAAAAAATTATAAAATTGAAAATTAAGTTTTTATGATATTTTATTTTCATTTTATATCATCGTATCATGTGACACGTTACTTAAAACATGTTACATCGTTATTTTTAAGTTAAAATATTTCAAAAAAAATTAACCAAAATTATCAACTTATTAAATAAAAAAACCAATTTTATAAATTAATAAAAATATAGAGACTAAATTACGATTAAACTTACAAGGCAATTACGGGGAAGGACTAGCAAAACCGGAGATGCAACAATACGCATAGGCTTGGAATGGCTTAGAGCCATTAAAGGCGCAACTTGAGTGTAGAGAAATTTTCAAAATAACATTCGAACAAAAGATAATTTAGTTAAAAGAGGTGAATTAGAGTTACATAATTATATATATATATACTGTGACACTGCCTACTAACCAATGAACTATTTGTTTGCTCTCTCTTTTTTATTATATTTTTCAATTTTAAATTTTCCTCTTGCATTATTTTTCTATCATTTTATTTTATTTTTTAAAAAAAATAAGCATAAAACTCTTATATTAAAATTGAAAAAACAACGTAAAAATAACACGGAACAAATATTTGTCACATATGTGTATATATAAAAACTTGAGATAAATATTTATCAACAATACATATGAGAAATATATGTTATTGAAACAACAAAATATGAGACGCATATATGTTATTGATACATAAAAAATATAAGACACATATTTGTCACTAATAAATATTAAAAAAATACAAGAAAAATATCAATAAATAATAAACATAAAAAAATACCGGATAAATATTAGTCATTGATACATAAAAAATACGAAATCCATATTTTTCACCGATAAATTTTTTAAAAAATTCGCAAGATAAATATTTATCGCTGGTAAATATAAAACAAACATGAAAAAAATATTTGTAATCGATAAATATAAAAAATATGCACCAAATAGTTGTCATTGATACATAAAAATAATACGAGATAAATATTTGTCACATATGTATATATATAAAACACAAGAAAAATATGTATCACAGATAAATCTAAAAAAAATACATAATAAATATTTATCATTAATAAATATAAAAAACTAGACAAAATATGTTATTGATACATATTAAAAAATACGAGAAGCATACTTAACATCCGTAAATATAAAAAAAAAACACATGACAAATATTTACAACTAATAAACATAAAATCACATAACACAAATATGTGTCGTTGATACATAAAATAATATGTGGCACATATTTGCCACTAATAATCAAAGAAAAATAATGAGCAATCACTTAACACTAATGAATATAATAAAAAAAATATGACAAAAATATTAATCATTAATAAATATAAAAAAATATTGAATAAATATTTATCATTGATACATAAAAAATACGAAATACATATTTTTTGCTGATAAATTTTTTGAAAAATTCATAAGATAAACATTTATCACTGATAAATATAATCAAACATGAGAAAAATATTTATAATTAATAGATATAAAAAATATGGGCCAAATTATTATCATTGTTAAATAAAAACAACACACGACAAATATTTGTCACACATATATATATATAAAACACATGAAAAATATTTATCGCTGATAAAACTAAAAAGAATACATGATAAATATTTATCACTGATAAATATAAAAACACTATACAAAATATGTTATTGATACATGAAAAAAATATGATAAGCATATTTAACAACGATAAAATATATAAAAAAAACATGGGACAAATATTTACCACCGATAAACATAAAATCACATGGCACAAATATTTGTTATTGATACATAAAATAATATGTGGCACATATTTGTCACTTATAAATTAAAGAAAAATTATGGGCAATCACTTATCGCTGATAAATATAAAAAAAATATGAGATAAATATTTTATAACAGATAAATATAAAACACAAATGACTAATATTTATGATTGATACATAAAAACAAAACAAGACAAATACTTGTCACAAATAAATATACAAAATAAAATATGAGATACATATTTATCACTGAAAAATATTAAAAAAAACACACGAGAAAAATATTTCTTACTAATAAACATAAAAAAATATCACACAGGAAAAATATTTATAATAAAAAAATACAAGAAAAATATTGGTCACACACACGTATATATACATATATATATATATATATATATAAATATTTATCACGGATAAATATTTAACGCTGCTAAATATAAATACACATGACAAATACATGTCATTGATATATGAAAAAAATACATGATGCATATAGGTTATTGATGCATACAAAATAGAAAACACATATTTGTCACTATTAAATGTAAAAAAAAAAAACACGAGAAATAATTTCTTACTAATAAACATAAAAAAATATCAGACAAATATTTGTCATTGATAGATAAAAAATACGGGACACATAGTTTTCACAGATAAATTCTTAAAAAATGACAAGATAAACATTTATCACTAATAAATATAAAAAAATGGAAAAATTAATGATGATAAACAATTAATATAAAAAAATATGACTATATGAGTCAAATATTTATTGGCACATAAAAACAACATGGGACAAATATTTATCACAAATGTACATGTAAAACACTTGTTAAATATTTATCACTCATAAATATAAAAACATTAGAGAAATATATGTTATTGATTGATAAAAAAAATAAGAGACGCATTTAACAATGATAAATATAAATAAATAAAAACACGGGACAAATAGTTTCCACTAATAAACATAAAATAATATAAGATAAATATTTGTCATTTATACATAAAAATATATGTGATATATAATTGTCATCGATAAATTAAAAAAAAATTATGGGATAAAACTTGTCAATAATAAATATGAATTAAATATTTATAATAGAAAAATTTAAAAAACATATGGCTACTATTTATTATTGATACATAAAAATAACACAAGACATATTTGTCACAAATAAATATTAAAAAAAATACAAGATAAATACTTATCATTAAAAATTATAAAATCACAGATCAAATATTTAACAATGATAGATAAATAAAAAAACACAGCATATGTTTTATTGATATGTAAAAAAGAACACAACACATATTTGTCACCGATAAATATAAAAAAATACGAGACATATATTTGTCATTGATACACAAAAACAACACACAGAAAAATGTTTACCACAAATAAATATAAAAAAATGAGGGACATAAATTTGTCACCAAAGAAATATAAAAAAAATGTAGGACAAATATTTGGTGTTGATAAATATTAAAAATACTCACGGAATAAATATTTAAAATTGATAAATATAAAAGAATTACGCGATCAATATTTGACATCGATGCATAAAAAATACATGACATATATTTGTCACTAATCAATTTATTAAACAAAGTCATGACACATATATGTCATTAATACATAAAATAATACAAGATAAATATTTTTTGCTGATAAATCTAAATAAACATGAAACACATGACAAATATTTAGTATTAAAACCATACATGAGACAAATGTTTATAGTTAAAGAATTAGTTAAAATTTATTTATTTTTTCTAATATCAAATACGTGAAAATAAGAACAATTATAATACACTAATTATAAAAAAAAATATACACGAAATAATTATTTGTTGTAATTAATTAATTAAATTTAATATTTTTATTCTAGTGATACTATCCACTCGGTTAACAAACGGATACTAAATTGAATGTATAATATTGTTTAACGTTACTCTATCTCAAGAGACAACAACTAAATTGTAGATGAAGATTAGCGCTATGGTATGAGATAAGGCAACATTATTTCTGATACATGAATTATTTTTTTGACTTAATAAAAATTTAATGTTTTAAACCTATAAAAATAAATATAATAATAGTGCAATACAATCCATTGAAAAACTTGCTATTCATGGACAAATATTACACATTTTCAAGATATTGTTAAGAAGGAACTCTAATTTTTTATTAATTCGTTCGATGTATTGCAATATATTATTTTAAAGGAAGTTACCAAATAAATTTTAAAACAACATAATGTTATAACAAAACAATTTTTCTATTTTAATATAGTGAATTTTATTGTCAAAGTTGATTTTTATTATTTATTTTATTATTTTTTAATTATTTTTTTTTTAACTTTAGCATATTTATTTGTATGATAAAATGAATTGAGAAAAAAGGTATCAATTATAAGAGAATTGTGCAACAGGTAGAGATAACAATTAGATCTATACCTAATAGATACTCGCAAAAAAAATCCACAAAACCTATAATATTGTAGCTACTCATGGTTATTTTGGCCGATTGCTCTTCCAATAAGCGAGTTTCAACATTTCTCATTCTTTACATTTCTTTTTAGCTCCATGGCATGTAGTAGGTCTCTGGTTCACCGAGTTAGGTATCAACACTATGGCTTTCAATTTTAACCAATCTGTAGTTGACGACATAGGGGTGTGTGCGGATTGGGTTGGACCGGTTTTGACAAAATCCGATATTCGACCCGATCAATTATCTTTGGATTGGGTTAAATTCTAAACTCGTATTTTTTTATTTAACCCGAACCAAACCAACCTGATCAAGAACAGGTTGAGTTGGATTGGGTTGACGGGTTATACATAAATAACCTTTTTTTATTTTACGGAAAAATGTATTGAAAATATATTTAATACTTGAATGTCTCAAAAACTATAAAATTTTAATCACATCATTCAATTATTTAAAAATGCCAACAACCTCTCACCCACAAAAGTAAATCCAACAATTTTCAAATACATAAATAAATTTAACAACAGTAAATCAATAAATTATGAAAATTCATCAATTCTAAACAATGTCAACTTCAAGTCCAAACATTTCACAGTTAAGTGCTTGGACTTGAAATTGATAATGCTTAGAATTGATGAATTTTCATATTTTTAGGTGTGTATGCAGGTTGGGTTGGGCGGGTTTTGACAAAATCCGATACCCGACCTGATCGATTATCTTTGGGTTGAGTTAAATTCTAAACCCATATATTTTTCATTTAACCCGAACCGAACCGAGTTGATCAAAACGGGTTGGATTGAGTGAGTGGGTTGGCGGGTCGACCTGCGCCCATATACACCCCTAGACAGGGGTTGGAATAGGTCAGGCTTTGAAATGCCTGAACCTGACCTACGAATAATTTTGTAGGCCTAAGTCTGACCTACGCCCTATCATAGGCTTTTTTTCTGGCCTGACCTGACCTTTTTAAAAATATGGTCTCCCTTGAAAGCCTATTTAAAAGTCTTACTCACGTTAAAACATTTAAATGTTATATTTTACATTTTTTTAAATAGGCTAAATTAGAAAGTTTTATATAAGGAAAACTAATAAAATTATAATCAAATCTAGACTAAATAACACTCATGGTCCTTTAACTTAATTTCAAATAACATTTTAATCATTTATCTTTTTTTTCTTCCCGATTTGGTCTTTTATTTTAATTTTAAGTGACAATTTGATCTTTTATGTTTTAAAATGTCAACAATATTATCCTTTTTTTATACAAAAATTCAAAAAACTCATCAAAATTTTCAACCAAAACCCATAAAATTAATTATATTCTTTAATATAATACAAATTTCATCAAATTCGTAACTCAAATCTTCAAATAAACTCATACAAAAATTTCATCACATTTCATTCTCTATTTGATGTTGTTAAAAATAGAAATATGAGTTTATTTGAAGATTTGAGTTTCGAATTTGATGAAATTTGTATTATATTGAAGAATATAAATAATTTTATGGATTTTGGTTGAAAATTTTGATGAATTTTTTGAATTTTTGTAAAAAAAAAGGGATAACATTGTTGACATTTTAAAACATAGAAGATCAAATTGTCACTTAAAATTAAATAAAGGACCAAATCGGAAGAAAAAAAAAGATAAAGGACTAAAACGTTAACTAAAATTAAGTTAAGGGACTACGGGTGCTATTTAGCCTCAAATCTAATATAATAAAATAGCCTAATTGATATGCTTTAAAATAGGAAACAATAATATTAATAAATAATAATAAAAATTAACATTAATAATATATGTGTGTGTGTGCGCCTAATAGGCTTTTATGTAAGCCTGAACCTGACCAATTTAAATAAATTAGGTCAGGCCATAGGCCCCTGACGAATGGTCTAGCCTATTCCCATCCCTACCTCTAGATAGTCAAATCCCACACAATGAATATGAGTATGGGGATGTATAGTTACCCCGCAATACTACTACTACTACTAAAAATTTGTATCAATAATTGTTTCTTTTTAACAAAATGTATTGGTCATTGTTATTGATCATATAATTGGTATTGTGAGTTTGATATTCTTGGATGGTGGAAAATAAATGGAATCAAGTATCCAATTTTAGAAAAAATTGCCAAATATATTTTGAACCACTACAATATTTAGAATCGAAAGATAAACATTTGCAAACTTTTCAAGAATTTGATTCTGATAAAGAGGTAAATAATTGTGACTTTATATTTAAGATTTTTTAGTTTTTGGTTTATATTTAAGAATTCAAATTAATAAAAAATAATTGATTTGGTCTGATTTAGTTTTTGTAATTTTCATTCACAAAATTCAAACCAAACTAAATCGATGAAAAACGGATTGATTTGATTTGGTTTATATTTTAAATATTTATTTTAAAAAAATATAAAATAAATTAACTTTTATTCAAACACTATAAAATTTTTATACAATTAAAATAAATATAAACTACAAAAAAAATAATATATAATTATAAAAAATTACATGAATGTGAAATATTTTTTTTAAAATAAATATATTAATATAGTGCAAATAAAATATATAATAAAAAATATAATAGTTTGTTTTTATGCACGAACCAATAGATCTAGTTTGATTTAGACTTAAAAAAAAAATCAAATCAATTTAATTAATTTGATTTAGACATAGATACCACCCAGCTATAGATATAGTCTAAATAGACTATATCTATGAAAACAACATTTTGTCTATATCCAATTCGAGTTGCCGTTTGGGCCGTTTGAAAGGATTGAAACAACCTTAATTTTTGTTCCATGTTTCAGACATGAGAGAGAGGTAGGCTTGGTGTGTAATTTTTCTCAAGCTATTCATAGTGAGCTTCTGGTTCTACTGCCTGTTATCTAAAGGGTAAGGTTGTTACTGATCCAAATCTTCAAGCTATTATAAAATCAATACAGGTAGGTCATTTTTTTTTTCTAATGGGATTTTCTATGGATAGATTATTTGCAATTAAGTTGGAAAAATGATGAATTATTTCGACTAAAAGATTAATTATAGCTGTGTTTTAACCAAATATTTCTCAGTTATGAGTTATAGTATTCACTTTGCTCGTCACCTCTCCATTAATCGTGTTATAATTGCTTATTCATTCAATCCATTGTTGATGAGGCTTTGCAGCTTCTTATACTCTCATATTGACAACTTTTAGTGCAACTTGTCAACTATGATACTAATAAGTGAGTCAATTTCATTGCTTCGTTGGCCATAAAATTTATTTGAAGTGTTTTTGAGATTTCTTATCTTCTGTTGGACTCTTAGCTTTTTGGCATCCCTTGTCTCTCGTTAATTGATTCACTATTCTAAGAAAAAAAAAATGATATAAATAATTAGGATACATTCTTAATTATTTAAAACGATCACAAACAGACCCTAAATTATGATTCCTATACAGTATTTAAAACTCAAACTGAAGAGTGCGACTTCATGCCTCTGTGAACAAAGCATAATATATATACAAATTATTGTTAATAATGTAATTAAGAGTCAACTTAACTGTAAATAGTACCAAACAAACGCCATTAAAAAATTAGTAAGACTTTGATCATTGCAGCAACTAATAATAGAATAACAACGTGAAGACTGATGTCAAGCATCACGCTAGAGCCTAACCATTACTTATGTCGACAAAAAACAAAGCCTAACCATTACTTACATATTATATTACATACATACATACAAATTATTGTGAATAATGTAAAGGGTCGACTAAATAAATAAATAGAGGGATGGGTCTATGATCAGCATGGTAAAGAGTTTTGAGAAGAAAGTAATTAAAGAAAAAACTTTGGGAAGAAGTTGTAGTTATAATACATCTAAGGCAAAATGTATTACTGATATACAAAAATAATAAATTAGTCTTATTCTTTTAATCAAATTAATATATATTTTTGTCAAATTAATTTTTTATATTTGTAAATATTTATACCGTTAATTTTAATTTCAAATCAGTTAAATTAAAACTTAAAATTCTCCTAATTATTTTTAATAAATTCATTAAATTTTAAGGAATTTATGACTTAACTTACGATCATGCAAAATCATTTTTTTTTAAAACAAACAAAGACAAAACATTTTTAAAACACTATTTAGCTATAAAAAATCCACTAGAGGCCACCGAAAAAGTATTTTAGACTTATTAGACCACAATATTTAAGTATATATAAATAAGTTACTATTGTTAAAATATTATTATTAAATTGCACATTTAGTGTTAAAATTGTCTATAATTAAGCCTACATCAATTTTGAACATATTTAAATATATTATTATAAAAAAATAAGTTTAAATAGATGACACGATAAAAATTAAATTATCTAAAATGTCATATTATATTTTAAAATAGAATATAATTTCGTTGACGTATATATTAACTCTTTAATTTATCTAAAGATATATTAAATTATTTATTTGAATTATTTGAAAAAGTTCATGAGAGATACTACATTTGTCTTTAAATATAAGTTTAAATTTACTGTTGGTCTCCTTGTTAACTAATTCATGAGATTTTTCTTATCTCCCACTATTTTTTATTATGTGACACTCTTATTAACTTATTTTTGTTATTAATTTTATTTATATATTAAAATATTCAAAATAAAATTAATTTCATTTTATTTATATTTATTAAAAATTTTAAAAATTTATTTATCTTATTTAAATATTTTTT
>JBBPBO010000004.1:64115753-64368864 GCA_037974295.1 Cicer cuneatum | reverse complement strand
TTGTTGGATAAATAAATAAATTTTAAATTTAATATTTTAATTTAATTTTGATATTTATTTTAGAAATAAATAAATAATATAAATTTATTTTTAATATTTTAATATATATTTATAAAATAAATATTAAAATTTTCATGTATTTAAATATGAAATCTATTATTAAAATATTTAACATAAAATTAATAAAATTTTATCTGCTTTATATAAATATTTTAAAATTTTAAGTTACTAAAAAAAGTTAAATAAGATAAATAAAATTTAAAATCTTTTTTTAAAAAAATATTTAAAATTTAAGTATTTATTATATATAAATAAAATAAATAAATTTTTAATATGTAAATAAAATTAATAAAAAATAAATAAATTAATGAGTGTGTCATGCCATAAAAAATAGGTGGGATCAAAAAAAATTCAAGAATTAGTAATAAGGGGACTAAAAACTGGATTTTAGAAATGAGGGGGCTAAAAATTAATTTTAGACAAAATATTGAGACCAAAAGTGCATTTAAGATAAGAATTTCTTGAGATTTTTTTGTTTTTCCCTTTTATAATATATTTCTCTTTAATTTTCAAGTGTATTATTTATTTATTAATTAATTTACCTTTAACTATCTTACATTTTTCTTTTTATGTAAGATGTCATAAATACTACAATAAAACTATAAATACGTAAATGTATTTTTGGCCTCTCATATTTTGATTGAATATAAATTTTAGTCTTTTTATTTTAAAATTTGGATTTATGGTCGTATATTTTATAATTTTAGAAATTTTTTAGATCAATTATGACGTGAAAGTGATGTGATTTAATTGAATAAAATTAAATCTATGTCACTAATTTATTAATTTTCGTATTGTTTATTCGAAAAAACTCTACAAGCATTTTTGTTATTAACATACTAAGTAAATATTAATGAAGAAAAAAAATGTTAAACCAAATTCAATTTTATGTAATTCAAAAAGTCACTATTGTGTTATTAATGAACATACTATATCACAAAAAACAAATGAGACCGACTAAATTCTAATAGTTATAATATAGGGAAAAAAACCAAATTTTAAAAATAAGAGGTTAAAAGTTAATTTTAAACAAATAACTAAAAGTGTATTTAAGCTAAATATAAAATAACTATTTCCCTTTAAGGTAAATCAGTAAAAGAACTTAAATTGTCTACAAATTTAATAATACAATAAATTTTGTTAATTTTTATAATCTTCTATATAAAGACAAATGTAACAATGTTTTTAGGTAGAAAAGATAATAAATATATTATAAATTTGTGCACCACACAACAGGAAAATTACATATTCGACCTTAAAATAAAATATTGAACGTAATAACATTGATATATATGTCAATTTTATATATCAATTGAGTTAATGTTGAAAGACTAACAAATTTTTAAGTAAATAAACATATATCATATTATTATACACAAAAGCTAATTTAAGGTATAACCCATTTTCTTTCCTCTAGTGTCTATAACGAAGGAGATGTCGGCAAAAAGTACGATCTTACGGTGCTAAATTGAGTTTAAGAAAAATGTCTAGAAGTATTTTAAAACAGAGTGGATCGTGTAATATAATCCGTACTCACGACATTTACTATCCGACTCAAACATAAACGGCTCCGAAAATTCCAAAAAATTCCGTCCGATTCCTTCTAGTAATCTTCTCCTACGGTCAAATAATAAGACTCATAACGCCTCATACTCTTACCAAACAACGGTTAACCCTTTTTGACAAATCAGGGGTAACCATGGGTTTTCACTTTCCACCTAGTAGTAAACAAAATCAGCGGCTACTACCTTACCCCTTCTCCAAGCACAAATCTCACGTGACATGCACACATTCTCTTCTTACACAACCCTTTTAAATAGCATTGCTTAACCCTTGTTTTCTCCACCAAACCACACTCTAATTTCATTTCTCTATTATTTTTCAACTCTGTTATTCTCACTCTCATTCTAATGGGTATTCATCTCACTTTTTTTTTCAGCTTTTTTTTTTTAACACCTTTTAATTTTTCATTTATTAATCCCTTTTTCTTATTTATTGATCAGCATCTGACAAGAAGATTAGGATCGGTATCAACGGTAATTCAACTTCCATTCTTTTCATCTTGATTTTTACTGATTTTTTTCACATAACTAATCAATTTATCTGTAAACAGGATTTGGAAGAATTGGACGTTTGGTTGCTAGAGTTGCTCTTCAAAGAGACGATGTTGAACTTGTTGCAATCAACGATCCTTTCATTACAACTGATTACATGGTAAAACCCTTTTCTTTCACTTAGATCCGATTAGAGTTTAACAAAATAATTAAAAGATTACAAAATAACGTGATTTGTTTTGTCAATTATTGCAGACATACATGTTTAAGTACGACACTGTTCATGGTCAATGGAAGCATTTTGACCTTAAGGTTAAGGACTCTAAAACCCTTCTCTTTGGCGAGAAGACCGTTACTGTTTTTGGAACTAGGTAAAGTTTCTTTTTTTGTTTTTTTGTTTTTTTAATTTTAATCTATGATCTGTAATGGTGGATCTGAATGTTATATTCTTTTAAATGTAATTAATGAATTAATTTTATGCCACTTTTATGTATAAGCAATTAATTTATTAATTTCTTACTAAATCTGATTGCATCTGAATATTAGGAACCCTGAAGAGATTCCATGGGGTGAGGTTGGAGCTGATTATGTTGTTGAGTCAACTGGTGTTTTCACTGACAAGGATAAAGCTGCTGCTCACTTGAAGGTTCATTACATTTATTTCTCATTCTCATGCTTGTTTTGATTAAATGTTTGTTATGGATCCTGTCTTTTGCTTACCAAAAACTATGTTTTGTTGTTTCCAAAATTAATTAACTACTACTATCTTTTACATAGGATTATTTGTTTCCTGTTTGATTTGATTGTGTTCATAATGATTTATTGAAAATCTAATTAATTAAATTAGATGTCTATGAAGATTATTATCCAATTATTTGAGTTGTGTATAATTTGGATTTTTGTGTGGAATAGGGTGGTGCCAAGAAGGTTGTCATTTCAGCCCCAAGCAAAGATGCACCCATGTTTGTTGTTGGTGTTAACGAAAAACAATACAAACCAGAACTTAACATTGTTTCCAATGCTAGCTGCACAACCAATTGCCTTGCTCCCCTTGCCAAGGTTTTTTTTAATGCCCTTTCTAGCATGTTTATTGATGTATTTTAAATTATTTTTGGCGTTGAAAAATTATTAATCTTTATTTTCCTCAGGTTCTTAATGACCGATTTGGAATTGCCGAGGGTCTTATGACCACTGTCCACGCCATCACAGGTTCCTTATTTAACTCTATACTAATTAGAATTTATTCATTTTACTTCGAATGAAGCATATGAGGATTTTTTAGAACGAACATAAATAAAAACTAGTTAATTATCTTTTTGAATGAATATATGATTTTTCCCCAATTTGAGATTACTTTTTTGTGGTGGAACAGCTACTCAGAAGACTGTTGATGGTCCATCAAGCAAGGACTGGAGAGGTGGAAGAGCTGCTTCCTTCAATATTATTCCCAGCAGCACTGGAGCTGCCAAGGTACTATATGATATAAATATATAAATTTATATACCATATGGTTGTATGATGATGTAAATTTTATTTCAATACTCTTGTTGTTTCTGACCATTGAATGCTGAATTTGTGACAAACAGGCTGTAGGAAAGGTTCTTCCAGAATTGAATGGTAAATTGACCGGAATGTCTTTCCGAGTCCCTACCGTCGATGTTTCAGTTGTTGACCTCACCGTAAGGCTTGAGAAGAAAGCAACCTATGAACAAATCAAGGCTGCTATCAAGTAAGTTGTAAACTTGAAGCCTTTAAATTTGACCAGTTGAATAAATTTTCCCAACTAACATAACCCTATTTGTTGAAATGTCAAAAACCAGGGAGGAATCAGAGGGCAAGTTGAAGGGAATTTTGGGTTACACTGAAGACGATGTGGTATCTACTGACTTTATTGGTGATAGCAGGTAATGTTGGTTTTTCAAGCAACTTGAGGCAGAGAAACTATCATGATTAGTTTTCTCAATCTAATTACTATTACTATTACTAATCTTGGTTTTTGCTTTCATGTGCAGGTCTAGTATATTTGATGCCAAGGCAGGAATTGCTTTGAACGATAACTTTGTAAAGGTTGTTTCTTGGTATGACAACGAATGGGGATACAGGTAAAACTACCTTACACCTTCATTTTTATTCTTTTTTGACTTTAGATTTACTAAGTTTTTATTGATGACATTTTGTTTTTGTTTTGTTGTTGTTATTGCAGTACCCGTGTTATTGATTTGATTGTCCACATTGCTTCTGTGGCTTGAGGCTGAGAGCTTGGATTGTATCGTTTGAACTTGTTCTAAATTTTGTCTCACTTGAGATTATCATTATAGTGTGAATTTGAACTCGGATTAATAAAACTCTGTGTTGTTGTGAGTGAAGTCATTGAAACACAAAGTGTCTATGTTTTTTATTTTTTGTATTTTAAATTAATAGACGGCCTTAGGTTTCTTCTCCTCTTGTTTTAGAGATGGATGGATGACTTTTTTTTTTGTTTTTTCATTTTGAATCTTTATCATCCTAATATAAGAAATATGTTGTTGTCCATGTCTCTGTGTGACTCTCTTCCTCTGCTTTATTTCTAGGTTCGTTGAGTTTTCCCTACTGATCAATCCAAATGTTAAAATTTTTTGTTTTAACAACTTGGGAATTTTTGTTGGAGTTGTACACTTTAGCATGAATTGGGTAAATCCCATTAACACGAACAAATCAATTCAGATCATAAAACAATTGATATTATAAACTATAAGTGAGTGCATAACTAAGAATATGAATTCAGTATGTTCCTCAAATAAATAAAAAATCAAGTAAAATATATCACTTATTATACTATGTTTAAAGTAAAATAAATAAATATATATATTTTTATTAGAATATCAAATGTAATAAAAACATTTACCTGTTCAAAGCCAAAATGGTCTATCTATAAAATCAAATCAATTGACTTGTTAACCATAAATAAATAAATAATTATACATGGTAATGTCTAAATAGTGCAGTAATAAATTTGTTGGTTGATTGTATTACTAATTTATATTAAAAGAGAGAAAATAAATTTATAATTTGTTTTATATTTGATTTATAATTTTATTATACTATTTATTACAAAAAAAAATATGTTACATAATTTTGGACAAATTTATAAAAAAATAATAAATGCAATTGATATCTCTTATTAGAAGAGAAAAAAAGGGAGGGTGGATCTTATATTACGGGGAAAGTACAAGCCGAGATTACAACAAACCCAATTGTTGCACAATGATAGATTAAGGACTCAAACAATACAACAGTAGCAGAATTGCAATATATTTTATAATTATTATATGAACAAATATCTTTATATTAATTTATAGAGTTTTAATTGATTAATAATCAACTTAAATAATAAAACTTACTAAAATTTTAATTAAATAATTTATTAGTTGATATGAACTTGAACAATCAATTGATGATTTATTTTTGATTAATAAAAACCTTAATTATAAAAAATTAGTTCCAACACTTGTAACAAAAAAAATAATAGTTGCGACACTAATAAAAAGAGTTAATTATTAAATGTTATACTAATCATATAATATTTTTTTCAACAAGCCAAAATTCATATATTATAACCCTTATTCTACGTTCAAGATGTGTTTAGAATAGACAAAGAAGCAAGATTACAATAGCATTTTCTCAACCATCAATCAAAACCAAAAACCCCAATATAATTACATGTTATTTAGCCGCACTCTATTCCAATACATTACAAATGTTGAGAGCATACATATGATACTGGTAACTAAATTTTTTTACATGTGTTTTAAGTCATTTTCGTGATAAAAATTTGTCATTTTGAACTATAATATTTACATGGAAGGTATATTGGCAGAAAATGACCTCATTTATTAATTTTCATGTTGTCCGAATTATCGTCAATCAAATTATGTTAATTCATTGTCGCATCGCACAATTGCATAAAAATAAACTCAAAATTATGTTTGAAAACGCACTAGGTAATCCTAACCAACTCAAAATGTCATATCAAATTGATACAAATGGATAACAATTAAGAAAACAACGATAAGAATGTTATATCAAATTTCAAAAACGAGGTATTGCTTCACTTGCAATAAGTTATTGCCACAACACATGATAATTAAGCATCTTTAACCAAATATGATCCTCCATAAACATTATTCCACAACCATATGTTTGATATATTCTCTTATCACTCTAACTCAAAATAAATTATATCAAACGAACTCCTCTCAAAGTGTATCTCACTGTAATTTTTATTTTTCATAGAGGGTGACAAAATTGGACTGAAGGTTAAGACTTGTGACAAAAATATATCAATTTTAAAACTCGACTATATTTTGCTTATTCTCGTTACATATAACTTGCTTGCCTGGTTTTTATTTCTTTTGATTTTTGAGGGGAGTTCTAGAATGGGTAGGCGGGTGACAATTTTTTTGTTTGGGTCAAGGGTAGGCTGGTCACTACGGTTGCGGACCTGGAGAGATCTACGCTCTACTGCACGCCCATTGTTAATTAATTAATTAATTATTAAAACAACCTAAACTTAATCTCTAATATTTACCAAATGTTAAAATTATTAGGCTGAAATGAATAATATATTTAAGGTTCAAAATCACGATTATACAGTTAGTTGTAATTTTTTATTTATTATTTCATCTATTAATAAAAAAAACTAAACTAACCTCTATCAAATATCAACCGTATAATTCGTGCAAGACAACTATTCCTATATTATCACAAAATTTGCATGTAACCCAAAAAAATGTTTATTAAAAATAGTAGGTGGTCATTCTTTTCTTTTTCCATGATAAATATTAATTTTTAATTTAATAGAGGAAGAGGGAATTTCTTAGTAACAATTATCGAATTACAAATGTCTTTTATAGAGCGTGCTTGTAGAAATGAAAATGAGTCGAGGTCAGTCGATCTTCTGTTCAATTCAGTTTGATCGATAAAAATTGGTTTAATTTAAAATTGATCCGGGTTTATCATAAACTTATTTTTCAGTTCGATTCAAGTTCATGAACAACTCAATTTTGTTTGATAGCTCGAATCAAATTTGTTCCTTTAGCTTTAATTTAAAGAATTAATAAATAAAAATTAACTAAAGTCCATATAATTTAAATTAGACTTAAAGATCATTCTTTTTAGATCAATCAATTTTCTTATTACTCTTGGCTGTCTCATGTGTTAGTGGCGCATTCTTTATATAGAAGAAGAGAAGAGTGTAAGGGACCACTCTTTAATGAAAAAGTTGGAGAGAATTCATGTGAGATTTCAAAGTATTGAAGATAATTAAATAACCAACTTTTTGAGCAATAATACAACAATTAAAACAATTTTATTTATCTTATGATATAAATAAGAATTAAATACATTATTTCTAACTTTTAAAAGAGACAAATTTATCTCAAAATAATATTTATAACTCAAAATATTCTCATCAGATGTAGTTGATATGAGCAACAAATGTAACATCTCACCTGAAATTTATTGATAATAGAGTTGTATGTATTTTAGTGGCTTTCAAATGATATAAAGAAATCTTAATCTTAGTTTTTACATAGTTTTGTTTTTCGTTTCAAAATAACATTTACAATGCGTTCAACATTATCTTCAAGGAATACTTACACTTAATTAATTTTTTCTGTACAACTCCGAAGTTAAATTTATTTCATACAAAAATAAAATTACCTAAAATTAATTATTTAAAATCGATAATATAAATATAAACTAATTATTTAAAATGTGTGTGAAATTTGGCTCATATATAAAGTATGTAGTTGGTAAAAGTAAGTGAATCAATTGTTGATATTATAATCATTTATGATTGATTATACATGTACACATAATATATGTCAATCTTCATTGAATGATCAATGATTGATATTACTTTATTTTTTAAAGTGAGTTGTTCACTTTAGAAGAGTCAAACGAGTTGAACTATACATATTCAACTCATTTATTTAGCAAGCTCAATTTTCAATTCAAGTTCGACTCATTTGGTTCATGAATGAGTTAATTAACAAATTGAGTCTTAATCTATTTTCGAATTGGCTTGATTCATTGTCAGCTCTATTTACTTGAATTAACTTATTTTAACTTATCTACTAATATAACTATATGTCATTTTGTTTTGGAAAGCTTATGAAACCGTTTATATAGACTATTTTTCACCAATTTTCATAAACTATCCATGAAAGCATATAAAAGCAACTTATAAATTATATAAAAATAATTTGATTTTATTTTGAGTTGTATTATAAAAGAAGTATATAGAAAAGCACTTATTGAGTTTTGAATCATTTTGAGTCTCATCTAAGGTCGATTGAGTCTTCTAAACCAACATTATATCAAATTTGACGTTCAAGTCGAGCAGTGAGGAAGATGCTACTTTTTTGGAGGCTAATTTCAGTGAGGAGGAAGTCAAGAAAGTTGTGTAGGACTGTGACAATTGCAAAAGTTTGGGTCTCGACCGTGTGAAATTGGGTTTTCTCAAGAAGTTTGGGAGGTTGTGAAACCAATATTTTGAAATTCATCTATGAGTGCCATGTGCATGGAAGATGTGTAAAGGGTTTTAATAGGTTGAATAAGATTATTGGTCAGGAAATACAAAAAATAGCATTATCTTCTCTATAATTGACTTAACGTCAAATTTGTTTTTTTGTTTATTTTTAATTAATTTTAAATGATCAAAATATTAAATTACTCTATAGTTAAAAAGAAGTAAAAAATGAATTTGTGTCCTCCAAATATGAGACTCCATTGGTCGAACCTGCTGAATATGCTTAGGGCCTCTCCACTGTTATGGTGGCTTCGATGATTTTGTAGGAGACCATTATCTATTGTTGAGAAGAAAAAAAAACGTTTTAATCAACATTTGAGTATCTGGTCAAAACATGAGTGACAGTTAGATAATACAAGTAGTTGGGTATTCAATACAAAATTTAGTTTGTTAATAATCTACTCAAGTTGTCCACTTAAAAAATGAAGGTCTAAAATTGATCTGCGATAAACAATCTACATTAAAAGATAAAGATTATTATATCTTTTATGTATAGCAAAAATGCATTATTGTGATCCATTTTCTGTAATCGCCTAGTCAGATTTTGTCTCACATAGTATTTGTTTTGTCAATTTGTCTCACAACTTTTACCTGTGACACATGATGTGTTGCCCATTTCATTAGATCTGAGAAGAGCATACAGATAAAATAATTAGAAATCTCGTGATCCCAAAATGTAGATCTAGTAGGCAGTAGCACATGAAATGCGTAAGTAACGGGACATAGAGATGGAGTCGAGCCCTACATTGCTCCCTCGGTTAGTTCATTGATCACGGCCACTTTCCATAGACATAAAGCCTAAGATTGATGGCCTTTGTATTTATTTATTATTTTTAGCTGAGTAGTTAGTTTCTTTAGCTTTATTACATTTTAGTTAATTTTATCATTAATAATCAAATAATTAAATTTAAATGATTAATAAATATTCAAAAGAATTGCAGTGTTAGTACTGCCCAAATTGTGCAAGGCAGACTATACCGTGAAAAATAAAATGCAAGCATTCCTTTTTAGAAGGAAGTGGTGATTTATTTTGCATACATTCTCACCCTTTCACCAAATTGAGGCACCCCTTCAGGCACACCCCAAGTACTATACCTCCACCTTATAAACACTACTAGAATGTGTATTCTCTCCTATGTGGGACTTCTATTTTTCAATTCACATACTAGTTCCATTTGTTCTTCATTTCCAACATCTATTAATACCGACTTTTTATACTTGAATACAAGAGAGTTGCAACAAAAAGTTAATTTATCATTTATCTTTATTTATGTATAATTTCTATCAATAAAAAAAAATAAATTGAGAAGTTCGTTACTTTTGAATACAGTGTGGACTTTGATTCACATATGAGAGACATAATACAATGTCTTTGGTGATGGAAAATATAACTGTTGCTTCAGACTCCACAATATAGGGGATATGCCTACACACTCTGACAATCAATTCAATTTGTGTTTAAGAGTGAAATGTTTGTAGGGTTAGAATTTAGTGTACCTTTATTTGCATTAGATGTCATTTTTATATCACACTTCCTAAGATTTATAGAAGAATTATGTTAGGGATGTCACAAAAATTATATTCAATTCTAGGATCATCATTTAATGTTGGACGTGTGTCCATGCTAATGTAAGGTTATCGTTGCCATTGGGTGGTTGTGATCATAATATGATTGTCATTATGTGGCTGTAAGTGAAGGTGCAAGTGAACTACAATGGTCGTGCCCTTCAAATTATATTTATTCAAGAGTAAAATATTATAATTTGAGAATCTTTCGCACCCTTGTAACCCGGGTCGGGTTAGTCCGATGTCGACCCACTATAATGTTGGAGTGGGCCACTCTAGCTGAAGTTTGACCCACAAAACTTTCTGATTTCAGTATTGCAATAATAGCATACATTAATAATATTACTTTTTTTTCCATTATCTCTTCATAGTTAAACGACGCAGTCCTCAAAATATACTAATCAACTCACATGATTAATCATTAATTCATAATACTACCTAAAAATAAGTAAATAACCTTGAATATTTCACGCAAAACAATTATAATTTTAAAATGTGTCTTATACTAATTAATTCAGTGTTCATTTAGTTTAGTTTGATTCATTGTTCTAGTGTCTCAATGTTGTTTCGCTGTGAAATTTACAAAACTTGAAATTTGATATCTCTGCCTCTACACATGAGACTATGATTAATACAAACAAATATTACATTATTACATTATGTACTTACACATTTCATTATTCTCTTTCTTGCAAAAATGTATAGTAAAATTAATATTTTACTTTTTAAAATTTGCAAACATTCAAAAAATTAACACATCCTCACACATGTTCAAACTAAAATAATTAGTGTTTGTTTGAATTCACAATGAAATTGACCAAATGACACTAAAGCATGTTTATCTTGATTTTACAAAAGTTAGTATGTATATAAGGTCACCCTAATTTTAATTCAATTCCAATGTAATAAAATGTAAAATGAAAGATGCACTAAATAATTAATGACATAAAAATTACTAAATAATACCCTTTGGTAGGACCCTACAATCACTCACCGACAAAAGAATCCTAACCTTTCTATGCTTTCTTTTTCAACAATTTCCTTCACATCATTGACATTAGCACTCTGTGACTGTGACATTACAATATCAATTATCATCTTCATACTATTATTCACTTCACTAACAAATTAACAATAATAACAATGCCGCCATCCTATTTTCCTCTTCGTTGGGAAAGCACAGGACAACAATGGTGGTACGCATCACCAATTGATTACGCAGCAGCAAACGCTCTCTACGATCTCGTAATTGAGCTTCTCCACTTAGACACCAACCTCCTCATCAAACTCACTTCCCTCCCTCGAATTCGTCGTCTCGAAACCGTTTGGGACGACGAATCCAACTTCGAGGACGTGGCTAAATGCCGGTCCCACGTCGCTAAAAAACTCATGATCGAATGCGAAACTGGAACAAGATGCCAAAAGAACTCTCTCATTCGTGCTGGTTATGGTGGATGGCTTCTTTACACTGCTGCTTCGGCTGGTGACGTGGATTTTGTTAAGGAATTGTTGGGAAGAGAACCTTCGCTTGTGTTTGGAGAAGGTGAGTATGGAGTTACTGATATATTGTATGCTGCTGCCAGGAGTAAAAATTGTGAGGTGTTTAAGGTTCTGTTTGGTTATGCAATGTTGAAAAATATTGGAGAATTGGTTATGGAGGAGGTTTTTGAGAAGGATATGGTGAATAGAGGTGTTCATGCTGCTGCTAGAGGTGGAAATTGGGAGATACTCAAAGAGTTTGTTCGAACTGTTGGTGATGTTTTAGTATTTAAAGATTCTCATGGATGTACTGTTTTGCATACAGCAGCTGGTACAGGCCAAGTTGAGGTGAGAAAGTTTACATTGATTATTGTACTTGTAATGTAAGAAAAAATTGAAATTGCAATGGAAATTTAGAGACCAAAAAAATACAAAATTTGTATCTAATTTTATCTGTAAGTGTTAATTACGTCAAATTTAGCGATCTATTTTATTTTTTTATCGTCTCTAATTTTCACTTTTATTTCAACTTTTTCTGTTAGCTGTTATAAGTATTATTTGTTTACTATCAACAAGGTTTTTAAGTCATGGTTTATTGTGTAATCGCGGTCAAATGCTGTTGATGCAACCGATTGTGGTTGCGTTGGGGTTGTAGATACCTTAAAAAGCTTGATGTCACAATCACAATTGTGGTTGGGGATAGTTTTTTGAAACCATGAATATCAGTCTCAAATTGAAATAATAACAAATCATGTTCGGATAGTGACTTGGGTGGTATTATGAGGCGTCTAAGTCCCACAGATACAAGATGAGAGGAAGTTGTGAGGGAGAAGAGGAATTTGTGAGGGAGGAGAGAATAAAGAGAATGATAAAAATCAGAAATATGGGAGACAGATGAAGTTGTGCTTGTATCAAACATTATTTAAACAATACTATACACATTTTGATCAATTGCTCCTGCATATTGCTTTTTTCTTTTTTTTTTTTTGTGTCAATGCTTGCTCACAAAACATTACATAGACTCCAATTAACCAAGGTTAATGTTAATTTTGCTGATCTTTTAGAAGTTTAAACATGTTCTCACTTGCATACATCCTACAATTTTACTGTACTTTATTTTGATATATATCATGGTAATGATACAGGTGGTGAGAAAGCTACTTGAGTCATTTGATATTATCAACTTAACAGATACTCAAGGAAACACTGCATTACATGTAGCTTGTTACAAGGGTTACTTACCTGTGGTAGAAATTCTGATACATGCATCTCCATCACTAGCATTGTTAACCAACCACCATGGAGATACTTTTCTTCATTTGGCAGTGGCTGGTTTCAAGAGTCCTGGTTTCTGTAGACTAGACAAGCATACTCAACTCATGAAACAATTGGTGAGAGAAAAGATTGTGAAGACACTAGAGATCATCAATGTTAAGAACAATGATGGAAGAACTTGTCTTCATGTGTCTGTTATTGATAGCATTCAATGTGAGGTAGTGGAATTATTGATGTCTGTGCCATCAATTGATTTGAACATTTGTGATGTTGATGGTATGACACCTTTAGATCTTTTGAAGCAACGACCACGATCGATGTCTTCTGATATTTTAATCAAACGGTTGGTTTCCGCGGGAGGGATCTCTAATTGTCAAGATGATATGGTAAGAGGTATAAATTCTAAACTTAGATCTGAATACTCTGAATCAAGTTGCACCGTGCAGCAGCTGCAAAAGATACAAATCCAGGTAAATGGAAGTAGTCCCGGGACTTCGTTTAGAATACCAGATTCAGAGATATTCTTGTACACTGGAATTGAGAATGCATCTAATGCCAATTATGATCAAACAAGTATTGAATCATATTCATGCTCAAGTGAATTAAGCAATTCTGATGCTGCTAATTCCACATATAACAACAAGTCTAATAATAATTCTGTCAATTATGCTGCAAGACGCTTAAAGTTTCTTCTCAAGTGGCCTAGGAGAAAAGACACAAAAGAAGCTTTCAAAGAATTGGAAAACGATGATGATTCTCTTGATCCTTTAAGTACAAGTAGAAATTTAGAAGAGTTTTCAATTCCATTAAGGCAAAGATACTCACAATCATGCTCCCTTAGAACACAATCTATAAGGAGTTTTCATCCAAGTCCATCCTCCAAAATGAGTTTCACTGCAGGACTCATGCAAGGTGTAATTCAGCTAAAGCCACATGTCAATCTTCCAACTCATTCAAGTTCTAATCTTTTTCAAGAATTATCTTTAGTTTCTCTATCTAACTCGATCAACAAACAAAAGGGTCTTGATAAACAAGGTTCTTTCGATAAGAAATTGATGAATCAATATGTTTCTTTTGGAGCACAAGGAATGACCATGGAAGATTCAAATAGCTGTGAATCAAATGGGAGTTATAAGCGTTTCAGTTCTTTAGTTGCTTAACTGTTGTCATTGATTGAGTAAGAACATGATAATAATATATTCTTAGCTTGTAATAACAATTTTGCAAAAGTTTTTCCTGCAATATTAATTAATATACATAATATAATGATAGTTGAAAAACAAGCAATCTAGTATGTAATTCTTAGAAAAAATATTACATAGAACACACAACGCAGACACGTATGTTAATCGTTGCCGGCTAGTTTTTATGACAATGTGTTACGGAAGTGTTGGAAAAAACGATATATAGAAATCAAGAAACACGCTTAAAGATAAAAATATAACGTGATAAACTATAAAGTCAGAACAATCACATCCTTTGTCTAATAATCATTAGATGATGATGATAATAATAATAATAATAATAATAATAATAATAATAATAATAATAATAATAATAATAATAATAATAATAATAATAATAATAATATGGGAAATTACAAATAAACTTTTTCAAACTATTGTCTAATGATTACAATAATATGTGAAATTACAAATAAACTTCTTCAAACACTATTAGATATTTTTTTTGCCAAACATATGAGAATGGAAAGTAGAGTCAAAGTTTTTTACAATTTACTACCTCTGTTTTTAATTACAAACATATTTTGTAAAAATAATTATTTTTAACTATAAATCATCTTTCAATTTACTATATGCATTTATAGTTATTTTCTCAAATGTACTTCTTATTAATTCTACTGTATTGTCTTGAAAAATGAAAAGACAAATTAAATATATTAATCTAAAAAAAATATTTTACAAAAATCAATATATAAAATATGCACATAAATTTACTTTTTACTTTTCTTGATAAATGTGAAACAAAGAAAAAAAAGTTTATAAATAGAGACTAACATAATAGTTAGGTATGTCTTCTTTTAGCACATTCAACCAAATGTAGAATGTATTCCCTTACCAGAATAATTTGTCAACTATGATTCTACCGAAAAACTGTTCCGATAAATTCGGGATACCATGGTCTAAGAATCACCTGATTATGTGAATTAAAACAAATGTTTCCTCCAAAGTGAAACAACTTAACATGTACCGCACATAAAATAGCAGGGTATGTGGCGAAAACCGAATTAAGACAATTCTAGCCATAATTTTTGTTAGCATATTTTTAATTATACAACTCTCCGTACGATCCACTAAAAAAACTATTCCCCGTAGATTCCTTTAATTGCAATATAAAGTGATCCATATGGTTTAGTTTTGTCACTTAGTCCCCCACCCATACCATATAACAATTGTGCTCCTTGCCACACAATTTTAAGGTAGTCGGCTAGGAGAATTAAAGTATGGGTGGAGGTGACGAAAAATGTCACCCTGAAAAATGTAGTGATGTTGATGCTAGACAGAAGGCAATTGATGATTGGCTTCCCATAACAGCCTCGAGAAACGGCAAATGGTGGTATTCAACTTTCCATAATCTCACGGCGATGGTTGGAGCCGGTGTTCTCAGTCTTCCATATGCAATGTCCAATATGGGCTGGTTAGTTTATATTCTAATTTTTTTTTACAAATATCATATGGCTATTAATTTATTGTAATATATATTTGTCACCAAATAACAGGGGTCCTGGCATTGCCATTCTTGTACTATCATGGATCATTACGCTGTACACCCTATGGCAAATGGTTGAAATGCATGAAATGGTTCCTGGAAAGAGATTTGATAGGTATCATGAGTTGGGTCAAGAAGCCTTTGGAGAGAAATTGGGTCTCTGGATTGTGGTTCCACAACAAGTTGTTGTTGATGTTGGCACATGTATTGTTTACATGGTTACTGGTGGTAAATCATTGAAGAAGGTTCATGATACTCTTTGCCCTGATTGCAAACAGATTAGGACTTCTTATTGGATCATTATTTTTGCTTCTGTCAACTTTGTTCTTGCTCAATCTCCTGACTTCAACTCCATTTCTGCCGTATCTTTAAGTGCAGCTGCCATGTCTTTAACGTAAGTAATTCAATTTCATTATTTATTTTAAGTTTAAAATATGTTTTAGTCAAGCAAATATACAACTTTAAGTAATTCAATTGTTGAAGCTGAAATGAAGTTGTGAATTAATATTTAACCAGGTACTCAACCATAGCATGGACTGCTGTAGTTAAGAAAGGGGTTGTACCAAATGTGGACTATGGTCCCAGATCAACTAGCACCTCTGATAATGTATTCAACTTCCTATCTGCATTGGGAGATATAGCATTTGCTTATGCAGGTCACAACGTGGTTCTAGAAATCCAAGCAACTATGCCTTCAACCCCTGAGGTTCCTTCAAAGAAACCCATGTGGAGAGGAGTTATTTTTGCATACATAGGAGTTGCCTTCTGCTACCTCCCTGTTGCAGTTATTGGATACTATATGTTTGGAAACTCTGTTGATGATAACATCCTCATCACACTAAAACACCCTACTTGGCTCATCGCCGTGGCTAACTTCTTTGTTGTTATCCACGTTATTGGAGGCTATCAGGTTAGTTCATTCATTTAATTTTTTTTTTTTATTATCAGTGTAAAATTATTTTATATTGATAAGGCAATTTATCAACACATCAAACAATTGTTTGATATAATGACAAATTACAATTTGTAAAAATAATTTCATACTTAAGTACCTATCTTTTAATCTTAATGTATTATCCAATACATATTCTTATTTATCCATGTTTTATATTATTACAATTAACATTTTTTTGTTAACACCAGGTATTTGCAATGCCCGTGTTTGACATGCTTGAAACTGTCTTGGTTCAGGAATTAGAGTTTGCGCCTACTTTTAGTCTCCGACTAATAGTTCGCACTATTTATGTTGGTATGTCATATGTTACTAGTGGACATTAGATTAATGCTAGAAGCTTCATCCATTGGATTATGGTTAACTTTTTAATCCTTTTTTTTTTTTGCAGCATTGACAATGTTCATCGGCATATGCATCCCATTCTTTGGTTCTCTTCTAGGATTATTAGGAGGATTTGCCTTTGCCCCAACAAGTTACTTTGTAAGCAATTTTTTTTAATTACTATTTTTTATAAAGGTCGTTGATGAGATAAAATGATAACATGAAAATTATATTGAACATGAGAATTTGTTATATTAGGATATGTAAGATTCAATTTAGATATATCAGTTTTTCTAATATCATTTTTATTTGTATTTCATTTTAGAGTAATATGTCAAATACTTTTTTTTTCCACATTTACTCAAAATTTTGGAAAATGTTTAAAAAAATATAAGTTAATTATCAATATGAGATACATTACAAAAGCAAAAGTACATGTTTAATTTGTCTTATTTTATCATTCTTGCAGTTGCCTTGTGTCATTTGGCTTAAACTCAAGAAACCCAAGAAATTTGGTTTGTCTTGGACAATTAACTGGGTATGTTAATTAGCTTTCATTTAGAGTTTCTCATATTGAATTATTACATTAATGGGTTTTAATTTTGCTACCCATCCATTCAATTTCAGGTCTGCATTGTTCTTGGCGTCATATTAATGACACTATCCCCAATTGGTGCTACGAGGAATATCATCGTACAAGCCAAGAACTACGAGTTCTTCTCATAAACCAACATTCATTTCCCTCTCGCTAACTTAAAAGTCGATGGGTGAAACTTAAGTATCGAGAGACCTAGATTTGGACTCCTTCGGATAATCTTGATTATATGATAAAGCTTCGTCACTAAAAATGAATGTATTTGTCTAAAATTCAGATCAAATACATTTATATTTTTTGAACAACTTTTACTTATATTTGAGATCAAAGCAAACGCTCAAATATTGTGATAGTACATGCGCAACTTAACATCGTATAAAGTTATCTCATATTATTTACTAATGTGGGGATAAACATGTATACTTATTATATAATCATGCGATTGCAATTTACACGGCTATAAATTCTTACGCATTCTGATGAGTTTTATTCAGGGTGTAATTATTCAGGGAGTATGTTAGAAGAAACACTTGAATCATAACACAACTTTTATTGTGTGTCATGTATATTGTTTGGTGGTCAATGTTGTCTAAATAAAATAAATGTACATATTGAAGCAATGTCTTTTGTATTATTTATTTTATTTGGCATCAGTGTCTTTTGTATTATATGTATATATATTATGAATTCCATTAAATCCTAACATGCATACATATATAAATAGAGTAAGAAATTAACCGTGTTTAAGTTCTAGTTCAATTGACAATAATTTTAAGTTGGATGTTGTGTGAATTAATTATGATAAAATTTACCAAAATAAAAATAAATAAATAAATTAATCAATCCTTACAAAAAAATAAAAGAATTTTACAAGTCCTTTATATAAAAAAAATTTTATGAAATATGTTTTTAACACCTTTTCCCTAAAACCAATGTTTTAAAAAAAATTAGAGCGAACCGATTGAACTAGAATCGTGTATTTGGTTAGGGCATAAGAACCACTTGGGACAAAGAATCGGAGTAAAGACAAAAATGCTTCAAACTGATAATTTAACATTAAATATTAAATATTAAAAAGGTAAAAATATCATTTAACAATTTTTCTTCATTAAAGTCTCCCTCCCTTAATTCCTCTAATCAAATAAAAAATAATTTTAAAATATATTGAGTTCGTTTTTTTTAAGAATTTTTAAAAATTGATTCTTATAATATTTTATTTTTTATTGTAATATTTTTTTAAAAAAATTTTAAAAATAAAAAATTAATTTAAATTGTTTATTTTAAAATATGATTATGCGTATTTTATTTGTTTTTTTTATAATTTTTTTAGATAATAAAATTTCAAAAAATGATTAAATGAAAAGTTATTTTGAAAATTTTTTTCGTAAAAATCATTTTAAAAATATTTTTTTTTTAAATGTAATTATATTATGTTAAGATTTTTAATAATAAATATCTAAATTATTAAATGTCAAAATTATATTTTTTTAATTGATAACAAATAAATCTAAAAAATATCTATTATTTTTAAATAAATTTTTATAAAAATTATTTTTAAAATTATAAAATAAAAGTTATTTTTTTTTAAATCTTAAAAGAAAAATGATTACTTTTTAGTTGAATATCACGTGGTTTTGTTCCGATCAAATTCCAACCCATACAACTAAAAATCAAGTCCAAAATTCTTTTACCTTTTGCAGATTCTACTTCGTTAAAGCACAGCACGCAAGACTATTGTTGTGCGTCGCGAATAACCTATTTGTTCCATAATTCTACTTGAGTGGGTAATTTGTCTTGTAACAATCTCCATCTAAATACACTAATTTTTTACGGAACCGAGTTCTTTCATAACAACTTGAAGGCTTGTAACACATCATCGTCACTCCAATTATTTTCGATCGCAAACTAACCAGAGGCAAGTAGCACGAACTGACAAAAAAAAAAACTACGCATATCTTAGAATCCTATCGCATTTGTTTGTTTCACACAAATTAAAAATACTACAAATAAATAGAAAAATATTTTTAATAACCTATCTTCGTCTAACACGGTTATATTTACTATTATCATAAATACAAAATAAAATATATTAATTTTAGACCGCTGAAAATATTATCTTTTTGATATAAAGTGATGTATTCGATATTAATTAAATGATACAATTAGAAAATAATAAATTATAATACTTAAAAAAAAAGAATATCATTTATTTATTTTAAGATAATTTTTTCTTTATTTAAAAATTAATAATTAATGTTGAATAGAAGAGTAATATTTATTTGTATTAAATGCATTTTTTGTCATCTTATTTTGTTCAAAATTAACTTTTAATCCATCTATTTTAAAAATTGGGTTTTTTTGTCCCCTCCTTACTTTTACGATTTGTGGGATTTTGGTAGTTCCCCTTCATTTTTATGATCATGCATACTCACTAATGATGTGATAGTAATATGACACAACTGAATTAAATAACATTATATCTACGCCATTAATTAATATTTGTTTGATTATTTTTTATTCGACTTCAAGAATGTCTTTATTAGTAACAATGTAATAAAAGATTACAAAGGAAGAGAGAATAACGTTAAACACAATTGTATTCTATTCGATTTGGTTGTATCACGTTGTTGTTGAGCGTGTCGTGTCATAAAACATAGAGGGAAACTGACAAAATCTCAATTTTAAAAATAGAGAAACTAAAAGTTAATTTTAATCAGATTAGAGAGACAAAAATTGCGGTTAAGCCTATTTATTGGAGGGCGAGAGCTACTATGTATTGTAGAGGTATACAAAACTTGGCTCAATCTATTAATCTATCTAAACATATAAGGTTTGAGTCGAGCCTGACTGTAATTCGAAAAAAAATTGAGACACAAATAGAGGACAAAACAAATATCACACTAAAGTACGGACCGAATTTAAATTAACTTTTGAGTTACCCGTCCCAAAAGTTATGGAAGATACACCATATTATTTTTTACTTATTAACTTTTTCATTTTTCACTCACAAATTCACATTTATTATCTCTAAAAAGTAATAATTTACTACCTTAGATTTTTTCATAGACTTAGGCATATAATATTATACATAAAGTGTTAATTTTCTACAACTTCTCATTTATGCATCTCAATAAAGTATGTTGTGTTCAAAATGAATTGGAACCAATTATACTATAATTTTATTCAACTAACTTTATTATTTAACTAAATTAATTTTGTTTCTAATAAAATATTTATGTATTATTAATTTTGTAAATGATTAACTTTATATGTTGATTAGTTTTAAAAAAAATATTCATGTATCACTATTTAATGACTTATTTTGAGATCTTATCAATCTTATCTTTATATCATTTTATCTCTATTGAATTCGTATTCCTGAGTAAACTACAAGAATAACAATAACAAAAATATCTCATCCGTCTTTTTACACCACAAGATTGAGAATTAGGGGTAGGAATAGATTGGATCGAGTTAGGTTTTGTTAGCCTTGAGTCTTGCCTACAAAAAAATTAAAGGTTTAAGTCTGATCCATGGTTGTCATAAGTTAACTTTTTAAGTATGAGTTTGACCTTGATAGAAATATGATACGACCTATTAGCATACTTAAAAGCATATTTTATTTTACCATTTTTGAATAAGCAATCAAATATATCTTTAAATAGATTAACGAGTTACTATGTTAATGAAATTAAATTATATTTTGATATTTAACACGACATTTTGAAGAATATTACTCTATACACACTCTGAAGTAGCTAGAATATCACTAGAAAGGGGGTTGAATAGAGATATTCGTGGTTTTAAAAATTCTTTTGAGTTTTAAAGTTTTATCCTCTTCGAGATGATGAACATCAAATGTTGTAAATTTAAAGCGTAAAGGTTTAGTTGATTACCAAATGATAAAGAGATAGAGAGAAGATAATGACACACACAAATTTATACTGGTTCACCCAATGAAGGCTACGTCCAGTCCTCACACACTTGTGAGATTTCACTAAGTATCAAAAACGATCAACCTCTCACTGAGGTTGGTTACAATTTGTGTATTCTAGAGCTTCACCAAGCTTACAATCTTTTCTCTCATATTTCAACTTCTCTCAAGTGTATCTCACTTGGAAATTACAAGATGATATGATGTAGTTTGGGTTGTTTCTCTTTGTTCACACTTTCTAGAAAAATATTTCAGAGATCTAGTGTAAGATTATAGAAAGTATGATGAGAGGATAAAAATGCTCTTGATAGCCTTAGACTTTTTCTTTTTATGTTTAGTTGTGTGTGTTGAATGAAGAATAACAACCTTCATTTTATAGAGATAAGGAAACTGAAGGTGCAAACACGAGAAGGGGGGGTTGAATTGTGTTTGACTTAACTTGAATACTTTTCCTGTTTTAATACTTTCAAAACAAAACTTGATGTATAATTAAAACAGAGTTAGCAGCGGATAAAAATAAAAATAAAACTCACAAATTTTATACTAGTTCACCGTTAACGAAGCTACGTCCAGTCCCTTCGCCTTGAAAGATTTCACTAATTCAACCTTGAATTACAACCTTGCTACTGACCCTCCAAGTCAGTCTTCTCAAATAGTCTAACAATCCTAGACTTCTTTGAGGAAAAACAACTCCTGTTCTTCAGCCAATCTGACACCCCAGATTGTAGAAGAATTCACAACACTATGAATCTAATTGCTAAGTACCTTGCTACCCTTTCTAAATCCCTCAGTTTGTAGACTCTACTTCAACAACTTAGATACAACCCTATCTAATTGCCAAGTAACCTGCTACCTCTACTGACTCCCTCAGATTGTAGACTATACTTCAACAACTTAGATTTGCCACAGTGGAAAGAAAATAACACGAGTACTTGCTTCTTGAAAGCTGAAACTCACAATTGACTTATATGAAAATTTGGGAGCGTTTGCTTTGGAAGTGTATGACTCTTTTGTGATTTTTTCGATTATAAGTATTCTGCCTTGAGCCTCCTTTTATAGATGCAGATTTGGGCCTCTTCCAAGCTTAATTTCGAGCTGAATCTTGCTGAATTCTCTTGCAAAAATAACTTGACCAATTGGGCTTTATTTAAATAAAAAACATATCTTTAGATTCTCTTTCAAAATAACTGGCCAATTAAATCTGCTGGTTCCTTCCCGCCACAGCTCCTGAATTCCACAACACCTCATTTTATTTTTGTAATAAATCTTTTTAATCCTTTGATCAAATAAATTAAATTCTCCACCGTATAAATTTCCTGATTAAATCTGGACCATTTGATCTTCATGCGCTAGTCCACATCTAGATCATACTGATTGTCATGCTGTGATCCTCTGATTTCGGCCTTCCCTGGACCACATTTCCTGACCCTCTGATCTTCTGATTTCGGCCATCCTGGATGCGCACCTGATATGCTATAATCCTCTGAATTTGGCCTTTGCTGGACTATACATTCCGTCCCTCTGATTTCGGCCAACACTGGGCCATGGTCTGATTTTCTGATATGGACCATCACTGGACCAAATAATTAATTCTGAACCACTGATATGGAAATCTTCCCTCTGATCTGGACAAATTCTGGACTTTGGTCTGGATTAAATTGAAATTAAATATGGACAATAAATATTTAAGTATGGGCATTTTACCTTTGATTTTAGATCAGGTCTGGATCATTCTGGAAATCATTTCTTCTTGTCTTGACTTAGTTTCATGCCCTGAATCATGCTCTCTTATTGTCTGGGTCAAATCTGGATTGATTCTCTTGTTCTGGACTCATAAACTTAGCTTCTGGTTGAGTCTGGAACAAGTCTGGACAGTTTAATATTTCACTGCCAGACCATCTTCTGGTCAGAATAACTTCTAGAATAAAATTGATATTTGATTCCTATTTGTATGGAACAACTCTCCTTCTAGCAGGCTTTCCATTGATATGATCCATGTTTCCTTCTGTTTTTTCTTCATTCTGATCTGGGCCAGCAAAGATATCTTCTGGTGATATTTTTGACATTCCTGGATATCTTCTGGTCAATCCAGAATTCATTTTTCTGGAATCCTTTGATCTCTGCTTCTGTTTCCTTCAGTTTCTGGGGCATTTAACTCAATAATTCAAAGTACAAAATAAGTTTACATTGAGTGCATTTGTAAGCATCAAAATCCTAAGTACTTAGAACCAACTTGGTTCCAACAGAAACTTTTTCTTCAAGAAAGTTGTTCTTTATGACCGTTATCTTAAGTTGTAATGATCCTTAAAGTTTGCCTTTATTTGCAAAAATGCCATTGAATCTGTCCTCATTCAGCCTTTTACTTAGGAGGTTGATTTTCACGAAGCTGTTTTGGAGGTTATATCTTTCTATATGTTTTGACAACTGGAAAGTGCTTTTTCCTTCTTTCTTTTCGTGACCAGTGCAACCTTTTTTACTTTGGTACTTTTAGTCATTTCCAATGCAGGAGGACGAAGAGGCAGTTTTTTATCTTCTAGTGTTCATCCTCTGGCGTTGATGACTTTGTTTCTTTATGCTATTCGTCCAGAATTTTGTCTTCACTTAATTTTTGACTTGGATCAATGAAAATTATTTTGTCTTTATAAATGTTCATCCTTTGGACATGAGGTTAGAGCTTCTATAAATTAGGACATGACTTGTACTTTTGCCTTTTGAGATTCAAACATATGAGTTAGCAAAATATAGCTGTTGGAAGCTTTGCTAAGTTTCCTTGGACTTATCTTTATTTACAAAGCTGTCATTTAGCCTTTATCATCGTGTTTGAGTTGTAGGAGGATGAAGCTTTCATCTGTGATGTGACTTGTGCTTTTTGACTTTTCCTTTTCCCAACAACTGTAGTGTATTGCTTTATCAATCAAGGACATTGTGTTTTTGTGCTTTTGTACTTTTATTACATAAATGTCATTCAACTGTATTGAGTTTTGTTTGAGCGCAAGAGGATGGGAATACATTCCATCCTCGTATAGAAGGTTCAAACCTCCTTGAAGTTTTGGCCTTAGCTGTCTTTTGCTTTTGCATTCTACAAGACATGTTAGATTACATTTTGGTCTTGTTCAGTACAACCTTTATGTACTTTGAAAAGGTAGAACCATTTTCATCATAAGAGGATGAAGAGAGCTGGAGGTCCATCCTCTTACATTTCATTCTTCTATATTCATCCTCTGCCTTTGTTTTCTTCATTTGACTTTATTTTTTCTCTAAACTTTAACACTGATTTAACTTCTCTTTTGACAAGAAATCAATGTTATCGTGATTTTGAAGATTTTGCATAATTGTTGGTTTATCCTCTTTGAGGGTTCATCCTTTAGTCCATCCTCCAGTTTGAAAAACTTGTTGAATTGACTGAGATTTTTTCTTTTGAATAATACCATGTTTTCTAATATTAATTAACTCAAGAGCACATATTAGATAACAAACATAATCATAATATTTGAAATAATTTTGTTATCATTAAAACATTTGAGAGATTTTGTCTCAACAATCTCCCCCTTTTTGATGATGACAAAATTCTTTAGATTATGATTCTATGGAAAGAAATTGTATTAGAGCTTTTTGTAAAAATGCTCCCCCTTAACTTATGCATAGTTTTTATTGACTTCTTCCAATAAGTTTTATGTGTGATTCAAATGCAACATATTGCGATGATCATTCTCGGCTTAAGTATAATAATATTGAATGAATTAGGTTCCTCAATTCTTTTATTATTGAGTTGATACAACGCACTTGTTTATATGAGTGACTTCAAGCTTGACCACTTATGTTCTTTCAACAAAAACTCAAATGCAAACATTAATAGATTACCATTTAGAAAACTTAACATTTATTTTATAAGGGTTGTTGTCATTAAAACACATATCAAAAATATTTTTTACTTCAACACACTCTACTTCAATTCTTTTTTATAATAATACATTTAAATATGTCAAAAATTAAAGAAAGTTAATATGCGTAAATTACTAAAAATTAAATATTTAACAAAAAAATCAAAATTAAACATAATAATTATAATAATAAAAAAATATTATTTAAATAAATCGATATAAAAAATTATTACGTGATTTGTAGCATGACATTTTTTTAACTGAATAAATTTTTTTTAAAATATTAATCTTATTTATTTAAAAGAAAAGTTTTGGTTCTTAGCTAAACTAAGTCACAGACCTATGCAGATAGTCTCTCCTTTTCCCACCCCGCGTAGAATACATGACTTTGTTTTTACTTCGTTCCAATGACACGTCTGGTAATAGGGATGCACTATAAAGGGCATAATCGGAATACAACAAACCAATTTTTTATTTTTATATATAAAAACCCCACCGGCGAAAGTTCCCGCCATATTTCTTTTTTCACCTCAAATCGGAGAAACCCTAGAGTGAGAGAAGAGAGAGCGCAAAATGAAAGATGAAATCAAATCCGAATTCAAAAAAGCAGGGTTCGATCTCGACGAAGAAGAAGAGATTCTGAGTAAATGTGAGTAGTTGTTCTTCTCTTTTCCGTAATTAGTTAATGCTAATAGTTTCTTAATCTACTGAACCTGTTGCAAAATGTTTAGGTCTCACTTTTTGCATCAACTATAGTCTCACTCCTTCCGATCTCGTCTCAAGTTGGGAAGTTTACTACCTTAATAGGTTCGTATTTTTTTTTGTTGCTCTTATTTACATTCCAATTTGCCAATAAAATAGTACTCCCCTGCAATTTGTGAATTTTTAGTGTTTAATTAATATTATACTTTGTGATTAGTGAAATATAAACACATTAGATGAACTTTGCTATGTCATATGAATTCATTTATTTATTTATAGAGGTAGTTTAACAAATTTGTTTGCTGGATAATTTACTATTTGAATTTGGATGGCGATTTTTGACAGGCAGCTGAATGAACCAACGGTAGAAAATGCTGAAATGGAAGGCTTTCTCGTTCATCTACAAAATATTACGAAAGAAGATATTATAAAGGAAGAAACTGGGTTGCATCTTTATTCTATCAGAGATGTAGAAATGTAAGCACATCATACTTGAATTACTTATGTCATGTCCACTTCCTTTATCCTTGCTGTTTTAATTGTGACTTTGGCCATGCATTAACATTTAAGTCAAGAGTTCTTTTTTTTTTTTTGTTATGCGAAATAGAATATTTGCTGCTCTTTAGACAATCATTTTGCTGATAGTGTAACAAATGCAGAGAAATAAGAATTGTGTTTGTATATACCTCCTCAATTATAGCTCGCATCACTGTGTAAATGTGGAAGAAAATGATCCGGTTGTCTTTAACAAATTAAGCTTGTTGTGTGCTCCCTCCTCTTTATTTATTCCTTACAAGTGTTTTTGAACTTGTATCTATCCTTTTGATACGAAACATTGGCTATTGGTGCATATTAGGATAGAGTACAGACTACTAAGTTTAGTGGTTTTTGTTTATTGCTGTATCTGTTGATGGTCATGAAATAGTTAATAAAGCAGACAGAGTTGTTGAATTAAAGGAAAGATTATTCTAATGAATATCCTTTTATGTAGGATCTTAAATAATGATGATCATGATGATATAAAGGACGATACTCCCAGCACACCAACAAATCATCATCAAAATGTCTATTCGCCTACACATGATACACCATCTTTGTACGGGAATGTTTTAGCTTCTGGAAAACCAGCAAATCTGGTGACACCTTTTTCAAAGCGAACAGATAGGTTTGCGGTGAAATTCAGCATCAACACCATGTCTGATGTAGAAAATGGAAGACAAGAACTTAATCATGAGAATGCAGAGAATGACGAGTACAGTATTGTTACGAAAATCCAAACCCGGAAAAGATGTTCATTGGTGTTTCATGGATCAGGACCTAAACCAGGTTGCAGATTCATGTATGATAGGACGGAGGATAGGGTATGTGATATCTAGTGTTGCTCTTAGATATTTACCCTTTTACATTTGTTTGTTCATATCTGATTATTGGTATTTAGATTAATGCAATGGAAAGCCGAATTAGAAAACATGCAAGAGCACTTGTAGCTTCTGGGCTCTATGAAGAGCCAACAGACCCTACAGTTGCCTCACCTGTAAGTTTAATGCATCTATTGTCGTGATATTTTGTTTTTTAACATTTGCATTATTTCTGGTCTACAATTAAACTGAATAATATTTGCCTAAGGGGAAATTTGCCTGATAACTAAGTAATATGCTTTAACAGAGAAGCATTTTTTCCGTTGGCATGATTTGTTGTGATGGAGAAGGTCGTCTTAACGAGAAATCTGTAATGTTGCAGAGCAGGTGAATAGCCATTAAATCTCCATATATAATTCACCCATAGATATCTGTTGTCTCTTCTCAGGTCGATGCATCTATTGCCAGTATGTTGGATTTGATATGAATTACTTTGAATATATACTCTTTTTGGACTTGTTTATGAATAACCTGGAACAAATACTCTTTTGGAAGTATAAAATTGATTTTTTGATATGATTGATGTTCTCTAGTGAAGTTGTTGTTACCTCCAGAATGAATTCTAACAAGAAGTTTGAATTTGTAACTTCTGTTTTCAAACATGTCTTTTAGCACGAAATTGTTCAATTCATTTTTATGTGAATGTATGTAAACATAGGTCATTTTACATTTAATTCATTTTTAGCCAAAAGCAATATTTAAAATCAATTTTTTACCACCATAGAGTCAAGCACAAACTCACATGTGACATTATGTATCATGTATTTCATACAACATACATTCATCTCTTCAAGTTTATCTATCATACATGGATTTTTTTTTCTAATATGGTAATACCTCAACAGTATTGAGCATTCTGGAGGGGAATGTGTCCGCCTAGACTTACAACGTTTAAGCCATTTTTCAGTTTTCCCTGGCCAGGTGAGTCAGAAATGGTGAGTTGAATTGCATGTTTCAAATGTGCAATTGTGTATCAGAATCATAAGTTATAAAGGGAAGACTTCATCTTGATAGGTAGTTGGAATTGGAGGGCATAATCCCAGTGGGCATTGCCTAGTTGCATCTAAATTGGTTGACTGTATACCTACCCCTGTTGCTAACGAGGATTTGAATCCTTCAAAGAAGCTAGCTATTGATAAGGAGAATCCGCCAACTGATCTGCTTTGTAATCAGAGAGAATTATCAATGGTATTCATCTCACTTTTTGTTTGCTAATGAGTTTTCCTGGAAACTAAGTTCTGCACTATATTTTAATTTTATTGAATTATATCAGACCATTTAGAAACTTTTCTTCTACAGTTTTACTGAAGAGTCATTTTTATAATGACAAAATGCCTAAAATAGTGACATCCTATCTAGCTAGCTTAGGAATGATCATAAAGCGCTCATGCAACAGACACAAATTTGTATCAACATCTCTACCTAAAGTTATGGTTGAAATATTATAGATTTCCACATTGCAAGCTCTTAAAATATTTTTGGTGTAGTCCTATACATACTGTATTTCTTTTAGTAATTTATAGTTTACACACATGCTCTTGTACTTAACAGATTATTGCGGCTGGTCCTTTTACTACAACCGACAATTTGTTGTTTGAGCCTCTTGTAGAACTGCTGGCATATGCAAAGCGAAGACCGCCACAGTTACTTGTATTGGTAAATATACCACATATACAACAATCTGCATCTTTTTTCTTATCATAATTAGTGTTTTTGAGATCTTAGACAAGATCAGCTTTATCATGAGATTGCAAACTTGATGATGACAACTGGATTTTATAATCTCAGCTGGGACCATTTATTGACTCTGAACACCCGGACATCAAGAAAGGAACCGTAGACATGGTTTTTGATGACATATTTCGTTTTGAAGTCTTGAAGAAGGTAATAACTTTAGAAGGATATGTTTCTGGAATTTACTTTTGTTCTGTCCTAACCCTGGTGCACTCGCTGTTCCCAGTTGGAAGATTATGTAGAATGTATGGGTTCATCAGTACGTGTTCTCCTTGTACCATCTATACGGGACGCTAACCATGATTTTGTTTTTCCTCAGGTAATGATAAATATCTAGATTCATTAGTCACTATATTAGTTTTACTCAAATCAAAGATCCATAAAATGATTTCTGTAATTTGTTTTTGCAGCCTGCATTTGATATCAGTCTACCTCAGGTATAATGATTTTAAAGTATTTAGGAATTGATCTTCAGAACCGTTGTGCTAGCAAAATATCATTCACTATTGGCATTGATGCTTACATAATTATTTTCTTTTATTATCATCAGATATCCAGTCTCACTAATCCTGGAATCTTTGAGGCAAATGAGGTATGAGCTCCACATCATACATTTGCGTTTCTGTAAATGAAAAATCTGTTAGACACAATAAGCATGTTGGTTATGAAATCTTACTATAAATTGAGAAACTTCTAGTTCTGATTTGTCAATATTACTCTTGCATCTGCTGTACACTGTATGTTAAACTTAAAGGAGATTTTTGTAGGGTCTTTTTTGCCAATTACTGGTTTTCTTTACAAACAAAAGAAGTAAAAAATTATAAATGAAGGGTTTTGTAAGTTGCTGATTCCGCAGAAAAGTTTTTTTGATCAAGGATTGGGTTTCAGGTCAAAGTTGGTTGCTGTACTTTGGATGTTCTCAAGCAGATCAGTGGGGAGGAGATATCACGAATTGTAGCAGATGGGAAGCCTATTGATCGCTTGAGTAGACTTACAAACCATATTCTTAATCAGCAAAGGTAATATTGTGTTATCTTGTTGTTTTTATGCTTGATGTTAGGTTCAGCGATCATAAAAAACGAATCAAGCAATTGATGTATTTCAATTTTGAGACAGTTTCTATCCACTCTACCCACCCGCTGAAAGTGTTCCCTTGGACTTTTCTCTGACGCCAGAAGCTCTTCAACTCTCATTGGTTCCAGATGTACTTATCTTACCTTCGGACATCAAGTACTTTGTCAAGGTAAACTATGTTTTCATTATCTATTTTCACCTTTAATTAGATAAATAACACTATTTTTTCAAGCAAATCTTCTAAACAATAAACATAGTGAAGACATTGTCTGTTTTATAATTAAAAGTGAAAACAAAGGCTGTTTTAATGGAAAAAAATAATGTTTTCTTAGTTTCCACTGGTGTTTTAAGAGAATAAAAGCACACAAATTAATTTGTCTTTAATGATTGAAAAATTGAAGTGAAATATAAATTTTTTCAAAGATGAAAAATATTTAAGCCTTATTTGGCAAAAACTAGCAGTTTTAAATTTTTGATAAAATAAGTTGTTGGATTAACTAGAAACTTTAAATGACAATTCTTTATTTCATTCAATGGGGTTTTATGAAAAATTTAATTAAAGTAATTATACAAATGAAAAAGAAAATTATTTTATAACTATTCATTGCGCAGGTTCTTAATAACGAAAGCGAAGAGATAAATCGCATGAAATGCATTGCCGTCAATCCGGGAAGATTAGCCAAAGGAGAAGGAGGAGGTACTTTTGTAGAGCTTGATTATAGTGGGGGTCCCGACAAAATTAACGTTTCAATTATGGGCATATGAATATTTGTTTAGAACCCTTAATTTATTTGGGTGACTTTTTGTCACCCCATAAGCTTGCCCCTGATGCATAGAAAATTTGCTTTAGAAACTCGGGCACCTTTGTAATATCATTGTCTCAATTTTCTTAAATTAAATTTGAAAAAGAAACGGAGATATGTATTATGTATTCTTATTACAGATTTTGACTTGATAAGATGCTAGTCTAACATCGAAACATGTTGTGATGCTTTTATGGACTAGTTAAAAACTCAGGAAATATTTCTTGGACATAAATTTTGACATCAATACTGCATTTAGTTTTGACCTCTCCTAATTATTAATATTAGATGTTGAAAGAAAATTAGTAAAACTAATCTTGATTGTTTTTTAAAATAACTAAAATTAAAATTACAACTAGAAAGTAACATTATTATCTCAAACTAAATAATCCTCAAGTAATTGGCTCAAAATAGGTAAAAACAAATGTAATTGGCTAAAAAATTTACCTTTTAACGCTTTATTATTGCATATAATCAGAATGAAAAGTGCAAAATTAATCCAGTTACCAGCAGAGAACATCTAAGAAGGAAAAGCTGATCCTCAAAGCAGCCGAATTGCTTAAAATATGTAATAATTATTCCTATTCTGCTAACGTGATCTTGTTAAAACACCTTTGATTTCATGAATATAAGCTCAACTAAGAATCTACTATAAATCACAAGGTAGAGCTCAAGCAACACAGCTTAGAATCAGTTGAAAATCATTTGGATGAACTGTGATTTAGATGCAGGAGCTCAGATTAACAGGGGAAAATATCACTGTTTTACATCACCATGCCTCCATCAATGGTGAAAACCTGCAATACAGTCATTATAGTTTAAATAAGTACACTTTATTGATAAGTAGACAAAGAAACACCTGAGAATAACATAAATAATAGAACCCTAACACGATAGGACACGTTATCAGATTCAACCATAAATTTGAGTTGTCTTAAATTGTGAGTTTCAATGAGGTGGCAGCTAAGTTTGATTCAGCTACTTATGTAATGTATTAAATAATGTACTAATCAAAAGGAACTCATCTGCAAGATCAATTAAGTAATGACCTGGCCAGTGATGTAGCTGGAAGCTTGATTAAGGGCCAAGAATTCCACCAGTCCAGCAACTTCTTCTGGTTGACCATATCGTCCTGAATCCAATGCAAAAATAATAAGTTAGGTAGTTGACATCTCAACAAATTACAACTTCAATGAAGTATTTCCTGTGTTCACCTAATGGAATTGTCTCCAAAATCTTTTTCTCAATGTCTTTTCCTAACTTAGCAGTCATGTCAGATGCAATAAATCCTGGAGCAACGGCATTAACCTTGCAAGAAAAACAGGGTTTTAGCTATATTCATCAATTGATATTATCAGGAAGAAATGCATAATTTTAGAAAATTACTGTGATGCCTCTGCTAGAATATTCCTTTGCAACAGTTTTTGTCAGGCCAATTACTCCTGCTTTTGCAGCAGCATAATTGGCTTGTCCAACATTGCCAACCAAACCAACAACTGATGCAATATTGACTATCCTTCCCTGCAAAAACACAAGTATCAACATTTGAAAGCAGAGAGCTTGGCAACAGATAACTGTCATCTTGCAAGTCATGAAATAAAGGGAGCAATGGAATAACTACTACAACAATTAGAATTAAACTTGGGCATTACAAAAAAGAATTTTTGAGACAAAAAAATTATACTGTAGGAGCAATTAATGACTTTAATAGTCCATTATTCCTAAATAGGAAAACTTATTACTCCAAGGATTCCTATAAAAATAATCATATAAAAGGAAGGAAAAAAGACTAAATTGTTGTCACCTTCTTGTTCTTCATCATAACCTTAGCAGCTGCCTGGAAAAAATGAACAATCTCAGATCCAATTTAAAAGAAAAGGAAAAACTTATACTTAACACAAATTCATTCTGAACATATTCACCTGTGTGCAAAGAAAAACACCGGTGAGATTTAGATCGATAACCTCCTGCCACTGAGATTTCTTCATTCTCATCAACAAACCATCTCTAGTTATTCCTAAAACCATAAAATCTTTACTGTGAGTATGAGGGAAAAGAGAGAGGGTAGCATAACCACAAGATTTTTTCAACTTACCTGCATTGTTTATCAAAACATCAACAGTTCCCCAAGCATCCACTGCCTACAGATGTGAAAGTCATAAAGCAGCAAAGGTAAAATAAGATCAATTTAATAATTCAAGAGTAGCTGCTCACAGTTTTAATCATAGAGTTCACATCAGCTTCATTAGAAACATCTCCACCATATGTTAGAGCCTCCCCACCCAGTGCCTCAATCTACAAAAAAATAATCAAACAAACTAATTTAATCCAGTCAATCCCTATAAAATAGTCTGAACACTAATGTAAAAATAATACACATGACAAAGAACTGACATCATTAGAATAATAAACCACAAATGTCATCAAGCATGGGTCAATATAACATACAACTATAACCACACAAAAATAGTTATAAAGCGCAAGGTTAAAATTACAGAAAATGACAAATTTATATAAGGAAAAACTGTGGTAATTTTCTTTAGAAACTGAGTCATCAACATTAATTGTCTTTTTTATCACCTTCACGTAAACTTTGTAAAGAACAAAACATAGAGCATGAAAGTAGAAGGCCATAAAACCCCAGTTAGGAAAAAAAATCATATTATGATCAAACAACTTTGGCTGGGAATTGGGAAACAACAACATGAATTATCATATAGATACATTGCACTGATATACAAATTCTTAGAACTATAGCACTTGATACTCCTTTCTCCTTGGGGAGAAATTATTAAATTTACAAAAATTATAAATTGTAGAGCACCACCAAGTTTATAATCCTAACAAATATTTAGGGAACAATGAATATACTAACAATTATATTAAAAAAAGTTTCTAGAGCATATTACCTATGAATAAAAATATTACAGATTGAAAGTAACAGCACAAATTTTCAGTCATGTTATATATAAACCTTAATCATGGTGCTAAAATTAGATTGGCACAAAAACAGTAACATTGATGGCAACAACGAACAAACAAAGAATCACACAAATTTCAGAAAGCAGTTTTCTACCTCCTTGGAAACCTCTTCGGCTTCCTTGGATGATCTTGCGTAGTTGACCAAGACCTGCAATATAAAGTCCATGTAATGGAACATCAGGATCCAAAAGTAAATCACAGAAGGCATTACAGAAATGTAAACAAAGCTGGTTTTATTACAAGGACTAAACGCCTGTTCTGATAAATTTCTCCAAAAGCAATTGTAAAAATAATGTTAAAAGAATTTTGTAATAACTATGAGTTTCAATAAACTTCTAATGTAAGTTGAAATTAGTTTCTATGTCTCAATTGTTCAAAAACTCACTAGTTCAACTTCTTTATTAATTTGTCAAAACAAAACTTCTCTATAGATGTTTATAAACCCACCATAACTTTTTTGGAAACAAAGGATTATAAACTTATGATCTTATTTTAATTGACAAACTCCTCCTATAAGTAGAAAGCTAATCCAAACTGAGCCAAAGGAGAGTTACATGGAATGCCAACTATTGTGACAGAAATTTGGGGAAAAAAACTGAGAAGTAAGTTTCTAACAAGTGTTCCAGGGATTGCATCATTAACGCCAGAACATATTATTTAGATACTTAATTTTAAATATAAAAAATTCGTCCAAATAATTCGACCAAAAGTAAAACCGTTGTTTAATCTCTATCTCTCACTTACAAGTACTTTTTATCTTCTATGACTTACACACATTTCAAAAATACACACAAAACCATAAGACACTTTATATGACATCAAAATTTTGATATTGGAGAATAATTTCTCAAAGTAAAAATATAGTACTAGTAACATATATCGCAATACAGAAGAAATGATTCGTGAACACGTTGCAGAAATTACAATAGCGCGTGCAATGTCTGGAGAGGAAAAGTAAGAAAATCCTATTGAAAATTATGAGTTCATTTATGTAAAAACTTGCATCGAAACATACAATTTAAAATTTGCCAAAAATAAGCGTCCATAGTGAATTATTTCATTATCAATTTATGTTCAATGTTTCGCAACGACTAACCTTGCAACCTGCTTTACCTAACGACAACGCAATTGCTCGGCCAATACCTCTGGAGGCTCCGGTTACAATTACAACCGGCGATTCCACTTTCTGAGCTGCTCCTGTTCCCGCTTCCTCCAGGGTAGCAACTTGTGCTCTCACACCTGAAATTGCACGTTCTCGAATTACCAAAACTGGAAAGAAATATTAGGAAAAAATTGAATGAAAAACGAAGTGAATAGAAAAAAAAAAATGAAGATCGATACCGGTGGAGCTAAACGAAGTATTCGATCTGCAGCGAAGACCGGAAAGTGGACGGAGATTATTCGAAACCGGAGACCATTGCCGGATCTGACCGATTTTACGGTTAGCAGCGACGGCGGAATTTGCAGTTCGGAGAGCGACGCAATTGGATCCGGTAAGAGAAGCCATTGTGGTTCTGAAAATGCGAGCAGAAGAGAAAATGGAAGGAGCCAGAGATTATATATGAAGAGAAGAGGAAATGTTGTTAGTTGAGTTTTTAAATTGGAATTGAGTTGTGTTTGTTAGTGCTTTGGGAGCTCCGGAACGTGAGAACGTTGCTATTGAGAGGTCGATACAAACGAAGTGTGACTGTGCTTTGGTCTCAGTTAGGTAGGCAGAAGCTATTGCCCCTGGGCCATGATACTTACAAAGGGTATAACTGTAAACTTGCGCCATTTCTTCTTTTTTTTTAACGAATATGTTGCGATAATTTTAAGTTAAGTAAATAAAATTTAACTAAAAATTGGTACGGTTAGCATCGAATCTAATAATTTGTCCTTAAAAATGTCAAGTTTCTTTCCTTTTCTTTATATTGTTATTCATGTGACTTGCATTTCATGAGTTACTAATTACTATTGGCTCGCAAAAATTATTATAAGATCTTAATTTTTATTAGTATTAATATAAGGTTGTGCTAGTTTTTTCTAGAAAAAAAAAAAAAACAACCAATCTCACCTATATACGTGTCCTTTCGTAACCAAAAAAAATTCTTTTAGAAAATTTTAATGAGTTTAATGATCATATATTATTAATATAGAACACTTTTAAGTCTTATACAAAAAATAAAACACTTTTAAATTATCTAATAAAAAATTATTATATTTTTATATCATATGATCAATTTTAAAATAACTATAAAAAACTATGATTGATGCAAAGTAACGAGTTCTTTTTATATATTAATATAAAATAATTTTATATTTATAATGTATTCTGTTTAATTTTTTTAATAAAATAATTAATTTTATTAATTTTAATTAAAAAAATTAAGTGTATAGTCTAAACTACTCTACTTAATTTGATTGATCGAAAGAAGTGGTATATAAATATTTATTCAAATGACATACACAACAATGTGTAATAACGACAATTTAATAAATCACTTCTTCAACTTTATTAATAAATAACTTTTTCATAATTTATTTGCCTTAAATAAAAGCAAAAGTCAACAAATTCAAGTGTATTTAATACATTTGTCTTCAAAATATGATAATAAATGCTTAATGACATGATTGGAAAAATAAAATATATTTTTAAAAATGATGTATTTTTCTTAATTGAGTGTCGTAATAAAATGAACTTTCAAATAATATTTAACGAATAAAGCAGAATTTTAATCTTTAAGAGGTAAGTGTTTACTATTTAGTTATTTAATGAATTAGAAATTCAAATTATTCATCAAATCGTTAAAATAATTTCTCAAAAATATAATTTATTATAAAAATATTTAAAAGACAATTATTATTTAAACAGTATATAACAGCTATAACATAAAAGACTAAACTATTGATATTTTAATAATTTGATAATTAATTTTAATTTTCACCGAATAAATGGTTGAAATGACAGCGTGTTATGATTTTATAAATTAAAATGATACTTTAATAGTTTCATAACTATTAACTTTACTTATTTTTCCCCAGAAACAATTATTACACGGTAGTACCACCTGTACCAATTCCCATGTTTCACTTCCGCACTGCAGTCACTAAAACGACACTGTCACATAATTGTAGTCGTATAATAAAAATTAAATAAACATTTATTTTATTATTAAATTGAGATCGAAATGTCACCGATATATTAATTACGTTAATGTGTCAAAACCATTGTGAAATCCGATTTCGAATATAGAAAGGCAATTTCAATCAAAGAGCAGTGATAGTACAAAGTGGAATACTCAGTTCATTTGTGATTTGTAAAGTCACATTATTAATTGTTTATACAAATTTTATTTGTACGTGGTGCTGATAAAAAAACAGAGAAAGTGATTGAGTTTTTGATTGGGGTTATTTTTGCCACACACCAATCCATTTTTTACATAAAATCAAGACTTCTTAATATGTAAATGGAAAAAATTATTTATAAATTAAATCGAAGGGATTACTAATCTCTTTCTTTCATTTATGATTTTTTTCATATATATAAAATATCATTGTAAAATAAATAAAATATTATCTTATAAAAATATTAACAAATACCTTGAGAATAGATGATAAAGAATCAAATCTATAGTTGGTTTGAAAATTGTGTTTTAATTCGTAAAATTTAAAAAAAAAAAATATTTTCAATACAAAAATTTTATTTGCTATCAGAACCCCTTATTATATATCTATTATTAACGACAACATAAAGAAAAGTATAATTTATTTTCAATTTGTAACTACTGTATTTTATATACATATTATCTCCTGTCTTTAATTATATAAAAAAAAATTGAATAATTTTTCCGTGTTATTTATAAAAAAAAAATTGTGACTTTTATAGTATATTTATAAAAATATTTAAAAAATGTTAGTAATAAATCAAATCATTGGCATTTATGTTTTTTTATTTTTCTTATAATTAGAACATTTCCAATGAAAAATTACTTTAACCTCATTTGAGACCAGCTTCAATGCCACACAACTCTATTTTCAAATATGAACCCACTTCCTGTTTTTTTATTAGTTACACTCATTTTTCTTTCAGTTCCATCCAAATAGACCACAAATTCACCACGTAAACTCAATTCATATATCTCATCTTAATTTACTGTGTAATTCCCGCAAATAACCTACTTGAGTATAACTGGAAAAAAAATCACGAGTGTATCTGACAATAGTGGCAACAATGTTTGTTTGATGAGGTAACAAACACTTGACAACAATGTTTGTTTAATGGGGTAACAAACACTCGCCACTTACATTTGTTTAACACCAATGAATATGGAAAGTGTAACTTGTTGATTGAACTGACAAGACAGATGATTTTTGAAAAATAAATTTGTATTCGCTGTTCAAGAGAGGTGCTTAAAATTTCTATATGAATAGTAAAAAAGACCATGCTCCGATTTTCAGTGACAAGTAAAATGCCAGATAAGAAAGTTGCCGATCTGTTTACAAATTACTTAATTGTTTATATCTGGATGCGTATGATAAACTGTAGTTAATGGTCGTTCTCTGGAGCCCTCTTTCATCGAAGCATTCTTTTGGGCAGGTTTCTTAGAATTGTTTTTCCGCCGGACCTTCACCAAAGCTTTTTGTAAATCCTAAATCATAGAAAAGAGGAGATCATTCAAATTAGTCATGCCGCAAATTTTTCCTAAAGATGACACAATAATTATTATTATAAAGAATTATATTTGTAATTCATCAAGCCCTACTGACCCAAGACAGCTACTCACAAGGCTAGCCAAATGAGAGCTGGCTCAAATGTGCCTAAGGCCTCCTCCGGGCAGATTTTGAAGATGGCAGTCGATCTCTCATACTATTTTGAATCACTCTCGGTCACAACTAGCCCAAGGCAAGAAAATCCTACCAAGTACCAACAAGGCCTAGAGGCTTGCCCAGTAGTCAACATCGTCTTGAAGTCTTCTAAATTCAACCCGGTCATAGGGAGACTTGGGTGGGGTATCAAATATATATTGTAAGTAATGAATGAAGTGAAGAGTCACTTCAGACTAGAGACTTAGATGTTGTAAATTTTGTTTTCTCAAATATGGTTTCCAAATTTGGGTCAGCCAACTTAGCAGCCAAGACACTTTGTCGGTAAAAACTTACACAAAATAGCTTTGAACAATATCCGAAAAGGTGCAACTGAAGTAGTTTTTCACAAGAATTGCCTGAAGAACAATAACAGTGCAAAGTTGCATAACGTTCTGGCTACAGTTCTCGATAGAACAAGCACACTTATGCAAATGTAACTTAGCTGATTCCAGAATGATTTTTTGAACATCAAATCTCATGTACTATATATTACACCTATAAATGAGAACAAAACCTATTTTTCTTGGAACACTGTAAGTTAGGCATATATTTACCTCAATAGACTCATTTTGAATTGACCCATGGGTCCAAAGATTCTCCAAATTGTAGTAAGCTCTTGCTTTTTCATCGAGTGCATGAACTATCACTTTCCCTGAACAAAAGAAATGAATCAGTATGAAAACAAGGCATGGATAGAACCAAACCAAACAACTAATTTCAAGTTTTTTATAACGAAAAAACAGAAACAGTCACTAACACAGAATATCATACACTATCTTCCACCAGAGATTATCATTAAATTTATTCTTCACTCTTTAACCAAAAATGGCAGAGAAAAAACTATTATAACCCAAAATCAAATAATATCGAGATCCTTTTCTTTGATGCCTTGTCAAGCCACATGATGCTGCTCTAAGCAATGGAAGGAATGAACTTGTAAGTGGCCCATGATAGATTTGTTGTATTGCAGCATTCCCACTGGATACAAAGGATCAAGCAACAATGACACAGTAGTTGAAGAATCCAAAAATTTCTTCAGTTTGTTATCCGATAAGAGGGCCATGCACACGATGCATACCCGGGAATGGTGATTCTCTCCATTCAAGGGTGGAAAGACGAGAATAAGTACAGGACTTTAGTTTAGATGAAGTAAGGATTCTGAAGGTCAAGAATGGGTTTAGAAGCCACTAATTCCATGGAATAACCACGTAGAGTGTGGAGAAAAAATCAGAGGATGCAGAAGACAGAATCTGACAAAATTTTGAGAATAAAATCGGTATCTTAATCATCGATTGGACATCGTATCAGTATGTGCTTATACACACAAGGTTACACTCCGTTAATTTATATTTGGCCATAGAGTCAGCATCCTAACTTGTGTCTAACTGCGTATATATTCATTACTCATTACTACCTAACTAACTAACTACTAAGAAATTAATTAGGATATAGAAAAACAGCATCCTGTAAGCTGCATAAGTATTTGCATACTGGTTTATTGTTGATAACATGAGAGAACAATTCTCAGTCTCACCCTCAACTAATAATGTAATGAATGACGACAATATGCACATTACAGGCCATTATGATTACTATCATTTTGCAGCCACAGGGTTCGGCTAAATTTAGTGGATTTTTCAAATTCAACAAAATTAACCGAAGTGAAACAAAGATTAAAAAAATCATCATATACCAGAGTCAATGACAATCCATTTTCCACCCGCTGACCCTTCCACACTAGGTAGCATCATTCGCTCAACTCCTTTCTGCTTTTGCTTAGCCTGGTCACAAAAAACTATTAGGATGCAAAAGAAAAAAAAAGACTATTCAGTTTTTTAAAGTTCAGTCAGAAAATTTAAAACCCAGAAGTACTTCAATCTAATCAATCATCACACATTTGGTTAAAAAAAAAAACAATAATTAATCATCACATAGTGTTGTCAAATGGTGACTATGTCTATGGCGGGAGTATATTAGCTATTGCATAGCAGAATTTTTACGAAATTTGAACAAACAACTATTTTATTTTCTGCCGTTGGTAGTGACAAAACTGTCAAATGTCATCACATAGTTTAATGGACAGATAGAAATACAAAATAGGGTGATAAAAAGACGAAACTAACGAACATACCTTGTAAATTAGGGCTTGAGCGATATTCTTTACATGCCAGGTTGATCTGCCAGTGGCAAGTACCATGAAATCAGCCCAATCGCAGTGTTCGGGAACTGGTATAACCTTCACGTCATCAGCTTTAACGTCCGTCAAAACCTTCTCGATCTCTTGAAGATCCAGGACGCATTTACTGACGCCTCCGTCAATGTTGACGGTAGTAGACAGAGAGGAAAACCCTAGCTTCCATGGTTGAAGAAAATTCGACGCACAACGAGCCCGCAGAAGTGCCAACATTGGAGTGTGCACCGAATTGTTCCAACTCCGACCTGTTCTTTCTTGCTACCGGTTGCGATCTCACTTGCGCGCGGTGGATTTGACGGTGGTGTTGGAAGTATTGAACGGTGGTGGTGGGAGGAAATGAGGCAGGGTTTAATTGTGGATTAGGTTACTAAAGTGTTTCGAGCGGGTTATGGTATCACGGGGTCTGCCGATGAAAACCGGTTCTAAAGAACCATTTTTTAAGGGGACCAAAATAATTATAAAGTAAATTATTTATATTTATAATTATGGTCATAAAAATATACTCTTCTTACTTTTAAAAAAATATATACATTCTTCTTAATATTCTATTATTTAATAAAAAAAGTTACATATTTTTTTAATTTTTTAATTATAAAATTTTTATTTTTAATTATTTTAAAAAAACTCTTACAACTTTAAATTTTTTAGATTTTTAATTATTAATTTAAGTTTTATTTTATTACAAAAATCCATATTACATATTTTAATTATTTTTTTAATAATATATTATTGATAAAACTTTGAAACATTATTAATTTAATAACTTAATTATTTAATTTTTAATTTGAAGTTATAGATAAATTTTAAAAAATTTAAAGTTAAATAATTAAATTATTGGAATTAGTGTGTAAAAACAAATCATTTTTTGGGTTATGAGTTATCACTATTGATTTATTTTATGAAAAAATATTTTATATTTCTTTTTCTTTTAATCAACACAAATCTCATATTCATTATAGACCTCTTCACGAGTTGCGCACCGGGGCTTCATTGTTCGTGTTACTACTTCGTATGTACGCCGCCTCCGGGATCATGTGACTTGCGTATGCCGCCGTCGCCACCTGGCCGCGCCGCCATGGTTGCACCCTCTTGCAGCTGACTGCGTTTTTGCAATTATTCTCTTTATTTGGAGGATGAAGATTTTTTTTTTTAAATACAAAAAATAATTAGAGCAGAAAAGAGGAAACAGTGTGTTGTGGAAATGGCGATTTGAGATGTTGAATTTTATGCGTGGAAAGAGGAGTATGAGATTGGAGGGGGAAGGAGATGGGATTAATTTTTGGATTTTGGGTTTATTTTTATATTTTCTTTAATCTTTTTCAATGAGTCAGATAAAATAATAATATTGGTTAGAATTAAATATTTGTATCATCGTAGCCTCGTCACTTCAAATATTTCAAAATAAAAAGAAATAGTACTAAAAATTAAATTAAAAATATTTTAAAAATTATAACGTCAAACTAAAATAAAAACCTTTTAAGTGGATTAAAATTGAAGTAGTCTATATTTGTAAGACATTTACATATTTAAACTTTTAATTTATATATATTGACGGAAAGATGTTTTATGTTATCGCAATTATTATATCACAAAAAATGTTTGATTTTAATTGTTTTTGCTTGCAAGTCACACAAATAGAATCAATCTATATTTAAGATCTACAGAAGTGTGTGGCCTATTGAATACATGTGGAATATATAAAATTTACAGGAAAATTCAAGTGCATTTCCTTAAGTGTTTTTTATACGATTTTTAACTTAAAACAATTTTTTTTCAGTTATAATAAAGTTTAGGTATAATAACTTCTATTGTTCGTTAATTTATTTAATCTTGATTAACGTTTTAATTTTTTTTTAGTATTCTGCTTTTTTAAATAATTACAACTTTATTATTTAAGTGGGTTTCTGTTAAGGCAACGTTAAAAATTATCTACTACGTTCTCTGCTCGTTTGGTCTTCTGGTTTTTTTCTCTTGCCTATGAAAATCTATTTGAATAATAATAAGAATGAATCGAATAAGACGCTGTCAGAAAAAAAGTTTCAAAAAATCGTAAACTCACATTAACAATAACAGGATAAAAAAAGTAATGTGTTTATTGATTATGATGTTTAACAATCTAATAACTCTAATATGAGAAAATCAATCTAACAATTTCAAATAAAATAATCGAAAACCATAAATGTATTGATACTTACTACAAAATTCCTACAATCCCAATATTTCTTTTCTTTTGTTCGGACTTCATTTTGTCACTGTGCGCATTACAGGTTTAGACCACAAACACAATTTGAAATCTTACGAATTCTATTGAAAACGAAAAAATCATATTTGTAGGAATGTGAATTTGACCTATTTGAACTCGAAGGCCATGAATTTCGAGTTTTGAGAACCGTGAATATGATTTTTCATGGATGGGAGATGAGAAGACCAAACAATAGTTTTCGAAACGTGAAAGAGAAGAAAATGGAGCAGTAAATTTTTTAACATTGCATTAATGAAAGCTCACTTAAAAGATAAAATTATAATTATTTAAAAACATAAAATACTGAAATAGAAAAAAAAAATATAAAAAACTAAAACGTTACCTAAAGCTAAGGGACCACGATAACTATTATGGTTAAAATTTATGAATTTGAAAAAAATGATGATTGATTAACTTAAGAAAATGCACTTAATAAAGTACACCTAAGTTTTGTCCTAAAATTTAATGAGAAATTTTTTCACAATTAAACAAATAACTCTAGATTTAAAATGATTAGAAGACAACAAGCATTATCACGATGAGAAATTATATCATAACAAGAAACCTAATGAACGATTTGTTTTGTAAAAATATTTTATTTTGATTACAGATTTTTGAAGTAAATAATTATCATACATATAAGATGAAATATTATTTAATGATTTTGTATTTTTGAAAATAATAAAAATAATTTTTTAATATTTTAATTATTTCAAAAATATAAACAATTATTTACTTTGAAAGTCTTCTACTTATTTATTAACTAATAAAATTAATACAATTTTCAAAAATAAAAACATTAATTATTCCTTTCACATTATACCAACTAAACGAGCGACGAATTTGTCGTGACAAGTTATATATATCCAGGGTTGTAATGTGAAGCTTTATTTGGTTGAAGAAATCATGGTAATTGTTGGTAAAGGAAATAGACTCTGTATAAAAAAAGTAAAAAATCCAACCTCTAAGCCACTTATTTATGGTATCCGAATGATTGTGATAATGGAATTAGAATCAACAAATTCGTATTTGTGAAATGCTCAAACTTAACTATCAATACACTCACCAAGTGATTCTTAAACAATTATTCAATTTTTTCGCATTCAAATTGTTGTTCCTTGTTATTTATCGCCCAACTTAAAACGAAGGTGTCAAACTATAATTATTATTTATTAACGATTTATTTGAAATTAAATAAAAATAAAAATAATAATTAAAAAATTAATATATTTATTATAGACAAACAATTAGTTAGGTTGAGTTAATTATCCATTATAGGAAGAGAGTTTGATACTTCAAGCTCAATCGTTAGAAGCGGAATGTGCACCTATTCGAGCTTTCATGCGCATGTGTCTCATTGTCAGGTCAATTTCTATTAGATTGGAAATCATTTTCATCTATTTTCTCTCAACTTTCATAAGTTTAGTAAATAAAAAAGTAGGCTACTATATTTTTACTTGCCTTTTATTATTCTATAGAAAAAGTTACACGTATTATATCGCCACATTATAAAATCAAATAACTAGTTATTTAATATCTTTATTTTATAAAATTGTCCCTTTATATAGCTGTACTATTTAATTATCTGTAACCACCAAAGTCCGAATCTCCTTTTTTTAAAGTGTTTCATTGAGAACAATGAATATTTTTATAACAGTGGTCAAATATTTGTTGGATTCTATAATTATGATTTATTTTAGACTGGATTCTATAATTATGATTAGCAATTTTTGACTCGACTTTATGCATTAATATTTTTGTCCTTCTAAGATTTTTGCCCCATGTTTTGCCGTTGAAGATAAGGTTACCTGGTAATACAATATTGGCAAATACCTTAAAATTATATTATATATATATACTAGGTACATCTACTCACATATCTTACTTAATTTGTGTAAATATCATAAATAAAAAGAAGCTAAAGAAAAAAAGAAAACATAAAATAAATTGGATGCATGCTGTAGAGGGAAGCAGCAAAATCCAACAACAACAAGTCATGTTTTTGGTATTATTCTTATTCTTAAAATCCAGTCTATAATTGTAAAGTGTGTGTATTTTTCAAACTTTTAATAAACAAGTTACTAGAAGAAAAACGAATTTGTGAGGAGAGAGAAGAATAGAACAATTTTTATTTTGTTTTTGTTGCAACCGTTGGATCACTCTAGTTTTCGATCTGTACTTTGGTCGCTGAGACATAGCCATGAATGCTATAGATCCGAGTGTTTGTTACAACATTCGTCGCATTGTAATTGGCACATAAGCTCTGTTTTATCTTCTTCATATACTTGGGATCTTAAGCGCAATCTTCAAATTTCCACGCTGGCGTTGAACCAATTTGACTTGGGCGAATTTGGTAAGTCAAGATCTGTTGCTACTTTTTCAACTTCAATGGTGGCTTATTGTGTAATGAAGATGAATTTCGAGTTCAATTTGGCTTTCTTTTAACTGTGAGTCCCATAATTGGGATCTCTCCAACTTGTAAATTTTTTAGGGTTTCATGGGTCAATTTTGTGAATGTTTAGCTATTATTGCTTTTTTTTTAATGGTACCGTTTTTCCTATTTCTAACGAGTCACTATTTTAATACATTGAATTTGCTTTTATTTATTTGTATAATAATATATATGGTAGTAGTATAAGGTTTTATTTTTATGACTCAGTCACAATTAGTATGATGACAGTGTATCTTGTGTATTTGGAAATAGCTGTTAAATTAATCTAATGAACCAATATAAGATAGCAAATGGTGAACAAAAAAGCTTTTTTTTTTGTTGTTGTTTTTTCAAGAAAGTGATGGTTGGGGCTTGAATTTTTTGTAGGTTTGAGGTAAATTATGGGTTGGTGCTCAGTAGGGTGCAGAAAAGTTTTACATTTTGTGGCTTGTGTGGAGGCGTCGAGGTAGTAACACTTGCCTGATACTAAATTGGGTAGCAGAAATGCCACCTTCCCCGGCATTGAGATACTCTCCGGGGAGAGAGGCGAGAGGAGATGGTCACAAGCGGGGGCGTAGTCTTGAAAGTGGAATACTTTTCCGGGAGAAAGATGACGATCTTGCTTTGTTCAATGAAATGCAGTCCAAAGAAAGAGATGGTTTTTTGCTTCAGACTTCAGATGACTTGGAAGACTCATTTGGTAACTTTCTTTAATGATATCCTATGAAGATAATGTGCCTTTATTTGGTTGCTTCATTTGGGCGATACATTGATTCATTTCTTACTATTTATCTTGGGTATTATTTTACAGCTACAAAGTTGAGGCATTTTTCTGATGTCAACATTGGAATCTCCATTCCTGGTCGGCGAGAAACTAGTGACTTGCTTAATATAGATGGCGACAAAAATGATTATGACTGGTGGGCCATATTCCTTATTTGTATTGTCATCGAATGTTATAATTCTGATTCTAACTGTTTGCAATTGCCTTTTATTTCACATGAATATTGAATAATCATTCATGGGGTTGGGCAATAATTTAAGTTCATGAGTTGATTGTAACTGTTTGGAACTGTCTTTATTTCTATGTTAAGAATGCATAGATGTGGTTAGACTAACTTCGATGTGCATCAATTGATTTCTGTTCATCACTGCTTACGTCGCTGATGCAATGTTTGTGTCATGCATTAAAGGTTATTGACACCCCCAGATACGCCACTATTTCCTTCATTAGATGATGATCCACCACCAACTAATGTTTCAAGCAGAGGAAGGCCTCAGAGTAAAGCCATTTCCATATCAAGATCTTCTACGGTGAGATTTTGAATCCATATGTATTATCACATTCCTGCATAGTTAAATTATTAGGAAAAGTTCCTTCAGACCTTCATTTTTTTTTTTCTATCTCAAGTAATGTAATTGAGCTTATACTCCTCATTCATCATATGTTGGATGCCCTTGTGTTTCAGATGGAAAAAAGTTACAGAAGCAGTAGGGGTAGTGCAAGTCCAAATCGTTCAAGTCCATCTCCTCGTTCGGGAACTAATACATTGCAAGCAAGGGGAAGGCCTTCATCAGTGCCAAATTACAGTCCAACCTCAAGTATACGGTATGCGACTCCATCAAGAAGACCATCACCACCTCCAAATAAGCCCACAACACCAGCTTCCAAGTCTTCCAATTTTACTCCGCGGAGGATGAGCACTGGTTCCAGCAGCTCTGTTGTCTCATCTGGAGTTAGGGGAACTTCACCCGTGAAGACAAGTCGTGGAAACTCTGCATCACCAAAGATAAGGGCATGGCAAACTAATATACCCGGCTTCTCTTCTGAAGCTCCTCCCAATCTTCGTACTTCTTTGTCCGATCGACCGGCATCGTATGTGAGGGGTTCATCTCCAGCATCCAGAAATGGTAGGGAGTCCACCTCCAAATCCAGCAGGCAATCGATGTCTCCAACTCCTTCTAGGAGCAGTAGCTCTATGCATAGTCATGATCGAGACCGATTCAGCACACGCAGCAAAGGTTCTGTTGCATCATCTGGTGATGATGATGTAGACTCTCTTCACTCCATCCCAGTGGGTAGCTTAGACAAATTGACTTCAAGAAGGGATGGCTCATCTTCAACCAGTAGAACTCCTGCCATTTCCAAGAAATCACCCAGGATGGTGTCACCTAATTCTGCTCCAAAAAAATCATTCGACTCTGCTTTTCGTCAAATGGTATTTTGTCATCTAATTCACTTAAATCAATTTCCTTTCTCGCCACTGTATGTGTTTACTGTCAATTTGTTGGAAGGGAATCATGAAGTTTTTAATTTCATACCATTTAAGAATTAGTGCCTTTTAAGGTAGTACTACTCATTTATAAGCAAAAATATCTACTTTCACACTTATTAAGAATGGTAGTTAAGTGTATTTAATTTTCTTGATTTCATGTAAAAAAGACATACATTTACTAACCCACTCCTAATTATAATGGCAATCTCCTCAAAACATTAAGGAATCAATTTAAGAGTATTTTTGAAATAATAACATAAAATGTGGATAGAGTAGATAACATTTGCTTATATTTGAATCCAACAAATGTAGGCACTCTTTTGCGTATAATTGAGTGCAGAGGGTGTAACCTGTAAGCGTGACACATCTTCAACACTCTCCCCCTTACTATTCTTTAGTACTATCGATTTTTTAGTTGCTCCTTTTATGCTTGCTTTCAGATGCATGTTTTTTACCTGTGTATATTCATTTTTCAAATCACACTTGATTAGACAACTATTCCACGCCAATTGATTGACATTAAGTCATGGATTCTTATTAAGCCATTATTGAGTTTATTTGGTGGCCTGTGTATTGTGTATAATATAACATGATTGCACTAGCAATAGCATATAACTGGGTTTTCCATTGGTTGAAACTTAGATACTTGAAACCTTGATGATCTTTGTGGTTTCGGTGTAAATGTTAACAAGGAAATTTTGGTGTCCTATTTGGTATAACCTGTGCAATTCTCCATGCTCCCTCATCATTCCCTTTAACCCAATTTCTTTTAGTAGTCACATTTAATATCTACTTACTTTTGTTAGTTAATCGTTAAAATGTCATGCAGGATAGAAAAAGTCCTCAGAACATGTTCAGGCAACTTTTATCAAGTGTTCCTAGTACATCCCTTTATGCTGGAAAAGCAAATTCTGCACATCCTCCCCTTGTATCTAGGAATTCCTCCATCTCATCAAGCAGCCATACAACATTTGATCGAGTTACAACTTTTGCTCTAGATACTGCAGGGATTGACCATAATCAAGATGATATGGCAAGTGAAACTGATAAGATGTCATATCCTGATTTACATGAAGAAGTGTTTGCCTTTGATAACATTGATGCATTAAATGAAAATATTAAGCATGAGCGCAACGAGGAATCGGTCGATATCCTGCAAAAGCAAAACAGAGGCTCCAGGAATGTTTTTGGTGCAACTGAAGCTGAGGATTCTGTTTACTATGCTCATATCGATGCCGAAGGCAATGAAAGTTCAGAAACTTCACGTGTCAGAGAAGTCATTTCTGAAACTGGTAGTTTTGAAAATACAGCAATCTGTTCTCAATGTGGTTGTTGTTATCAAGTCATTAGTCAAGCTGAGAACAATATTGAGCTTTGTCCAGAATGCAGCAGGAAAACCTCATTGTTGAGAGTCATCCTCCCTGAGACAATGTTGGCTGTATCTGAAGGTTCTTCAGTCATTTCTGCAATCATGCTTAAAGAAGAAAAATCATTATCTGAAACAAGCCAACTACGGGATGCATCTGAACTGCCTCAAGAGACAGATACGGGTAACTTGAGGTTTCCCCTCGGTGAACATGATTATGAGGAAAGTCAAACTTCATGCAGTGAACTAAACCTGGTTGACTCACAAAACAGTTCAATTCCAAGTTCATTGAGGGAGGGATTTGAGCAGATGCCTGCAAACCAACTAGAGATGAATGAATCAGGAGTTGATTGCAAGAAGCGTGACGAGGAATTTGGGGATCAGCAGTTGTATCACTATAATGATCGCCCAAATATGAACACGGACCCCACGGAAGGCACCGGCATTTCTGTACTGCTGAAAAGGTCCAGCAGCAACAAAGGACCTATAGTTCGGGCCAGGACTTTTACCGCCACAACCATATCTTACGATGATCTGTCTCTTTCAAGAGACAGTCTAAACAGTATTAGAAGCTCGACAAGACCTGGAAGTTATTCTGCCTCGCCATCGACTGATTTTAGCTCTATTAGACAAACAGAGTTGCGCATGCTCAGGCAGTTGAGTGGCAGGAAGTTGGACGTGGACTGCGGATACGACTTAAGGATCAAGGCCCCAAGCACTGGTTCATCTTTCTCTATAACTTCAAACCATTCTCACCATGAAGTAGGTCTTGCAACTCGAGAAACTTCCGGCAATACAGAATATAACCTTGTGGAGGAGATACCCCAAGTTCTTCAAGAAAATCAAGCTTCAGGAAATGCAATGACCGATGTAGCTGAAGTGTCTCCTACCCATCCAACTGCTGCTGTTGAGGAAGATAAACTAGAAAATGATGATAGTAGTAGAGGAAATAATGCTTGCAGCTCAGAAATTTTAACCCAGGAGGATTGTGTTCAGCCTGATGACAATTTAGTAACCTCATTTACAAATCCTAGGGATTGTATTTCATATGAAAATGTTGAAGACCATCCAAATAATACAAGTTGTGTTTCAAATATTGAAACATCAGTTAAGGCTCCAGAGTTATCATGTCATGAGAAGCATGATGTGCAGGGTTCTAACGTTAATGAACCAAATGCTTCGGTAATTGCCCACTGTTCTACAATCACAGAATCAGAAATTGAAGGGGAAAACTATTGCGGAAATAATACTGACCTGGTAAATGATGATCTGCCCCTGGTATCAAAGAGTGCCCTCGATGACTTTCGGGTACCTTCTGCTCGAAATTCTTCGAGTCATTGTCACACTGCTTCTGTTTCAGAGCTCAATGCATCTGAGTCCCATGGAAATGGTACGATATTTACTGTATTGAAATTTCAATTGAATGACTGATAACTATTGAGATGAGAATATTAGCCTCTCCTCTTAAAGATGCACTCAATTATGCATTATGCATACTTAATACTCCCTCTGGTCTCATATACATAAGCACGAAAAAACTACCTCACACCCTTTAAGAAAAGTAGACAATCCCCTTTAATTTTCTCAAAGTAATAAAAATAGTAATTATATCCTCTAATTGCCACTCATAAGATTATTGAAAACAAAAAATAATTAAATGGCCAATTTCTAACTGTTCTGTTATGCTTTATGCCAGAGGAATCAACAGTTACAGTGGAGTGTCCAGGTGCAGGCAACACTAGAAGCCTGACACTTGCAGAGGCAACAGATACAATCCTTTTTTGCAGTTCTATCATCCATGATCTAGCATATCAGGCTGCAACAAGAGCAATGGAAAAGGAATGCTCTGATCCATTTGAAGGTTCTGAACCAACAGTAACATTATTGGAGAAACCCGTTTCTGACAGAAAGGAGGTTCGCAGACGACCTGTCAGCAAGGGTGCTTTAAAAACCCCGAAGACTCGACAGAAGAGGGTGGAAACTGATGTCAAAACCCCTTCTGACAAGACCGAGAACGATGAAAATATTGATGAATCTTTCAGGAACAATGTTGGTGTTGGGGTTCCTAACAAGGTATATAGTATGAAGCCCGAAAAGCTTGAATCAAAGTGCAATTGCATCATAATGTGAGAGTGAAATGCTTTCAATTCGTATAATACAAGATCTTAGCCAAGTTATTGCGCGATTACGGTTTTAATTTTAAAGGCTGATTGGAAGAATAACCATAGTCAATTGGTTTATTTTGGTTCCAATATATATATTTTGTAACAAATGCTACGTTGTGTTTGACATAATTGTGAAGTTATTTTTTTTACCCTTTTTTGTCATTAGGTTATTATTAGTTAGAGGCATTTTGGAGGATTGTGCTGTGTCTGTGATTGTGCCTCCTCCACTTGCTGCATTCTTGTTTGTTATTTCCATCTCAGCTAAGTGATGATCCATTAAAGGAAGTGTGAAGTAGAAAAGCATTCATATTCGTTTACATTGTTGCTTACCATTTTTCTATTCCCTTTGGCTTGAGTGAGTGAATGAACAAAACATCCACATGCAGGTCATGTGTGAAGTGTTTGTCCAGGATAAGTGAAGTGTATTGTTAGACAATTTATTATCACACGAGAAATGACTTTATTTCAAGAATGAATGCACAATTGTAAATTAATTTTGAAAGGTTAATTAAAAAACAACAAAGTTTTATGAACAATTAAATTTTTCTTTACAAATTTCCCTTTCCCCTAATTTTTTTAATCTCGATCTAAACAAAGGAAGTGAGAATACGAATGGATATTTTCTTTTTGTTCAAAATAATGTCAATTTTTTATGATTGGATATTTTCTTTTTGTTCAAAATAATGTCAATTTTTTATGATGGGATTTCGTGGCGTCAAAGTTTTCTTTTCTTTGTTATCTAGTATACTTACAAAAGGAATGTCAATTTTTGGTGTTTTTATTTTTATTTAGCCATTTAAAAAATCACTCAATTTAATATCTGATATTATAACGATTATAAATTATTTTTGATAATATATTGTATATTTTAAAAAAAATTATAATAATAAGTTGTATTTTTTTAAAATAATTTTGATGATCTGATAATTAATTTAAATTTTTTGTTAAATTATAAACTAAAGTGACGATATGTCGCAAGTTCAAGAGTAAAATAGTAGTTTGTCTATTTATTTATTTATTGAGTTGCATTACAGGCGCTGCTAAAATACTACCAATAAGGAAAAATGATGAAACAACTTTACCATGAAACAATTTTACCAATCTCTAGTGAAAGGGGTTAGATTAACGCGATGAATTCTCTGTATTTAACGTTCTATGCAAGTGGAAGCATGGGAAAATACAAGAAACAAATTCTAACATAATTTTTTATTTTATTTTAAATTAAAAAATACAGAAGGAGATGTTATGCTGAAATAAAAAGGCATGTTGAGCAAAAGAAAATGGTAAATACAGAATGGAAGGATATTAATTTCATTTCATTAGAAAAGCTAAGCTTAGACCGTTAGTTAGTCAAACCATTTTATTTTTAGATGAATTCCACAAAAGCCAGCTTAGCTACCATTTCAGAATTGTATCGTATTTAAACCTTTCTTTTTCACCATTATAACAACCATAACCATTTTCGTTAATCTCAAACTGTACTCCATTGCTCTCTATTTTTTATATCATTCCAAAAACAAATACATCAACTGAGAATTCATTCCCCCAACTATAGAAAAATTAAATTATATAATTAATTTACTCAATTGGTTTAATTAACAGAAAGAAACCGATGCATAATATAGCAGATACGACATCGTCTTCAATGTTTAGCAATTTCCCACTCATTTCCGCCATCGTTGCTTTCGCCATCGCTCAATCCATTAAATTCGTCACCGTCTGGTTCGTCTTCCTTTTCCTTCTTTTCTCGTGCTTTTTTTTAGGTTTGTTTATTTATTTTGAATCATTTTTTAGGTTTAGTTTTTTTTTTTTTTTGAATCATTGTTTAGGTTTAGTTTAGTTAATGATATTGATATATGATCATGATTGCAATTTTGCAAATCTTTTTAGATATATAACAGTTAAAAGAATTACCTAATTAGTGTTTAATTAAGAATTGAAGAGTGTTATTAATGTTTTGTGGATATTAATTATTAATATTTTGCAGGTATAAGGAAAAAAGATGGGATCCAAAACAATTAGTTGGATCTGGTGGAATGCCATCTTCTCATTCATCTACCGTTACTGCTCTTGCTACAGCAGTTGGGTTTCATGATGGATTTGGAGGACCAACTTTTGCCATTGCATTGATTCTAGCTTGCATTGTACGATTTTTTGTTCTAATCAATCTATTTATCAGCATTTCAATTTTATTTTGTTTTTCTGGATGTTTTTTATTATGATATACACAAGGATGTAAGAATTAGACAAATATTTGAGTCGCAATTCAAATCACTCAGCTCTTTGTCCTGTGGCTTTGTTAAGCAACAGAATTTTAGAGTTTTGTCTTGAATTTCATTTTTAGGTTTGTTTGTCCTGTCCCATGTTAATTTTTTAAAAATAAAACATGGAACTTTTTTTTTTATCCAGCTAGTCTCTCATTTTAAAAATATAATAACATGGATATTTTTATGCAATCATTCTCTTATTTTCAAGCATTTCTAACTGATCCTGTATTATTGTAGTGTGATGTAATGAAGGATTCAATCTACATTTTTTAAATCGACTCTGCACTTGAAGGGATTCTGGAATAGACTTGTTTGTATTTTATGAACTAACTATTAAGAAAAAAATTCAATGCCCCTCGATAAAAGAACTAGGTTACACGATGAGAATTGAGAAACAAATGCTAATGACTGGCTTATAAGGTTGGGAGAGTTTTCTGATGTGAGATATTGCTTCTGGCAGGTGATGTATGATGCTACTGGTGTAAGATTGCAAGCAGGACGTCAAGCAGAGGTATGATGCGTTGTTCTATTAGTTTTTTTTTTTCTTGCCTAACACAAGACTTGAAATGCCATAGATTTTTTTCCTCCTGTTTGCCTATGATATTGGTTGCGGTCCATGACATCTGTATTTGTTTTGATTAATCTTAATGTGTCTTTACCAAGTTTGAATGACTGGGTTTTCGCAGGTTCTGAACCAAATTGTAATTGAACTTCCTGCTGAACATCCTCTGGCTGAAAGCAGACCGCTTCGTGAACTTCTTGGGCATACCCCGCCTCAGGTTTAATATTTTACATTTGATTGCTTCTTAATTCCTATGATTATTTTATGGATCTAAGTTTAGTATAGAGAATTTAGTAGCTATTTGGTTGTTACCATACTATACAGAATTCTCTAGCAACCTATAAGATATTTCGATGTTTGTTGACTCTGTTTATACTAAAATGTATTTAATGAGCATCATGTTATTTCTCACAGTATAACCACTACTGCTTGAGTAAAGTAGGTGATGGCTGTTGAATAATTTGTCTCTTATGAACATTCAACTTTATGTTTTACCATGTTTTACTTTCTTTGAAATGTTAAAGCTGATGTTTTCCTAGGGTTATGTACAATATACATTTTTTCAGTACTGTCAGGAATCAGGATTCACTGCTTGCATCATCTGATTATTTTATGTAGTGCTAAGTGAATGTTGGATCTCTCAATACAGAGGCATCAATGTGCCAAAAACGATGGGTTAAAGTCATTAATATCATAATATAATATGGTTATAGCATTTTCACTGCTATACTTTTTGAACATGCTTTGGCACTTCCCTGCTTTGCCATACTTTTTTCCCACAATTATTTCCACTTTTTCTTATCTTTCTGTCCCTCATTTTTTTATGTATCTCTGTGCAATTTAAACTGAACTATTATGAATCCTTAAACCATAAGAAGATTCCTTTGTAAACCGACTTTCATCTTCATTGTAATTTGCAATTGCCAATTTATTAGAAGTGGTTGTTTCCTTTGTTAATATCCTAAATTCATATTGCAGGTCATTGCAGGTAGTTTTCTTGGATTTGTAACAGCAACTATTGGGTATCTAATAACCATGGCTGGCAGATAAAATTGAGGATTCCTTTGTCGGCATCCTTAAGGGCCATTGTATAGAAATCAGAAACAGTAAGTCTCTAGTTTTGAGCCTTGTTCACCCAGAAAAGTCTAATATGTGCACATTCCTTTTGATTTCAGCCTACATTCATTTAACCTTCATGTCAGCATTGGCAATCAAAAATTGAGTTGTATTGATTATTACACCATTTGATTTGATGTAATGTATCTGTCTTATGGGAATCATTTAAAAGCCAGAGCACTTGCCTATTGCAATGTTTGACACATTAATGTTAGAAAGGATTTATTTATTCTATTACTTCTAGTTTGTTACCTTAGATATATGTAGCTCTTCAGATATAAGAACTCTTCTCCTTTCATTGCAAATGTTACACATTCTTCAACCTTTAATCGATGATGAATATTATCAATTAATTGATGTAATAGTCTAGTTGTCTATTAGAAATTAGTACATTCATGACGACCTCTTGAATGGAGCACAAAACCATTTATGATTTATCCACATAATTTAAGTCTGATATTATTGATTACAACATTGCATATAATTAAGTACCATCTAATTTTCAAAACTGCATTGCATAGCACTATTGCTTGTAATCGTGACTTAACGTATAAAGGGAAAATGTTGGTTGATGAAATATTGAAATTTGTTGTACATCAAATTGATCGCTTCTTGCTTTTTGGTAATTGGAGCTAAGACTGACATAACACATCGCCTAACAAACACCATATGGTATTGGATCACTACATCAGAACACAAAATATGAAATGGGGTTCACCTTAAATTCTAAATGACTCCCTTAGTCCATGTAGCAATGAACTGCGAATGACTAGTAGCACAAAAGAGCCATCAGAAATCTTTCAAAATTAAATTAAATACACTAATAATTTTTAAAAAGAACACTTGAAACAACCTAAGAGGCTGCTTCATTATTATCACAACCATGACCAAAAAAATGGATCTACCTAAAAAAATAGTATTCCTGAAAGAATCAATACAAATTTGTATTTGCCTATTTTATTAGTCTACTCCAAGTATAGCAGAAAAATTCCTCTGCATTTCTGCCCTAGGATCTCCGGCAAGTCCTGAAATCGAACGCCAGGCAATGTGTTCATCAGGTCTAACTAAAATAGCCCCTCTGTTTGTCATGTTACACATATCCCACCAATTTGAAGTTGTTGAAGAAGCTTCGACAACGTCTGCATAATTCTTCCAGGGTGATAATGCTTCTTTACTTCCTTTATCAAGTCCTTCAACAGAATCAGTAGACCAAAAAACACACACTTTGAGAGAAACTTGTCGTTCTTCAGCCACCTTGAACGCTTCACGAGCTAAATGATAAGATTCCTTCACAGGTGCTATGATGAAAACGAACTCAACTTTATCTCCAGGCACAAGATCAAGCGTAGAAATCTTCTCCTACAAAACATTACTTGCATTATATCAACAAAAAAAAGTTGATGTTTAAACCAACGAAAACCAGCTAGATAATCATTTAGCTAAAATTTATAATTATATTAACAGTGTTACGAACCTCGCTTAATGGGTTTACTCTCACGAACATATGAGGCAGTCTAGATCCTGGTTGTGCTGAAGGGATATAGTCCCTCCGACGACCTGTGGGTACTTGTGAAGGACTCTCAACATCACCACTCTCTGGCATAATTGCTCCTTGTAGGTACCTAAGTTCAACGGCACTGAGTTAGACAGGCACCCCCTAAATGCTCGTTCATCTCATGATCCACCCATCAAAATGCTAAAAACATAATCATGAATTATAGATGATGATAATTATAAATGTAGTCCAATTGACTACCATACACAAAAATTAAAAAATAAGTAACAGCTAAAACTAGATGAATATAAGAACGGTAATATGTAGCTCAGTAATAGAAAATATCTTATACAGACGGCAATACCTAAAACCAAGATCTTCAGCAGGGAACTGAAGTTGAAGGCTTTTTCCTTCCTCAAATATATGTCTTAGCTTAGCCAACCTTGAGGATCCAAGGGGGTTGCTTTCATTTAGAACAGAATCAGAGAGCTGTGCACGACCTATAGCAAAAATTCCGTCCAAAGCTACCCTCTGCAATCCGGATGGTAAGATGGAACCAACCCCATTAATAATAAGTTTATGTACTGCAACCAAACCAAATGAGGAAAAATCAGTTAAATTTCAGTTATTTAGCAAGAACAGAGTGAAACATCATCATTTGTAAGATTATTTGATTGATGATGAAGCAACTGAAAAAGAAATTCATTACGTAAAATAATTCTGTGTACCTGTGTTTGCAATAGTTGGATCGAGACCGAGTGTAGCAGGAACAGACATGGCAGCTCTGTAGTTTTCAAGACTTAACCTTGTATTGAATACAGAGATCTGACAACCATAGACAGCAATAAATGCCAATGGGTAAAATTGAATATATAAATATACATTCAAAAAATGTAATTATGTAACAGAAGATAAAAGCATTACTGGTCTGCGTTCCATGTCGTAGGTATTTAGCATTGAAGTTGGGGCAATACCCTTTATCACAGAAGCTATTTTCCAGGCAAGATTATGGGCATCCTGAATACCAGTATTCATTCCTGCAATATTGTGTCAAATTGCTTAAATAAACAACATTAACAAACAATTGCGGGTTCATTTCAAATCGTAGATTAGCCATTTTTAGGAGGGCTTTACCCACCACTGCCACTGTATGTATTGTGGAAACAAAAAAGAACAGCAGATTACTCCTGACTCTTAGGAAATACTAATACAAGTGCACTTTCATTCAGTCACTTTGAAAATATTTTAGGAAATCACCATGCCAAATATTTTGAAAACAGATAATGTAAAGTAGCCAAATTATTCTCCAGAAAGCCTAGTTGGCGCCCCAAACCATACACAATAGCCTCCATCTAACACTTACGTTTACTTGCGACACTGGATTTTTCCGGCCGTGTTAAACATCTGAGTTAATTGATTTCCTTTCCCCTTGTGGATTTGGATACTCTCATTTTCCTTGGGGTCTGTGTGGCTAGAGGTGTTAGAAAAGAAAGAGAAGGGTGGGGAGGGTCAGCTATTCATTTCTAAATTTAAGGAATTATCAAATGCTAATAAAAAAATGAGAATGTTTGTTTAAAAATTAATACTTTCCCCTACGCAACCTTTCCCTTTAAGGTCCTTAATCAAATGTACCTCTAAGAAAATGACACTGCCATGTTCAGATAAAGAAAGAGACATACATGCCCCATACATGGAAATTTGAAAATGTCTCTTTCCAAACATGACACCATCACGTTCTGATGGAAAAAGAAAAAAAAAAATCTCAATTCTCCCCTATTTTGCATAGATACGAAGTGATACAGTGCAGACTATTTTTGTTTTACACCAGTAAACATCTACTATCTGCATAAAGATAAAACAAACAACTAACCAAATCCACCAGCAGGTGGAAATCTATGAGCAGCGTCACCGGCAAGAAATATTCGGTTGCCACAACATATAAACCTCTCAGCAACTTCAGCATGCATAATCCACGGCTTTACATCAATTACATCTACGTCTTCAAACTCTCGCCCAACAAGTTTGCTGATTAACTTCTCACATGCCTACTAAAAATCAAATTACTTTCAGTGAGCAATACTTACACAAATGTATAAAGCTTAATAACATCAACCAGCATGACCTGTGGCCTCTTCAAAACTCCATGTTTTAGCTTTAGCAATATGTTTTATTCTCATATTATGACAAATGTCGTTTAAAAAATCAGTATAAACATTCTGTTAGGGGTAAATGATACCTTTGGGCCAAAATCCTCAATTGTTTGCTGAGGTGGGTAAAACGGTATCTGCAATAATATAACTAGCATCATACATTTGATTCACAAAAAAACAGTTGCAAGAATAAATGGTGACCTTTTTAAATTTAGCATGTCATACCTGCAAAACAAATTCTCCTTGCCTGAGATCATGAGCAACAAGGACCCCAATTGCTTCAGTATTGAAGATAAAGAAAAGCATACCAGGATTCTCCTTAAGCAAAAATTGCCCAAGGCCTTTGCTAAGAAAATGGACACTGACAAGTTTTTGCAAGTCTTTCTCACCTGTCATATCTATTCCTACAAGCTTTCTCACAGTGCTTCCTGCTCCATCTGTACCAATAAGGATGTTACAGTTGATATTCTTTTCTACATGCTTCCCATTATTGACAGAAGAAACAGTTACAGTTACGAAGTCATTGCTGGTGTCGATGGATACACACTCATGACCCATCAATATTTTCTTTTCACAAGACTGCTTATTTCCTTCTGAGCTTTCGGATGCACATGTTTGGAAGCCTAGATTTTCAAGTTGCTTGAGTAGTAACATGGTTAGCTTGTACTGTGAGAAGTGTGCAACTGAGACTGGGCTGACAACATGCTCAAGATCTGGCAAGAAGTACAAAGATATATGAATCTCCTGAAGCTTAGGGCATGTTTGGGAGTTGGATTTTTGAGGGGAAGGTTTTAGGAGGTTAAGTCTATATCTTGATATATATTTGAGATTTCTAAAAAAATTGAAGGAATGATGTCATTGATGTGATCGATAACCATATAATATTTCAATCACCCTTTTAATCAATTTCTAAACATTTTATAATTTCTTTAATCAAGAAATCAAAAATAAGTCTTCCCCTCTCTTTCCCTCCAAAACCCAACTCTCATAGTCTTAATGTTGACCATAATGATAAAACATCATGTAGTCTGATTGTTGGTATGTGATACTGCATATTTTGAAGACTATATCTAATATGGTCAAAACTACCCTAAAATAGTAATCTTCCTATTACTATCACACATGATGTTGGCTCACGTGGACTACAGAATAGCACCTTGAGGTTGTATGTGATCTACAGATCCAAGAACTGAACCAGAGAGGGAAGTACAATATATGAACTTCCTCCATAAGTCTACTGGTGGTTGAGACCTTTGAATCTCTTCAACAAGGCCATCAATCTTGCGGAATATCTATAATGGCACCAACAGTTAAAATATATCACAATGCATTTTTTGGAAATAAACTATTTATTGAAGAGCGCTTTTAACCTCCATGGATCGATTGTTGATGAAGTGTGCTTGTGGATGTTTAGAAAATGCCTTGTTTCTCTCCAAAACTGTGGAATTAATACCTGCAACAAAACAAAAGGAGTATATCATTTAGAACAGAAAATAAAAATTGATGATATAAGAATAAAATATACAACATGAGGCATATTTTTAATATATTTAATAGGATTTTTACATAAAAAGATTTAAAGAAATTCAAATAAAAGTTTATCTTATGATTTTCAGATAATTGTTTATACCAAATATATAAGAAACAAAGGAGAAGAATAAATTACACTCCACAACAAAGTTATGAACTGAAAATAATACAACCTCTTGTTGAGAAAATACCTTTTTCATATTTTCCCCCTCTTAGTTACAAAAATGCCACTTATTTGATTTGAAAACAGGAAACAGAAAATAATGTAGTGCTTTTGTAATTAAAAGTGAAAACAGAAAACAATTCCTCAAAGTAACCAGACCCTTATTTACATTACCACATATGTTCACAGATGTAGTAGTTAACTGTTTCCTTTAAAATACAATTAGTTGAAAACAAGAAACAGAGTGGTGTGTTTATAATTAAAAGTGAAATCAATTAACATATTCTTAAAGTAACTTGTTAGGATATAGAATATAGGATAATTAGAGTAGTTAAAGTAGTTAAGATTTGTTAGAGTAGTTTGTTAGTTAGTTAGTTAACTGATTAGTTAGAAAGTATATTGTATAAATAGGAAAACACATGGTTGGAGGAGGAAGATTATTCAGATAAGTTAACATTTTGTGAATAGAGCGGTGGATCTTTTGTAGCAGGGAAACCTTTGGAAGAGAGTTTTCTCTCCTATTCTTTCCTATTTTCCCAATAAAAGTGTTTCTTCTTTAATTCTTTTCAATTCAATTATTGGATTCCTAACATAACCAGGCTCTTAGTTACACTATCACAGTTATAGGAGCATTGTCAGATAAGCTAGTAACACAAATTAGCAAAGGAAACTCAAACTCCATAGCTCATTTTAAAACCTAGCATTATCTTCTTTTTTTTTTTTTCAGCCAAAACCTATCATTATCTATTACATCGAATTATTTGCAACAAATATATAAACATTAAAGTAGAAATCATTGCCATTGCAAAATTACAAACCGAAAACATGACGTATCTTATTATAATTATTGCATCATTTTCAGTCACATCACAAGTGAACTTCATATCCTAACATCACATAAAACTTGCATCCAAAAAAGCAGGCATTAGTAAATTGGAATGCAATAAGCTTAGACCATACCTAATTTTGTGAGCAGAATAGAGAGAACAAGACCCACAGGCCCTGCACCAATGATCAGAACAGGAACCACTGCATCATTGCCATTGAAAGCTTCCACCTTTGAGAAGCCTCTGCTTTGCATATGCTGAATTAAGCATGCTCTATTTTGAGTTTTGTCTTTGAAAGGGTAACTAAACCTTCTCATAAACCTTAGCAACCCCATGACCGAAAAATTAAAACCAGGCTCAAATGTTCGCCATGAGAAAAGAAGACCCAAGACTAAAAAACAACCTGGGAATATAATATAATAGTTAAACAGCCATGAACAAGCAAAATTCAAAAGATGCACTACTATCACAAGATATCATCATTTCAAAATCAGGGTATTGATGATAATAGAATTATACATACATCTCGTTATGTAACTTATTCCATACCCTCCCTAGAGGTCACTTGACACAAGCAAGGTCAGTGAATTAGGGGGTTTGACGAGACAGCATCAACTTTATTTGGATGGGGAAAATTGGAAAAACATTTACAATTCTTAAACTAGTTTGCAAACCAAACACTGCATCTATCCTCGAATAATGAGAAAAATATTAGAGACATAGTTTCAAGTTCAAGAAGGCGACTGGTAGAACTACCAGTAACAGTAACAAGAGGTACTACACCTCAACAACCCCTTTCATGTTCATTTAAATTGATTACTCAAACGTACAAAGCATCCCCAGAGAGAAATTTTTGCATCAAGAATTCATTTTACATTATTATTATATATATCAACAGCAACACCAATAAATCAGTATTTTCGTTTCAACTCTAAGCAATCAATTTTGTTAAAATTAACAAAAGTATCACAAAATATCAAATTTTGGACATATACAGCAGAAATATATTACTCATAGTCCCAATTGCATAATCAATCAACCAATTTAATATAAATAGAGTGATAAAAAAAAAACGGGGGGGATGATGCATACCTGTTCGAATAGGGTCACGAGAGGGGGTCGAGAGAGAAGAGTGAAATGAGTGTGAAAATGGTTTGGGGGTGCAAAATAAGAATTTGAGAGTTGTTAAAATTACAAAAACATATAGTAAGGTGGTAGGTGTAATTTTTTCACCCTCACCTCAATGTAAGTGTAACTAGTAGTTGAGGCGGAGCTGCATTCTTATAATAACGTGTTCTGTCTCCTCGTCTCAAACTTACCCCACAACACAAAGACACCAACGTGGCTTGGCTAGAAGAAAAAATCTGGCTTCTTTCTGGCCGCTATAATGCCTTTGTTTGATGGCGAAGGTTCATCTTCCCCTTTCCACTCCAAGTTAATATTTGGTAATGTATTTTACATTAAAAGTTATAATTTAATAAAAAAATATTAAAAAATTGGAAATTAAATGACCGTTCACTTTATTTTATAAAGTCAATAAAAGAGATTATAAACTGTAAGGTAACACTCATTTATAAGTTAATGAGTTTATAGTTTATATTATTTTTTAATAGTTAATTTAAATAGTTTACGAGTTTATAGTTTATAATTTTTTTTAATTGTATTTTTATTATTTAACTAAAATCATTTTTTATTGTTTATAATTTTTTATTATAATTTAAATTTTAAACTAATTTTAATGAATAATAATTTAAAATAACCTATTTATTATAAATTTAAATAATTAATATTTTTAAGTAAATAATTAATTTATTTTAATTTAAAATAAATTAAAATAGATAAATACAAAATTTATCAGATTAATTAAAATAAATAAAATAGATAAGTAAATAAAAAATATATCAGATTGATAAATATTAAATTAATAAATAAATAAATTTTAAATTATTACTTTTAAAATATTTTAAACATTAATTGATCAAATTTATTTTTAATTAAAAATATATTTATATGTCATTTTACATTTTAAACTAATTGAACTACTAATTTTACCAATCACTTTAATTAGTTTAACAATTATAAACTATAAGTTATCAGTTATCTTCTATCAGATAATTTTATCAAACAAAACCTCTTAGTAGTACAAGTATGGTGTTTGGGCAATGTACATGTAGAAATGTTTTTTATTTCCAAAAAAAGGATATTTAGAATATATCGATTGATAATAATATAAATTGAAAATCACTGAAATAAAACAAATGAGTTTACGGACAAACTCAAAGTATTTAAGTTAATAGCATAACACGAAAAAATATTTACAAGTGTGGCAAACTTAAAATGTTTGGAATACTAGTGTATCTAAATATGTAATATTGACGACGTTAAAGTAATTGATTGAATATGTAAATTAAAATTAATATTTCAATTTGAACCAAATGAACACTAAAACAGATCAAAAAACCAAACAATGCTGCACCAAGACATTGAAGAAGAGTGTGAAGCTACCCCATTTTTTTTTATCTTGAGTTAAATTATGTTATTGATTGTTATATGAATTATATCGCCATTGTATTAGTAAATAAAAAATTATGAAATAAATACATAAACAAATTAGGGACTGTTGCGACTATTTTGAACAAAATATATTTGATTCATATTATATACGAGATAACATTTTTATTTTATGAGGGATGGTAAATTCCATCGTAAATCACAGAACTGTGAGATATCGAGTTCGAACCAAAAACAAAATATTAATTTAACAATATCGACATTTATCAATATTGATAGAATAACAATATCGACATTTATTAATTTAACTAATTATTAAAATATTTCATTAAAAAAATTGTACCACGATACAATATTTTTCATGCAACAAATTGCAACATATGTCAGGCATTGATGTGTACGCTAGGTAATAGTTAATTTATGAATAAATTATAATTTATTCCCTAATCTATTATCAACTCTGCGTTTTGTCTCAAAACTATACAAATACAATTAGTAACCCTTAACTCTTATTAGTCCATCAATTTAATATTTAAATTATAAATTATCATTCTCTCATATTTTTATAACAATCAAATGTCTATTTATAATATTTCTACAAGGAAGACTTCGTAATTGAGGCGAGTTAAGTTGCGGAGTGATAGAAAAATCGACAGTTTTTAAACACGTGAATAAGGATGGCAATTAGATCCAGACCTAGTGGGTACCCGTAAAAAAAACCATAATGGGTAGGGTAAAAATCCGCATAATGGGTATGAGTATGGGGACGGGTAATTACCCGCAAAATTAAACGGGTATGGGTGGGTACAGGTACTATAATACTCACCCCGCCCCGCACATATAATATTATTATTATTATTATTACTATTATTATTATTATTAGTATGTAAGTTTGTTTGAGTTTAAATAAAAATAATTTTTGTTTTAAATAATTTAGAGATTATTTTTTAGAGATTTTTTAAAATATGATTTTTTAACTCCCGTTTGTTTACTATTATAAAAATGATTTTTTTGTACAATAATTTTTAACTTGTTTGTATACAATTTTATAAAAATAATTTTTTTAAACTAAAAAATTACCATAAAGGACATAAAAATGATTTTCAAAAAAACATGTTTGTTTAATTTTAAATACATGATTTTTTTAAATACACATATGTCTTTCTACTATCTTATGCATCTCTGTCTCCCCTTCCAATCTTTATCTACTATTTCTCTCACTCTTTACTATTTCATGTCTCTCTACCTCTCCTTTTTATTCCAAACAAATCAATGAATTTAAGTCATTCATTTCATAATTTTCGGATCCTCCTAAAAATAAACATATAAGTAAATCATCACGAAAATATGTTAGTAAATAGTAATAGATTTTGGAGGTCCTGTTATAATCTTAAAAATTAGGCCCTTAATAAAAAAAAATACAATTTTAATAATTAAAAAAATTGGAAAAATAAATTTTAATCCCTATACACATATCAAGTTACATGATGATATATCTATACCAATTTACATGATCATCTACCCATATCAATTTACATGATGTTTTACCATACCAATCAATTTACATCATCCTATATCCATACCAATTTACATGATGTTCTACCCATATCAGAATTTTTTGCATCTTTTTAAGTTGTTATGCTAATTGATATTTAAGTCAACAAAAATGCTAAATCACATATTAAAAACAGTTTATAAAGTAACCTATTCTTAACCAAATTTTTATACTCACAAGCATAGTTTCATTATCCATTATCCGCACTAGTTAGTAAATTTCAATATATAAAGAATAGCACTTACAAATTTATTAGTTTAAGTTTAATCCATTCGTAGACACATTTTAAAATTTGATATTACTCATCCAAAACTAATAAATAAACATACATGTATTGTTATATATATCTACCTTATAATATTTTTAATAGTTTAAGCTTCATAGATTATGAATTTTCTATTTTTGTGAATAAGTTATTGTTTGTGAATCATCTCACTAATCTACTAATCTATTACTTATTGAGAGATATTTATAAAGTTTCTATTAATCTATTGTAAAGTTTCTATTAATCTATTGTAAAGTTTTTATCATGTTGTTGTTGTGGTTGTTTTTGTCTATTAGGTAAATATTTGTTTTTTTAAATAAGAATTTAAACTTATTCAATTATGTAAGAAGTAATACCAAGACTATATATTGTCGTTAAATCTTATATGAGTTTCATTATTTGCATATTTGATTATAAATTTATGTCATATTAGAGTTTATTTATTCTTTCTTCATTTTCCATTTAGATGGAAAATCAATTTGAGTTGCTTCAATTAAATAAATCTGGAACTAGCTCTTCTCCCACACAAACTCAAAGTTAAAATGCACCTAATGATCATGTGGGTAGCTATGAGAAGGCTAATTCTCAACCTTCTGTTGTTGAAAATGGTGATGCTGCTATTGAATTGACTAATAATAGCATTAGCAAGAAAAGAATAACATCAATTGTTTGGAATCATTTATATGCAATTATTGCAACACGCCTATGGCAGGTAAAAGAAATGATGGAACAAACCACATTTTTTTTTCTTGTAGAAGAGGCCATATATGGATATAAGACAAGCGATCTTGTTGAAAGAGCAAAAGAAAGGTAGATGTGTCATCTAATTATTTGAGTAATTATCATTTTGATTAAGTTAAGAGAAGATCTTTCTAATATGATAATACTTCATGAGTATCCTCTTTCAATGGTTGATCATTTGAGCTTTAGAATATATTGTGAAGGTCTTCAACCTTTGTTCAAAATTCCTTGTCGAAACGCAGTTAAAAATGATATTCTAAAGATATTTCAACATGAAAAAAGGGAAGATCATGGGGCTTTTAGAAAAGATTGAGAGTAGAATTACTTTAACAACAGACACGTGGATAGCTAGCAACCAAAAGAAAGGGTATATGGTCATTACATATAATACTTACGTATCTGTAAAAGTTATTAATTGCATATAGTTTTTTCATTATGTTAACACTTTAAAATTATTTTGCATGACAGATTTGTGTATGTAGAATACCCACACACAACTGAAGCTCTTTATTTGATAGAAAATTGTCAACCGTCACTTTGGATAATTGTAGCACTAATGACGCTCTTGTTGATACGTTGTTAAACAAACTTGATTGTTCTAATCTTATGCTTGATTGGTCAATTATTTCATATGAGGTGTTGTGCCCACATTTTAAATTTAATTGCTCAAGATGGTTTGAGTGTTATTGAAGATGGTATAGAGAAGGTTAGGGATAGTGTTTCATTTTGGACAGCCACACCCAAAAGAGACCAAACTTTTAGGGAAGCAGCACGTCAATTAAAAGTTCCCATCACTAAGAAACTTATTCTTGATTGCAAAACTAGGTGGAATTCTATTTATCATATGTTTGTTGTTGCACTAGAATATAATGATGTTTTTATCCGTTTGTATACATGTTTGCCTACAACAAAAGAGTGGGATATTTTCAGGTACACAATATCCCACAACAAACATATTTTTTCCATTGATCTGTGAAATAAAACTCTCTTTGAATGAATGGAAGACTTGTTCAATTGAGGTTATTAGAAATATGGCTTCCACAATGGTCGATAAATTTGAGAAATATTGGTATGTTATTCATGGTATTATGGGGATTGTCATTATTTTGGATTCAATATTTAAATTCAAGTTGTTAGAGTACTTTTGTCAGAAACTTTATGGAAGTTTGTCTTCAATTGAAATTAACAATATCAAAAAATTATGTTACTTATTATTTGATTATTTGAAGATTATCAAGCTAAAGCCCATGGGTTGGTCGACAGTTCAACGGAAAAGTTAAATGAGAATGAGTCAAATTTAGAAAATGGTAATTGTACCAATTTTCTTAGCGGTTATGATTCATATGTCAATGATACCAATGATGTGCAATCAAAATCTGAGTTAGATCTATACTTGGAGGAAAAGGTATTGCCTAGGAGTGTTACATTTGATATTCTTAGATGGTGGAAAACAAATGGAAACGAGTATCCAATTTTGCAAAAAATTGCCAAAGATATTTTGGCCATCCCAATTTCCACATTTGATTCAGAATCTGCTTTTAGTACTGATGGTAGGTTGTTGAGTCCTCAACGGTCTAGACTTCATCAGGATACTTTGGATGCACTTATGTGTTCACAAAGTTGGATAAAACATGAAAAACAAGGTAACAATTGTTGCAATATATTTATTCAATTAAATTTGTGTTTAGTTTAACTATTTATTTTCTTTTATGTTTTAGCAACTATTGGTATCATTGGACCACTACAATATTTAGAATCGAAAGATAAACGTTTGCAAACTTTTCAAGAATCTGATTCTGATGAAGAGGTAAATAATTGTAATTTTATATTTAAGAGTTTTTTTATATTATTAATCAGTGACTTTATAATTACAAATAACTAATATAATACACATATCAATTTTTTTACAGATCTCGGAGAAAACCGTCTAAGGACTTGCAACTTCATAAAATATTCTTTTGGAAAACATTATTTTTGATGTTTTGATATTTATTGTAGTAATGTTTTGATATTTATTTTAGTAATGTACTAATGTTGGATCATGATATATTTTGGATGTTTTGAGTTAAACAATGTTTTGGTTTGTAATACTTGATTTAGATTTAAAATATTTGGGAATTTTTTAAATTTAATCACAAATTATTTATCGATATATTTTTGTTAAAGTGCGGGTAATGGATATGGGTACAGGCACTTAAGTACCCAAAGAGCAAGTGTACGGGTATTAAAGTTGATACCCACGAGGGTACGGGCACAGGTATTTTTTTAAACTGCGGGAACGAGGACGAGTACTATACTACCCTACCCATTGCCATTCCTACACGTGAAAAACGTGTTTCAATTACTCAAGTGAAGTCCGTCCTAGTTTTTTTTTTTTTTTTTACAGATAACTTCATATCTTCTCTAAGTTTATGTTCTTCTTCATTTTCCGAAAATGGGGGGTTTTACGTATTTTTTTACCTAAAACCACTAATGAGGTTTCTGTTGAGACAAAACTTCTCTCAAATGTTTTAACAATAACAAAATTATTTTAAAGATTATGAATATGTGTGTTATCTAACATGTGCTATTGATTGTATTAAATTTAGAAAAAAGATTATTCACCTCCTTGATCAAATGAAGTGTATTTTACACATTTTAACATGTCATCTACGTTATAAGATAAACAAGTGGAGGATGAAATTGTAACCTCAAAGACAGAGGACAAACAATATTGAAGAGAGTTTGAATGTACGTCATATATTAAAAGAAGACGAATCTATGTCAACAGACAAGCAATGCTAAAGTTTAAGGATGACTTCATGACCTCTATGTTAGAGGATAAACGAAATAGAAAACAAGATGAACTCATTTAATTTATTTCATCCTTGCACATGGGAAATAGGTAAAAGTACAAAAGCACAAAAAACAATGTCCTTGATTGATAAAGCAATACACTACAGTTGTTGGAAAAAGGAAAAATAAAAAAGCACAAGTCACATCACAAATGAAAGCTTCATCCTCCTACAACTCAAATATGAGGATAAACTGTAGTACTCATCCTCTTAGCATACTTAACACGAGGATAAAGGTTAAATGACAGCTTTGCAAATAAAGACAAGTCCAAAGGAAACTTAGCAAAGCCCCCAACATCTATATTTTGCTAACCCATATGTTTGAAGCTCCAAAGGCAAAAGTACAAGTCATGTCCTAATTTATGGAAGCTCTATCCTCCTATCAGAGGATGAACGATAAGAGGATGAACCTTTATGGAAGACAATATACTTTATCACTGAAACAATGAATCCAAGAAAAAATAAAGAGAATATAAATTTGAGGACAAAAAGCAAAAAAAAAAATTCATAAGAAGAGGATCCACGCCAGAGGATGAACGATAAGAGGATGAACTTCTGGTTTTATTCATCCTCATACATAGGAAATGGCCAAAAGTACCAAAGTACGAAAAATGTTGTACTTGACACGTAAAGCAAATTCTTACATGTCTTAGAAAAGGAAAAAGGAAAAGTACAACTCATGTCTAAACTTTTAGGAAGATTGAACCTCCTACACAAGGATGAACTGCAAACTCATCCTCCTATGCTCATATGCTTCAGGGACAACTGGATGACAATTTTGTAAATCAGACCAATGACCTTGGACATTTGATTTCCCCAACGGTCATCTATCTCTTTTGATATATGGATAGAGGTTCATAAACTCTATAAAAAGAATGGAGATCTTCATCATTCAGACACAACAACAAAGCATAAAAAGAGCATTCATAAAGGTTATCAAGAGCAAACTCATCCTCTATTAATATTTTCTCTAGTTTTACACTATATTTTTGAAATATCCTTTTAGAAAGTGTTAGAAAAGAGAACAATCACAAAACATATCTCATATCACTTTGTAATTTCCAAGTGAGATACACTTGGGAATATTTGAATTTGTAAAAAACAAAGTTATAAGCTTAGTGAGGCTAGAGAATACACAAATGTGTAACAAACCTCTGTGAGAGGTTAATCTGTTTTGATTCATAATAAAATATCACAAGTGTGTGAGGACTGGACGTAGCCTTCACTGGGTGAACCGGTATAAAGTTGGGTGTGTCATCTTCTATACTCTCTCTCTTTTATTTATTCAGCTCATTTTAAAAATTTAAATTTTCATCCTCTAACTTTCGTCCTCTCGAAGAGGATAATGATTTAAACACTTGAGAAAATTTAAAACTGCAAATATTCCTATTCAACCTCCTTCTAGTGATATTTTAGTTACTTCAATTGGCATAAGAGCAAGGTTCTCTAGAAAAATACACATAACATTGTAAGAGAAAAAGATGAAAAGAAAATTTTCAAAAGCTAAGTATATTCCCAAAGGAGGATTATCCAGCAGACCTCCCTATTTTGATGGCACAGATTACTACTATTGGAAAGGAAAAACGAGATTGTTTCTCATATCACAAGATAACATGTGGTCTGTGGTTGAAAATGGGAATCACGTCATCAGAATCAACAACACATATTCATCTTCCGACGAAAAACCTCAAGCACAATAGACGGCTGATGAAAATGCTAAGGTGCTCCTGAACTCTAAATCTCAATTATTTATAACGTGTGCTGTGAGCAGGGAAGAATATGACAGAGTTGAAGAATACCAAAGCGCTAAGGAACTATGGGACACTCTAAAGATCCATCATGAAGGATCAAGTCACGTGAAAGAAGTTAGAATTGACATGGGAGTAAGAGAATTCAGACCATTCAAAATGAAGGAGGAAGAAACGATTGATGAAATGTTCTCAAGGCTAACAATCATACTAAATAGCTTGAGGTCCCTTGGAAAAGAATACTCCGTTCAAGATAGGATAAGGAAAATCCTAAGGAGTTTACCAAAAGAATGGAGACCAATGGTGATTGCCATCACAGAAGCAAGAAACTTGGCCACCATGAAATTAGAGGATTTGGTCCGGACTCTTAGAGCTCATGAACCATTGTTGCTTGCATATAAACCAAGCGAGAAAGGGAAAATGATTGCTCTAAAGTCAAGTCAAATAGAAAGTCCATCCTCCAAGAGAACTGAAGATGTCACGAAAAGGGAAAACTTAGAATATCCTCTATCTGAGGAAGAGGATGAACTTGCTCTGATTTCTAAAAGAATTCATAGGATGATAAATCGAATATGACAAGACAAAAGATCACCTCAAAAAGAAAAAAACGGACAAATATTCATATTCAACCCTCATTCTAGTGATATTAGTTACTTCACTTCCCCCCCCCCCATATTTTAAACAAAATAAGCGGTTTTCACACATACTAGGTTTTTCTTTTGTACTTTTTGCATGATTTCGTCGTCTTAAATCAACATTGTTTGATTTTCGGTCTTATTGCAGTGTTCGTTTGAGTTTTTGTCTTGTTGTAGGGTTCGTTTGATTTAGATTGATAAATCAACTTCGATCAATTATTGATTAAACCAATGACTAGGTCGTTAACGTTGCAAATCTGGAAGCATATGTATTCCTGTCACTTTCATTTTGTCACACTATTCATAGACATTGTTTCGTTATATATTATTAGCATAAATGCCGTTAACATGTTCGCAAATTCATCATTTTTATTTTTAGGGATGTTCAATTTGTATTTATATATGACATACCATATTTATTTGAGTGAACAACACACTTTGCTTTTTGTAAAAAAAAAACATCGGAGTGAATACATTTGACATTTACCTATAAAAGAAATATTATACAAGAGATACAATATAATATTATATTCTTTAATTATTTCACAAATAATTAAGGAAAAAAAATAATAAACAACATATTTCGAACTATTACGAATCAAGAAGAATATTGTTATATAATAAAAAAAATTGTATACATCAAATTATTGAGAGACGAAATTCAAACATAATTTATTATAATTTTTTGACTACTATCCACTTCTAAAAAATCCCTTTTTTGAGAGACAAAATTCAAATATAGTTTATTATATATTTTCTACTACTATCAATTTTGGCAAAGAAAAATCCCCTATTATTTTTTATTTTTTCATCTATAAGGGATCCATGGTTTATGATAATTTTATTATTTCTTTAATTCATTTTATTTTTTTCTTTTATCTAAATATAAGTGATTATCACATACATACAATTTTTTTTTTTGTGTATGTCAGTGAAAAATTACTATTCGTTTTAATTCAATTTTGAGTTTATCTAAATAAAAGCACTATTATTTTAAAAAAATTATAATTTCATCACATCATATAATTGTTTTCTTTTCTTAAGAAAATAATTACATGTGTAATTTTATAAATGATTATAATAAAAATTAAATATTTTTTTATTGATACGATAGTTCTAACAGTTAGTAATGAAGTAACTTTATATTAATGAGATGACACAAATTATTTTGATTTAAATATAATTTTAGTCATTTATTTTTTATTTAATATTCATTTTGATTTTTTATTTTTTATATAACATTCATTTTGGTTATTCATTTTTTTTTAATTTATGTTTATTTTTTATCTTTTATAAGTGATGTATTTTAATCATAACTATTTCAAACAACTGTATAATTATTATCATGAACTATTAAGATCAAATATTTAATCAGTTATAAAGTTAATCATGAAATCCTAATAAAAACGAGTAAAAATAATGTAAACTTTAATAATGTAAACTTCAAGTGCAAACCTATGTTGAGAAAAAATCTCTTTTAATGATAACAAAATTATCTTAAGATTATGATTACACTAATGCGTGCATTTAAGTTTTGTACTAAGAAAGGAACAGGATCCAAAGATCGCAACCTCCTGTCCAGAAGAATGAATGCATGCAGGAAACAAAGCTGTTAAATCCATAAAGAAAATCTGAAGTTAAAACACCAGAAGCAGAACATCTGGAAAACACCAGAAGCAGAACTTCTGGAAAACAGAAGCAAAACATCTGGAATAGAAAACCAGAAGCAGAACATCTGGAAAACAAAAGCAAAACATCTCGAAAACAAAAGCAAAACATCTGGAACAAAAAACCAGAAACAAAACATATGGAAAACAAAAGCAAAACATTTGGAACAAAAAACACCAGAAGCAGAACATCTGAAAAACACCAGAAGCAGAACATCTGGGAAACCAGAAGCAGAACATCTGGAACAGAAAACCAGAAGCTGAAGCTGTTGAGACAAAATCTCTCTCATATGGTTTTAATGATAACAAAATTGATTGATTATGACTCTTGTTATATCTAATATGTGCTCTTGAGTGTTTTATAATTAGAAAACAGGTTATTCTTCAAATAAGATAAAAACTTTGTAAATCAACAAAGTTTCAAACAAGAGGATGGACCAGAGGATGAACCCCTCAAATAGGATGAACCAACTTTGTCCAGAATCGCGTTATCTGCATTTTTCCTTCCATGTACAAAGTCAATTATGTAATTAAAGTTTGGAAGACAAACAAGTCAACTAAAGCAAAGGAAGGCAGAGGATGAGCGCAGAATATTTGGAACATAGTAGGACTGACCTCTAGCTCTAATACATAGGCTTGTGATAAAAATGGTTATACTTTTTCACCTACACATAAAGGATAAACTAAACATAGCCTAAAATAGAACCTGGCATGCCTTGGTGAGAGAGAAAGAGAAAGGACAACCCAGACACAGACTTCAAAAAGGGTTTGCATCTGCCATACGAGGATGAACGTTACTCTCATCCTCCTGCAATCAAACAAGTCAAAAGACAGCTGGATGGCATTCTTGTAATTCAAACTTTGACCTTTTTGATCACTGTGCCCAACGGTTATGAAGCATCAAGAACCATTGTTAGTCTATCTTCAACTCTATAAAAGGATTGATACACTTCTTCTTTAAACACACAACTACAACAATCAAAGATAAAAAGGCCAAGAGCTATCAAGTGTCATTCTCATCCTCTCTTCACACTTTCTATTGTATTACACTAGATTTTGAATCATCCTCTTAGAAAGTGCTAGTTAAGAGAAACATCAAAACACCTTCAAACGTACAGTAATTTCTAAGTGAGTTACACTTAGAAATAGTAGAAATTCATGAGAAGATATTTTAAGCTTGGTGAAGCTTGAAAACACAAAGGCTGTAACTAACCTCTGATAGAGGTTGACTGTTTTTTAGTGAATTCTCACAAGTGTGTGAGGACTGGACGTAACCCTTTTGGGTGAACCAGTATAAAGCTGTGTGTGTCAATCTCCAATCACTCTCTCTCTTTTACAATTAATCTGTTTATTCACTTAACTTGAATTTCTAACCTCTTACCTTCATCCTCTAGAAGAGGATAAAGTTTTAAAACTTAAAAGAAAATTTTAAACGCCAAATATCCCTATTCAACCCTCCTTCTAGTGATATTCTAGTCACTTCAGAAGCAGAAAACTTGAGAGTTGAAAACACCAGATAAAGCATCCAGAAGATACCAGATGATGCATCCTGAAATCACTAGAGGATATCTTTGCTGGCCCATATCAGAAGGAAACAAAGTCAGAAGGAGACATGGACCAGACCAGAAGGAAGCCTGCCAGAGTAAGATTGGATCCAGACCAGAAGATATCATAAGTCAGACTTATTCAACAAGTTCTTCTGACCAGAAGATGGTCTGACAGTGAAGTGAAAAAACAGTCTTAGATTAATCAAAAGATAAGCTAAAAGGTCCAGACTGAAATATCCTTTGTCCAGAACTAATCTAGACCCAGTACAGGGTTGGCCAAGATCAGAAGATCAGACTATGGCCAAGTGTTGGTCGAAATCAGAAGGTCAGAATAAATGGCCCAGTGTTGGTCGAAACCAGAAGGACATAATAAATGGTCCAGTGTTGGCCGAGATCAGAGGATCTCAGTAGACCAGTTTGCTAGTCCAGATTGGCCGATATCAGAAGATGAAAATCATAAATGAATATCAGAAGATATACATCTGAAGATGAATTTCAGAAGAAACATATCAGAGGATAAAAAGATGAACATCAAAGGATAAAACTCAGAAGACAAACTTCACATGAAATACACCAGAAAATGAATACCAGAAATTCAGAAGACAAACTTCACATGATAAATATCAGAAGATGAATGCCAGAAAATACACACCAGAAGATAAATATCAGGAGATGAACTTTGGAAGGTAAACATCAGAAGTCAAATACCATAAGGTGAACTTCAGACACCAAAAGGAAATTACCAGAGGATAATTTCTAGCTGCTCATTCATCCTCTCACATTAAGAACAACTAACAGTTCCAGAGTATCAAAAGTTGCATCATCCACGACCAGAGAAGGGTCATGACTTGGAACCAGAAAAGAGCACTGGCCAGATGTTAAAACCATATGGAATGATCTATCCTCTTGGAAAGCCAAGTAAAGAAGTAACCTCCCATGTGCCAGGCTGTAAAAGGACAGAATGGCAAGGCTGTAAATTTGCAACAACAGTGAGGTTCATTACATCTTGAAAAAACGGTCAGAAAGGAAAATTTTCTTGAAGAGAAAGTTTCCTTCTCTCTATAAAAGGAAGGCTGCTCTTCTTCAGCAGATACACACAACTACACGAGCAAAAAATAGAAAAATATCATAGGCTATCAAGAGCAATTATCAATCTCCTTTCAAGCTTTCTACAATCTTTCACTAGATCTTTGTTTCATCTTTATAGAGAGTAAATCCTGTCAAACTACTTCATATCATTTTTAGTCCTTCAAGTGAGTAACACTTGAAGAGAAATCAGAAGGAAAGAATTGTAAGCTTGGTGAAGCTTAAGAATACACAGTTTGTAATCAACCTCAGTGAGAGGCTGATAGCTTTTGATACTTAGTAAAAACTCACAAGAGTGTGAGGACTGGACGTAGCCATATTTGGGTGAACCAGTATAAAAATTCATGTGTCATTATTCTCTCTCTCAACTTTCAACATCTGATAAATCATCTTCTGAAAGAGGACAGCAGATTAAAAACAGTAACAGAATATTAAAAACCTTGAATATCTCTATTCAACCCCCCTTCTAGTGATATTCTAGCCACTTCAACCTATTATTGGATTAAATTATTTTTTTGAAATAATATCTTACTAGACACATGTCACCAATTGTTAGAAACAATTATAATGACCGAATGCTCTTGTGACAAAAATTAAAATACATTATTTATAAAAATACAAATAACCAAAATAAATTAAAATATGATAATGAACAAAAACCAAAACCAATATTAAGTAAAATATAAATGAATAAAATTATATTTAAGCCAATTATTTCTTATAAAGATTATTATATAAGTTAAATCTTTATATTAATAATATTAGGGGAATTATACCCTATGAAGTGACTAGAATATCACTAGAAGGGGGGTTGAATAGAGATATTTGATATTTAAAAATTTCTTAAGTTTTAAAGCTTTATCTTCTTCGAGAGGATGAAAGTCAGAGGTTGGAAATTCAAACTATAAGTAAGAATAGATTACTTATAAAAGAGAGAGAGAGATTGGAGACTGACACACACAGCTTTATACTGGTTCACCCAAAAATGGGTTACGTCCAGTCCTCACACACTTGTGAGAATTCACTAAGAAAACAGTCAACCTCTCGTAGAGGTTAGTTACAACTTTTGTGTTCTTGAGCTTCACCAAGCTTACAATATCTTCTCACGAATTTCAATTATTTCTAAGTGTAACTCACTTAGAAATACAGTATAGTTTGAAGGTGTTTTTGATGTTTCTCTTTACTAGCACTTTCTAAAAAGATGTTTCAAAGATCTAGTGTAATACAATAGAAAGTATAAAGAGAGGATGAGAATGACACTTGATAGCTCTTAGCCTTTTTCTTTGAATGCTTTGTAGTTGTGTGTCGAATGAAGAAGTGCACCATTGCTTTTATAGAGTAGTAAGAACATCTAACAATGGGTTTTGATGCTTTATGTCCGTTGGGCACATTGATCAAAAAGTCAAGGCCTAGTATTCTGAATTACAGAAATGCCATCCAGCTGTCTTTTGTCTTGTTTGACTGCAGGAGGATGAGAATACAGTCCATCCTCGTATGGCAGATACAAACCTCCTAGAAGTTCGTGTCTTAGCTGTCCTTTTTTCTTTTTCGTTGTCCAAGGCATGTCAGATTCTACTTTGGGCTTTGTTTAGTATAACCTTTATGTGCAGTTGAAAAGGTAGAACCATTTTTATCATAAGCCTGTGCATAGAGCTAGAGGTCAATTCTTCTAAATTCCAAATTTCTATGTTCATCCTTTGCCTTTCTTTTTCTTCAGTTGACTTTGTTTTTCTTTCAAACTTCAATACTGAATTGACTTTGCACATAAAAAGAAATCAAAGTTAACGTGATTATGAATATTTTGACTAATAGTTGGTTCATCCTCTTTGAAGATTCATCCTCTAGTCCATCCTCCAGTTTGAAAAATTGTTGAATTTACATGGATTTTATCTCATTTGAAGAACAACCTGTTTTCTAATAATAATACACTCAAGAGCACAGATTAATCTTAACAAGAATCATAATCATTTAATTTTGTTATCATTAAAACCATTAGAAAGAGATTTTGTCTCAACACCCTATAGTGCACATTTATACACCAACTCTACATTTTGTACAAAGAACCTATTTTACCCTTTTCATTAAATTTTTTTTATATCTCACTAAATTTACCTCAAGTTCCAAAAAAATTAAAAAGTTTTTCGGAACACTTGCGTTTCGTAGAATTTGAACTTCGTGTATTGGAAAACTTTTTTCAGGTTTTCCTATATACAAGTATGTTTTAATAAAATTGAACTTTGTATTTTGGAAAATATTTTTTTAAGTTTTCCGTAACACATTTATGTGTTACAAAAAAATTTGTTTGAGTAAACTAACATTGTGATGTTGTTTTGATGTATTCATTGCTTGATTTATTCATAATTTGTAGCATTAGTGTTTGCAAGGATTCATTAGGAAATTAATGTGATTGAATGAGTGTTGTTAACTTAAAATTCGCATAACATATGTGTGATGTTTTGATCATAACGTTTTCTCTAGACCTTAGTTTTGAATGATTGTTAGTTTTCTAAAAACTATACACTCAACTACCTTTAATTTTAGTACAAACTTTATGATGTTTGATCGAGTATTGATGCTTAAAAATAGGTTACAAGTTAGACGAGAGTTGTTGTCCAATTTTTCTGACCTTGTGTATTGTTTTGATAAATTGCAAGAATTAGAGGCTTAATTTGAAAAAAATAAAATTTTATCTATAAACTAGACATCATATGCTTTCCAAAGATTGCTCATTATTCAATTATGATACTTATAAGTTCATGTCAGTTGACTCCGCAGTTAACTCAGTTTTGCGTTGTTATAACATAAATTTTGGGTTGTTTTGGGAAAAATCTATCTTAAGCATGTCCCCTTAATTATTATTTTACATTATATGATTAGTATGGTATAATTGACATAACAATGTACGTTATCGGATGAATTTTCAAGGTTGAGTGTGTGGTAGTCTTTAATATATTTTTTAGGCTAAATAGCACTCGTGGTCCCTTAACTTAATTTCAGTTAACGTTTTAGTCCTTTATCTTTTTTTTTTTTTCCGATTTGGTCATTTATTTTAATTTTAAGTGACAATTTGATCTTTTATGTTTTAAAATGTCAACAATATTATCCTTTTTTTGTACAAAAATTCATCAAAATTTTCAACCAAAACCCATAAAATTAATTATATTCTTTCATATAATACAAATTTCATTAAATTCGTAACTCAAATCTTCAAATAAACTCATATTTCCCTTATTTATTTCACTTAAATGACCAAATCGGGAAAGAAAAAAAAGACAAAGGACTAAAACGTTAACTGAAATTAAGTTAAGGGACCACGGGTGTTATTTAACCTATTTTTTAATATATGATGTTATAATTAATAGGTGGTATATATATATATGTGTGTGTGCGCGCGCGTTGTAATATATAATTACTAGATGTTTGATGAAGGTGAGAAATATATGATTCATTATAGCTCGATGAATTATTTGTATATATATGACGAAAGCGAGGGCTACGCGAGGGTACCACTTACGAGTGTAATTATGTATAATCTTACTAAAATAGAGTTACCAACAAGAAGAAGGCATTAGTAAAACTAATGTGTCTTTATGATATACTTGTTAGGTAAAGTTTGAGTGATAGATTACTCACGACTTAAATACTTATAAAAAGCCACTTTCTATCTCCTTTTTGCTCTCTCTTCGACGAGAGTCATTATTTTTTTTCTTTCTGATTTTGCCCGGAGGCCACTCCCGCTCTTCCATGATCATCGTTGCCTCGTTAGACGCTGAGCCACACTGCTGTTCTATCATTTTGTTCCCATTCTACTCAATGATCGGGATTCTTGCCCAGATTCAACCATCCTAATTCAGTATTTCCAACGGTTTATATATACCACTCTCTCTCCTCCTTAACTTTCTAGGGTTTCGATTTTGTTCCCGCCAATTTTAGATGCGTAGCAGCGCGATACCTGATCCCGCTTTTTTTATTTATTTATTTTGCTTGACCTCGATTCGTCATCTGATCTGACTTCATTCATAGGTAGGGTTTTACTTGATTTGTGCAATTTTTTGTTCTTCGATCAGGAAATTTAGTAGGATTCACTGTTTCGTGGGTTTAGGGTTCTAGAAACGTGATTATTCGTTTACCGCTTTAGGGATTAGGGTTTTCCATTAGAATTTAGCATTTCAGGTATATCTATGACGACAGGTAATAATGGAGCTTATCGCAATCACGAATTAAGGGACAGTGATTCCGATTCTGGTATTTCAAAGCGTGGTTTTGATAATAATAAGTTTAAGGAAGAGTATGATGGGATTATAAATGGTAAGGGTAGGAGCAGGGATGCAAGAGATAGAATTATTCAGAGACAGAAAGATATTAGGGATAGAGAAGTTTCGAATGGTAGTTACCGGTCATCTTCGAGTGATTCTGGTAGCAGCGGTGGGCTTGGTCCTAGAAGATGCGAGTTTTCTGTCAAAACCATGGATAGAGAGCCAGGTGAGCTTTCTAGTGAGAGTGGGTCCGATGATGGTGTTGAATCAGAGTCACTGGTAAAACACTGTAAGGTTGTGATTGGAAAAGAGTTTGATTATGGTGTTGAATCAGAAGCACCGTTGAAACATCATGAGGCTGTGACGGGCAAAGAAAATGGGAGTCAATATCCATTGGAGAGGAAAAGAAAGTTTTCACCAATAGTGTGGGATCAAGACGACAACAAAGTGAATAATTTATCCAAACTTAAGGTGGTCACAACAGTGACTGCTCTTCCTCCACCACCTCCATTTCCAAGGGCATTTCGCAAGTCGCCTAATGTTCTTGACAATAGAGTTGAAGTTCACCCTCCCGAGTTGCCAATTGCAATGGATCCTTCTATGGGATCTGAGTCAGTTCAGGATGCTAATTCTGAGTCTCCTGTAGGTTTACATGCAATGTTGCCAGAGCAGGGGTTGGTTAATGAGCGGGGAGCTGAGCAACCAGAAGTTGAAGATTACGTTCCAACCCGTAATATATCATCTTCAAGATGGGCAGCTGGAGATGACTCTCCTGACGATGGAAGTGATGACAAGGAAATCTTTAAAAGGAAGGGGATAACTTCTGAGTGGGGTGTGAGAGCAAGAAACAAGATGTCGAGATCAGAGGAATCTAAAATTGAAGGTTTTGAAAGGGCTAGAACCAAATCATCTGAATCTGAAGAAAGAGGTAGCTCTGGGAGATATTCTGGCGACGACGAACATCCTGGTGTCAAGGAAGAGAAATATAACTATATGGAGATTGATGGTGGAGTTTGCAGAAGTGATACCAGTGGTAGTCACACTAATAGTGATTCTGAATGTGAAGATGATTGCAGGGAAAGTATGGAACCTCCGGCTCCACCACACAGAGTTATCAACATGCTTCAGGGTTGTAGAAGTGTCAATGAGTTTGAGCGATTGAACAAGATTGATGAAGGAACATATGGTGTTGTATTTAGGGCCAAAGACAAGAAGACTGGCGAAATAGTGGCATTGAAAAAGGTGAAGATGGAGAAGGAAAAAGAAGGATTTCCACTGACATCACTCAGGGAAATAAACATACTTCTTTCCTTTCACCATCCATTCATAGTTGACGTTAAGGAAGTAGTGGTAGGTAGTAGCCTTGATAGTATCTTTATGGTTATGGAATAAATGGAGCACGATCTTAAAGGACTAATGGAGGCGATGAAGCAGCCATTTAGCCAGAGTGAAGTAAAATGCTTAATGCTCCAGCTGTTAGAAGGTGTGAAGTATCTTCATGACAACTGGGTGCTTCACAGGGATTTAAAGACTTCAAACCTGCTGATGAATAATAGGGGTGAGTTAAAAATTTGTGATTTCGGATTAGCTCGTCAATATGGGAGTCCGTTGAAACCATATACATCTTTGGTGGTTACTCTTTGGTACAGGTGAGTTGTGTTAAAGTTAACTGAGCCACTTGTTTTTGTTTATTAACATAATTGATTAATGTGAAATTTGAATAATATTCTGGGCTATAGTTGTTGCTGCGAATTTGAAAACTATGTTGTCATGATGCAGTCAAGCATTTTATAGAACTAGATCTTAATTTGCTCTTGTTCCGCTGCTCTGCAAGAATATTTTTATAGTTCTATTGCAAGCTTGCTGTAAGTGACCCGACCTCGTCTTTTGGTGACATTGTGTCACTGTCTTTTGTAAGACAAATAAGCATCTTTCCTTTCACCATCTGATTCATGGTTGTTTCTTAGGGCTCCTGAACTTCTTTTAGGGATAAAGCAGTATTCAACAGCCATCGACATGTGGTCTCTGGGTTGTATAATGGCTGAGCTACTATCTAAGGAACCATTATTTAATGGGAGGAGTGAATTTGATCAACTTGACAAGGTATATTATAAATGGCTAGTCTTGTAGTGGATAAGTTCTCACTTTCATTCCTCTGGTTTTTTCAACTCTGGTGCTACTTGGCTTAGGCTGATTAACAATTATTAATATACACGCAGATTTTCAGAATTCTCAGCACCCCAAATGAAACAATTTGGCCTGGGTTCTCAAAATTACCTCGAGTCAAGGTCAATTATGTCAAGCAGCGGTAAGTACTTGTAATTTCCTTTATGTAAGACATTGATTGTTTGGTTCCTTTGTTCTTATGGTTTGCCACTGTTTTCCCAGGGTTCCAACTCTTGTGGTTCTGGTCTGGCTATCTGGCCTCCCCTGGTGACTTACTTTTACACGAATTTTCTAGTGTATATTAACCACAGGACTGTTCCTTTCAGGTATAATCTCCTACGTAAGAAGTTTCCTGCAACATCATTCACTGGATCCCCAGTTCTTTCTGATTCTGGATTTGATTTGTTGAACAAGCTCCTCACTTATGACCCTGAAAAGGTAAATCATATCTGCTACTTTGATTTAGTAAATACATATCTGTTTCAGTGCTTATTAAGAATACGAGTTGTTGTTATTATTTGTAAAAAGAGGATCACTGCTGAAGACGCTCTGAACCATGAGTGGTTTCGTGAAGTTCCACTTCCCAAATCTAAAGAATTCATGCCTACATTCCCTGCTCAACATGATCATGACAGGTGACCTAATAAGATGTTGCTTTAGCAAATGCTTTTCTACTTTTACTTTCTTGTTTGATCCTTATATATGCTTTTCAATTGTGTTAGGCGAATGCGAAGAATAAAGAAGAGTCCACATCCATTAGAGGAGAAGTACTGGAAGGAGTTGCAGCTGGGTGAATCAGAAACTGGTAGTATTTTTGGTTAACGGTAGTGCAATATAAAGTTTTGGTCTAGATAATTCTAACACTCTGCTGAATGTTTGCATGCTTGAGGTGTGAGTATGCACTGAATGGATGTTCCAAACATTCATTGCTTGTGCTGTTTTTTTTATCAGGCACCTGTTTTTAGTTTGGGTTGAGATATGTATTCTTTACCTCCTGGGGAACAGGTTTATTTCAGGTTAACCTACATTGTTGATCATCATATAGAAATGCATATGGGAACGGGACACAGCTGCCAGCATAAGGTGTGGCAGAATTGCCTTCTAAAAATAGGAATAGTCCATGTATGCTGAAACTTGTGTATGTAACATGTTTTCATTGTCATTGGTTTTCTGTAAACAATTTAATTCTGGTTGAGTATTCAAGCAATATGGATTTTCTTGCATCTATCCGTTAGTTTTTTGGTTTTTTTAATATTCATATTGTGTTTGCAAGAGAAAGTTCGTGTGAAGTGGAAGAGTGCATTCTGTCCATTTTGTTGAAGAAAATGACTAACTTTTCACATCAAAGGTAATGAACTCCTTATGTATCTTGGATATCAAGGAATGAAAAATAGACCTTTTTCAGTTGGAGAATTTATGTCTAGCCTCTGTTAACATGTTCTGATATTTGACATTTGTGTTTTTGTGTGTATGCTGCTACTTGCACAAATTCTTAGTGTATTAAACCTTTCAATTTGATTTTGTTAATGTCATTGCTATGGGTTATACTTCCTCCGTACTCAATTATAAGCAAAAGTAGCTTGTTACACAGTTTAGTAATAGTGGTTAACCTCACTTAATTTTCTTGATATAATCAAAAGAGTTATTGCATTTCGCAAACTACCATTTCTTTTCTCTAAATTTTGTATGGGAACTTGTATTATTGAAGGGTATTTTGAGAATAATAGCATTAGATAGGAGGAAATTAGCTAGATTTTGCTTATATTTTGGACCACCAAATGTGACTTCTTTTTTGCTTATATTTAAGTCCAAGTAGTATATTTTATAGACATCAACATTTCAGAACTGACTGTCACTTATTTTGGACTACAAATGCCCAAACTTCAGTGTGAAGTACAAATGACTCGTTTTCAATGTATCGTTTTGTTTAGAAAGGAATTGTGTTAGTAATTTCTTTATTTTTCTATCTTGTTAACGTTGATGTTTCTTGAGACTAAGTCTGATCAAAGTGGATTGGAAGAGTTTCATGTATTTTTTGAGTAAAAATATAGTACCATAGGGTTCATTGTTTACAAATTGGCTTCTTTGGTTGTAGATTTAGTTTATGAGGAATAAAACATCAAATGAGAACAGGAATGTGATTTTTTTCTTTATTTTGTTATTTCCTTGTTAAAAATGAATATGCATATTCAGTATGTTAATCTCTCTAGTGCGTTGCTTTACTGAAGAGTATTAACTACGCTTGAGCACAAGTTAATGCAAAATACATTATTGTAGTATATATTCATCATATAAGGATTGAAATGTTCACAAGTTCGAATATCCTTTCATGACATTTGTGTATGGATGTCACTGCAGCATCAAAGCTAGCAGGTTGAGGATGTTACCTGTATACCCTGGAATATATGGAACTTTGTTCCATCAGGCTCTCTAGAGGTACCATCCAAACCTTGGTTTGTTATAATACATCTCTGCAGTTCTAGCAACTACCTGGGATTTTAAGATAACAATCATTTATTTATCTCTGTTGTGCGTGTTCTAGTGATTCCTTGTATAGTTTATTCTTATTTCTTGGAATGGTGTTGCTGTTACATTTGGTGTAGATTATAACAACATTTCAGTTTCATCTTTACTTGTTTAAATGGCTTGTTAAATTGACAGTCAATTAAATGATTCAGTAGTAACTTTTGGAAGAAGTCTCTTCATTAAAATGAATTACCTAGGATAATGGCTTAAAGCTTGACTGAGCAAGTCGGAAGATGATTGACATTGGTCTGGATTTAATTATAATTGATTTTTCATTTTCTTCTTGCTCCAACAAGTGTAACCTGGTTTGTGGGTTAGGTGCAGTCAAATGTGCATCATCACGATACTAATACTGAAGTAAAGAATTTAGCTAGATATTGAAAGTTTCATCATGGCAAATAAAATCAAGAAGTGTTTTTTTTTTGCAGAAGGTCAAAAAGTGCTTATTTGTCTAAAATGTTGTGTACATCATTTTTTGGTTAGGGTTGGTTTCTGGAGTCTTGATTTATATCTTTTTAAGAAATCACAAAATTTTAATGGTGATTGGTGCTCAAATTGTTTCGAAGACAGTAGTGAGGAGAAGTTGAAGTGTTTGTACTTGACTGATCATAACGTATGTGATTAGGCTCTTTTAAAGTGAACAACTCACGTTCACGTTAGTGAATAAAGTGAGTAATAACAAATGTCGATAAACAAGTATATGATTGATATTTTATGCACATGCACGGTCAATCATGAGTGGACACAATATCTATAATTGATTTACTCATTTTAGAGGAATCAAATCCAGTCTTTTGAGAATTAAATGGTCACTATATTGTTTTTATATTTGATATTCTTATTTTTCCCACTTTATGTTGCCGGTTGAAGGGTAACATCTACAGAAGTTCTGGCCTCCAGCGCATTATTTTGATTTTTGATGATGGTAGGCTTCCTACAGCTGCTGAACGATAAAGTGGCTGTAGGGGGATCAAAATCCGGCTGCTGATGTTTTATTTGTAGGACAGTAGATCTTCTGTTTGTCATTTGACCCAATGGTAGAACTGGATTTTGGTTTTTCTTTTTCTGTTTTCCATCTTGATATCACTGATGCCGCCCTGGTGAAGTCAAAAGTGGGATACATACACATGCTGCTTGCTTTAGCCAATGAGCTAAGAGTTTTGATAACTGTCATGGAATTACCAAGTAATTACTGTATTAGTTTGTACGGTTGGGGGATGGACTTTCGTGGAAGTGCAAAGCATCTTGCAATTCATAAAATTGGACATTTAGCTGTATCCTCCCAAATCCCTCCCCGTTTTTGTTACTGGGCATACTGTAAGTAAATCAATGAAATTTCGATTATTTTTACCGGACTAAAATTTATACATAATACATACTATTATCAGACTTGATGTTTGTAGTAAGTAATGTGAATGCTGTACTCGTATGATGATTGCTTATTGTTTAGAATTAAATGCCCCGGCCACGGCAAATGGCACGGTACTAGAAGACATCTCAATAAATTGGTATTTAGACAAGGGGTGGTTAAATGTATTATACTACATGTGATATTAGACTTTCGCAAATATCAAATAATGATCAATGAAAACTCTTGACACTTTCAAATGGATCCATGTTCTATGAACGTGATCGGGCATCAAAATTTGTCTGGACGTGACTGATTATCTGGTTAATATGAACCGATCGGATAAACAATTGTGTTGAGAAGCTTTGGTTTTTTCTTTTCTACTTTGATAATTAATGGTTTTGAATTGAGTTGAGGTGAAATAAATCTAACCCAAGAAATCCAGAGTAATTTAATATATGTTTGGTACAAAAAGAACCTAGGTAGTCAATCTCACCGGTTTAAGGTGAGATTGTGTTGGAGCGGTACAGTGCCTGGCCGCAGAGGCATTGTGCGGTGCGATGGGAAATATGTGGCTTAGAAATGTGAATGTGTTATTTTTAGGAAAAATTAAGGTTGCTCTATAATTTTAGACGGTATTTTAGGTTTTTCATTCTTAATCCTAATTTCATTGTCCTTTTCTCTCCTTTGAACACTCTCTATCACTTAGTTTTTTGCGAACACTCCCTCATTTCCTGCAAGATCCAACAATGCCGGCCATCGTCCAACAGCGCCGCCCACCTTCCTGCCATCGTTGTCCATCTTCCAAGTTCTTCTTTCTTTCTCTCCTTTAGTTCTTTCTTTTTTTACTTATTCATTCATTCTTTTCTTAGTTATTTTTTTTATTATTTTCTTTCTTATTTCTTCTTTCTTTTTTTAATTATGCCTTTGCCTATGCTTTTATATTCATCTTTATTTTCATAACTTTTGTTAGTATTTAAATGTATCTTTTGATTAAGACTTTTGAGTTTTTATTAATATTTATGAATATTTTAGAATTTGAGTCATTGTTTAATTTTGTATAAAAATATGTTTATACAGTATTATTCATATAATCTATCCAAAAAATAGTGGCCTTCCCGATATCCCACAACCTGCTATACCAGTTTTTGGGGTTGAATGCGACATGCCGCTATATGGAATTAACTACCTAGAAAAAAACAATATTTCTATTTTGTTTTTCCGAAATATAGTACTATTTTAGTGTAGGATTTTACAAGTATTGGTGGATTATGTCAAATACTACACCTAGTCCTTTTATAAGAAACAATGAAGTGTACGAAATTTGAAATATTTGATCTAATCTTATAAATACGACCTAATAGAGTATTCAAATTGAATTTCCATCGTATGTATAATCAATCATATTTCATTATATAAATACTTGCAAAAATATTTTTAAAAATTAATATAATTAAGTGGTACTATGTGTAAAAATTTATACCATAATGGTTAATCTCATAATTACTTAACTTGGTTGAGTCTACCACATTAAGCATGTGTTTGGAAGCAACCCATTTTCCGCATTGCGACACATTCTTGCTCTAATAATATAGATGCTAGGGTGGACAGTGGGTTGGTTTTGGATGTAAAACCTCCATCCGATTGGTAATGTTTGGCCCATCTCCAACCGTTTGAGGCAGCAGTTATGGCGGGGAGAGTAGCAAAAAGTGAGATTTGAAAAATGAAAATAGAGGAGCGGGGAAAACAAAATAAGGAGTTTTTGGATTACGACTACTTCACCACCATTTCACAGCTCGCTATGCTGCTTGCGACCATTCTCTAATCAAATCCTGCAGCTTCCTCTTCAGTGACATAGTTGCTGCACGATGAGTGACTTCTTCCACCTCCCTCGTCGCCCTTTTTCATTCTCCTCTCAATTTCTCTCTCTGCTCTGCTTGCTACAGAGCAATTCAGATTCCATGTCATTAAGTTAGATAAATCACACATTTCAGATCAAGCCATATGTCCAACATTTTTATCATTTGAAAAAAAGCTTAAAACGACTAAAAGTTCAAGCTACCAATTTTTAGAATTCAGTGACACATAATTACAATTGTGAGCCAAATTCAATTGTATTTGTTGCAACTTAGAAAGATTTGGTTGATGTTTAATAGAATTACAATAGACTTTATATTTTGTTGATACCTATAAATTTATGGCGGGAAAACAGTGGAGATGCAGCGGGACTTTGTGTCGTAGATCTGCCTTTTTATGTATTAGGAACATGGTGTTGATTTTTTTAAAATAATAATAAATATTGTACACGTGGCTCAACATGGAGCTTGTGATTTATCGAACGGACGAGATTATTTGAAAGATAGATTGCACTTTCTGCCTCAAAGTCAAGCAATCCGAATCCGCTGTAGAGTCTCTCAAACGTATCTAAATTATAAACCCGTATATAGACGTATATACGGTAATAAAATATAAAGTTAGATAATATATGATAGGATAAATATTATATATATGATAATTAATATAATAACTTTTTATTTTATCATATATTTAGTATACATCTCATCGTGATATAATATAATATATATTATATTTAAATAATAAAATTACTATTATGAATAATTATATATCAGTTTTTTTTAAAATTAATTTATTATATTTTAAATATTATAAATTAACAAAAAAATTAAATAGTAATTAAATAATTTTATATTAAAACTATCTATTGACATTACTAAATAAACAATTTAAATTTTAAAAATAAAATAATGAGTAATCAAATAATTATATTTTATTTGTTAGAATATAATAAATATATGATAAAATATAAGATAATATATGATAGGATAAATATTATACACATGATAACTTCTTATTTTGTGGTGTATTTGGTATACATCTTATCATAATATAATATAATATATATTATATTTAAATAAAAAATTACTATTGTGAATAATTACATATCAGTTTTTTTTTAAATTAATTTATTATATTTTAAATATTATAAATTAACAAAAAAAATTAAATAGTAATGAAATAATTTTATATTAAAACTATCCATTGATACTACTAAATAAATAATTTAAATTTTAAAAACAAAATAACGAGTAACCAAATAATTATATTTTATTTGTTAGAATATAAATAAATATATGATATATATTATATGTAAATGACAAGAATACATTGTAAACAAATTATATTTATTTTAAAATTTCAATTAACTTTTATATAATTGTGAATACTAATTTATTAAATTATATAAAAAAACAAAACTACCGTTGTGTAAAATCATAAACACTTTTTAAATTAATTATTAATGTTTAATTTTTAAGTTTAATATTAAATTCTATTAATTAATTTTCTATTTTATTAGATTTACATTTTTATACTTTAGATTATATTTTATAAATTATTTTTATATTTATATTTTTTTATATTTCAATTTATATTTTAAATTATATTTTATAAGAGTACTTGAGTAAAGTACTCTTTTTATCCTATCATACTGGTTTCTAAACAATCTCATATTCAGGATATAGATTTCAAATAGAAAGACAAAATATAATATAATAGAGTTATAGATTAACTTATCATCTCTTATTGGTTCATCAAACATATATGATAACATATTCTTATCCTGTCTCTTGTCCATCAAATGGACCATATGAATCCATCTAATGCGCATGATAAGATAGAAACCAAATATAATATAATGTTGAATAAAAATAGGATATGATTGTAATACGATAAACATTATCATCGTGTGTTTGATAAATACATAATAACCATTAGGATAATATTTTATTTTGTCATGTATTTAATACACATCTCATCATGATATGATATAATACATATTATATTCAAATAACAAAATTACCATTGTAAACAATTACATATTAATTTTTTTTAAATTAACTTATTATATTTTAAATATTATAAATTAGCAAAAAAATACTAAAAAATTAGTTAAATAATGAAGTAATTTTATATTTAAACTATCTATTGATACTACTAAATAAATAATTTATTTATTTTTTTTTAAAAATCACAAATAACCAAATAATTTTATTTTATTTGTTAGAATGTAAATAAAGATATGATATATTTTATATGTAAATAGGAAAAAAATTATTTTAAACAAATTATAATTATTTTAAAATTTCAATTAATTTTCTTATTTTATAATTTTGAATATTAATTTATTAAATTATATAAAAAGACAAAACTACCGTTATGGTAAAATCATAAATATTTTTTCAATTAATTATTAATATTTTATTTTTAAGTTTAATATCAAATTCTATTAATTATTTTTATATTTATATTTGAATAGATTTATATTTTTATATTTTAGATTATATTTTATAAATTATTTTTATATTTATATTTTATTACATTATAATTTTATATTTTATGAAAATAATTAAATAAATTACTTTTTTTATTTTATCTATTCCTATTTTATTCAGCTTATATTCAAATATAAATTTTAACTAAAAAAATATAATAAAATAAAATTTTAAATTTGTTTGTATATTTCAATGATTATAACAAGTAATTAATTAAATCCGTAGAAGAAATCATGTCAATGTGGAAGCTTAATATTATAGGTTCTATTAGGGGTGGACCCAAAGTCCCAAACCCGCAATCCCACCGAAACCGCCATATTCAAGCACCAAATGCATGTACACGGGCAGTTAAGATCCGTTTATCACATTGTCGGTTTCAATTTTCAGTTAGACATGGCCGGAGGCCGTCGATTTCGGCTCTAGAAAGAGACTCATCAATAGAGCTGTCAATTTGTCAAACCCCCTCTGTATTGGCCCCAGTCCACATATTGGAGGGGGCAAAAAAATCTTATAATATAAAGGCCCACTAAAAGAAAGCCACCAAAGTAAAATAGTCCCCAAAATTATGGGGGCTTAGAGGGCCTATAGGCCCATTAAAAAATCAATTATTTTTTTGAAATAAAAAATATTTCAACTTTTTTTTTGATTTTTTTTCCAAATTTTGTTGGATTTAAAAATTTTAGATTTATTTTTTGATGTTCTGAATAAAATTAACAAATTTAATAATTTTTTAATTTTGATTTTTTTTTTCGAATTTTATTTGATTTAGAAATTGTCGATTTTTTTTATGTTCTGAATAAAATTAACAAATTCAATAATTTTTTAATTTCGATTTTTTTTGAATTTTGTTCGATTTAAAAATTATCGATTTATTTTTTGATGTTATGAATAAAATTAACAAATTCAATAATTTTTCAATTTTGAATTTTTTTTCGAATTTTATTTGATTTAGAAATTGTCGATTTTTTTTTTATGTTCTGAATAAAATTAACAAATTCAATAATTTTTTAAAAATGAAATGGGCCTTAGACCCCCCGGCCCAAGCCCCAAAAGTTAAAAAATAGGGGACTGGGGCTAAAGAAATTTTTTTATTAAGAGAGGCTTAAAATTTGAGGCCTAATAAGAAATTTATCAAAGGGGACTTTGAGATTAGGGATTTTTTTGACAGCTCTACTCATCGATGCCTGAAACCGACTGAACAGTATAAATTATTATAATAGTGTTATGATATGATGTTAAGCTTTCGGTCTTTCACAATTTCACATGACATGCGCCTCGAGAAGTCTCTTAAAGCCTACAAATATAAAGTGAGTTTGATCAAGACGGGAGCCACAATAGAAATTCAATATTTGATGTGCTTTAAAATAATATCTATGATTTATGTTTTAGTTTTTCATTATTTTCTTATTTTTAATGAAATTTTCAAGATTTTTTTAACCCATGGGTTTTGTTTGGATTTGCCATTTGAGTTTTGTAAAACCAAACTAAGTCAACTATATAATTTGTTGGGAGATACTCATCTAACACCCCAAATTCACGTAATTTGTTTGGTTTGGATTCAAATTCTCACTATACCCAACTAAACATAGATGCTCAAATTAAAATTCTTTTAACTGATATTGCTTATTGCATCAGTGAATTTTGATGAATAGGAAAACGATCTCCTCACATTCATTTTTTTCTCATATTAAATCTTAATCCCTTGTTTAATTTGTCAAATGAGAGAGAATGCATGTGTCTAAGTATGAGGATAAAAAAAACTTAAATGGTGGAGATTAAAAACATGATCCCATTTTTTTCCAACGAGATGATCCAGTTCTGTAGTATGAGATGTCAATAAATGGCGCTTATAGCTTTTTACAGAGAACACAGGTGTGGATACGGATGTTTTGTAGTAAAATCGGACATAACTTCAATAGATTATCAAAAAATCCTTTCTCATAAGTTGATTTGATATGGAACGTGGGATGAAAACATGCTGCAGTTGCTAACGCACCAACCTTGACCACGACTAATGTGTCAGATTAAAAATATTATTGTACGATGCTACCATGCAATGCAAGATGGGAGCAGAAAGATTGATGAAATCTGGCTATCCATAGGCATGTATGTTTACTTGCAGTTTCTGTCGATAAAATAATGCACTGGACATAGACATGCTAATGTTCACAGTGTTGAAGAATGTTTGAGCTTAGAAGAGGAAGTAATTTCGGGAAAGAGGAACAGTAGAGGTTGCAGTGCAGGTTAGAACCTCTCCATCTGCAGTGACTGTGTATGTCTCTGGATCCACAGTGATTTCTGGAAGGGCATCATTCAATTTCATATCTAGTTTGGTGAGCTTCCTCACATTGTCCACGGCTTCCACCCTCTTGTCAAGTCCATAAGAAGCTTTTACACCATTGTCCAAAGCTGCCTGCTTGTTACAGATCAACAATTTATGATGTGAGTATGTTAACGGTTTATGTGTGTGCGTGTGTGTATGAAAGACAAGGAGAAAGGAAGGAATTGCATACCTTGCTCACAAAAGCAATAGAGTGTGCACTACTAGCCTTGCCAAATGCACCGAACATAGGTCTCATAATTACCTACAAAATCGGGTTTCCTAGTTTAGATGAAGTATTTTTTATTAAACTCCTTTAAAAAAAGGGTGGTTGGATATACACTCCATGTGGTGCTCTATCTCACATAAGGGTGTCAAATTTAGCCAACTAATATTTTACAGGGATGCAATTTCATAATAGTCATGTACTTGAATTTAGTTAGAATCATATCAGATATATTTGTAATAAAGTTATAGGATGAAATATCGAATACATTTTGAATTGTATGAAGTTTTGTAAATTTGATTTACTAAATGAGAACTTTCATTTGAACACTTAGATTTCTTAATTACATATTTTTTGTTTGTTTAATTTTGCTGAAGTTATATTTTACACAATTTGTGAACTACGTTAAGTTTGGCAAATAATGTCAAGACGGAAGAAAACATTACCGGTTCAGGTGTTGGGATGCTGGCGTTTGCGTCACCCATGTTAGCCCATGCAATCCCGCCACCTTTTATCACCATTTCTGGTTTTGCTCCAAAAAAGGAAGGTTTCCATAATACAAGATCAGCTAACTTTCCCACCTGCAACATTAGGTATAATATAAACGAGGTGGTCAATCTCATATAAATTTAGAAAGATGAGCATCAGCTTCATAGCCGTCATCTGACCAGAAAATTTGCTACTAATTTTGTCCAATTATGGACCCATACATATCACATGTCAGAGAGCTGGATTTCTAAAAATCAGGTCTCACTTTGCTAAGACAGGAACTCGCCCTGGTGTATGCTTCTATAGTTTTATTTATTTTTTGCTTTGTGTCTTTAATTGCATTGCAGCTGGATAAGTTCTGATGGCAATGACAACCATGTTTTTTCACAGGAAGTATCAAAATGACTTCGGGTATCTGTGCTTTCCACAAAATATGCTAGAATTGAAAAAAGGATAAACAATCAAACAACATACCTCAACTGAACCAATATATTGTGACAAACCATTCGCTATAGCTGGATTTATAGTGTACTTTGCAACATAACGTTTGATTCGAAAGTTGTCATTGTCTGAATCACCAGCCTGCAGGGGTCCTCTTTGTGACTTCATCTTATCGGCAGTTTGCCAAGTTCTGCTTATCACCTAAAGAAGAAATTATTCAGCAATTTAACCCTGAGGATAAAAAACTATTATTAATTTTTAAGATTATACTTTTAATTTTTATCAAAAAAGTGAAAACTAAAAGACAAATATTGGAATTTCGTAGAGTGGACATTCACATCAAATTGAGAGAAATGCCACTGGCACACCCTTTTTGGGATTTAATTCGGCATTATCAAGTACTCAAATAATTTATTTCATAATAAATAAACCAGTATAATAATAGAGATGGGATGAGTTAAGTAAAGGAAGGACCTCTCCAATTCTACCCATAGCCTGTGAATCAGAAGATATAATACTAATTGCACCCATATCATGCAAAATATCTTCAGCAGCAATTGTTTCGGCTCTTATCCTTGATTCTGCAAAAGCAACATCTTCTGGAATATTCTTATCAAGATGATGACAGACCATCTGTACATTATCAAGTCTAAATTAAGAATCAAATCAAATGACATAAACTACATTATTACCACTGTATTTTTTTTTTTTCATACCAACATGTCAAGATGCTCATCTATGGTATTTGATGTAAAAGGGCGTGTGGGATTTGTTGATGAGGGTAGGACATTCTTCACACCACATACTTTGATGATATCTGGAGCATGGCCACCACCTGCACCTTCACTGCCCATGAAAGTAATAAAGAGTAAATATCCAGCTAGGTTTGATCAGAAAATAGGACCAACAAGCCACCCAATTTTTGATTCTGATGGACAGTAAGATGTGAGCATACAATATAAAATCATGCCCACCTTGAACCCTCCATGGAATCAGCAAGAAGAGTTGATTGTTTAAATTTAAAAAGAGACAAAGCAAATGTACAAGCATAGACATGTATAGAAGGGAGTATTCTACAACCGAAAAAAATAAAGGTTTGAGTTTAATCTATTACTATCCCACATTACAGATAAAATCAGAATCATAAAGGAAGAAACCGGTGTTCTACCAAGAAGTTACGTATCAAGTCCTTTTTGCTATGGCAATACTTTTTACAATGAAATTTAAAAATAAAATTAAAATGAATATTTTTCTTAATAAATTGATTAAAAAAATAACAATCATGCCACACCTGTGCTTATTTTTTTTCTTCTTTCAAAGTTAGCATATACCTGTGGTAAGTATGAATAGTTCTTCCTTTAAATGCAGCAATTGTATGTTCAACAAATCCAGATTCATTTAAGGTGTCAGTATGTATGTTAACCTGTTATCGTAAAAGTTAGTAATAAAAGAATAAGCGACATATTGTAAAAATGAGAATATTACACAGTGGAAACACAATACAAGAAAGGGTTAGAATGAATACACTAGGGAAAAAGTTAGAGAAGCACCAACAGAAATTCAAGTATAGAGAGCATATGATATGGAGGGTAGTCCAATGACTTGAGGTAGAAAGAAATCAAGAAAGGTTGGTTATACATGCTTTTGCAACAAAAAGTATCAAACTATTAAGAAGGATTTAGATTTGAATGGTTTGTTTTAGACACAATTTATGATTGATTATTACGGTGTTGTTTGATCCATTCATCCGACCCCATGTAATGAGAATTTTTGTTGTTGTTGTAACTTGTAAATTAAAAGTTAAGAACAAAAGTAAACCAAAATTACAAAAGTAAATAAGTGAAAACATATCAGAAAGTTGTGCCTGGATATCATATTGTTCTGCAACAGTCAAACAGCTGTCTATTGCGGCCGGTGTAGTTCCCCAATCCTCATGCAGCTTCAGTCCCATAGCTCCAGCCTTGACTATTTCATGTAGTTCATCAGGCTTGGCACAATTCCCCTAAAGCAATAAATGGAAGTTTTAATTAATTAACTTCAAACATAAAAAGAGGTTTTCAAGTTTAGGAAAGATAACTAAACAGAAATTAGCAAAAAATAACTAAACAGAAAAAAAGAATGCATTATATTAAACAAAAAACTGACTTTTCCCGTAAAACCGAAGTTCAGAGGCAGGTCATCTGTTGATTGTAGCATCAGTTGCATCTGAATTGGAGCTGGTGTGCAAGTTGTTGCACGCGTTCCATCAGCTGGTCCTGTTCCTCCTCCGACTAATGTTGTGATCCCTATATACAAAAAGCAGCAAAAAAGGTCTCAATAAAATCCACTATGCGAGCAATACATACAAATATAGTCTTGCACAGTCAAATGATTTCAAAGTCAAACAACTAAAATATTTAATTTACTACTAGTCATGAATCCAGCACATTAGAGCATGCACCAAATATTTAATTAAAATACACGTGCACTTTAAGCAGAAATTGCTTTCAGTTGTGAAACTCACCACTTGATACGGCATCATATACTAATTGAGGGCATATAAAATGTACATGACAATCTATAGCCCCAGCTGTTACAATCAAGCCCTCTCCAGCAATAACTTCAGTATTAGCCTATATATGGGACGATGCATATATAAGCAGTATCAAGATAATGATGAAGGAATTCAACTCATTGCCTCAGATATCTGGAAAGGAACTTACCCCAATGATCATATTAACAGATACACCATCCATAATGTCTGGATTTCCTGCTTTCCCAATTGAGGAAATAAGGTCATCTTTAATACCAATATCTGCTTTGAAAATTCCAGTATAATCGATGATCACGGCATTTGTTATAACAGTATCCAAGGAGCCATCAGGTGGATGGCCACACGATTGACCCATTCCATCTCTTATGACTTTCCCACCTCCAAAAATACATTCATCACCATAGACAGCAAAATCTTTTTCAATTTCCGCAAACAAGTTAGTGTCACCAAGACGAATTTTGTCACCAGTAGTTGGGCCATACTTGTTAGCATATTCCTCCCGATGAATTACTTTAGTCAATGAATAGTCTTCTCCAGTAATACCTTCCCTAGGAAATTCATATTTGAGGTAAGAAATTTTCTCAGACATGGAATTGGCGAAGATGTACGCAAATTTATATAACAATAACTTAAATAACAAACCATAAACCTTGCATTTTCCTCTTCCAAATGCCCGAATCCCCTTGTTCTCACAGCCTCCATGGCTGCTATGCAATTGGAATCATTGACTGGACCATCAACAATGTTGTTACCTCCTCTGATGACTTTGTTACCTCCAATGCTTACAAGTATAACACTTTTACTTTCCCCTGGCTATCAAAAGTAAATGTTTTCTGATTAATGGTTTGTAATCTAATTATAGCGCAAAAAATTCAATGAACTATACACTACAATTACTGTGGTAAATTAGAAAACTGACAAAAACATAGAATTTCACCTCAAAGCGTGTGGTAGTCCCAGAGGCTATATTAAGGCGCTTGCCAAATGCTTTTCTTCGATCAAAGATTAAGTAGGGATTAACTTCAATAAAATGATAGTGGCTTCCAACCTGGAAATTTTCAGAAATATTGTAAAATGATTGCTTCAGTTATTTTCTATGGACAATAAAAAGGAGTCAATTAGCTAGAATATTTGAAACAGTAAACTTTTGATGTTAATATTTGATAAGTTTCAGCAATTATTACTACTATAACTATATTAAACTTGACATGAATGGCTCAGAAGATTCTATTTCACGAGTTAACTATGATCCAGGGGTTGTTGATTCCAGGTACAAAGAGGTGAATGATATTAATATTCTTATATTCAAACAACAAACCGTTTAAATCCTCCAAATTGATCACAAAACCGATTCAAGGAAACCAGTACTGATTTAGCAACGTTCATTGACATCGTTTTGTTATTTTGTATGTGCATAGCTTATCATACTGCATTTAGAAATCCTGGCACTATGTGTAACTAGAGCATGTTTCAAACATTTTTAATCTGTAATAAAAAATGTCACAAAAAATGCATAAATTTTATCCAAAATGCAGAGGTGCAGGTGTGCAACACGCGGGCAAAAACCTGAACTGGCCTGTCTCCATTGTTTACAACTTTAAGAGAGACTGCCACCCTTCCAGGGTTAAGAATCAGGCTTCCATCTTCAGATTTTATTTCACCAGGAACAATACCATCTTCTTTGTTCTCCATAAAAATGTCAAGTGAAGGTACTGTAAACACAATTTCAATCCATCAAAACCTTTTCACATAAACAATAGAAATGCTGATTATGAACAGCTACTAAAATTCAAACTAAGAGTAGACACAATAAAGAGTGGTTACCGTATAGCATGCTCAAAGATAGAAGCACTCAGCAGAAATACATAAGAAAACATCTATTTTAATATCAAAATAAAAGCATACCTGGAAGAAAAGAACCAAATAATGCTAGTTCAAGGTTTCCATTTTCACAAGCAATTGGGTCATGAACCGTGATTAACTTAGTCCCATCACAAAATGTAGCTTCAACCTACATTCAATTTTGTTTTATAAAATGATGGTAGTAGCATGTGAAAATTCTTTCTTTCTTTTTCTGTATGAGCCAGGAAGATGGGGAAGATTGAAGAGTACTGTGATAAACTACAACAAAAATTGAGCTGCATTCTTTCGAAGTTTTTTAGAATTGTGATTAAAAAATTTAAAAGACCCAAAAAATATATCAAAAATAATTTTCAAAATAAAGCCATTTGGGATAGTGGTTTTTGAACAATCTCACAAAACTATTTGTATAATAAAGCCATTGCCATCATGATATTAAGTACCTGAACAGTTTCCAACAGATGTGGAACAGCTGAAAGAACTTGTCTCCTGGTAAAATATGAAGGCAGATTTAGACACTCTAAACTAAAATATAAGCAAAACTGAACTAATATTATCCTGCATAATGATGTTATTTATAAAATAACCTTCAATTAATATAGATTTTATTTTTCAATAATCATATTATTCTCATAGAATAAGTTTATAGGAAGGACAGTTTTATATACACTATAAGTACTTTTTTGATTACATACAGTTGAATAAAATTCTCAATTAGTGTTACATCATTTATCAATTTAAGATATGAAACTATGATGAAGGAAGGGCAAATGAAGATGATGAAAATGAGCATAACAATAATACCTTCCTAATAGTTCTCTCCCAATGGACATTAGCTCTGCAACACTCTTATCACCATTACGAACAAATTCCACAATCTATGCAAATAAAAATATATATTTGGTTCTGTGTGTAATTAACATTGATGTAGTGCTTAAAACCATAACATAACTCAGTAGTATCTTGCATCTATCAATTTTAAAAAGAGAAAAAGAATAAAATTGGAAATTGATAATACTAGAAGAGAAGGAAAACTACCTGTGTTGCTATGAGAGCGACAGCTTCAGTATAGTTGAGTTTCAAACCACGAGCGAGACGTTTCTGTGCAAGGTACCCAGCATTGTGTAGTTCTAGTTTTTCGATTTCTCGCGGACACAGTTTCATTTCTATTCTATTCTCAGTTTCTTCAAATTAAACTGTTTCCTCCTAATGAAGCGGAACGAAAAAGTTTTTAAATCAAATCAGTGAAAAATGAAAACCCAAAGTCAACTATAAGATTATCTTTGTTTGTTATATTAGTGATTATTTTTTTATTACAGTTATAAATTTTTAGAAAAATAATAAAATCAAATATTCATATTCAAGTCAATTTAAAATTTATTTACACTCATCTATTTTCTCTAAAACAAATGAAACAATTCCACGAAGGAAAATATTATCTCATATCTGTCACTGTCTTATTCTTGGAGTGAGAGCACTATGAGCGTCGCATTCACCCAATAGTGGGTATTACTAAATCGCTCAACTTGATCCAAACATTACATTATTGGGTTTTGATCTGGCATAAAATTTAAGTTTAAGTGAATCGGATCTGAATTAATTACAGATTAACCACAACGAAATCTCTTTCAGTTTAAGGTTTGAACACGTGATACGAGTCGCATACTATATTCATGTTAGTATTTCTTAAACTGGTTTCATATATTTTTTTTTTTTTATCAAAATTAAACTCTATGAATTTATAATCTTACATGTTACACAGATATTAACAAAATTAAAATCTACAATAAAGATGGTCAATTATACACAACTATGGTATGTGTAGTATGGACACTCAGATTAATGTATATGTTCAAAACAAAAAGTGAACTGATATATCACCAGACCAGACTACAACTATTTCTCCAACCTTGTCCCATGGTCCCTCAGCTTGTATTAGCTCTAGGTCCAAAAATGGCTTCACTTGTTACTAATCTAATCCCCCTAACCCACAACTCAGCCATTTCAACTCCACCTTCACAAACAAAATGCACCTCCTTATTTTTAGCAGTAACAACATGAAACATTCCAACCTCATCAACATCAAACTTCTTCCTACGGTTCCATCGAAATTTTTCACTTGGTCCAACCTCAGCCTCTTTACAAACAACATTTCTCTTATTTGATTTCCCCCAACGTAAAATTCCAGCAGCGCCAACCATTACAAGTTTCTTAGTATGAAATGACCCTTTACCACACTTTGTATGTTTCTTCACACTTGCACCACACAACACTACTCTTCTAGCTACCTCATCTGTTATCACACGTTCTGCATAATTTCCTTTCACATTTTCTCTTGCTAGTAGAAGTGCTGTTTCATGTCTCTCATTTTCAATTTCACATTTTGCTCCATAAGATATCAAAAGCTTACACATTTCTCCACAGTTTTCTCTTGCTGCTAACATCAATGGTGTGTATCCATGTTCATCAAAACCATTCACATCATACCCTTCTTTTAATAACTTTTCAACAATGTGTATGTCACCATAACAAGCTGCACGGTGAAGAGGATTCACATCAATTGAACTAAAATTGCAATAACCTTTTTTAACTGCATAATATTCAAACATCACCTTGCGAAAAATTTCACTATTTTGGTTCATGTCAATGAAATTAAGAGCTGTTAAACCATAGATGTTTTTAAGATTAATCACATCAGCTCCAGCATGAAGAAGCAACTCGAAAGCTTCAACATTACCCCCTGCAGAAGCTATCATTGCAGCTGAAAATCCATTACCATTTTGTTCATTTATATTTATGTTCTTCTTTTCAATGAGTTTTTTCAAAGCCTCTATGTCATTTGCACGTGTGACAAATAACAAAGATGAAAATCTAGAACCATTGCTTGATTTAACACTTTTTCCTGATCTAATTATATCCAAAATTGTTTTCTGATAAACTTCACTCCACTGAATAGAATTTGCTATTGAAGTTGCACAATGACCAATTGAATTCACTAACCCCAAATCAGCTCCTTCTGATACCAACACTCTAAGACACTTCTCATGTTTGTACCTAGTACAAATCATCAATGCCGTGTCACCAGATTTTGTTCGAGAGTCCAAGTTACACCTACCATTATTAATCAAACACTGAAGAATGTTGTATGATCCGAGTCGCGAAGCGATGTGAATAGGGTGTATATTTGTTTCTTCAGTAGTTTTCACTACTAGTTCTGTATCCACTTCATTATTTAGAAGTATGTTCACTGCTCTTTCATTGTTACATATTATGGCATGGTGTAAGAGAGTCCTTCCAATGTGAAAACTATTAGGTCGGAGATGAAAAAGTAACATATGAAGTATAGAACCAGTGGATTCAAAATACTCCACAGCACACCATGTGATTGGATAAGCTTCAGCTAGTCCAACACCTACACGAAATTCTTCTCCTGTATCTGTATCCCAAGACCAAGCCCCTAATTTAACATTGATATCAAGTTTTACACCAACCTGTTTGCAAAAATCAGAAAATGAGTACCTTTTTTAGAGTTTGATTAATACAATACAAAATAAATGTACTCAATGCAGAAATATGACCGACCAATAAAACGATCTCAACAAATATTTTCAGGCAAAATGATCTCCGTGACATGGTAATGATGATGTGGCGCCCATGACCTTGGGATCTCACATATGCATTTAACGTCTAGTTCATACCCTTTAACAGAAAAATTTGACGGAGGAACTAAAATGACTGACATGTTATAAATCGGGCGACATATTTGTCAATTCACAAAATTCAGATATTGCATTAATCTATATTTACAATTTCATGGACCAATTTGACCATTTACTCGATAAAATTGACTTGTTTTGCCGTATGAATCTACATAATTATTACTTTAATATTGTTAGAAGCCCACCCACCTGCAACAACAATCTAACAACATTAATTTGTCTGCTGACCACAGCAGCAAATAATGCATTGCAATCAACATTAGCGTGAAGAAATGGCTTTGAAGATTGAAGCAGAGTCCTATCTATTGCATTGGCATCCACTCCATGCTGCCAACAAACCAAAAAAAAGTGTCATTTACTATTTAGTAATCAAATAAAATATATTCCTTGGCATTTCTTTCTTTTTGTATAGTTGAGCTAAATTTACCATAAACTTTAAAGAGAAAGCACATGCCATATCAAATATAGCCTATTTAGATCGTATTCGGTGTCTGACACAGTGTCGTGTCGGCGACACCAAACTAACACATGTACTTACATTTCAATCACCTCTATTTTTTTCAAATTATTACTAGTGTCGATATATTAGTGTCAGTGTGTGTCTGGTGTCTATGTCTATGTCTATGTCAGTGCTTCACATACTTCACAGAGTATACTATCATGGCCTTACCTTGATGAGTACATCAACAACCTCAATGAAGCCTCTACAACAAGCAGAGACAAGGGCATGAATTGCAACATGAGCACGGATCATGTTGGACTGCATGAGTAGTTCAGCAAATCTGGCTTGTCCCACGTAGCTTGCTTCAAGTAAAGCTTCCTCACATGCAAGTTGTGACGCCCCACCATTGATAAGGACCTCCAATACTTTCAGATGCCCTTCCCTCACTGCTGCTGTTGTAGCATAGCCCCGGAACAATCTCGCATTTACATTAGCTCCCGCATTCTATCACATCAAAATGTCAAAATTAAGTTAATAATTAATGGTGTGATAACAATATGTCACCATTCTAGTAAATATTGTTCAAATAAACAGATTAATTAAGCGCTTATAGCATAAAAGTTTATCAAATAAGTGTTTATGTGTAAGCTATTTATATGAAAAAAGATAAAATAAAGTCAAATCATTTTTATATAGGTTATAAGATGTTTTCATAAATCATCTTAGAGAGATAATAGAAATAAACTCAAAACAACGAATGAACATGTCATAAGTTCTTTTCATTATCTCTCCCAAACAATTTTACAAGTGGAAGCTCAAATAAATCAATTCAAATAATTAGCATTCTTTATTGTCTGATAATAAGATCTGATAAAAAAGAAAGGAATCAAATTGCATTAAGGTACTGTCAACAACTACTAGCCAATAAGATGTCACGGACTAACCCCTAAACCCAATAATTGTCACAACTACAACACAATAAGATAAAATTTCTTGTAACATATGACATCTCAACTAATATTATAAAGATTTTAAGATGTCAGTATATATAAAATAAAATTTAGTTAAAAGGGTAATTCATGGAAAAAAGAATCAAATAATAATTATCATCTGGAAGATCAGTAATGTCAGACAAGATGCATGATATAATCTCATAACAATATTAAAGGTTGTTCGGTTAAAAAAAATTGAATGGAGTTCAGAGTTAGCAATATCAAATATGAGTATATGAGGGTAGACCAATTATCCGAAAGAATAAGGATGGAAAGATACCCCTAACATAGATGAAAATAAATCCAACCAAACCAAACCCACAATCTAGATGTGTAAGCTAAATCAAATGATTAACATTGCAGATTGGATTGCTTTCACACAATTTTGTGTAAAACTTTATTTATTTATTTTTTACACAACATTTTGTGTAAAAGTTGAATATCATTAATCCAATCATTGCCTTGTGTACCAGTAAATTGTTAGAAAAACATTGTTAAAATGTGCAAATGACTCAACTTTATAGCGTTGTGAAAAGCATATTTTCTATTAAGAATTTAAGAATATCTCGTTTTTTCCAGAATTGTTACTACATGACTTGCATCACGTGACTCCAAAAACCAAAAACAGTTTAACGAGGGGAAACTAAACATAAAAATAAACAATATTTTAACTGCTAAATAACTAACGCAATTCAGTGTGAAAAACTTATTTTACATGTCATTGATTTTTTTTTAGAAGAAAAAAAAAATTGAATGATAAACAAAATTATCACACTTATATTTAACTGTTTTATTTAATAGAAACTTTTTTTTCCACATAATATGATTTTCAAACGCAGAGTTTAATTTATATTCAATTGACACTCCTTACGAACCAATGGTGTTTGTGATTGATTCGACGGGTGTGATTAATTGAAAATATAAATTGATCAAAGTAAGCTACAAATAAACTGAAAAGGGATAATAAACCATGGTACTTTCTAACTGAATGAAATCCAATTTACGAAGCAAAACTGATTTGTACCAAAAAATATCACAAAAAATGAATACTTACTACAACAATATTAATTAATCATAACCAAAATCGCATTTCAAAAAATCAAAACGCAAAAGCCTCGTAATAATAATTTTTTTTTAATGTTAAGCATCATTTTCAGAATTTGTCAAAAAAATAATAATAATTTTCAGAAACAAAAAAAAAGGAGCAACATTCGGAATCGTTACTTACCAGTAACTTACGAAGTAGCATCAAATTTCCAGAATGTGCAGCCAAAAACAGAGCAGTAACCTCAGTTTTAAACTCCTCATAGACCGAGTTAACTCGGTGAGGTGACTCATCTTGAAGCACGATCTCCGACGTTTTGGACTTCAACGACACCGTTCCAATGAAGTTAACATCCACCAAACGATTCGCTACACATTCCATTGCAGTTTCGGTATCACCGTGATGAACGGCGTCTATTAGACGCTGTGACATCTCTGTTTCGAAGTCAATTGGAAAAACCTGTTTCTTCAACGCTGTACTAGAATTCACAAACGCCATCATTTTTATTTATTTATTTTGGTTTAGTTTCAGAACAGTTTATTTAGTGTTCGAAACTATTAAGCTGTTTAGTGTTCGATTTTATGAATTAAAGTGTTGCAACTTTCGATAGAAACCAGAAAGGAAGGTGGTGAGGAGGGAAATTGGGGCTTTTATTATATATTTATAATGATGTGTATTATTAATTATTAGTCTATTACGCTTCAATTATAATAGGATAAAAAATTATTGTGTTTGGTAACTAAATATATATTTTTTTTTAAATAGGTAACCAAATAAATTTTAGTTAAATTGTTTTTGTTAATTGAATTGGCTAAAGATATTCAATACTTCTAGCTGTTAATGTAAAAATTTGAATTTTAACAGGTGATTCTTTCACTTTTTTTATATTTAGTTATTTATGATAAAGACGTTGATATTTAATAATTTGAATTTGAATATGTGATTTTTCACTTTTCTACATTTATCTGTCAATTGCAAGAAAATCAATATGTAAGAGTTTAAATTTGAATATTTAATTTTTCACTTATCTATATTTAGTTGTTAAGTTGATAGGTAAGAATTTAAATATCAAATTCTTCACTTCTTTATATCTAAGATATATGAATCTAATTAATGTTACTTGATTAAAAAAAATTGAATACTTTATCTTTTTTCTAAGAATATTGTTATTGAGAATGTTCTCAAAGAAGCATTAAAGAAGTATTAATGATTATTGTTTTTGATTACCAAATATATATATATATATATATATATGTTTTTTATTATTAAAAATTTGAATTTTAATATGTGGTTCTCCACTTTTTAACCCTTAGTTGTTAATTGTAAAGACGTTGATATATAATAATTTGAATTGAATATGTGATTCTCCACTTTTCTACATTTAGCCTTTTAACAGCAAAAACATTAATATGTATGAGTTTGAATGTGAATATTTGATTTTCCACTTATCTACATTTAGTTGTTCAGTTGATACATAAGAATTTGAATATTTAATTATCCACTTCTTTACATTTAAGATTTAGATATGTGAATCTAACTATTGCTACTTGATTAAAAATAAAAGTTGAATACTTTATTTTTTGCTAAAAATATTGTTATTGAGAATGTTTTCAAAGAAGTATTAATGATTATTGAAAAATCTAAATCATACGCTAAATTAGGTAAAAATAAATACGTTTATAAAAAAAGACATATTCGTCGTGAAGTGATGTCATTGCGTATGAATATTAATAATAAAAATTAAATTCTATACAAATTTAAATGGTATATGCTAAATATTTGTATTAATAATAAAATTTAGATTCTATATAAATCTTGAATCACAATTTTATTATTTTCTGTATAAATATATTTAGAAAAAATACGATTATCATGTGTTAATATTGTAGTATCTAATTTTTTATGAAAATAGGTGTGATATCTTACTTTTTTATAAGTGATATTTACTTTGTTCACATCATATTAACCAGTTTAAGATATTGATACATACATGAATTATAATAATGAAATGTAATTAATTTATATAATAAATTTTATAAAGAAATAGTGTGATGTTTCATAGTATACCATTTACTATATATCCTTCTGTATTAATTAAGGAATGGAAAAAAAATTTAAATCAAAAACACAATAATAATGAAGAAGAGTATAATAGAAAAATAATTAATACTGTTGATACATGAGACATTTTTTTTTCTTTCTAAAATAACTTATAATATAATACAATATAATACGAATGTCGTAATTATTAATCTCTATATTTCTTTATGTTGTGATTTAATTATTTTATAATGTTGATTTTCTATCTTTGTCAAGTTTTTATATTTCATTAAAAATGAATGTTTTCATAATTGATTTTAAGTTTTAACGTATGTTTTTTTACACATTTCTTATTAGTTTATTAAAATAACACATTAATCCACCTTTTATCTTATAGTGCAGTCTACAAATATTCATTGAATTTGAATGTACATATTAGAAACATTAGACTCTCATATTCACTAAAAATATTGTATATATGACATTTGTTTTATGTAATTCTTTCAACTTTGTTATTTATCAAAAAATATTAGAATAAATACTTCAGTCCTGCTACTAAAAACATAATACCTTTTAAATTGTAAATATTATATGTATAGTGGTATATTTTAAATTCTAATTGTGTGATAGTAAACGTGGAGAAAAAAATGTTTAATGTAGTGTTTGTTAGTGGATATAGATAAGGTGAATATTTTTTCAAAAGGCTAAATAGCACTCGTGGTTCCTTAACTTAATTTCAGTTAACGTTTTAGTCTTTTATCTTTTTTTTCTTCTCGATTTGGTCATTTATTTTAATTTTAAGTGACAATTTGATCTTTTATGCTTTAAAATGTCAACATCAAAAATTTCTTTACAAAAATTCAAAAAACTCATCAAAATTTTCAACCAAAATCCATAAAATTAATTATGTTTTTTAATATAATACAAATTTCATCAAATTCGTAACTCAAATCTTCAAATAAACTCATACAAAAATTTCATAAAATTTCATTATTTATTTGATGTTGTTAAAAATGGAAATATGAATTTATTTGAAAATTTGAGTTTTGAATTTGATGAAATTTGTATTATATTGAAGAATATAAATAATTTTATGGATTTTGGTTGAAAATTTTGATGAATTTTTGTAAAAAAAAAAAAGAATAACATTGATGACATTTTAAAACATAAAAGATCAAATTGTCACTTAAAATTAAAATAAATGACCAAATCGAAAGAAAAAAAAAAGATAAAGGACTAAAACGTTAACTGAAATTAAGTTAAGGGACCAAAGGTGCTATTTAGCCTTTTCAAAACTAAAAAAGTGTTAGTGTCGTTTAAGATAACCTAAAAAGATGTAAATGTAATTTCCTAAAATTATTTATTGTAAAGCTTAAATTAAATTAGTTAGATGTAAAATCTTTTTGTAATACAAAGAAGACGCATAGATTCTAGAATCTTATCTAGCTTTTCCTTTATTTATTTTTTTGGTGAAAAGCTTTTCCTTTATCTATTAGTCAAAAAGTATAAAATAAAAGTCAAAATAATTTTGTATCAATAAAAAACTATTTATCTTATTTTACTCCAACCTATTATTGCCTAGCTTTTGGTGGTTGAAAAAAATTGACCTTTGCTTATGGAAGATTATTACTAGTATTTGGCCGTTGGACCTACCTTATACAGAATTTCCACCTTTGATTCTGGTTACCATAACCAGATTCACAAACAATAATTATACAAGTAGCTTTTCTATTTGAGTGATTTGTTAAATTAAACAAATACTTTTATCATTAAATAAAAAAGTGATATAGATAATCATGGTTTATTAACTATTGTACAACTTGCTCATAAAAAAAGACTAGTGTATTATTATAAATAAAAAAGACTAATGTAAAAATTCCATCTCATGTAGAAAAATAGTGAACGGTATAAAAATGATACAGGTAGTTGAACTTTATATTACTGGAACTTTGGAAAATAGTTTTTTCTTTACAAAAACATTGGAAAATGCTATGTTCCTAAAGTCTCTTTTAAAAAAAAGAAAAAATATCTCTCAATATAAGTTTTAATACAAAATACTAGATATATTTATTATTTTCTCTCTCACAATAATCGATCTAATTGTAAAAATAATTGACACTCTTAATTTTCAAAGCGATATTAATTATAATTTTTTAATTATATCATTTAATTAATACTGCATTTACCACTCTCAATTAAATATCTTCTATTTTGCATAATTTACGGTAAATGATAAAATACATTAAATACTTAGTAAAAGTAATTTAGTAAAAAAAAATTTTATCTCTTTTATCTATATATTTGTTTTATCCCGTGTGAAATTGTAAACACATTGATTATTATAGGATAGTAGTAGTAGTATTTTTTTTAAATATACATTTGCTTGTGAGTAAAAAAATAGTATTCGCCCGAGTGTCTTGAAAAATAGTACCTTTAATATTTTATATAAAAAATAATTGAGTTATAATTTAGTCAACAAAAATTGATGTATTTAATTTATATTATAGATTAAATATATCAATTTTTGCTGATCAATTTATAACTCAAGTGGAGTGGAGTGGAATGTTAGGTGTGATATAGAGTAGAATTAAGAAAAGAGAAAGAAGACAAATGGGTTGGGAGGGACATGAAGGTTAGATGTGAGCAATGTAGATAGATATTTCCAATGCAAGCACTTTCCTCGGACTCCTAAAGGTCAATTTACCTTGAAGCCGAATTTGGCCTGCACATGCTTTTAGGTCAGAGCCAAGATTTTTGTAAAATTAAAATACTATGTAAATGTAATGCCTGTTTTAAGCCTTGACAATGTCTTCCTATTTCTTTAGTGTAGTTTATACTAACAAATGTTCCATATGGCTAAAACAAATTTAGCCAGTGAACTCTCCGCATGTCTGCTTATTTGGCAAATTAAAAGGAGAGCTATGACCGTTTCATTAATTAAAGAAAATAAACTCATTTATTTATGGTACTTATTATTTAAGATTTAAGGTGTTAACCATCTTGTTTATCAAAATCAAGAACTCTATTCTATTTTCTGACCAATAAATATTTCGGTCAAATTTCGAATTCGAATTATTTTAAATTATTTGTGAATAATTAGATCTCATTAACTTAATATTTATAGAGTGTTGCAAATAATAAGTAATAGTAAAAAAAGTATCAATATAATTGAGATGTCTTGATTTGTACATTTCTTTTGTTTGAAAAAAATTAGATCTCATTAACTACTTTACTTTAATAAGATCACTAAGTTAAAAATTATTAAGAAGTGACTCTATTTTTTATAGAAGTCTAATGGTACTTACTATTTGAATGAAGAAAGAAGAGGAAAAGATTTCTATGATCCTTCTTAGTTAGTTTAGTATTTTTTGGGAGCTTTTTGATTTGCAACAAACGTCAATTAATGTTGACTTGTTGCTTAAGCCAAGCGAAAGAGTAGGAATTATTGTTCATTACAATTGTTGTCTTTTAAAGTTTTAACAGACCTCTGCTGCGTGTTTCATTTTGAAAGGACTCGAAAACTACTTTGTTGACCTTATTTGAATTGTACTATTGAGTTTCGTTTTTTTTTATTTTTTAATAGTAAAAGTTACATAAACGCGGTCAATCATTGTTAATATTTTGTTGAGAATGATAATTGAATTTTTAATCTTCCTTATTACTCATTTTTTTAACTTTTCTATCTCAATCATCGAATCAAATTTATATTTATTTAATTTCTTGATAATATATTGAATTTGATCTTAAGTAAATATTCCGGTCAATATTTTTAAACTGAAGTTTTCCTTTGAAATAATATTTTATTAAAAATGTGTTTATGGTTAGTAGACCTATCAGAGAAAGGTGATAAATGTAGTTTATGTATTCATTATTTATAATCTGTCTTTTGAACTATTGCAAAATAAATAGTAAAATTAAAATATCAAAGATGGCATGTAGTTTATTAAAACAATAAAAATATTATTTTCCTTATTGTTTATAGAAATCCTTAAAAATAAGAAAAAATATAAAAATATTTTTTTGCCTACTAATAAAACATTATTCTTCTGATCGGAATTCACTGCTTTGTTACTAGGAGGTCATATAGTCACATTAAAGCACATTGTCCAGTTATAATACAGTTATCATAATTCTACAATAAATTGCAGTGCAGTTACTATGATCATATTACATCATAGTGTCCATAACCATCATAGATGACTCTAATAGGACTCTCCTTGCCATACTCCTGACCATATTCAGCTATAATTTTAAGGTTATTGGAATTTGTATCCTGCATGACCACTGTTATAGGCATCCTAAAACCATAACATAGTGTAATTAAAATATCAGTCAATACTATTTGTGTTCTTAACATTGGTCAAATGACATATGCATATGAAAGTTTTGCAAATGAAAATTGACTTAACTGTAAAACATGTGATGACATGAGAAGTTCAGGCTCTCCTCCCCATGCTTGAGGCTTTCTCATTTGTATTGTGTAGGTGTTAAAGTCACCCTCAAGAAACCTGTACAATATAAATCAGAAACAAAAATGAATACTAAACTTCAACTTCATAGTACAAGTGAAAACATTTAGAAACTAATATTTTGAACTAGTTAATCTCATAATGCCATAGTGTAGTAAATAATCTAGGCATTTTATACAATTTTATGGTAAAAATTGAGGATATTTTTTTGTTTTATTAAACCAAGTATCTCCGGTGCGATTGCATAAACTAATTCTCTAAGGTACTAAGATTCATTTAAGAGTTGAATTTTTCCGACATATATTTTTTCATATATATTAACAAGAGATTGAATCCCTGATCAAATGGTTAAAAGACTCAAGTATTTACCGCTTGTGTCACACCATATTATTTGGATCAAGGAGATTTAGACGATACAACATCTATATATTACAAATTAAAAAATTGTATTTTGTTATTTCACACGTCATCATATCCTTTATACATCTTTTATTAATTAACATGTGGCACTCTCGCATCATACACATTAAGTATGACTCATAGTTAATGATAAATGAACAGAACGCTCAAGTAGGAAATATTGTAAACTTGACCTCAAACTTTTAATTAATAGAATAGAATTGCAGCCACTATGTAATCGAAGATGTAGTTGCAACAAAGACGAAGACTACTACTACTAATTATTGTAAATGTGTAATCAAAACTTTTTCCTTGAAGATAATTAACTTACCATTCAGTGTCTGCTCTTCTCTTGATGAATTCATCCACAACCTACAAAGAATAATGTTTTCCCATGATACACATTAGAATGCAGAAAACAGCATATATATATATATATATATATATATATATATATATATATATATATATATATATATATAATTTGAGGTCTAAACTAAAGTATGATCTATTAGCACAGATGTTGCTGATTGACCACCATAAAACCAATTACACTACATAATTTCAACCATACGTATGCCAAACTAGAATTTAAAAGTTCCATGAAAAAGAAAAACAATTAGTGAATTACTTTGGCTCTAAGTTCATCTGCAAGCTCTTTTTGCTTGGTGTGACTTGGAGGTGGCTCCCCAGTTCTGAGACAAGCCCCATAGACCACAGATCTAAACAAACATCTACCATCTCCTGGTATTCCTACAATAGATAAACAGTTCAAATTTAAGTAAAATCAGAAAATTATAACCTATAAGCTTCAATTCAAGGCACATGCATGTTTTTCTAGTTATATAGTAACTCCAATTCCATTTGAAATTGGATTTATACTACTAGTCTAATCTTATAATACAAGTAACAACCAATAATGCAAATATCTAATATAATTTGATCATCACTGTCCTTTTGCAAGAAATTTAATTCAATCCAAGCACTTAAGACTTAAATAGCTTATTCAAGAAGAATACTTAATTGCAGTTAAATGAAGCAAGAAAGACATACGAGTTATTGGAAGGTTGCTACGCAGCGATCTTTCTGATTGCAGCATCACTTGAATTACAAAACTAAAGCCAAATCAAGCACAACATAAATTAAGAAGAAAAATTCTTTAGAATGTTTATTAGTACTTTTTTAAGTCATACTAAAAAATAGATTCTTATGAAATTTATAATTTTGAAGTCAAAACAAACAGTCTTGGTTTATTGATCGCATAAAATTAAAACTAAGAGGAACACTTTCAAATTAGCTATCTATCATGCATCACACTTCCTCCAAGCTTTTCTAATACTTTTTGTCCTTTCTTTTAGTTGAGTTGTGCTGTGAAATTCAGCACTGGATGATCGAATCAGATGCTTATTTTTCTTTCAACCTTTTCTTTTTAGCATTTTATTCTGTCAAATAAATAATCTGTTTCATAAATAAATCAATGGGTTAGATGCAAGTGTTTTTTCTTTTTAGAAAACTTGATATTAATTTTCTTTTACCGAGATTTTCAATTATTTTTAAAGTTGTGAGGTTATGGTTATTAAGTTGCTTTTTAGGTAGTTAGATGAATATATCACCTAATATTTGTTTCAGAATCTTAATGCGTCGATTCTCTTATATATACAACATTTAATGCATGATTAGTAAGTATTTGGAATTTTGTTTTTTATTTCTTGCGTTCCGATACACTTTCAACGTAGAAATCCCGAAGCAACATGCACTGAGACCAAATCTGACAGCAGTTCAAATGCAACAATGTTTTGGAAGACAAGCTTTGCAATGAGGGGAGGTATATTGAAATTTGAAAGTGGCTTTTGTGGTTTGAAAGACAAGACATGCAATGAGAGAACGATCAACCAAATTGGTGAGTGAGACCCCACAGTCCACACCACAACAAATTGTGGAGAGACAGGTATATATTCAACAGTGTGACGAACGATTATTAGAATCCTACCATTCCCTCCTAATGAGGAATTGATTCTTTGTTCTTTGTGCGAAGTAGCTGTAATTTGTCCTATTTTTGGACCCTGTGCCCACTCCTCTCATTTGTTCCAATGCATTAATACGACAAATAATATTCCATAAAAACTGAAGAAGTAATGCAAATAATGCTCCTCTCTTTTGTAAATCTTCTTACACCCAAAACTCGCTACAAAAACATCAAATTGCATTCAAAAGTTATTGAAACATTTTCCCTTCTTTCGTCTATAATATCATCACACCAAAATAATTTATTTAATTTCTACTAAATTTACAACTTCAAATTTTTTAAAATAATTTCATATCTAAATCTTTCATGAACCTCTTAATTATATTGAGAGAAAATGAGAACTAAAAAAACGAAGTAGAAAAACTATGGTGTTTAGCTCTCTCTCTACAAACTAAGAACTATAGGAATCTCCCTCGACCATGAGACAATATTCATGTTTACCTCAACCTTCATAGTTCATAAAGTAAATCTAACCCAATCAAACACATAAATTACACGTGGCCTGTACAACTTTTCTTTGATTTGAAAACAAAAAAAATGAGCAGCTATTTTTACAAAGGAATATGCGCAAAAGCATAATAAAAAAGCAAGAAAACTTCTTTTCTCACCTCCAAATCTTCTCAAAAGCCCTTAAATTTTGTCCGAATTGACTAATCCGAAGATTATTTTACACGTTTGGATTGAATAATTCAGATGTGTATTTTTGTATATTTGAGAATATTGAAGGGTGGGAGAAGAAACACTCAAAAAACAATGCCCCAGAAGAGTTAAGAACCAAACAGAGATTTACATGGAACCTAACACTGATAAACAGAATAGCTCTTGCTTTTCCATAGAAAACTTAAAGCTTTCCCCACTCTTCTTCTAGATATCGATTTACATAGCGGTTTCGTTTCTTGAGGAGGCATGCACAAATCACCAATTTCAGGTGAACCTTGTTGAGTCTTAGCAGGTGAAAGGTCTCGCTGCCGCTGCTCTCGGAAGTGCATCAATAGTTTCTGAGCTTTCTCTCTTCCTCTTGAGGTTCCATTCACCGATATCGACACCAAGGCAGGTATAGCGCCTTCTTGCAGAACCATCTCACAACATTTTTCACTCCTGTTGCATAATATCAGGAGACAAGACACAGCTTGTTCTTGCTCTATGGCTTCGCCGGTATCTAATATAGAAGCCAATGTGCTTATCAGTTCAGGATTCAAAATCATTTCCTCTCTTCCTACATGAGAAACGGCCAAATTAACCAAAACGGTTATGCATTTTTCTGTCAACATGCAATCAGCTTGGCCTACAAGAAGGGATTGTAGGCCATCGATAATGCCGGATGAAAGGAGGTTTGAAATATTTGAGGGTACGGTAGAGATATTATAGAGTGCGTGCAGGGCATCTAGCTTGCACTGGACTTCGGTTTTAGCTTGAAGCATCTTGATTAGGAACTGCACGGCCTGACTTGTGCCAATCATGTGCTTGGCTTCTTCGAGGCAAGAAAGATTCAGATACAGAGCGGTTGAACAACCGTACAAATTGAAGCTTGATATCATTTCCTCCAACAATGATAAGATTCCAGCTGATATCATAACTTCCTTATTTCTGTTAAAGAAAAAGAGATCAAGCTTATCTTAATGAATTGCACAAAAGAAAAGAAAGAACTAATTCTTCAAAAATCTTCAACCCAGTTTAACATGAAAAATCCTAACTAAAGTTGCAATTCAGTAGGTGATAGTATAAGTTTTCAATATATCCTTTGTGGATTATGCTCCTTTTCTCCATTTTTCGACCTTTGAGCACTTTCCTTTTGGGGATACATCATAACAGATGCTTGAATAAACCAGAAAAACAATTTCTGCAAGTTATTGTACAAATGAAGTTTAGACAAATTGCATGCAGTTACGATGCCATTGTCTTTTTCTGAAATGCAGGTGGCCGATCAAGAACAGCTGTAGCTGATATATGCTGAGGCTCATTAAAAGCTAGAGGATGACCAGAACCAAATCATTGGCATCAAGATAACTCCTTTTATTAAAAGATAATAAAGTGATCAAGGTGTTGGATAAACGATTAAATGCAAGGTGTTTGATAAACGATTAAATGCAAGTTGTCAATTTTCAAATATATAAAAAGCAGATTCACATTACTTTTCAAATATAGGAACATTAATTCCTACCTGTTGTTATTCACAGCCAGGTTGAAAAGAGCCATAGCTCCATTTTCCTGAGCCATCGCATTCCCTTCATGCACAGCTGATTGCAGAAACTGAAAAAGTGCTTCAACAAATCCATTAGCCCCCATAAATATCCTGGCTTCCTCATCATCCCGCAGCAACAGCCTTAACCGCTCTACTACTTTACACTTCCTCTTCCAATTGTTCCCTTCAGTCAATACTTTCAGAAAACTAAGATACTGTTCACCGTCTTCCTCTTCTTGTACAGACAAACTTTCAGTTGCATTTCCCTCAGTTTGCTCTGAGATGCAATTCTCTTCAAGAGGAACAACTTTGACACCCTTTGATTTGCAAGAGTTGACACTGTTTATAGATCTTGAATTTGTGGATTCGGTATCTGATAATGCCAATCTCCAGTAGTTAAAATCAAGAGATTCAGGAGGGCCTTCTGGAATAGGAATTCCGTTCTGTTCACACCAACTAGCCACAAGACCCTTGACACAGTAATTAGGAGTCAGAGAAAGATGTGCAAGTTTCTGTTGAGTCTTTGGGCAGGTGTTGTGCCCATCATTGAACCACTTTTCTATACAAACTCTTTCATATGTCTGCCCAGAAGCGATTATAACAGGATCGCTCATAAGTTGCAGAGAAATTGGACACCTTAACTCTTCAGGTGGAAGGGGCATCTGTCCCGATTTCCTATTGTTCGGCTTAAAATTAAAGGAACCGAGTTTTGATATCTGTCTATCAAAGCCATGACATTGACCACCAGGAACACCGTCCCCGAAAGGTTTTGAAACAGTGGGAGAACAAGGTTGAGAGCCCTGAGAATCATTGTCATCAGAGAACTCACTTCTAAATAACTTGGAGTATTTCCTCATAAGGTGTAAGAGAAATGCAATAATTGATTCCTTTCTCTTGTCTTCCTCGGCGCGAGCCCTTTCAATGAGTTTTTTTAGAGCTCTTCTTTCAGTGAGAGCTACTCTGGAAGATGTGATTCCAAGTCTAGTAGCAGCAAGGTGAAAACACTCAAGTTCACTACTGTCATTAGAGTCGTTAAATTTTCTCCCCTGCTGAAGCAATGCAATTAAATCATCTCCGACTTGCTTCTCTGATGGATCAAGCGCAAACACCGTACCAGCAATTTCGTTCACAATATCATCAATCTGAACAGAGGTAAATTCACAAGGGGAAAAAATCAAACTCTGAACAATCTAAACACCGATCATGATAAGAAAATATACCATTTGTGCACGAGCATTCACATTGAAAATAATAATAATAATAATAATAAGTGTTAAGAAAGCTGAATCTCGAATATTGCAAACAAGGTGGTATTCAACTATTTTGGAAAGAATAAATGAAGCACATAAAATAGGCTCTTCTTGCTCATATATCCAAAAGGAAATCGATAGATCCTTCCAATAATTGAACAGGATCATGAACCTAGAATCAAATATAAACGAAATTCAAACATGAAAAGAGAAACTATACAGCCATATTATTGAAAGTTATCACCTGACATCCAATGGATTGAGGAACAATATCTTCCACCAGTTTAAGACTATCTACAAGAGCACACTTAGCCTTCTCGAATTTTAGAAGAACGGAATCTCCAGTTATAGCCTGCATCATAAGTGAAGTTATCTGTAAGATACTTTAAAGATGTATTTCAAATTAAATAACCTCGCCAACCGACAGAAATGTATGAGGAGCTACGGTAAATTAAAGACAACTTCCATACTAAGACAAAATCGTAAATTAAAAGTAAAATTGGACTATAATAATGATACCAAGTAAAGTTTACTAGACTCTGAGCAGTGCTGAAGTACATTCTTCGCCTTCTCTAAGGCTACATGCAACGAACATAATGCCTGAATTCCAGATTTACTCCTAGGCCTAGCTGCTTCTAAGGAAGGAAATATTGACAATATTTTACAATATATTGCAGAAAGACTTCTGCACATTTCTCCATGTAACTGCATAAGAATAGAGATATATTGGTTAGATAATATATCGCAGCCAGAAATCACTCAAATAAAACATCCAACAGATGTGAAACAATGGCCAGAAAAAGCATGGCAAAAAAATAATGCAACATTTCTACTCTATTTTTGGCATGCAATTTAAATCATTTTCTTAAAATCTTCTGAAATAAATCAAAAGAGAGAAAGACAAATATGCTATACAACTAATATTTAAGCAAGTTGACTCCTTATCCTTAAGTAATACCTTTGCATAAGGACTTGGTCACTTTGCTTTTCTAACTCCCCTACTAACAAAATAACAACTAATGTTTGTCTTTTAAAAAAAAAAACATATTCGCTTTTCTAATTAATTTGTTTTCGGGTACATAGTGCAAACATTCTATATTGTAAAGCAATAGAATTCCAAAACATCCCTTGCAATAATTAAAGATATATCATCATACCTTGGCATCACTTGCTGCAAAAAAACTTTCTTCAACCTCAGAAACATCCATCATTCACATCCACTGTGTAAACTTAAGTGCTAATGATCTCAACTGTGTCCAGTATTAACTAGGATCAAAAAGAGGAAAGAAATAAACTTAATATAGTTTTTGGGTGCTAAAAAAGTGCTTCATCCTGTTTAAAATTTAAAAAAAAATAATACTGCATCAGCCCATACCACTGCTACATCTAAACATTTACATTTTTTATTTTATCAATCCAACAAAAGTACCATAATTTAGTGATTTTAATATCTTTACAAAAATCAGGGAGGTTTAGATGAAAAAAAACATGAAACCTCATGCTATCTTACTTAAAAAGAAAAACTGATTGTTACTTATAAATATTCTATTTATGAAGTGGACACAATTTTTTTAAAATGTACAACATTACCAAAACAAAGATGGAGTGAAATCCGAGAGACATTAGATTTGATATGGCTTTAAAATTTAAATGAATAAATACTAAATAGACATCACTTTCTATTTAGTGTTTTCATCCTTTTCTCTCCATCCACCAAAAAAATGGTTTAAAAAGAGAAAATAATTAGTTCAAATGACATCAGCAGAAGGAAGAAAATCACTTTATAAAGATCTAAAGTTTCATAATAGACCATTTAACCAAAGATTAACACAAAAAAATGGTAAAACATAAACAAATCAAATTGGACATTTTCCATTGAAGAAAAGAATGTCGATTTTAAACAACAAATTTAACCAATACATTTCTATTTAATAGCTTCCTGGCACAGGAATTTCATAAACATGATTCTCAGCAATGAACTTGACTCAAACAATATCAACTCCAGCAATAGAAATTGATAAATACATTAACATTATTAATATTAAAAATAAAATTAAGGAAAAAAATATGATTCAGATTTCGGAAGCAAAGCGAATATGAACGAAGGGCGCGTTGAACATTAAAAGGATAATAATTTAAGATGAGAAGTTGATTAGGGTTTTGAAAGAAGGTTTACCCGCAGAAGAGAAGAGAGAAAAAGCAGAAGCATATTATATGATATTCATTTTAAGCCAATGAGGCTTGAAATTTTGTACAAAAATTGAGGTATAGAGAAGATCTATGAGTTTTTGGATTTCAGAGAGAGACAGACATTGAGGTTTGAACCGAACGACGAATTGTTCGGAGGAAACGCGCAAGGACAGAGGAGATAGCAGATTTGGTTACTACTACTCCCTTCTTCTTTCTTGTGTTAGCGTAAAATCTATTAAACTTTGTTATAACGATTTTATTTTATTTTATTACAAATGAGTTTATGTTAATTAATTTGAATATTATTGGTACATTAAAATTAACTGAGGGACAAATTTTGGATTTTAAGGGTGAAATTAATGTTGGTTGTATCTTTTCCCCGGTTCACCGGCCGACAGTTGCCGACCTCCTTGTTTGTCGCTTAGTAGACCTGTCATAAATCATATTAATAGTTGCTTCCTGACAAATTTGTCCTTTTTCATTTTTTTTATATATTTCCTCCGTTTTAAAATCAGTTTTAAAATCAAGCTTAAAATTATTTAAGATTTATATATATATATATTAAAAAAAATAAAATAATTTAAAGAAATATTCTATCAAATTATTCTTAGAGTTTAAAGACTATATATTATTTGTATAGAATTATTTTATATTGACAATCAATTACAGTTAGTTAGTATATCAGCATTGAATCATTGTGATTTTGCAATAGTTATAGAGTTGAAATTAATCCTACCATCAAACTAAACATATGTTACATAACTTTTTTTTCTTCCAGTTGTTATATAGTAAAATAATTTCACACTAATAGTGTGTATTGTTTAATCTTTTACTCTTATTATTTATTTGTCTGGTTTTCATTATCATAAATATATAGTCAAACTAATATTTTAGAATTGATATACATAATAATTAGGAGTGGGCAAAATTTGAAAACTGAATCGAATTAGTTTTCAATTTTAAAAAACTGAACCGAACCAGTTTTCAGTTCAAAAAACTGAACCGAACTGAACTGGTTTTAATTTAATTTTTTTGTTCCTATAAGCCAAATTTTATATAATTACCCCTAATTATTTCTAAAAAATAAATTCGGTTCTAATTTTTTAACCAAAAACCAGTTTGGTTAAGTTTTTTGAACTAAAAACCGGTTCGATTCGGTTTTTTTAGAACTGAAAATCGATTCAGATCAGTTTCAATTTAAAAAAATCAATTCGAAAACTGGTTTGGTTCAATTCTGCAATTTGATTCAAATTTTGGTTTTTTTGAAAACTCCTAATAATAATAATTAGAAGGTATAATTGAAAAAAAATTAATTAAAGTTACCAAAAATCTAAGCGATATTTCATTTTGAAACAATTAATTTTTTTACTAAAAGAACACGACATTCATTTTAAAATAGATGGAGTATCAGATCATACACTCAAAATATAATCGTGGTAACTTGATTGTGCCACACATTGAGTGTGAGTTCAAAGCTTCTCATATTTAGAGAGGAATTACCAAATATTGGCTTAAAGTGGAATATGGTATTTCTTGGATTATTAAAAATGGCCAATCTATTATATTTTGGCTTGATAGTTGGGTCTATAGAGTTGGTAAATTATGCGATCATGCAATAGTCATTCCTCCATATGTTTTAAACTTTCATGTTAGTGATTATGTTCTTGGGAATGGTTGAAACTGGTTCATAATCAATCAAGCCCTTCTCAGTAACATCAACACAAAAGTTGCATGTCTTAGGCCTCCTTTTGTAGTTCAGGATGACTTCCCCTATATGGAAGTTTTCTAATTACAATTTTTTCACTATTAAACATGCATACTAAGCTTTGTCAGCATAGGACTTTACTCCTTCTAAGTCCCATGATCTCAACCTAGTGTGGGAATTGAATGGGCCTATCAAAATACATACCTTTCTTTGGAAGTTTTCACATGGAAAACTCCTAACCAATGTCAAAAGATACCATCGGGGTATGTCAGATACTAAAATTTGCATCAGATGCTCCCAACCTCTTAAAACCATTATGCATGTTTCTTATAGATTGTGATGTGGCACAAAGTATTTGGGAGACTTTATTACTATGGAGGATGAGCAATGGAATTCTTTTTTTAGCCTTGGGTTTCCTTAATGGATTGGCTTTAATTGTACGTTAACTGATGTTGGCTCGATCATATCTCGTTGGTCTCTGGTGTTTAGAGTGATGGTAAATATGTCGTGGATGGATAAGAAACAATTAGTTTTCTCAAAACACCACTTGATCCTGAGCAATTCCTGAAATTTTTTAATAGACAATTTTTCTTCATTCACGAGCATCTTTATCTTTGCCATCCTTCGTTTATAGAGGGTCATAAGAGGGAGATTAATATTAAATGGTATTCTCATGATGTTAATTCATCTAAGCTTAATATTGTTGGTTCTTATCAAGGCACAACAAGTCCAACCGCTTGTGGAGAGCTTATCAGATATCATATATGAGTCTATATTTACGGTTTAATTCTTTTGCAATCTTGATCGAGCTACGTCTATACTAATGGCTTACAAATTGTCTTTGACTACTATGTTGGTGGAAATGGACTCTCTTACCATAGTCGGCATGATTCAAACAAGGAAAACGAGTAATCTCTATCTTATACTTCTTTTTCAATAAGTCATATTTCTTCTAAATCACAGAGAATGTAGTTGTGTAGTTAATCACGTCTATCGTGAGGCTAATCGTTGTACAGATAAGTTGGTTAACTTTAAAATCAGTAGAGATCTTAGTTTTGTAGACCTATCTACTCCTTTTACCAATCTATTACTTCTCTTTTATTATGATTATAGAATGATGTCTTTCCTTTGTTCTAAATTTTCTTTATAATTTTCTCTTTTATAAAAAAATTAAATGAAGTAAAAAAAAAACTGCCCGACAACTATTTTTTTATAAGATGTTTTTGGCAACTAAGTACTTTTTAAAGATATTAAACTTATTTAAGTAGGCAAGTTCTAAAGTAAAAAAAGTAGACAAATTATAAGGTACCACTTTGGTAGATGATAAATTCATTAAATTGTGAATTGATTTGAAAAATCTTCTAAAACTATAACAATAGTATGCACTGGCACTTGGAAGTATAAATTTGTAGTATTTATTGACTAAAATAATAATTTGATTTATATTTATTTAATAAAAAAAGAAATAATATATTTGTTTTTCAAAATTTAATATGTCAAATCAATATCAATCAAACTATATCTCTTAGTCTTAAATATGAAAAGTGTCTCGAATTTCTACATTTAAAAATATCGTCGTTAAATTTTTTAGTGATTTTTAAACATCGACATAAGTTTAATTTTAAGTATTCTCATAAATAATAGTAAAAAATTGCAATCATACTTTATTTCAGTTTTTATTATAACTTTTAGTGATTTTGTGCGTCCAAATAATCATACGTATTTTGCAATCCAACGTGCTGGTGGTGATGAATTGGACTACAAGGTCACATGGAAAAGCATATGGTTCCATTAAAATTTAACCAGAATCATGTGGTTTGCTAAAAAAAAAAAAAGCGGATTCATGTGCTTGGAATATTAAACCTCATATTTTTTGGAAAACTAAAATTAATTTATATCTTTTGTTGTATTTTATTAAGATATTTTTATATGTATTAATTAATGCATGCAAGATTAATCTTTCACGTCAAAAATTTAACATGAGATGAGATCATCTGTTTTCCGTCTTATATTCATGTTCGTGTGTATAAGAGCCCAAGTTTTAATAATAAATAAAATATAATTCTCTCATTGTTAGATCTCAAATTAACTTTTAGGATAGGATGGGAAAAACCTGAGTTTAGAGTTGTTTTTTATATAAATATTAGTAATGGTAATATTATTGTTTTTGACGCGATTGTTGTTGTTTTTTTTATAAATTAAAATAAGCGAGCCTTTTTAAGTGGAAAATAAACTATAGCTTTCCGGAGCTGAAGAAGATGTTTATATATAGTTACTATAAAAACAAGTGCTAGAAACAAAATCCAAGGACTCTGAACCTGAAACCTTAAAATTTGATACAAACCTAGGGGCATCTATACTAGTTTGAGAAGACAACTATTTTCTTATAAACAGCTATGATATAAAAACCAAGTCTACGGCCCCATTTTGTTCAAATTTACTAGCGATGTTGTGGTATATTGGCGAATCAAATAGTCATAGTTCGTGAAGGTAGAGATATAACTGTATAAAAAAATATATTAATATTTAGATGTTTGGTATCACAGTGAATTTGTCAAAATCATAGTGAGTTATTATAGTTTTGAAAAATTTACAATTTGTAAAATCACAATGTCTCATTGTGAATCCAACAAACCTATGCATTATAACTAGATCAAGATCATAAGAAGGTGAAAGTTTTTGAAGTACATAGGAAAAATGAAAGAACTTTAGCAATGAGGTAGAGAACAAAGCATGAAAAATGAATTAGGGTTGGAAAAAAGCCTTTTACGTTGCATTTGAAAATACGCTAATGGTGAAACAAATAGTTTTTTAGGTTTCGAACACAGAGTCACGAATTTTACAAATTTGGTCATTTGTCAAACGGCCAAAACTTGGGGACATCTGTTATTGGAAAACTTGAAAATCTATTGACAAAGGACTTAAACATGTGTCGACGAAGAGATAACATTGAAGTCAAGGCAAAGTCAAATGTTTTATTAAATTGTGTGATTATTGACAACGGCGATGGAGTTAAAAAGTAGGGAAAGTTGACAAGAGGCACACATTTGATAGCTATAAGTCGACAACAACAAAGATCGAATGTATGTCGGCGTGAAGCGGATATTTGCTAAATATAGTTCAATAAAAGTAATTACTACAAATGTGACCTCTTACTGAAATGATGGTTATTTAGTTGACTTCATCTTTGAATAAGAGTTTTTACTAGAAAACAATGTTCAATTTTTGAAATATTCACGCATTCTAAAACATAAGCATGTCTTCATCTCTTTAAAATTTCTTTAACTTCAATATAATTTATTTTACTTTCTTTATTTTTACTTGCAATTTTACATTCAACTCATTTAGTTTCTACATCTTTAATTCCATATCTTTTAAATTCATGCACCTTACTTAACATCGATTTAAATTTCTGGCATTTTAACTCAGTTGTTCTTTTCTCATTAATGAATTTAGACTTGTTTTTCTTACACCAAACACAAGGGATATGAATCTTTTCAATCCAAACATCCATCAATCTCTTTCAATTTTTGCTATTTCTCTTAATTTTAATTTTTTTTCCAATTTATTTTTCATTTTGAATTGAAAATTTATATCATATAGATCATACATGTAAAATTTTATACACATCTAAAACTATTTGATATATTATTGAGATACATCAAAATTAATGTTTTACGTACTTTTATTGAACATCGTTAATTTTCATAAATTTCAATAACATATCAAATGATTTTATATTTGTATTAAATTTTATATGCATTATCTATATCATATAAACTATCAATCCAACGAATTTAATTATGAAAAGAAAAGTAAAATTAAAAAATAAAGAGAATTGAGAAAGATTGAAGGAGATTTGAATTCAAAAGATCCAACTCCAAACAGAAGCTACTAGTTATAATTGATTCCAAAACCTTTCATTAATTTTTTTTTGACATACATTAATAAATATTTTATAATCTAACTATATTTTTTAGCTAAAATAAGAGTAAAATGACATTTTGATCCTCACAAAAAACACATGGGAGAGATTAGTTCCTAACAAAAAACTATATTCATGACAAAAATAAACTAGGATACGTTAATCTTTCTTTCAATTTTTCCTTAATCAGTTTTTCTATTCGTTGTTGAACCGTATTGTAAAAAGAAGAAATATTTTAGGTCTTGCAACAATTTTTTGAGGTCAATTTGGTCTCCGGAGTTTTCAAATAAGTAAGTTTGTTGAACTATAAATGATCAGTTGATACTTTTGTATTTTGTTGCGAACTAAAATGTTCTTTTATGTTTTTGTTAAATGTCATATAGGAAGTTCACTTATGTTGTTAATGACTTAACGATACACATCATCTATTTCTATACGGTTTAATAACAAATTGTGGTTCAAGGATTAAATCGTCTCGATTAATTTTTGTTGAGTAAACCATCAAATTGCCTCTTGAAATTGTAGAGATCATGCATTTATCCTCTGAATTTTAGAAATATGCAAGTAGCACCATAAAATTGAAAGACGTCGAGCAATATAGTCATTCAGTTAATTTGTTCCATTAATGAGGTCGACGTGAACATTAATTGCTTACGTAGTGAACTCAACTATTAACCAACTCATTTCCACACAAAAAAGAGATTAATTTTTCCGATTTTAAAATTGAAATTCAAACTCAATTTAAAAAAAATGAAACTATGTCATCATTGCAATAATAACATCTCCATCTATATAATTTATAATTATTTTTCTTCCATGATTTCATATCTTATTCTTCCAATAATCTTCATTTATATAACTCATTCTTCTTCCTCTTATGGCGTTCAAATTGTAGAAAATGAAATAATCAATAACCACTTATTCTTCCTCCTCCATGGGTGAAAGCTTGAACACCGTGATTCTCAATTGTCAATGTCAATGTGAAAGAAAAATTATTGTTAGAGTTGTTGCTACTAAGAATAACTTTGGAACATAATTTATTTATGCCCCTTCTCCAATTTCTCTATTTTTTCAGGATTATATATATATATAACTGCAACTTCTTATATGAGTTCATAAGGCTAAGGAACTAGGTTTGCTTGACAGGGAAACAGACCAAGATATGTGGAAGGCAATGTTGTTGGGCAAGGTTGATAGTTTGGTAAAAAGAATTCCTCAACTAAGGACAATGGAATTAATGATGTTTGGAAAACAAGAATGGTGGGCAAACTAGTTTCATTATCTAAAGACCATGGAAATTAAGAGGTGTTGAAGGCAAAGTTGATGGACAAAGTTCTTCAAATGTTCAATGATATATTTACTATCTTGAATTTGGAAATCGCATCCCTGGATTATGAATGAAATACATTAAATATGGTTCATTTGTTCTTGAAATACATTAAATCTGGAATGAAATACACAAACCAATCCCTGAATTGCTCACTTACTAGCAATTTGGTTCATACAGTCATATTAAAATTTGCAATACAGTCCATGCGTTATCATACATTTTTTTCTAGTTTTTGATGCATCTCCTTGGACAGATGCTTATTGTGACAACATTTGATATTCAAGAGTGGGTCCATATTGTAAAAACGGTATTTCAATTTGGCTTTGTCTCTGTTGTGCCTCAATTTGGGAGAGAAAATTAAGAAAATCGAGAAATCGGTGAGCAAACTTTAAGATAATTACTTTTGACAATGGGTATGAAAATAGTTTTCTTCAAAAATTTATTTTTAGTTGTAGTAACCCGAACAACAAATTTTCTTTCACACTGACATTTGAGAATTGTCAGGTTCAAGCTTTCATCCATGAAGGAAGAAGAATAAATGATTGTTCATTATTTCATTTTCTACGACTTGAACACCATGAAAGAAGATTAGTAATAATAGATTATATAAATAAAAGTTTTTGAAAATGAAATCATGAAGAACAAAAATGAATTATATAAATGAAAATGTTACTATTGCAATTATTTTCACATTTTTTTTAAATTGAGTTTAAATTGAGTTTTTAAAATTAGACAAATTAATTATTCTTTTACTTGACAATGAATTGACTAACAATTGTGTTCGCTACGAAATAGTTAATATTCAAGTCAGTCTCATCAACGAAACAAACTAAAAGATAAATTATATTGTCCAACATCTTAAATTTCAAATTATTTTTATCTTAATTTAAAATTCAAATAGATAATTGTCTTACCTCTACAATTTTAATAATAATTTACTCAATTTTGTTTAGTAACTAAACAAAGTCATATTCTAAATTAATTTGTCCCCGCATATTTTTGTTAAACCAATAAATGTTTCTTTACTTCTAAAATAATAATATGCACTATAGAGAGAGTAGGACGGGACGACAGTTTTTACAAATTTTCAGACATGTAACTGATAACCATGGGATGATGGTGGGGGACGGGTAGTGAAGTTTAATTTTGTGTTGACCAGTCAAACTGATTTTTCTAATAGCAGTGGTCCACATAGTCGTACGGAAAAGATTATTTATAGAAAAAATCATTAGAAAATTAGAGTAGTTATTTTTTGTCAAAAAAGACACGAATAGTTATTTAGAGACACTATAAAATAAATTTATACAATTATTATTAGTCTCAAAGTTGAAAATAAAAAATGTGGGCCAAGAAGCAATCCATGCTGTTGTGTTTTAAACCGCAAATATCAGCTCACCCTCGCTCCCGGTCCTAATCATAGTACCCACGGTCCGTAATTTTTGGTATAGATTGCGTGTGTGTTTTTTTCCCTTCATCAACGGTGAAAAGGAAACTTCTTAATGTCCTAAGAAATTTGACATCTGCCTAAGAAATTAAAAAACGCTGGAAGATAAAAGTATGATGGTTCAAAGAGTGTCAAACTCAGTTTTTTTCTAACATTGTTGAACGAGAATTGTATATATATTTTCAATTAAAAAATCTCACAAAAATTATTATAATAAATATTTCATCAAAATTTGTATATTTTTAAATATTAAAAAACAATTTTTTAGCTGTGAAAAATATCAATTAAATACTTAAACAAATTGAAAATCTTAATTGAATACTTCATGAATTAGTTATAATATCTTAAAATCTCAATTAAATATTAAATAATTTTTACGATAAAAAGTCTTTTAAATTCTATAAAAATCTCAATTCAATACACCATTTAGTGACGGATAAATATCAATACACCTGGATTTTTTTGATTAGTCAATGATCACAATATCAATACTTAGTTAAAACAAAATTGTATTGAAGGTTTCCTCCTTAAACCATTATAATTTATATATAGATAGGAGTTGATCATCTCATGCCTAAAAAGATATGAGTGAGTCCTATTTTCAATTCATACCGTCCAATCGTTTATATCTTTTTTAGATATACATTCTCTTTCAATAAAGATTAAAACCCAACATAATCAAAATTGGAGGAATTCAATTTGAAGCTCCAAAATATTTCACTTATCTATAACGGAGAATCGTGTAATTTTAAATTTAGTTAATAATATATCAAAATTACGGGATCACTTTTGTAGGTGATCTACAATAGATTATTGTTTAAAAATTGTTCGAAATTTTAATAACTATTAATGATACTAATTAAAGGTACAATTAAACGACTTTTTTTTTGTTTATATGATTAAGACACTGACATGAGCTAAATATAATTGGACCATTTTTTTTTAATTGACATCGATCAAATTATTGTTTCGTCTGTAAAAATTAAAAAAAATATTAACATATATATCTAAATAATATCATCATTCGTTATTAATATTTTAAACAATTTTTGAACATTGATATACAATTGACCAAGTATAAGGGGTGGTCCACTGCATCATTCTCCATAGGATATATTTATACCTATTTATTTAAAGTTAATTTGAGAGTAACCAAAGAAGAGGAGAGAAAATAGATTATTTTAAATTTCAATTGTTTCATTCAATTATTTAGAGGAGAAGAGGTCAAAATTTCTCTTAAGCCAATTTTAGCTCCCTTACAAAATACATGACTTAGAAGGGAGATAAGACTTGTTCCATATTTGGACTTAAATATCATTTAATTTAGAGTCTGTTTGACAAACTCAAAAAACAATCTTACATGGATAATTTAACATTTAAACTAATAATTATGTTTGTTAATTGTTTTTAGTCACAAGTTTATACCTTTTTTTTTCAATCTAATAATATTTTTTAATAAACCATATAAAATAACATTTGAGCTTATAATATTTTTTTTTTATATTTTTATCTTCATTATCTTAATTAAAACTTTTTAAATATGAATTAAAAATATCTTTTCACGATATTTTACCGTTAATTTTACTTAACATTTTAAATTAAATTATTTAACTTATCAACTATCATTTATTAACTAATTTATCTACTGTCCACTATTAAATTATCTAATATCCGCTATTTTTGACAAATAAAACATGATCTTAAATATTAAATCAGTATTTGTTTCATTAAAATAACTCTATTCTCTTTGTTGAACCAAAAACAAACCACTAAATTTTTTTCCCTTTTGTTTCTGTCCTATGCATTAAAATCATTTCCTCTGAGTTGACTCAAACTCCCTAAAAATTAAAATCTTCTCCATTTTTTATTTTCTTCATTAACAAAGTTTTAATAATATAAAATATAATAATACGATATTTAACGAGTTGAAATATTTGTATACACGCTAAAACAAATTATAATAAGAATGAAAAAATGGAGATGATATTTACTCCACCTAAAGAATAACTAATAAGAAAACAACACTTCCAACCGAAAGGTGATTATTTGGGAAAAGAACAACCATTGTAATAACAGACTATTTTTTTACGCTCTCATATTTTCTGGGATTGACGGTTACACTTTTGGATTCAGGTAATTTCTTCCTTTTTCTCCAATCTCCTCTCTATTACTATTACCTTTATTATTTTTACAAATAATAATACATAACATAATCCCATTTTACACATAGATCTATTTTCAATTTTGGTTTAATCCATCGTCGCATTAATTCTTAACAATCTCATTACACTTATATAGGTATTAAGGATCTACGCGTTTTATTGTCATCATTTTTAGAGTATAAGTTTAGTTACCTTTTATGATTGCTAATTTCATGTTTTGTAGACTTAAAGAGAGGGGAGAAGAAGGTGAAGAGTGGTAAATTCTAATAATAGGTTAAAATGGTGAGGAAATTGTAAATTCTCAATTACTTTGGTATAATCTACAGAATGTTCAATGCTTTGGACATTCCTTTTCTATTTGATTTCAGTCTGCGCTTTTCAATTTCCATTCATTTCTTACTGTGATACTTTTGGGAATATGTGCATGCACTTACTTCAAGATGCAATTTCCAGCAATCCTTGAACAGAGAACTGGGTATATTTTTATATATTCCTCTATATAATTTTCCATGAGTAAACAACCATTTATCTCTGAATGTGTGACGCGCCGTCACTATAGCGTATTAGAATTATAAAAACATATCTAAATATGTTTTTTGTTAGTCATGTTGGTTTTTAAATATGTCTTTAGTTAATCAGTTTAATACTTATATGCGTTTTTTGTTGCTCTATTTAGTCCATAAAATTACTAACAAAAAATATATTGGAGATGTATTTGCAATTACAATAGATTTAGGGATTACAGTGACAATGCCTTACACAATTAAGGACCAAAATGAGTGTTTACTCCTTTCCATGTATAATATGTATCGAAATACTCTTATGTTTTATGGTTTCTGACTTTGTTTACGTGAAAGTAGTATTTTAAAAAGCGGAAATTGAACCAGTGAGACCTATAGATCATGGTTCAACCGCTGGAACTGGAAAGAAACCGCAATCGAACTGCTTAAATAACTGAACCGAAGATAGAGCCTGTTCATGGTTCAATCGGTTGAACCGTCTGATTTGTTTATTAAAACATTGCTTTAAACCTTTATCTTGTTTGAGAGTTTTTTTTTTCAGACTGGGTTAAAGACAGTGGAGGCTTATAAGTTATAATGTAATCCATACAAATTATCCCTTTATTAGTTTTTATGAACAATTTTATGTTCTATCCCTGTACAATGGAGGAAAAATCATTATTTAACCCTCCATTCGTTTTCCTCACCCTTCCCATTTCCTTTTGTAAGTGTTTGATAAATATGGACATTTGAATTTTACATTACTATTTAATAACGAGGTCTTATATACCCTATTCACTTTTTATCTAAACAACTGGATATATAGTTTGCACTAGTGTTTTCATTCTCCATAACAGATTTTTAGAACTTGCTGGACCAACAGAATCCATGACATGCGTGTTTTCCTGACAGATTTCGTGGTTTTTTCTGGAAGGCGGCAAGAATTGGTAGATGTCTTCTATTTGGTTTTCTATTGCATCAATTATAATTTTTATGTATTTTTATTTGCACTTTTAAAATTCATTGATGTTTTTTATCGGAACTTTGGAAAAGAGATTGGAATGGAAAGCTATCTCAAATTCTTGGAAGGGAGAGACCAAAACTCTCGCAATCAAGATTCACTCCCAAAATAAATGCCTACTGTATTTTCTTTCAACTTCCCTATTTATTCAATAACTGTCTAATACATAACTGCTGCCTAATTATATAATATTGCAGCCTAATAACATAATAAAAATAGTAATAAGAGGTCTAACAGATTGATGCCTTAATGACTTTTGATTATGGTTTTTTGAGCTAATTTAGGCCAACCAACAATACTTATTTATATACTTGTGTTTATGACCTACACCCTGTTGGCAATGGCAAAACTTGGGATATATTATGGTTGATGCAAACAGGAAAGATTGGATTATGGTCATATCTTACTTTTTTGATGTACTAAATCACAATTTTATTATTTTCAATCTCAACCTTTTCTATAGGTATGCTTCAATTGTTTGTGTAACTTTTGTAAATCCTTTTAGTTAATATGGAATGTTATATTAGTATGTTCTATATCCTTGATTCCCTGTGACCTTTAAAATGCTACGTTATGGCCGCATCCATAAGGTTGTTTGTGACATGGGTTACTAGTTTTCTAGATTTACCTTGTAGCTCTTAAATTTCACTGTCTCTAAGTGTTGTACCAGCATGTTGGGATTTGTTGTGGAACAGATTGACATTGTTTGTTACTTTTTCTTTTATTACTTAACACTAAAAGAAAATGCTGTGAAGTAAGTGAGAACAAAAATATGTTTCATGAAGTGTGGAACCTGTTAGATATTATCTTGACCAAGCTTGTATGGTTACTTGCACAGGTGAACGTTTAAGTCCGTGGGTAGGCATGGGTTGTTTCATGATGGGTGTTTCAATAATCTTCTTCTAAGCTTTATTTCCATCTACTCAATAGTAAGTTGTCTCTTTCCTTTATATAATCACACTAGTAAGAAAGCTAGTGTTTGGAAACAAATATGCTTAATTAGTAGTTTTTACAATGAAGATATATAAAAAAAGCTTCTAAATCATGTATGGGTGTAACACCTTGCAATGCAGATCCGTTGGTTAAATGGTTTGTATACATAAATTCTTCTGTACAAATGTTCAGAAGTTGAACGGTTTCTAAGTTGTATCTGTCATCTGGTAACTTACTGGGGTTGATTTGTAGCGAAAGGAAAGGCCATAAGTAGAATAAGCTAATTTACGGATGGAAACTTGGAAAGTAAGTGTAATATTTTTAGATCCTCCACCTGTAATTAGCCCTCCTTCTGCTATAAAGTTTCACACGGTAATAGTCAACATTAATAACTTAGAAATTTGATATTTGCAGGGGCATCTGTTCTAAGCTCTACTTCAGTTTTGTATGCTACATGATCTGCAGATCTACAATATGAGAGTTTGTTGGAGCACCTGAAACTCCATTGTTTGGCTCTTTTTCAGTATAGCAGCTCAAATCCGGCTAACCATTTTTTCACTTTGTAACTTAATCTTATTCAGACACTATGAAATTGTATTTGTAGAATTTGCTTGCCCTTTCGGTAGGTTGAATTTTTTTTTTCTGTTCATCCCTCCAGGAATTCAAATAGCTGTTCTTTTAATTCCTAAATTTTGGTAGTTTAAGTATTTTATTTCAAAATATTGAGTGTTTTAGAAACACAAGGTATTATAACATTTTTCTTCTAACTATACCCCAAGATATTGGGAGTAGATTAGATATATAAACATGGAAATTTGTAAGAGTATTTTGGTACAATGCAACAAACCAAATGTGGAAGGCAAAACTGAAGGAAAATAATTTTTTTTTGAGTTATCTCATTGGAGAGAGGGGGAAATGCAATCAAGTCCAACATAATAGGATTCACATGAAAATTAAATAGATATGAACGAAAAAAATAAAATGAAAACCTTCAAAATGGTTGAGGATTCTCTATCAGGAAGAAGATGAAATGAAAAATAAAGTAATAAGAGAGGATTCTTTTAAAATCAAATGTGAAAGAATGCACATGAATGAATGGATAAATGATTTTATTTTGAAAGAATACTGAGATGAGATGTGATTAGCATTGAGATACTAGTGTTTTTAGCGTTGAATTGTGTTTTGAGAACTCTTATCCTCTATTTGTTTGTTTGGAAGTCTAGCACTTGATAGTATAAGTCATTTTGCAATTTGCAACCATTCACAAAATGTGAGTAGAGTGTTTACGTGGATGCTATATTGGACATTTTTTATGAAATCTTCTATTTATTAAAAAAAATATATTTGAGCACATGCGATATGTTAAAATGTCACTCACTTCTCCTCTATTTTTTATTCAAACACAAACATCTCCTTTTTAATTTTCAATATGATAAACACCTCCCTTCTAAATTAAAACACAAATGGTTAAATCGACTCACAATAAATTCCGACCTTTTCCACCCACTAAATTCTCAATCATTTCCGTTTTATTTCTCCTTTTTTGTTTTTTAGTATTTCAAATTAATAGATGTTCAATCTAAAATTGATTTCTGTATGAATGTTAGAATGCAAAGAATTTTACAAGTTGCACCAAAGATAACAAATACATGATGACAAAGCTATTAGTGGTGTTCAAAAGAAGTGTACAAAGATTGACGGACACACCTACTTAAAAGACAATAGAATTATTTTGTTCAAAATTATTATAAACTCGGATGTATTTTTTTCATAAACGATATAAACTTGGCTAACCATACGTAAAAATAGTGAATAAATAGTAAATGATTATTATTTAGAAGAGTTACATGAAGATGAATAGTGAATGATTCAAAAATGTTAATATAAGGGGAACGTGTAAAGATACATTAGGGGTGGTCTTAGACTCCTTATGGAAAAAAAATTGATTCATGTTAAAAAATATAAACTGCACAAAGGAAAACAAATTCAGAGGAAATAAAAGAAAAAATATGACAATAAAAATAAAGGTGAAAAGGGAACATTAGTTTCATCTGGATACTAGCAAGTGGGTTCGACAATCTTCCATGTTAAAGCTGCATAATTTAAGGGAAAACGAAATGAAAATGACCCATTTCCGAGTGGTTCAGTTCTCATTAGCTGACCATGTTGATTTTTCCTGTAAGTTGAAGTTCAAAATGAGAGAAATTGTTTGTGTAGAATCTTCCATCCACTGTACAAAGGAATACCAATGTTTGTATTACAGCAATGCTTTAAGTCCCACATCGAGGAGTCGAGCGAAAAAGAGAACAAGTATTAGATATAAAAAGAGAAGCCAGCCAACATATTATGCATACCTTTCTCGGCCTTTTGGCTAAGATCAAGTGTAGTATCTGTTCTTATCAGTTTAATATCTGATATGTGGTCCATTGGGCCACACGATATTAAATTAATTTGTTGAGGGGGAGGGGCCATTACAGTAGCTTGCTACTGGGCCTTTCAAGTGTCGCTCATACGTTGCACTAAAGTATGGGCTTGGCGCACCCCACCAAATCTAGTCTAATTTTTCGTAACGAAATAAAGGTGTTGATGATTTTTTTATTACAGTAATATCTAAATTAAATCGACATTAAGGATAAATTGAACTTAACGGGGAAATTTTGTATTTGTTTTAAATTAAAACTAATTGTTTACTTGACATTAAAACTTCATTAATCCATATAATTATATATACAGATGTAGTTTAAACATAATAACACTGAATTTGAATGAGAGTTTTACTTTTTACACAAATTGATAACGCTGCATTTGAATCACTAGTTCCTCAAACTGAGTGTCGTTGAAAATTATTAAAACACTACGGAAATTAACACTGCAATTCGGATTTAGTTTGAATTGATAGCTTGTATATACTAATGACAATTTTCACTTAAATGATTATTTTTTGTTGGAAAACTTGAAACAAAATGTAGGAGAAATGTTAAACGTTGAAACATTCTGGCCAAAGCATTTTGTGGTGTTGCAAATAGGATTAACAATTAAAACTAAACCAACATTACATTGTCAACAAAGAGTAATTTAAGTCCTTCAAATAATATTCTGTAATAGCAAATCTTATTGTTGCCACTAAAAATAAACTTTGCCACATTTAAATTTTGGTTAACATTGACAAAGTGTAAGTTTGGATAATAGGTTTTAAGCTAAAAGTTAAGAGAATACAAATTCTTAATTTTTGAATTAAAAATAGAGTGTGTTTGAATAATGTAATTTTGTGAGGAAATGTAATTTTTTTATGGGAATTCAATCTTTCAAGCAAATTATCTTGTTTGTAGAATTTTTAAGATGAAGGGATTTCATAAAATATTGTTTAAGTTAAATTTAAAAAATTTCAAATACCCCATAAAACCTAAAAATTTCAAAATACTTCGTGAAACGGTTTTATAATTTTTTCAAAATTACAATTTTGGCCTTATATGTTTCAAAATTTACATTTAGTCCCTATTTTTTATGTTTTACAAATTGGCAACTAAAAATTTCAAATTGATCCCTAAAAATTGTAAAATAATCCCACAACATTCATAAAATTTTGGCTTTGGCTCAAATATAATTTTATTTTCCCCCAAATTTTTTACAATTTATAAAAAATAGCCCAATTTTTAAAAAACAAATCTTTTATTCAAACAACAAAATTTAAAAATAAAAGGAATTCAATCGTTTAAAATCATTTGAATTGTCTAAAATTTCCTTAAAATTTCTAATTGCCTCGTCCAAATAGTTTTATGATATTCATTTGATGTCAAAAACTTTAAAATTATAAAATATTTATTGTCCTCCCATTCCGTTACTTTTCCTCCAAAAATCCTCTATGACAAACATACCTTTGGTAACCTAGTTTAACCCTTCAAGAACATAGGAATTTCAAATAGCCACAGAAACGGCACAAATGGATCAACTTAAACTACTCCGCGGATTATGCCAAAAGTGTCCCTAGAAACTATTGTGCTCACTATATTACCAAATCATGATACATAACAAATTATAAGTCAAATGCAAATATGAAGCAATAAAACTACAAATTTTCTTAACCAAGTTTACAACAAATTTCCATTTTCTGTTGTTCCTGTTTCCTCAGCCATCATAATCTCCATATTCCGTACATCTCGCTTCAGAACACTGCCAAGTCTTGCTATGGCATCCATCTGCTGCTGTAAAACCTGTTCTCACAAAGTAAAGCATCATTATTACATTGAGTTCTTCGGATTTACTACATGCATTATGGCAAACAAATGATCGATTATAAAATAAACATCTGATCTCAGGTTGGTACCAACTTACCTCCTGCAGGTCAGCCAGACTCTGTTCATGAATTTTGGTTGAGCCCGGAAAATAAACGGAGCTACCAAATCCATTGCTATTAGCCTTGACGCGAGACATGCTGAGTAGACTTTGTACCCTTCTAGATAATTCTGCTCCAGAACCTTTCAGCTGAAAAGACATTTTCATGTGAGTTTCATCCAAGCAACAAAGTATGAGGCAGAGGATTCAAAAATTCTACCTGTCTTGTTACTGTGGCTAATTTTTCGGCAAGTTCAGCTTCTCCCTTTGTTAAGGGAATTCGGCAGCCTTTTCCCTCCAACGCCTCCACTATTCTCATCACCTTCAATCACAACATGAGAAGACATCACAAATGTATGAATCAAAAGAAAAATCCAGTGCTACAGATCAAACCCGCTCAGTGTTACAATTCATCAATATGACTTTCAGAATTTCGACCAATAAACTAATAATAAAATGAAATGCTATCAGGGGCAAATTGGAGAGAGAATGGAAGATGATGGGAGAACTAGACAAAACAAGAAATGTGAAAACTTTATCTCAAACAAACATAGCTGCCCCTACTCTTAAAAGACGTTGCTGAAGAATCTGTTCTTTCTGTTTTAGTCTTTGAATCCAAGGAAGAGTATCAGCTTGAAAATGTCTTTGGAGCTGCAAATACCATCAGAGAATCGAAAAGATAAGTCAGCATGAAAAGGCGGTTCTGGTTTACCATTTCTTTTGGGAGAGCAAGAGAAGAGTAATACCATTTTAACATTGCTTTGGGTTACACTTAATCTCTCTGCATCAGAGACAATGACTTCATCTTGGATCTGCAAGACAATGCGAACGAAAATGTACGGTCGGGGTTAGATTTCAACAACTTCTAATTTTCTATGATAGAATATAGTAATTCTCTGGTTTTTTTGCAATAAATACTGACTGGTGGATACAGATCAAAGCATAGTCTTTTGTCATTCTGGCATTTCAATATCTCAATGCAGTAAGGAGTTACATATATTCAAATGATTAGTGATCTAATACTACAATTGGAGCAATCATGTTTCTAAAACCTCCTAGCTCATCTTAACTTATCCTGTAATATAAACTATTCCCACTCATAGGTTAGAAGAACTATTAATAACCACACCTTTTCATTTGGACTCTATCATGTTTCTGTCATTTCTAAAACAACTAAAATTAATGGGTATCAATGACTTTCTCTTTCCTGCTAGATCTAGGCTGTTATCACTCCTACTGCTTTCAAGCATCAAATATGACTTATCAAGTATTATTTTTCTCAACTTTTGCTGTGGCCGCTTCTTTCAATTTCAATGCATTTGTAAATGACTGACATACCAAATCTTGGAGCTCCTAACTCACATGCCAAATCAGTCAACATTATTTAAAATGCCAACCATATCGAACACAAGAGTAAGAAATTTCATGTGGATTATAGGCAGAATAAATTAGGCATGCACAATATTTATTCAATATTCCTTCTTTTTCAATGCATCAGTTATAAAATGGAGTTTACAAACAAAATCATGTCAAGCAGTTACTGTGTTAATAGGAAAATACACATTGCTACTATTTTACATGTTTAACTCTTGAAATGATAGCAGAATGATGAGGAAATGAATGGCATTGCATTAACAGGAAATAGAAAATGTGAAATTATAGTTATTCAATAAATAGATTTAATAATTACTGAAACAACCATCAATTTAAGTTTATTTTGAAAAGGGACAATGAGCTTTCGTATACAGACAAAATGAAACGAAACAGCGTGGTCTGTCTGTTTTCTGTAGTTACACCATTTTATTACGAATTAATAATTAGAATGAAGCAATTCTCAACTTATGTCCTATTTTGTTCAACTTCTAATATGCACCAAACTTGAAACAAAACCAATATGCTATGTCTTGTTTTAACTTGTCTACTAAACACTGTCATAGGATGCTAATATACTTGTTCTAAAACACAAATGGGAGTATATTAGCAGTTCCCACGACACACACACATGTCTATATCCTTCATATCACTGCCCATGCCCAATTTCTTTTGAGAGAAACATTGTTTTGTTTTGAAATTTCGACATCAACAAATGAGTTATCAGCTTTAGTATTAACAATGCACAATCACCGAGCAGCATAAACTTTGTAAACAACTTCTTCACATAAAATTAAGTTTAAATGGTTGGCATCGTTGCTGATGAGTGATGATATGCACCTAAATTTTGAAACTGATAGCCATTTATGATTTGTAAAATATTTAAAAGCTAAATTGCAAGATAAGGTTGTCTATAATAGATTTAGAATGGATTTGACTCTTCTGTGGATCCCAAAACCATGAGAGCTGAGTTGCACCACGTTGCCTCTATTTTATCTAAAATCTTAACTGCAGAAAAGAGCCAAAATGCCCAGTGCTACTTGAACATCCATGTCTTTCAAAAGATCATATATTCAAGATGCTAGTACTGGTCTAGTAATTAATCTGTCAAATTCTTTGCTATAATGTAAAACGACGGTGTTTTGTTTGGATATCTAATGATAGGTGAAATAGAATGGAACAAAATTACCATTACCAATATTTGGAAATTTTATAATGGAATGAAGAAAACTTTAATTCCGATGTTTGGGAGTCATGGAAGATAAGGAAACAATAAGTGGCTCCATACTCCCCAAATTGATAACGAAAAATGGATTCCATCAAGGATCATCCTATTCCACCCTATTTTAAAAACCCCACAACTAATGTCATTCAGTCATTCCATTTAAGTCCTTTCTATTCACCCTTTCCAATCAATCCGAACATGGTAGTAGCAGATAAAGTTTACCTTAAGGCGTTGGGAAAGATCCTTAAAACCTTGAACAAGTTGTGGCCAAAGACGTTCTCTATCAGCACTTTCCATACCCTCAAGCTTCCCCATAGCTTCTGCCCACATGATCTAGCAACATAAACTATTCCCCACAATTAGCCAGTTGCAGCAGGACAAAAGAAAAAGAAAAGCTACTCATTACAGTGTTCAGTTGAAAAATCTAAGAACTTACATCTGAAACGCCAGCAGGCTTCGCCTTAAACTGAGGTTCTGTTACACTGAATAACAAGTGCTGCACAGCACACACAAAGACCAACATGATATAACATGAAGACTAACAAGTGCAATTTTAACATTTGACACATAGGTATAAGAAAAAAAGTAACTTTACTGTAGAAACTTGGGTTTAAACCCTATATCAGAAAATCAATCACCCATAACTCCAAATAATTATAAAATTACAAAAAATGTGCATAATTATGAAATCCAAACCCCAAGTGTATAATATTAATAACACAATTAATCAGACAAAAGGGTATAAACAAAAAAATTCAAAATTGAATTTATCCTAATGAAGTAGACAGTGAGGGGAAGAAGACCTTAAAAGCGTACTTAGGGTTTCCAGGATCTTCCTTATAAGCTTCAACAATTGCCTAGTTCACAAACAAAGATAACAAACAAAATAAATCAATACAAAATTAAAATTAAAATAAAATGAAATTCAATTTCAGGAATGTAGTAAAATTTAAAATACTTGAATATCACGATCGGCTAAAGAGAATGGAACTGGAGCAACGTTAGCCATCTGAGTAGTCAACTGAGAATTTGGGAATGAAGTAGGTTGTGGTGTTGCCAAAGAATTCTGAAATCCGAAACCAGTAGAAGCTTGTTGTTGAAAGAGTGGAGTTTGCGGTTGTTGTTGTTGTTGAGAAGAGAATGGTGTGGAGAAGAGGGAAGAACCACCGAAAGCGGAAGTTGAAGAAGCCCCAAATGCAGAGGTTGAAGACGGGGTTCCGAAACCTGGCGTACCGAAGGCTGGAGTGGAAGATGGAGTACCGAAGGCTGGGGTTGAAGATGGAGTACCGAAAGTTGGGGTACCGAATGCTGGGGTTGAAGATGGAGTTCCGAAGGGGGAAGAAGATGGTTGAGCTCCGAACATGGTGGTGTGCAGCGTGTGGAAGATGCTCCGATGAGAAATTGAGAATTATGTTTGATTCAAGTTCTGAAAAACAAAAGGCGCGCTTAAATGTCTGTGCACTCCAGGCGCTCGATGAAAGGCACGTTTAGACAGGGAGTGGTTTGGGGAAGGGGAGTAAAGAAAAAATAATGAAATTTTTTACTAGAGTGTTTTTGAAGAGTATCAAAACCATAAAAAAAAAAATAATAATAAAATAATAATAATAATAATAAAAAATAAACCTTCAAAATCATTAACCAATGCAATTTTTTACTTCATTGTTTTCACTTCAAATTCATGAGCCAATGCAAAATCATTATTTTCACTTCATTGTCCTTTGTTTTTAAAAGTTCATTGTAGTAGTTTTTTAAAAATTAAGGTGGCTCATCTGCTAAATAATCGTGATTTTTTTATTTATATTATTATGGTTGTTTATGGTGCAAAAATTTAACTCCATTAAACTATATTAATAGTTTAGTTCGGTTCTTGAAAATCACTTTCAAATCAAATTTCTAGTTTATAAATATAAATCAATTTAAATATTTTCAACAAATTTTTAATTGAAATTGGTTTAAACTAGTTATTCCGAAAAAAGAATTTTGAAATTTTTTTGATAAAAAAGTATCAAATTTAAAATTTTTGAGAATTTTTTTTTTTTAAGAAAAATAGATCTAAAAAATTTTACGATAAAATTTGTTTAAAGAAAAAAAACAAATTTTGAAATTCTTTTTGACAATCTTTTTTTTGATTTTTTTCCAAAAAAAATAGATAAAATTTTTCATGAAAAATTTTTTTCAATTTTTTTCCAAATTTTCAAGAAAAAATTATTTAATTTTTTTGTATTTTTTTCTTGAAAATTTTTTCGATAAAAAAAATTCAAGAAAAATGTTTCGATATTTTGTATATCTTTTTTGAGAAAAAAAAAATTTCAAAAATTTTGTAAGAAAAATAAATCTTAATTGAGGTTAAAAAATTTTAAAATTGTTAAGCTGGTTTTTAATTAAGTTTAGTTAACTGAATTGTTTTAAATATGTAATTTAATTCATAAACTATTTAAATGATTTGGTTTTTTGTGGTGTAGTGTAATGCAATTCATCAATATAGTTCAATTAACCATATATTTTGCACACTCCTACCCATCACCAAACAAAACATAGGCTTATTATAGAATAAAATGACATTTTAATTTCAACCTTCCGATCTAAATTAATTGTTGAAATCATTTAAAATTAATTTACGAATCGTCTAATATGAACCGTCCAATCATAAATCAAATCAATAAACGAGATTCATTACTGTGTAACCAAGCTATAACTAATGATGCTTTAATTCAATAAAGCAATCAAGGCCTCTAGCTTTTTGTGGCATCTGATTCTAGGGCAGTCCAATGAAGCCTCACAGTCGCTGACTGGTGTTGGAAGAAAGATTGAAAGATTGAGAGAATGAGAATATGAGATAGAGTTCTGGTTTTGGTGTAAAAGCTCATCTGATAAGATGAGTTTTGTTTATCCAGTAATTGGAAATAATGGTCCATCATAGACCACCACACACATGACGGTCCACTGGAGAAACAACCAAATTTTGTTGGTCTTCAGTGACACATATCCTTGTTCATGGAGTTGCTTTTCTGCTGTTAAATTTGACAGCTTACCACATGCACTAGCCTCTAGATATTTGATATATAAAACCAAGAGAACAATAAACAAAAATCAATCACCATAAATTAAAATAGAGCTACTTCAAAGTCGATATTGTTACAAAGACAAAGGGAATTCATCCCTTATTATGCCAGAAAGAATAAAAAAACATGCATGATAACAATATTAAAAAGCAATTAAAACAGTCACAACTCAAAGCAAAAAAACCAGATTAAAATCTGATCATAAACGATCATGCTCAATAGGGGTTATAAACTTCAGTTAAAATGCAGAAAACTCCATAACTATCGAAAAGTCTACACTTCAGTCTTCATTTCAGATCCAAACAAGGTTTTCATGCCTTGATTGTTACACTGCACAAGCATAAACCAGATGGCCTTATGTTTGAAATTTGCCACTCTGACCCCAAAGCGGCATTTGGATCATATAACAATGTTTGATTAGTAGGTTCTTTCTCCAACGGAAATAGCAATAATTTTCCGTCCAGTATCCCAAATTGAAAACCAACACTCAAGCTGCCTGTCATCGGGATGGGCACCATTGTCCATGAGTTATCCTCTGGATTGAATATTGACAGCTTTCGCTGATTTTTCCACTCAGTACAGAACAACTTATTCCCCAATACTGCATGAGCTGTGACCATAACACAGCCATTCTTAATCTCGCACCAGCTGTGCTTCTCGGGGTTATATATATCGACAAACTTGGAATTTCCAATAGTAAAGCTTGACCTTCCACCCATGACATAGAGTTTACTCTCAAATCCGCAAGCAAAGCAACCCCACCTCGGGCGACGAAGGCTCTCTATCAGTGTCCACTTATCAGTATCTGGATCATACATCTCAACACTAGAGAGACTGTTGCCGTCCGCCCCATGGCCTCCAACAATATAAACCAATCCGTTCACTTCGGCACAAGCAAAGTCAAAACGAGCCACATTCATATTTGATAGTCTGCTCCAACTGCAATTGAGAATAGAGCAAGTCAAGAAATTAGAACATTATGACATTGGCATCTTATCTTAATCTTAAGCATAAGAGACCATTATGTTTCAAAAACTATGATTAGGACAATAGGTTAATCAACTTACATTGGAGAATCTATTTATCTTATATATAATAAATTCTCAAGATTTTCAGTTAAAATGCACATTAGAGAAGATAACTATACCTGTTAAGGCAAGAGTCATATTGGTAAACTTCTGTTGAGGCGACGGCAATTCCATCAATAGCTGAATAACCAGCCATAATAATTAGCTTTCCATTAAGAACCACTACTCCGAATGACGCCTTTTCTGGACCAGGCATTGGTGGAAGGGATATACATTTGTTACCGAGACAATCCATGACCTCCCAATGGCTTTCCCTCCCTTCACTGTCATTTGTTAAGATATAGAGCCATTCCTCAAGCACCCCTGCCAATTTTCGCACCATTACAAATTCTTTGCTTTGCATAAACAACCTCCACCTCTTACAGACACCACCCATGGCTGGGAAGTTGGAACGAGGAACAAGTGCAAGGCAACACTTTGCAACATCATCAGGAAGCCCAGGTAGAATAGGGCTACCTTCTTCATCCAAGGCCTCGCCGGTTAAACTATGATCGCTTTGTTTACGAGTTGATTTATCTTGATTGGCAAAATTAGTGAAACACATGTTTGACTTTATAAATCTCTTCTTTCCAACAACAAAACTGGGCATTTGCCAAATCGGCGATGTAGCGTGAGAATTTTGTTGCGATCAATAAACCAAATAATGCACAAAATGTCTTACCGAGAATCCAAAATCATATAACTAAAGAAATTCATAAAATCCTTCACCAATTGGGATTCTACAAGACCAAGGCATAAAAGATGTGGTAGAACGAATCACTTGAGCAGTATAAGCAGATGTGTTTTTATGCTTTGTCCAGTCTGATTCAGATTCCATATCAGTGGTTCTTCTCCTACACTGATTCTTTTCACTTCTTTCCTGCCAATTACTTCTTAAGCTGCCAATTATGAATCTGGACTCGCACATTGACCAGAGATCTACAAATTATGACAAATAGTTGTTAGATTTTATCATTTGAAGATAAAAAATATATAAATTAACCAATGTTCATCTCATCCACAAAATTATGAGCACATAACACACAGGGTCGTATACCAGAATAGGCCATAGAACAGGCAAGACTTAGCCACCCGTAACTTCCATTGTCTTCAAGTCCATACAAGCTGAAAACACAAAACAGGATAAAAATAAGTCAAAACAATAATTAAAATATATAGTGCATATATACATATTCAAAGGGGAAAAAAATCATTCTGGATGGTTATAAAGTAAATCACCATTCATTTAGTACATATTTGGTTTCCAGGTCTGGATCGGCAAAATCAAAATCACTGTAAATCGCTGTGATTTTGTCAATACCACTGCGAAACCAAACATGCACTTAGAAGCACGAGTAGCCACCAGATCTAATGTAAAATTGATGACACTACAATTTAGATGAGTTTGCACACACATAACCTTTTTTTCTATGTGGGATTCAATTGATCTATAGAATGAAACTTTAACACAGTCCACAGAATCAGAGTTTCCAGAAGAAAAAAAATCACATTTACTCATTTGCTATAACATAGAAAAAATCAAAAGTCTAGTTTCATTGAATATACACACCACAAGACAATATCACACCGGTTCAGAATTTCTGAGCCAATAAAAGTATAATTTATAAGTCTATAAACGAGATTTAAAATAGCATCCAAATAGATGATGAAAACGAAGGTAGATCTGTCATAGAGACAATTAAAAGGGCGATAAAAACAACAAAAATAAAGTAAATAAATAAAAGAAAAGGAACTTACGGTGAGAATGAAGATGGAGATTGAGAAGTAGAAAAAGGTGAATAGAGAAAGAGTGTATGGGAAATGGCTAGAGGGATATAGGGATAGGAGAATGTGTGTGGTATGAAGTAAAGGGTATTTATAGGATTGGAAGTTGGAACCAATTTTGTTCGCAGAAGATAACGCTCACCTAATGCGACTAAGTTGGAACCGAAAAATTGGGATCGACCAAACAAACATCATTGTCTGTATGTAACTAGGTTTTAGCTGTGCTCCAAACAATAAGGAAATTATTTATTTAATCTGTTTATAAGTGGAAAGGTTTTTGTACATACATTTAATCTAATCCAAATGTTGGTATATAAATATTTTTATTTATTTCTTGTTTTTGTTTTTAGCCTTTAAATAAATTAAGGTTATGCAACCCCCTTTATAGTAGGGTTCATGTTCTTCTAATCTTTTATGTTTTATAAATAAATTTACAAGGAATAATTTTGGTGATTGGTATCACATATTTAAATATGTTAACATTTTTAAAGATAATATAAATTTTATAATTGTTCATGGATATTGCGAATTTTTTTAAGGATATATATGCTAATAAAACAAAAAGATAGAATATAATGGAATGTATTAGCTATTAGATATTTGCATAATCGTTCTATTATTAATAAATAATATTTTATCACTGTAATTATAAAATAAGAAAAAAATATAAAAAAAAAATTATATTATATGATATATGCTTAGAAGTTAGAAAACTCACACAATTCATGTAATATTTTTTATTTTATTTATTTATTTTTATTAAATTTATACAAGTCACTTTTTTTATTTATAAAAAAAATATAATAATAAATTTACAAATAATTATAAAATTTTGAATTTATGAAATAAGATATTCAACCTAAAAATAGTTATATTGATAAGTTCAACTAAAATTTAACGACCTATTATTCACTTTTTTAATTAAATTTTAAACTTAAAAAAATAATAATACACAGGTATCATTATCATAAATTATTGACAATTATTGATTAGCTGATTATAATAATGAAAGATTGTTGACAAATTACAATACTTTTTTATCTTTTCAAATTGGTCGGAGGGATTGAAATGGTAATTTTGAATGTGAGGTATGGTGAACAGGCACTACTATCCCCAGCCTTTCATATATATATTTTGCATTTTTGTTATTCTCGCCATTTTAGCCTCTGGTGCAAGATCTTGATAATCTAATTGATAATTTATTTATTTTTGTACCCTTCCGTTTTAAATTAGTTGTGGTTTTAGATAATTATAATATTATCAAACAGCTTACAGCTGTTTCTTATTATTTTGATATATAAGATTTTGTCTTTAATTTATCTCCAAATAAACAATTACCGTATGTACACAAGAATTTAAATATATTGTATAGATATACACAAAAATATATATTTATTTTAAAATTATATATTATTTAATTATTATTTTTTATATTTTTCTTTTACGTGTATATATCCAGATAAAATATTTAAATTCTTGTGCTTGTACAAGAACTATTTTCTCCAACCAATGAGATATTGTACTTTATTATGCATCGATTAATACTCTAATAAGTAACGAGGACAATTTTTACTTTAAAGAAATGAGTACAGTTTATTAAAATCGCTTAAAAGTTATTATTCCATCCGACTCATAGTATCACTTTAAAAAAATTGTTTCAAAATAATTATTGCTATTTTTAATTTTCAACAAAACTTTAATTATTATTTTTCAATTATCTTTTTCATGTTTACATATTTATTTAACCACAAAAACCAAACATACAATGTAATTAAAATTTTATAATATTATTTTAAAAAAAACCTAAATAATTATCTAAATAATACTACTTCACTCCTTAAATCTAAGACTATCTTGAAAATTTTATTTGTTTATTTTTATAAGACTATCTTCGAATTTTCAATTGCATTAGTTATTACTTTGCTAAAATATCTCTAATTAATTTAAATATTTTTATGCAATCAACAACAAATAGTATAATAGAAACATTTAATAATTTCTCTTCAAATATAAACTTATAAAAATAATATAAATTATTAACAAATTTAATACTTCTACTCACTTTTGTAATTTTTGTAATTTTTGTAATTTGGCCATATATATATATATTGGGACAGATATTGTAATAATTTTATTAAATTTTTATGTAACACTACATCATATTGTAAATGATTATAAATTAAATTCATTAATTATTATGGACTTTTTGTTTTGACTAATTAACTATTATGAACTTGCCCGTTGGAATTTAGACACATGTTTAATTTTGCAATATTTAATTTGGATAAATAAATAAATAGCAAATCATATTTCGATCTCTACAGATCATCCACATGTCACGTCCTTTGATATTGAATGAATACTTAATGTTTGGAATTGGAATATAGGAGAAGGTATTTTCTTTGAATTATACCACTAAATGAAGATTACTTACATTATTTTCAAAGTTTAATTGCTATATATCATTAATGTAGAAATTTTTTATCCAACCATCACATCATAATAATTTATGATTGTAATTTTTAAAATAATTATGATAATTGAGAATAAAAAATTTATAATAATTCGACAGTTATTTAACTGTGTAAAAAATTGTTATATTATTAATATATATAAATTAAATATTTATTATTATGTTAACTGTACTCTTCTATTTATTTTTATATATAAAAGTTGATAAGTCATTGAAAGAAACGTTTACTTCATAAAATAATGTATTAAATTAATAAATGTAGTTTTTATATTGATTCATCTCCTTAAAATAGTAGATGCATTTAATAATAATTGTGGAGAAATAAATTTAGTTTATAGTACAAGTAGTTGGTATAAGAAAAATAGAATAGACTACTTTTTAACATAATATTTTTATATTTATTCTCTTAACCAAAATTTTCGTAATTAATTTGTCACGAGAGATAAAAATCGTTAAAAATAGTCTATACTTCTTTCTTATTGCTTCATTAGCTAGCATTGTATATAATTCATACTACTAGACTACCCTTTTGGATATATATATATTAGTTTCATTTTTTGTTTTGTTTTAGCAATTACGATAATATAGTTATTTTCTTGGTTAATTTTAAATATTTTTTAGTTTTAATTTTCAAATTAATAGTGTTTTTAAGATAATAAAAAAATATTACTTCTCATATATATTTTTCCGTACATCATATAAGTTCAAGATCTAGTTTGTCACGATGATTAATATTCAATGGTTTTTAAAATTAATATTATAAAATTGTTACGATATATTATTTATAAAATATCTTAATTTGCATATGAAATAATAATCTGCCGGACTTTTTCACCTAAAACTCACTATATGGATTTTGCATTAAACCAAAGATAATCAAGACAATATATCTTTTGAATTTAATTCATATATTATTAGTGTAAAAAATATTTACGGCATCAATTAATTATAATTATTAAATTATTAAAAATATTTACTTTTTAATATAATTACCTCAAAAATATATTTATTATGCGTGTATAAATCATCTCCTTTTGGTTCTAATTGAGTTTCCGACAAATTAATAAGATATTCTCTCTTGTAATGAGTTATACCACAACCAGAAAGAAAGAATCTTCCATGGTTGGGTTCAGTGTGGTATTAAGACGTGCCACTAAATTAAAACCATTCAACAAAGAATCTTACCTCTTCATATATATGTTATCCAAGTCTTGGTGTGGGAGATCTGGGAAACTAGGCCTATCACATATTCCACTAGGGGTTTGATTGTTGATCCAAGCACTACGTGACTGCAATGTTTGTGATAAAAATGAACAACATTTAACGTGCAGAATCATCTAGTGCCGATGATATCAACAATTTTAATTTACCCTAAACCCAATTCGTTCGTCGAGTCCAACAATTACAACACACATCCGATAATTTTTTTACCTCATATTCATATTATCAAATTTATTGTTGAATTAGTAAAAAGAAAAATTAATTGTTGAATTGAAATAAATTATTACACAGATAACACCTATAAAGTTTTATTTTAATATTAAATAATTTTAAATACTATTGATGTATTTCAAAATTAATAATTTTTTATTAAATTAATTTTAATTTATCTCATTGACATATCAAATAGCTTTTTAAAAATAAAAATAAATACATATAATAATAGTATAGTATAAAATGAGAGTTAGATAATGAGGTGATAAAAGAGATCACATATTTAATCTTTACTTTCAATAAAATATTAAAAAATTACTAAATTAACCGTTGAAAATGAGCCTTTTTTAGGACAATTCAAAATGAGGCATATAATTTCACTAGTAACAATTTCTTTTAAAATATGCTTATAATTAGATGTAGATGTAGTAGTTGGTTGGTGCTAAAAACGTGGGGTTGTTGGACCACGATGTATGCAAGTAAATTAAAAATAAATATTCGAAATGAAAAAAAGACAAAGGAGGAAAGGAATGACCAATTGGAGCTCAGGGATTTTATGATATGCAGTTTTGGTAGTAGGTGGAAGCACTAGCAAGTTGGCAACGACAAAAGCGCGAGGATGTTTTTTAACACTAGGGTCCTTTCTTTAAATAATAGAAAGAAAGAAAAAAAACACTACAGTCCCTTGTGTGTTAAGTTGTGTTTGATTGGAAAAGTTTGGAAGGAAAGACAGAAGAAGAAATATTGTTAAATTTTTGTGTGATTTAAATTTTAAGAGAGGATAAGTAGCTAGGAAAACAAAATCTCCGAAACCCAATTTTTGCTTCCCCATTTTAGAGATTTTGAAAAGGAGAATGTTAAACAAATATTATTATGTTGACGAGGTTTACCCTCCTATTTTTGTAAAAAAACCTAAATCATCATTTGGTATATTAGAAGTTCAAATGATTTTTCTCACTTATTGTTGCTGTTGCTCTTTGTGGGAACTTTGTATTTGCTTTGGTGTTTATTGTTGCTAGGCTGCGCTATTCTTATATTTGCATTGTTGTTGTGTTGTTCTTCTTACTAGTAGATATGAGAATAAGTTAGATCAGACCAGACTTTGAAAGATTTGAATTTTATTTACGATTAATTTTTTATGTTTGAGTCTAACTTACTGTCTATCATAGTTTTTTTTCTCCGATATGATTTGACCTTTAAATATTTAAATAGTATATTTTACATTTTCTTTTACATAGGTTAAACTAAACTTTTTTATATATAAGAAAAACTAATAAAATAATACATAAGAAAAACAAATAAAATTATAATCAAATCTAATAAAACTATAACTAATAAGTTTGCAACAACTTTCCAAAAAAACAAAGAAACAAAATAAACTCATAATTAACAAACTCCAAAAAATCCTTTAAAAATTTACAAATAAAACAAAATTAACAATAAATAAAAGACATTGTCAATATCTTCTAGGTCGGCCTAATAGAATTTTTTATAACAAATACTAATATTAATAAATTATAATAAAAAATTAACCATGTTAATAATATATATATATATATATATATATATATAATTACTTAAATATATTGGTTTGATATATATCTTTATGATTTTCAGTAATGTGTAACATGTCATTTTTATATATAAGCTGATCTATCGAATCTAATATGTTTTTTTATAAATCTGAAGTTTGATCTATTTAAATAATAAACTTTAAAAAAAACTTACATCTAACTTTTTTATTAAACAAATCCTGTTAGACCATAGATAAACCCAACCACAAGCCCTGACCTCACCTCTTCTTGCTAGTATATATTTTTCCATGTTTTTTCTAGTCGTTTATTTGCCAATTTCGTACGTGCTATTCTATTGTCTTACATCCTATTTTCATCGTTTTGTATTTTTGCTTTGTTTTGTTTGTATTCTATTTTAATTTGTTTTAAAATCTTTTTTGTTGTATTATATTATCAAGACATAGTAATAGTACATGGATTATATATTGTATAATTTAAATATTTTATGGGTACAAATGGATCATCGAGATCGGAAATTTTTTATATATCGGTGATTAATAGTTTAACATCACGAGAGTGTAGCAAGATTACAAAGGATAAGAAGGTAATTTAGTTTTAAAATATTTCTCCTTCTTTTGTAAATTAAATATATATTTAATTAAAATTCTTTATTTCTTTTGAATCAAAGATATATTTAATTATAACTTTTTTCTTCTCCTTCTCTTCGCTTCATTTTTAAATTTTTTTTGTTTCTCCTCTTATTTATTGAACGAAACAAACACGGATTTTTAATATTAAAGATTTTATTCAATATTTAATTATTTAATACCATTTATTATTTTGTCCTATTGTGATATCTATATCAATATTTTTTTAAGAATGCAAAAAAAAATTTACCTTTTTAAAATTATTAAAAGGATAGGGAGGAAGGGCCATTACACTATAAAACGATACTTACTATTAGGGAAGCACATTATCACTTCATCTAGTCGAGGGACAAAATATTTGATTGTTTTTATGGAATTCATGTTTTCTCTATTTTTTATATTTTTTGCATGTGTCATCTCTATTTAAAAGACATACATTTTAGTTGTTATTTTTTTATGACAAAGAAGATAATTTATTAAACAGCTAAATTTGCTGCAGTTGACGAAGAAATTAAAGTGGGACACTTCTCAATTCATATGATGTTATAAATAATTAAAGCCACTTTTCACAGGAACAACACATAAAACAAAAAAATTACAAATCGTGCGACAATCAACTATAACTAAACCAAAGAGTTATTTAAAGTTGAATTTGTTAAGATAAAATTTCAATTAATTGTTTTGATGTAAACAAACAAAGATTAATTAAACACTCTAATTATAATTTTAAATTATGTGTTATTTAACATGTGCTTTTGAGTGTGATGATCCAAGATAAATACTAAACAAAAGCAAGCAAAATCAGTTTAAAGAATAAATTAAAAATGAACTACCAGAAACCAAGAACGTTCTAGACATTTTTTGGAAAAATCAAGAACGTTCTCCACGTTTTTTACTTCATCAAGACTGTTCAAGCCAACTTTCAATGCAAGAAAAGATCATCACTACAACATTTTTGATTATAGGCCACGCTTCACTTAACCACGACTATAAAAGTGTGGCTAGAAACGGAAATAAGCAACGGCTTTTCACGCGTTGCCTATAATTTACTTATATAGTACAATTTCTTAACTTTTTTAATTGTCACCGATTAAGCCACAATTTTAAAAGTGTTTTTGTTTTACCACGGTGAAAAACCGTTGGCTAATAAAATTTAACAACTACGCATTTTAAGTGTGGTTTAAAGATATAAAAACTGTGACCTTTAGCCCAAATAATAATAAACAGGTTTGAGTGTTTATTTTTCAATAGATTTTTAATCAGCTTCAATATTGTTTTGAATTAACAGAAAATATAAAATTAATTAATTAATTTGTTCTCTTTATTGAAGAAACAGAACTCTTATTCCTCCATTACTACAAATTTTTTAACTTTTGACCACATTTATCTTGGCAACGGCTAAAAATATGCGGCTAGAAACAAAAATAGACAATAGTTTTTCAAGTATTGTTTACAATATACATATAAAATACACTTTTTTGGTTATCAAAATAAAACCGTTACATATTCGTTTTTAAAGTACGAGTTAAAAAGTATGACCGATTTAAGGAACGCTATTGTTTGTGAAGATTTTAAAGCAACATATTATAAACATGACTTTAGTATAAAAATGTTATCTATATCATATCAAACCACAATACATAACAGTAGGATAAAATTAAAAAAAAAATATTGGCTAAACAAAAATTCTAATTTGCTACAATCTACTTTTCCAAATAATATTTTCCCAAATTACTTGAGTTCCCCCAAAATCCCTTAACCATGTACTCGTGAACCACAACCTATCTCTCGTCTGAACCAAAATCATTATTCTGTCTTGCTCGATGCTGCTTGAACGACGCTTCCCCACACCAAAACTGTGCCTTTCGCTTGAACGACGCCTCTCGTTGGTGCTTGCACGACGCCTTTCATGTTCGTCTTTTTACAAACGCCTCTTGTTGTCGTCTCTTTACATCCTCTCGCCGTCGTCTCTTTACAGAAGGTCGTGTCTCAACCTCTCGCTGTTGTCTAGTTGTGTATCGCAATGCTCAATCTCACCAGAAGGTCGTGTCTTAACCCTCACTAGAAGGTTATGCACATGTAAGAATATGTTTCATTCATCTTCTTTTTTTATGCTTCGATTTGTGTTTTGATGTGTTTCAGTTTCATTTCCTACAATGTATTATGTGTAGTGTGATTTAGGTTTTCTTTTTACACACTAATTAGTTGTGATTTGTGTTTGCTGTAGTTATATATTGTATTCATCTTATTTTTATTGTATTATGTTTGTTGTATAAACCTTTTTATTGATAATAAAAACAATGTCTTCTTTTTTTTTACAAGCCAAATTAAACCTATGTTATGTTTGTTGTATAAACCTGTATTATATTTGTTGTATTAAGTCTGATATGCTTAATTAAATTTTGGGCTTGTATTTAAGATTTTAGCTCTAACCCTAGTTAGCATAACTTGTAAGCTCACCTATTATCGATCCCAGAATCTCGATGCGGTGGACGGACTTACTGCGATGCTGTCGGCCGTGGAAACGCCTCTGACGAGTGTGAGGCCCGTGGCTGCCCTCTGTTTTTCCAGAGGATTTTATCTCTAATCCTAACAATCTGTTTTGCCCTCTATTTTGTCCCTAATATGATTAACCATTTACTTTAAATTATTTTACTATTTTTTTGTTTTTTCGTATACAGTTTTCATTTTATGTTTAGATTATAAACTATTTTTTTGCCTTGTTGGATTGATTGGGTGGAGTTGTTATCAGTTTTCATTTAGTTTTTTTTTGTTGTCTTGTTGGACTGATAAATAGGAGCATTCAGATGTTCACAAGTTATTTTAAGTTTATTTTAATAAGCTTTTCACAATAAATAATGGAAGTTGTTTAGATGTTCACATATTGTTTTTAAAATCTATAGCTGAAAGAAAACAATCTCAGTTTCTGGTTGATTGTTTTAATTGTCCAAAGGTGTTTAAACATAACTTTAAGAAAAATTGATATTAAAAATCTGATGCTAACACATATACACCGAATACTGCACTAACCTTCTATGCTTGATGCTTCAAATACTGATCTAAAATCTGAATGTTTGACATATTGCTAGTCTAGTTTGCATACCTTATGTATTCTGAATACTGCACTAACCTTCAACTTTAGAATGCTTTATTTTGGTTTTATTTGTGTGTTTTGATGCTATGTGTGTTATTTTGAAGTATGATGATTTGTTTCTAAAGCACTAAAGTTGTAGCTGAAAGAATTAAATATATGTTGTTTGTTTTTTCCTTTTAGATTGAAATAATTAAACTTCAATCTATATGGTACTATTTTTGTTATTTAGAGTGATTGACAAAAAGTGGACTACACTTCATAGACTTAATTCAGAGTATTAGAAAGGTGTAGAATCATTTTTAGATTTTGCCTTCACCAAAGGAGAACCTCAAAGCCGCAGATTGTTAATTGTTAATAAATTTGATAACTTCTTAAAAATTATTAATAAATTAAAAAATAGGGCTGATATAAAATTATTAAAAACTTTCCTCTAAATAGTTGTTACTAATACTTACTATTTTCAGGTTGGACTTGAAGATCATCACCAAGATACATGAAGCTAGTGGAATATATCGAAGATTTGGTTGTTTGATAAGACAATTGGTTTTTTTTTTTTATGTCTAGTAATAGAGCTCATACAATATTTTGATAAATAAATTGTTTGATTATCATGTATTTTTTTTTTATGTTTATTAATATTTCTGTTACAATATTTTGATAAGACCGTTGACAAAACCAACTCATAAAATATTTATGAAATATTTATAGCTGAACATCTGAAATATTTATGAAAATGTTGGCAAAACCAACTCATAAAACCGTGACCTAAACAAATATCCAACATCTAAAACAATTGTGGCCGAAATGTGTTTTGATAACCGTGATTTAAAGTTATATGCAACACATACAAATATATTGCCTTAAACCAAAAAATGTTGTCTATGCTTTTGATAATGTTATAAATGTGTTGCCTGAAACAGATATAATATACACAAAACCGTAGCCTAACTGTATATGCAACATTTATGAAATGTTGGCAAAACCAACTCATAAAACTGTGGGCTGAAACATTCAAAAAAATTGTTGTCTCTTTGAGTGTTTTCAGCAACGGTTTTTTAGAATTTGTGGGCAAAAGTAAAAAACCTTGCATTTACTAATAGGTCACGACCACCTATACCACACTTTGTAAACCGTTGCGAAATCGTTTCCTAACCTTTAGGTCACGGTTTATTTGGTTTACACCATACTTTTTTATTGTTGCCACAACTCAAAAATGTTGTAGTGCATTCTTATTTTGAATGCATTACTAGTACATATACAAGGAATATACAACTTTCATAATAGCAAAGGAAGTACTCCAAAAGATCTAAGAAGTAAACATTTGAATCAAGACAAAATGACAAAATCAGTCAAGATTAATCATTCTCCAAAACATTCTCCAACTTCTGTCATGTAGCTCTAGAACGTTCTCTAGCTTCTGAAGCACAGACCAATAACGTTCTTGAAACTTCAGCATGACCTTATGACACATATTCTCATGATCAAATGATCTTCATGAAGTAGCAATTTACGAGAAGGGGGGTTTGAATTGTAAATTTATCTTTTTAAAATTTCGTGAAAAAAATTAACTCAAGATTGATCTTAGTTGTAAATCAGAAAAACGGAGAACGTTCTTGGTTCTGAACAAGAAACAGAGAACATTCTTGGTTAGTTGAAAATAACAGTTTTAGCTTATATATTGAACTTGATATTTAAAGAATTAAAAGTAAATAGATAAGGGAAGAGATATAATACACAGATATATTCTGGTTCACCCAACTCGAGCTACATCGAGTCTTCACAGATGTGATATTTTCCACTAAGTGCTCAAAGCAAGAACTCACTTGACCTTTGCACAAACTTTATGCAGATCAATCTTGATCTGTTACAAACCAATACCTTTCAAGCCAGAAATGATTTTCACTAATCTACCTTTCAATCTTTAGAAATAATTTACACATTACCTTCTTTATAGCATAAAAGGATTTTCAACAACCACTCAAGACTATTTTAACACACATTTTCTTGAGATTACAATGTAATGATAAAGAGTATGATAGAATCTAAATATCCTCAACTCGTGTTTGAGTATTGATTCTGATCTTTGGAACTCAGAGAAGAACTTTGAACTCAATCGTGATTAGATGTTGCAGTCACTAAGAGCTGCACAGAACTTAGAGAAATGTTTGAAAGATTAAAAAACTCTTGAATCTGATTGCGAATGATGTATTGATTGCTTTCTTAAGTTTTGATCTTTGCCTTCATCTTGATGTCTCTTTTATAGATTTTAAAAGAGCTTGTGACAACTCATTTGCCCGTTGGGAGCAGACTAGCTGTCCTTTTTCATTGAGTAGGTGAGATCAAGCAAAAAGCAAGAATGTTCTTCGATTATGGGCATCCTTGCTTCTGAAGTTCAAGAACAATCTTCGTTCTTACTCTTTGTGGCAGCTGAGTTTTGTCTTAATGAAGCGTATCCTTTGCCTTTGACTTTGTAGAGGAATCTTCCAATAATGATTTGCTCTAGTACATTTGAGAGAACATGATTGGATTTGAACTGCAAAAACTGAATATGAATTTGTTTTGCGTTTTTGCATTTCTGGAGCACCTGGAGAACGTTCTTCGTTTTTCTTCAAAATTGTCCAAAACGTTCTTGGTTTTACTATCTTAGCTTGTTTCTTCTTTAATATGATGTGTTTTGAGTTTCTTGGTACCTATCTTGATTAATACACTCAAGCACACATATTAGATACAAACATGCTTAGAATCATAATTATAATTCTTAATTAATCTTTGTTTATCATCAAAATATTTAAATTTGGGTTTTGTCTCAACACCTCAAGCATTGTACATATCAGATGAAAGAGAATACACAAAACCAAAAAAATCTTAAAGTCAAAAATAAGAAAAAGACCAGTCAATAGTCTTACTTTGAAGACTTATTATTTTAATCCAATCCTTGACCAAGGAAACCCCTCCAACGGTCACGTTAAGCTGACATGGACCTCCTCAAATGTCTATAAAAGGAACCCCACAACTTAATGAAAATCACGACATTCAAGTGCAAAAGAAGAATCATCAATCACTCACATTCATACTTGAAAGTCTCACAAGAAATCAATAACATTCAGTTTCGAGTTCATTGTTATTCGTTTACTGAAACATCTTGTAAAGAATCTAACCTCAAACAAGAGTTGAGATTAAACAGATTCGGTCAAACACTTTAAATCATTATCTTGTAAAACTCAAGACTATAAGGTTTGTTTATAGCTTGAGTGATTTGTTTAGAAAATCCTTTTAAGGTTAAAATGTGAGTTGTAAAAATTCTATCAAGGGTTGATAGGTGACTTGATTGTATTCTTTTATGGGTGAAAAGGATTGAAGTGTGTAACAGATCAAAGCTGATCTGAGCTAGGTGCTGTAAAACCAATAAGGTTATTTGTTTTTAATACTTAGTGGAAAATCTCACGGTTGTGAGGACTAGACGTAGCCCAAGTTAGGTGAACCAGGATAAATCATTGTGTGATATCTCTTCTTTATCTCTATTTACTTTCAGTCCTTCATTTACTAAAGTTAAAAATCAATTTATGTTTTTTAAACCAAACCAAGAACGTTCTCCGTTTTTCTGCTTTCACAATCAAGATCATTATGCTTTTCAATCTAACCAAGAACGTTCCCCCGATTTCTATTTCTAGAACCAAGAACGTTATCTGTTTTCTATTTTCTTAACCAATATCAATTTTGAGTTATTTTTAAGTTTTAACAGGGAAATTTTAAACAGACAATTTTACAATTCAAATCTCATTCCTTGTAAAATGACATTTCTACTTCAGAACTATGAATGACTCTAATTACATTAAGCAAATTGCCTTCCAATACTCCACTCATTTTGGAGAAGACCACAAACGTCAAAATTAATCTTAAATGTCCCGATAGGAAGCAGACCAAGTGGTAGAGGAATATAGACGAGTATTACCAATCAATGTCTTTATGTTGAATGTTCGACATCATCTCGGACTCTTCTATGACCAGTAAGGTCTTGTGAATGATATTGACCACACTTATAAACTGCCCTTCAAAATAAAATTTATTTATGAAAAACCGAATAAAAAAGAAATTATAAGATAAAGTCAATAACATTCATATGAGAAGTATACATAATATTTGTAAGCCAAGTAAAAAAGGAGGGAGAGTAGAATCAAATCGAACTCCTATGGGGAGTGAAACCAAATCTATTGAGTCCAATGACATATGTTGAAAACATGATTGATGTCTTCCTCTTCCAAGTTACATCTAGAACATGAGGATTCAACCAAAACATCGTTGTTGATAAGGTTAATTATGACTGGGAGGCCATTGTCCAACATCATATGTGCAAGACAAGCATGTTTAGGCACATGATTTGGTCCAAATAGGATAATGCACATTGAGATAAGAGATTCGAGAATACTCTACTTCCTACCAAGATTTAATAGAATTGTATGTAGTTATGGTATAAAAAATTCCTTTTTTATTCGCCCCCAAGACAATATAATTCACTGACTGGGTATTCCATTTGCCAAGTTTTTAACAAATAAATTGGGAGACTTGAGACAACTAAAAGTTAATAGGTTTTGGAAAGCACACCTTGTAGCTATTTTGAAAAAGCAACCAATTGTCTTCCCATATAATAACAAAATGACCCGAAGCTATTCTTTAAAGACAACATCTATTAACAATTGACAAAGCTTCACAAATGCTTCTTTAAATATAGTTCGGAAGGTGACCCAATGTCACTTTAAGAATGTTGCTTTGAAGAAAGTAGCAAACTTTCAAACATTTTCTAACCAAATAATTAGTATTTGATAAAATATGGAATTCTTGTTTAACAACAATTGTGAGATTAAAAGCCTCGAAGCTTCAAAGTCTAATCCCTCCTTAACTTCTTGATTGAAAACATTTGATCCAATTTATCTAGTGAAACTTCTTCTCTCATTAAACATAGCCCCACCAGAATTACTTGATCACAAACACAATGTGTTCACATAGATCTACTCAAAAGAGGAAATAACTCAAGATGTAGGTGGGAATGGGTTGTGCAATTAAATTGATGACCACTTCCTTTCTTATTGGCGGAAATTTTTTCCCTCCAACCTTTAAACTTCTTGTGAACACAATCTTGATTGAAATTAAACACATGTTGTTTGGATCTTATGACAAAGGATGGAAGGCCAAAATATTTTGGCGAGTCTCAACATCCTTAAAGAGGATAAATATTTTGAAATTGATTTGTTTGTCCAAACACGTATTTCAACTAATAGAGATTTCTAATTTGTTGAAGTTGATGATTTAACCATAAACATCTTGATAGAATTGGAGAATATTTTTGAAACAATATGCATCTGTCTAAGTGGCCCTACTAAAAATGAGATTATCATATGTCAAAAAAACGTGAGAAATAACATGAGCTCCTCGAGTAATCTTGATGTTGTCGATTTTACTATTTATTTGAGCTTTTGATATAAGATCTGGAAAAAAAATATGCAAATAAAATAAATAAATAACAAAATAAATGGTCTATTTGTCTCAATCTCCTTTATGGTATAAAAGGTTGACATGGAACGCCATTGAGGAAAATTAAAGAATTAAGGAGAGAAATAAAAAACATAAAGTAGTTTATTTATTTCAAAAAAAAAATTAGTTTTTTTTTTATGAATAAAATAAGAAATTTAATTTAAACGATCCAGAAATTGAATGATTTAAATTTAAATAACAATTACCAATATTTCTATTGATCTATAAGGACATCCATATTTCAAACAAAAAAAAAATGATATTTTACTTTGGGTTAACATAATGTATTGATATTTTACTTTGGGTTAAAATAATTGACGGTGCGCAACCGAATAAATTAATAATTTGGCTAAAATGCAGTTTTAGACTCTCATTTTAATAAATCTGCAAGTTCAATCTCTCATTTAGTTTTCCACCATTTTAGTCTCTAATTTTTAAAATTGTTGGTATTTGGTCTCTCTTCTTAATTCGAACTTCAATTTTATGATTTGACAATAATTTAAGTGACGTGTACATAATGCTGTGAAATTTAATATATTTATATTTTAAATTACTTAAAAAATAATTTTGTTACTAATACATAATAAATAACTTAAATACAGGAAAAAAGAAAAAACAAGTTAGATAAAGAACATTTGATTGAAATTAGGTTACATATTATATGAAAAAAATAGTTTTTCACATAAACCATCAATTGCCATCCATATACACATAATTTTAATTTATTTAAACAAAGAACAGTAAATAATTTTGTGATTTTTTTACAGAAATGTTTAAAGTAAAGAAAAATATTTTTTTTTAAAAATTGATTTTTTTTTAATTTCATAAATTTTAAAGTAAGATAAAGTTTTTTAAATAACTTATTCATTTCTTTGTTTTTTTTTCAAAAATTATTAAAGCAGTATTAAGTAATTTGAAATTAAATATAAATTTCTCATCACTGTGTACACATCACTTAAATTATTGTTACATAATCATATACACGTCACTAAATTATTGTCACATCACCAAATAGAATTTTCTAATTAGAAAGTGAATCAAATGTTCATAATTTAGATTTAGATAATAGCAATAAAAATTGAAGATTTATTAAAAGGAGAGATTAAAATTGTACGTTAATTTAACTTAAATGCATTTAAATGGTTCATATCTTTCAATATATATATATATTTTATAAACAAGGATCATAAGTTAAACTCTCAAAGAAATGATAAATCTAAATATCTATCACTTGTATTTTACTCTGCCTTTTTTACGACCGGTTGATTCATTGATGAAAAAACATTAATTAAAAGATTCATAAAAACAATGTTAAAATTGTAAAATAAATAAATATAAAGACAATTTTAAGAAAACCAAAATATGTAATCATTGAATCTACTACAAATATGAAAATTATTATTCAAACATTCATACTTTATCATCTAAAAATCTATAATGAATCAAAAAGACATAAAAAAATAAAAAGTTTATGAGTTCACTTATTAATAAATTATTAGAAACATAAGATTAAAATATGAAACTAAAGCGATTAATTTAAATAATTTTTTTCTCTTCTTTATAGCTGAAAAAATTGGATAATAATTATGATATATATATATATATATATATATATATATATAAAGAAGCGTAAAAAAGAATATCACTATAAGGGGGTTGAATAGAGATATTTGTTGTTTTAAATTTTTCTTTTGAGTTTTAAAGCTTTATCCTCTTCAAGAGGATGAAAATCATAGGTTGGAAATTTAAAACTATGAGTATGAATTGATTACTAAAAGATATATATATATAGAGGATAGAGAATGACACTCACAACTTTATACTGGTTCACCCAATGAGAGCTACGTTTAGTCCTCACACACTTGTGAGATTTCACTAAGAATCAAAACGATCAACCTCTCACAGAGGTCAGTTACAATTTGTGTGTTCTAGAGCCTCACCTAGCTTACAATCTCTTCTCACATATTTCAACTATTTCTAAGTGTAACTCACTTGGAAATTACAATATGGTTTGATGATGTTTATGATATTTCTCTTTGCTAACACTTTCTAAAAAGATATTTCAAATATCTAGTGTAAGATTATAGAAAGTATAAAGAGATTATAAGAATGCTCTTGATAGCTATTAGACTTTGTCTTTGTATACTTTTTAGTTGTGTATTCAATGAAGAAGAGTACCATTTCTTTTATAGAGTTGTAAGATAGTCTATCCATGTGTTAAGATGTTTCATGACCGTTGGGGACTTAATCAAAAGTCCAAGGCCAGTAATCTTAATTACAGAAATGACATTCAGCTGTCTTTTATCTTGTTTGAACGCAGGAGGATGAGAATTCAGTCTATCCTCGTATAGGAGGTTCAAACCTCCTTGATGTTTGGGCTTTAGCTGTTCTTTTGCTTTTTCGTTCTCCAAGATATGTTAGATTCTATTTTGGTCTTGTTTAGTACAGTCTTTATGTACTTTGATAAGATAGAACCATTTTCATCATATGAGGAAGAAGAGGGTTGGAGTTCCATCCTCTTGCATTTCATCATTCTTTGTTTATCCTCTGCCTTTGTCCTTTTCAATTAACTTTATTTTTCTTTCAAACTCTAACACTGATTTAACTTCTCTTTTGATAAGAAATCATTGTTATAGTGATTTTGAAGATTTTGCAGATTTGTTGGTTCATCCTCTTTGAGGGTTCATCCTCTAGTTTGAAAAACTTGTTGGTTTGACTCAGCTTTTGTTTCTTTTGAAGTGCAACATTTTTTCTAATATTAATTAACTCAAGAGCACAGATTAATCATTTAACAAGAATTATGATCAATAATTTTGTTATCATTAAAATAATTTAAAAGATATTTTGTCTCAACACGGTCCAATTTGTAGTAACGGATCAAAATCTAATTCGTTCAATAAAAAATACGAATTGAAAAGGTTGATAAGATAAATCAAATTCGTATTGTCCTTGTATCACATATTAGTAAATTGATATAACCAAATCAATTGTTAATGACCAATTAGATTTTGATTTACGTACATGTTTATTACTAATAATTATAAGTGATTTTATTATTTCAACTATTCATTTACTCGCTTAATGGATTTCACAGTTTAGAAGAACAAATTGGCGCTGGAGTGTGTCGCAGTGGCAGATACTCGGTGTCGTTTAGCAAGCAAAGCGTGGTTGAAGAATGAAGATGAAACCAATTAACCAAAATGATAGCTTTGAAGAAGATGTCGGTCGTTTAAATAAAGCAAGTCATAAACGACACTCCTCTCTTCCTCACACTTGAGAAATGAACTCAAAATTGAAATTTTGGTAACCGAAAATAAAAAACATCTGCTTACTGCCATCACACTTCAATTAACTTTCAAATTTTGATACACTCTTCAATTCTCTCTCTCTCACAATGTCGCTCGCATCATTCTCCATCGTCCGCCACCACCGTTTACTGGCATCCGCCGCCCCTAACCTTCTGCGGCGTTTCCGTTCCTTCCCAATTGACGCCAGACAACAAAACCCTAAACAAGAAGCCCCAAGCAAAAACCTCCTAAAAGCCAAACACACATTAAAACACTTCTCATCTCTCTCTCCAGTTCTCTCCCGTGAAGACAACCCTCCTCTCTCCGAATCCCAAGCCGTCGGCGTCGTCGCTTCTTCCCAAGCCAATTTCATGCGCGTAATTGTTCAATCACAGCCTTCTGGAACCTTCCACGACACTTCCGGAGGAATCGAATTGTTGTGTGTTGTTAGAGCGCTGCTGAAGAAGATAAAGCGAAGGGTTATGGTTGGAGATAAGGTTCTAGTAGGTTCTGTTGATTGGGTTGATCGTAGAGGCATGATTGAAAACGTGTTTCAGCGAAATTCTGAAATGCTTGATCCTCCTGTGGCTAACGTGGATCATTTACTTGTACTTTTTTCGCTTGATCAGCCCAAGCTTGAGCCTTTTACGCTTACACGCTTTTTGGTTGAAGCTGAGTCCACCGGAATTCCTCTCACTCTAGCGCTTAATAAGACTGAGCTTGTTGATAAAGAGGTTTGATATGTTGGCATAGTGGCACTGTGAATTTATGATGATTATGATTATGTGTTCTTAATTTGTACAGCGTAAATATAAGTAGCACCACTAACCCGACATATATGATTACATTTAATCACTTTTATTTTTTTAAATCATTATCTGTGTATATGTAACTGTGTGTCAGTGTTCTGTCTGGGGAATGAATTTGTGTCAGTGCTTCATAAGTTTACGACATTAAGTTAGATAACAGAATTGTTGGTTTGATTAGACCAAGTTTGGATGTGCTTTATCTAACAAGTGTTATTCAATTGAGAAAAGTGCTCAGTTCTTAACCACAAAAAATGGTTTTATGAGTTTGTAGTGCAATAGATAAGTTAGACGAACGGGCTTCTTAAATAATTTGAGGGGCAGAAGCTATTTTTAATTTCGGTGAAATTATTATGTAAAATACTTGTTATCATTGGATTATTTTAGTTTCTTTTCCTTTAAATTTTAAGAACTTGTTGAAAAGTTTGTTCAAATTGGTCTCTTAAAGCAATTTCTATGAAGTTTGTACTACTTCCTACTCCATTATTATGAACAGATGCATTTGATTTTTGAAGGAGTGTTATAATTTTACCAGAAAGCTTTACTTGATGTTTGGTTGTTGTGTTTGGCTTATGAAAAATACTGTAGTTTTTATTTGTTATGTTGCAAACTTGGAGTCCAACTGAGATTATCTTCTGATGTGAAGTAATTGCTTTCACTCTTGTATAGACCGTGAATTCCTGGAAAGCTAGGCTACATGACTGGGGCTACCAGCCAATCTTTTGCAGTGTTGAATCTGGATATAACCTTGATCTTCTTGCGTTCAAATTGAGAGATCAAACAACATTGATTGCAGGTCCTAGTGGAACTGGGAAGTCTAGTTTGATCAATACCCTTAGAAGCAATTCCCGTACTTGTGATACTTTAGATGGGGAGAATTGGTTTGAACCTGTGCGTCTCTCTCTCTCTGTCTCTCTCTCACGATGTGTATGACTTTGGTATCTGTATCACATGTGTACATGCATTGTTTCTCAGATTTTAGGTAGCAAGTGGTTTGCGGACCAGCGAGTTGGAGAGGTTTCAACAAGAAGTGGTAGAGGGAAGCATACTACTCGTCACGTCTCTCTCCTTCCATTATCTGGAGGGGGTTATCTTGCTGATACTCCTGGATTTAACCAGCCTAGTTTATTGAAAGTGACAAAGCAGTCTCTTGCACAAACTTTTCCTGAAGTTAGTATGTTTATGTTATATCCGACTAAATTCAGTGTATACACAGTTTTTCTTGTTTGAATTGTTGTTTTATTCTTTTCCCCCTATTCAGATCAGGAAAATACTTGGTCGAAATGAGCCTACAAAATGTTCATTTAACAATTGCTTGCATCTTGGTGAACCTGGCTGCATTGTGAAGGGGGATTGGGAAAGATATTCCTTCTATTTTCAACTTCTTGATGAAATTAGAATCAGAGAGGAGTTCCAGTTGAGGACATTTGGAACTAAAAGAGAAGGTGATGTAAGGTACGATGAACAGTTTGTCTTTGTGATTGGAAACCAATTCTTCTCCATTAATTTAAAAAATGATATTTTGATCAAATAATTCAATTCCTGGATTTATATTTACTTGTTCATAAAATGAGCATTCTGAGCTGTTTTTGTAACCATGGACAGAGAGGATGCTATACTTTGGTGAAAGCTGATTCTTATTGTAGTACATGTTAATATATAGATGCAAATATGAACATACCATTGGTTTTTCCACCCACTATATACACACAATGCAAAAGATTTCTTACTTGGATATGTGAGTAAATTTGTAATGCAAGTTATACAGCCTACAATGTATTGCTTATCAAACTAAACAAAAAATCTAATAACGTTTCTAACAAGAAGTAAACAACCATGGCAAATTGACAATGTTACTTACACGAGATTATTCAGTTTTTAATACTGGGAATCCGCTAAATCAACTACCAATTAGTACAGTATTTGGGCATTAATATATTGTTTTTCAGGTTAAAAATAGGAGATATGGGTTCTCAGCAAGCAGAACCACGTTTGGAACTTAAGAAGCATAGAAGACAATCTCGGAAGAAGACTAACCAATCAATTTTAGATGGCCTGGATGATGACGACAATTTGCTTGACGAGGAGAGCGATCCCCTTTTAAATGCTTTGAAGAATGAAAACCCTTAAAATTTCGTTAATCTCCATAATACTCATCGTAAATAGTTCCTTTCGGCTTGTATCTCTGGGTCAACTGAGTTTCCATTTGTTCGACTCCAAGTCTTCTGTCACTTTGGTTCAATCTTGTACAAAGTCTGTGTAAACGATGTTAACTAATACACTGTTCGGGATTATGATGATCCTCGCTGATTGTCTATAAATGAATTACAAGAACATTCACACTCCTGTTGTCATTCAACTGTTTTAGATTAGAACAGTTAGCTCTGAAGAGATGATTTGACTTGAAGGACTTGGTAGGGAGATTTTCAGCCTGAGCTAAAAGGAGGTACAAGGTCAAACAAACATAGCAAAACACCGGATTTCAAGGCTATGATAATTCCAGACACTGTTCTTAACAAATAAAACCCTTTGAGATGCTTGCAAATTGATGCACATAGGTTTATTAAGGTCAAACTACATATCATACAAATTTTGTAGGTTCATGAGTTAATAGAAACTCGCATCTAGGTTCCTATTGTATATTTGGTATTGCGCAAGCTAAGTACTTAGATTTCTATATTTATGTTACTTAATCTTTTAAAAAAAAATTAAGCAAATAATACCAAGTAACTGACCACAAAAATATATCTATGACTTGAAGGAAAAGCTTATTTGCTTTATGGTAAATCTAACAACATTTTGCTGAAATACATCATACATCTAACAAAAAAGAGAACGAATAATTTTGATGCACAAGTTTTTAATTTGTCAACTAATTACAAACTATCATCTATATGACTTTTAAGTTAGAAATGGTAAAAATTCAAAGCTACTTTGATCATCCAACAGGTATGATTATGTGACAGTGTAAATAGTACATATAAATTAAATTCATAAACAAAATGGGGTCACATAATTTTATTTTCATCATTTATTAGGATCTAAACACATTTACTCTAATTTTAGATACCTTCTTTTAAAATAAAATCATCCAATATTGTTATCAATTTAGAACATATACGGTACGCTGGCAAGATGCTTAGAATATTGGTACACTTTTACTATGTAACAAAAATACAAAACTACGCCTCTAGTATGATGATCATCATTCGGGTGTACAACAATCAAGACTTACAATACACAATACACAATACAAGCCTATTTGAAAACGAAAAGCCAGAATCCACATCATAGCACTCTTGTTGATGATTCTAAAGCTAGAGCCACAAGCATAAAGTCAAGCCACATCTATTCTCATGTGGTTTTGACCTCAGTTCTCTGTGTCTAACTCTCCTTTTAATTTAATTTCGGTTGGTCAACTCACACACCTTTGAGATACCAACTTAAGATTAGAAAAGAATTAGTCGCAAGTGTTTATATTAAAAGGATTACAATCAAGAGCCCTAAATTATAGGGATAATCAATGAGAGCCTATTTCGATCAAATTAATTGAAATACAATCAGAAAGAAGATAATAGGGACGAAGGAAAGTAAATCATAGCAATATCTCAATAATAAGAAGGTAGGAAAGTAAATCATAGCAATATCTCAATAATAAGAAGGTAGAATGTGAAGCCGCCGGTTGTAATGTTTTATGTTAGAATTGTTCAACCTTTATAAGCATCATACTAAATTGCTCATCAATCTAGCTAGATCCATTAATCAAAGCCAAACAAGCAACAAATGTTAATTTATAACTATATAAATACCGTATATCACGAATATTGTATGAAATGATCAGCTATCATGTGATTGGATTGCAAAACATAGATTGATCTAATGGAAAAGCAAAAAAAAAAAATTGGCTTTTAATCAAAACCACGATTTGAGTTTAAAATCATATTTAAATAAATCAACATTAAGTTACCAATAATGTATGTTTGGATTGACGTTAAATTTGACAAAGTCGGTATGCCACCATGATTATAACAAAAACTACGCTTATGAACTTCAACAAAAAAAGGTGTCACCATGATTTCACCAAGTTCATGCCAATCCAAACAAGCACGTTATACAAATTGTAGTCTAAACATGTATAAATTCATACACTTGAACCATTGAAACCATGGTTTGGATGAAAGCTACAAGATTCTAAGCCTTTTCTTAAACCATGATTTGGAACTTTTCAAACAGAAATTCAAACACGCCAAACAGTAAACAGTGAGAGAATAAGTTCTTTTCTCTCCAAGATCTAGAAGATATTTAAGTTAAGTTAGAAAATAGGCAGAAAGGCAAGGGAACCAAGGCAAGTCATTATTAAAGAAAATTACTAATATTTTGCAGTCCAAAAAAGTAAACTTCATTGTAACTTTGTAATAATATCCAGTGAAGGAGAACAAGAGGGAAAGAAAATAAGAGATCAAAATCCTGTCAAAGCATGGACTTTTAAGCTTGAGGAAACAATTGTACTAACATATGTTTGTAAAAGAACCCTACTTCTTAATCGGTTTCTTCTTTGAATTCACATTAGGAGATGGTTGTGGCTTTGGATGCTTTACAACCTCACTTGGATCCAACCACTTGAGAGGATGACGGTTGTAAAAGGGCCAATTCGGAACAGTCACCAATGTGGTGAGAACTACACCACCGGCATATATGAGGATCATTGTCTTAAAAGAAGCTATAAGATATCCCGTTCCAAATGCAATCACAGCAAATGCAAGCAACATTATCTGCATTAGCTTCTCTGCTAGGTTTTGCCCTTGCCAATCCATCTAATGGAGCAAAAAGTTAAGAAAAAACATTGAGCAAACCTAAATGTCCAAGCAGCAACAGTAACAACAACAACAACACTAGAGCTAATACTACTACTTAGTTCTAAAGTTGTTCTACAAAATGTGCAACATAATAAAAAATTCTTACGAAAATATTGAAGTAATCCAACAGGCCATATATCATTCTAACTCTAAGTAATAACACAAGAATCTTTCATGTGCCAACATTAAATATTTTGTATTCCATTTATTAATTGCCAAGCAAAACATCAAGATCCTATATATCAGGGAAAATACACAGAACTATTGCAAGTACAGTTTATTACTCAGAGCCCTGGACAAACAATGCATAGACCCAACATACAACAAAAACCTCAAGACAAATCTTTGAACTAGATGCTGTCTTAGTGGGGAAACTGTAATCTCTGCTCAATGAAAAATTTGGAACAGAGCAAAAACGAAATTTAACAATTCTAATATTTACTCTATAGCTAAAAAGATTTAATTCATATGTACTATTTGTCTAAAGAATCTTTCCACAATCAACCAATTATAATCGCCACATTGTAAAAAAATGTTTGACTAAAATCATAACTATTTCTAAAATCACAAATTGTGATTGTTGAAACTTTTTACATGGACAATGTACAAAAACTAAACTCTACCTAAAATTCAAAAAAGAATCGCTCAGGTTCATCAAATGTTGAGCAAAATACACTTGTAATTTGGAATCCCTAATTCCCAATATCCCCAGCACAGTGACACTCATTGTAAAAGAAAGTCCAACACGAAATTTCAACGGAAAATTGATTCAATTAGGTACAGAGACGAACTAAATAAAATTCCTATACGGAAACGGGGTTTCGTTAACGATGAAATTGCAGCTGAATGAGTGAGTAGTTGTTATTCTTCGAAAAATAAAAGAAAAGAAAAAGAAAAACCCTTTTGGAAGAAGAATTCGCACGATAGTGAATAAGAATTGAAGAGAGGGAAAAGAAAGAAGTATGATACCTTTGGAAGATAGAAAAAGTGAGTTATATTGATGATGATAGAATGCACGAAAAACTGAGTAGTATGCAAGCAATGAGTTATGGGTTTTGGCAATTGGCAAACGGGTTTTATGTTTGGGTTCACTAGTCAATGGTCATAAATATTAAATATTATTCTTTTTTTCTTTTCCACTTCATCTTTTTTACTTCTTTTTAGACTTGCTATAACTAACCGTTTAATGTTTTCCATCTTTCTCTTTCTAGTTCTAACATCACAAAAATCCAAAGTTATAATTTGTTGAAAGTTGTAATTTATGTAGTTTTAGAAATAATAGGAAGAGGAAAAATTAAATAAAACTGAACTGGTGTAAGTTGGTTATAGGGTTTTTTTTTTTATAGATGAAAATTAATATATAGATTTTTTTTTACCACTAAAGGTAAATTTGAAAGAAAAATAAGCTACACCAAATGTGTGTATTGTTTTTGTTAATCTTATATATTATAGATATAGATTACTATTCTTGTCAAAATCACAACATAATAATAGAAAGGGAGATGCTTGTAATCAGGTATACTAATCAAGATCTGTACCACCAACTCTACTTGTATCCCAGTTAGATTACGTGATTAGATTGTGTTGTAATAAATAACAATGATTTAATAGAAGTATACATCTTAAGTATTTCATCTCCTTGTAATAATAATTTGCTTCAAAGATCTTTTTATGAATATAAATTTTAAAAAATAAAAACACAATACTTTTCACATGGTTAAAATACCCGAGTATTTGTGCAATTTATTTCACCAGTTTGAAAAACCAAGTTGTAGTTATTTAAACGAACTTCACAGTTGGAAAAGAGGCCAGCGTTTATTTACTCTTCATGATAACTGTTTAGAAAAAACCAATAGAAACAACTTATAACATCTTAAAAATAACTAATAAAAACATCTTATAGTTAAAAAAAACAACTTATAACTCAAATGAAAATAATGAGTTTATTTTATCTTTTGAAAAAGAAATGGCTTATACATTGTCACATTGACACATACATATCCACTTAAATAAGCTGTAACCAAATAGGGCATGATACTCGTAATTTTCTGAGGGGCTGGAGCTAGCTTACATTTACCCCGTCTAATTCTTTTTTCTTTTGAGAAGTGCGATGATATACACGAAAAGCTCGATTACCCCCCAACACGCCAACCCATCCTCTACTAAACGGACCTCAATTAAAAAATATAACTATGAAATGCTATTATTAATAGCTTAAGACATTTTGTCGCAAGTTAAAACTCAAAATATCACAGTCTGTATAGCAATTTATGGTGGAATTTACATTCTAAAGACAAAAAAATGACTAATAATCTACTTTAAAAATCCAATTACTACAAAGAAACCTCGAAAGTACTTCCAGCAATAAACCTCGTTTAGTATTACGGATTACAATGTACACAGATTACTAGTACACCGTTTGTTATGCATTACTAGTACACGTAGAATTTAAAGTACAGTGGAGTGAATTATCAACTCAACCCTTTTCACCAAATTTATTGTAAAAAGGTATATCAACAATCACAAACGGCAAGAATCAGAAAAGCCACAAGCAGGCAAAATCTATAAAATCCACAAAACGCAAACTAGAAAAAACACAATTAACAAAACAATGCAAGTATAATAAAACTGAATTCAATCATGCAATTACCATAATAAAATTTTCCAAGCAAGTCAAATAACATAAACCATAGTATAGGAAACAAAAACTGCTGCTCAGAATTCAAAAACAGCTCATAACAAACATAAGGAAGTGAGTGCAACAAAACTGACATAAACTAGAAATGTAGGGCCTCAACTATAATCTCCAATAACAATTTATGATGAAGCACCACTTCGAAGAGCTTGAGACTTCTTCTTGTTGCTGGTTGCCAACTGGGACTCGGGCTACAAGAATAATAACAAATAAGTTTGATGCAGAAGAAAAAGGGATATAAATTGATTACAGTGAATTGAAAGTTCAATACCTCTTTCTGGACTGCTTCTTCCTTTTCAGATAAAATCAGCTCAATGTGGCATGGAGATGACATGTAGGCTGCCCAAAAATACACCAATATATATAAGATTAAGAATGTAATAACAATATACAGACCATTAAGACAAATAATTAAGCACAACATACGATTGATTCTTCCATGAGCACGGTATGTACGACGTCTTTGCTTCTGAGCTTGGTTAACCTGGATATGAGAAACATATAGAGCATCTACATCCAAACCTTTCACCTGGGAGTAAACAATCAAAAGAACAATGCGCATGAAAGTTGGTTTCAAATAACACATAGCAAGTAAACAACATACTGCAGATCACCAAATCAAAAAAAAGTAAACAATGCATACTTCAGCATTACTCTCGGCATTCTTGAGCAAATCAAGAATGAATTTAGCTGACTTGACAGGCCAGCGTCCTTGCCCATTAGAATGTCTGTTCTTAGCTTGGGCAGTCCTTCCAACACCACGACAAAAGCGTCTGAAAGGAATGGCCTGTTTGTGGGCCAAAACATCTTCCAGATATCTTTTAGCTTTTGTCAATGGCAACTTCCTGATGGCAAACGCGGTTTCCCTAGTGTTCTGTAAACAAAATTTAACACAATCTCAATTCTTTGAAAAATCATAGAACAAACAAAACAAGTGAACGAATATAAATCCAACATTCAAAAACAAAAAATAAAAGAAAAATAACTCGGCCAGAAGGTTAGGCAAGTTCCTAAAATGAAAAACAGATTCAAAAAATATACAATTTCTTTTTTGACCTAAAAATTCAATAGATCAACTATTCAGGTCGGTGAGTATTACATGTGAAAATCACATCAAATTCTAAAACCTAGCAATCACACGACAAGGTCAATCACTATGAGTGATTAACAAAGTGAAAAAATGAGTAACAGTAAAAAAATTAGTACCTTGAAATGCACCCTAAGGTCAGCACCTCTGGCTTTGCAGGCTGCAGTTACATAAAACAAACACAAATTAGGTTAAATTAATCTAAAATCAAAACTTCTAACAAACATTCATTAGAGAGAATAAATAACCATATACTATTAAATTCATATATTGGGATATTTTATGAAATACAAAATCGAGAGTGGATTTACATTTGGTGGAATTATCGGGTTCTCTGGAGTACTTCACCTGATAAGAGAGGAGACGAATCAGTGGAAATAGATCTATAATTGAAATTGAAAGTAGAAAGAAGAGCGTTGTTTACTTACCATGGCTTCTTCTTCCGCACACGCACGATTGAGGGAGGAGGCAGTGAGGAAGAAGATTAGGGTTTTAAAAGGCGGATAATTTTTTCACTATATAAATGGGTACCCTATTTCCTGCACGCACTACAGAAGATGCGTCTGATTTGGGCTTGTTAGTAGACCCGGCCCATATTGGGTTGCTGTCTTAATTTGTTATTGGGCTGTAACAAATTTGAGTTCGTATCATTGCCCGATACAGCAACTCCAACAATTTGTTGACTTTTAAAATAAGTGGATTAATTCCGTAAATTAGAAATAATAGAAAAACTAAAATTGCAATTAAACTTAAAATCTTTTATGAAAATAACAAGGCTGTTAAAGACTTTCAAATACATCAATATAAATTATGAAATTATTTTTGAAGATGATGTGTTGATAACGTGTGATTAAAAAACAAAGGGTTCATAGAAGAGAATCACATGATTATTTTTATTGTATTTCACTACCAATATGATAGTCGTGTTTATTCATCTTGTTACATAGAGTTTTTGTCTTCATCGCCCGAATGATTTAATCTACTAACAAAATAATCACCTAATTATAAAAGAGGTTCAACAATCCTTTTTGTCACTTGACCATTCTCAATCTTCTTCCAACAGCTTAATACAATCAAGCTTGTGAAAAGACAAAACTTACACTTACAACGATTTACTACGACGAAGCATGTGAAGTAAACAAATAGATACACAAGCACAACGACTTAGTACAAAGTATTTAAGGTCGTGACCACTACTGGGCCATATTAAATGAATGTTTTTAAGGTGGTACAATTAGTTAAAGCATATAAACACAATTATCTTATTATAGATAAAGTGTATAATAATTTAAGCTTGATCCACTAGTTTCTTCGAAATGATAGTAAATTTTATTGACTTGCGAGTGGTTTTTCTATTGTTCTCGCTTTTCTATCTTTCTCCACTCTTGTGAATTTCAAATGAGGTTGTTGCAATTTCTTCGATGCTTCTTCAAAAGTCAATGATGCAACATATATAAGTTGAAAAAAATCAGTTGAAATATTTTTTGACGATCGCTTTTCTAGAGCCAAAAGTCCTAGCATTGTCGGGTTGTCGTCACGTCGAGTAGTTGTGTTACAACTGTTTTCTTGAGACAATATGGAAACACTGAGACATACACAAATCATTTATTAGTTATTCCTTGCACTCTTAATTGGAATATTAAATGCACTTTGTCTCGAAGATATATTATGTCAAATCATATATTGTTGTACCACCACACGATCTATAACACAATTTTCATATACACGTAGTTAAGAGACGTGTTACTTTGAAACAGAATATCCGATAATTAGATGCATCCTTTATCTTTGTCCTATTGGATATATTTATATAAAGTGTTATTCGATGTTTGTACATATGAGTTAAAATAGTTCATTTATAAATTTATACTCTTAAATGATGTGATATGTTAATTGCACATGTGATTCATTTATGTTTATCTTGTAACAATGTCATCAGAATATATACTAATAAATTTGGGTCTTTCAAGTACATATAATTATAATAACTAATAAATCTGCCTTACACATGACGAAACTTTTATAGTCAAATTTGTCTCAAATGAGTTGACATTTACAAGAAATCAATACAAAAAAACTACATATCTAGTTAGCGTGACACATCATAATCACCAACACAATTCTAGAAATGAACTATTTTAAATATTTGACCATCACATTGTAATTTTATTGATATATTATCTTATTTGCAAATTTCACATACTAATTTATCTAATGGTTACAATTTTATATCACCTCGCTAGAAGAAAAATAAATATAAACTCAAATACTAAACAAATTAACATAACAATTTTTTTTTATAAAATGTTTGTTTGCCAAACACATTTGATTCCATCAAACAAGTTTAAGAGCTTAAATTGAGTTCTAGATAGATGTTTGAAAAGAATGATTATTGTTTTATTTTCCACGAGTTTCCGGTGTATGTGTGCTATTATTATTGCTTTTCTCGCCCAGCTATCCCTTGGTTATCACAAGAGTTTTTAACACCAAGATGTGAACCATTCCAAGTTTCCAACTTTTTCAACCCACTTTAGTCAAAATACATTTCATCTCAGGTAAACGTAAACTTCATTTCTCCTCCCTTGTTCTCAAAGTTTTCCACCACTTTTCCGTTTCATGCGCCAAGGAAAACACTAACACATGCTAATGAAATTATTTTGATAAAAAATAAATAAATAAATAAATAAATATACTCAACTTTCAAACCAAGCAATGCATCTTGAGCATGTGCACAACATATTAATGGGCAATGCAACTGAGTACAAATCGAATGAACCAACTTGTGCAATGCAATTAACAACTTCAATACCTTCACCTCATATTTTCATACAATTTTCTTCGTTACTAGAAAAATAAAATAAAATGTTTGGAAAAGTGATTATTTCCTTCACTTGGGCGCTGCTACTTCTAATTCCGTGCTCAATTTTGATAACAACACTCGACATTCAATCTTATTATCAATCACCGGCGATTGTTTTAACCGTTCCGTGCACCGATAAAACTCCTCTCAGAGTTTACATGTACGATCTCCCCCGCCGGTTCAATGTCGGCATGCTTAATCGCCGGAATACAACGGAAGCTCCGGTTACTGCTGTTGATTATCCTCTGTGGCCCGATAATTCCGGTTTGAAGAAGCAGCATAGTGTAGAGTATTGGATGATGGGTTCGGTTATCGACGGTGGCGGGAACGGAAGCGAAGTAGTTAGGGTTTTGGATCCGGAGCTTGCAGATGTGTTTTTTGTTCCGTTTTTTTCTTCGCTTAGTTTCAATACACATGGCCATCACATGACGGATCCGGAAACGCAGATTGATCGACAATTGCAGGTACTTGATTTGTTCGACCTGACCCGAATTCATGGTTCAATTCTCATATATAAGTTAGTTTTCGTAACACGTTCTCGAGAGCTTATCGAAATAAGTTGGAAATGTCTCGTAGATAATATCATAAACCTTTTTTCATAAACTCTCATTAATAAATCTCACTAATAATCACAGGTGTTTATGCTAATCTACAAACTCAAATAAGTGAATCCAATAAGCTAGGATACTTGGAATTATAATAGCTTTTTTGGGTCAAGATAGCCCTAGTGACTATTTTCAGCCTCACATAGCGGGGATTCAGAAATTTTCTTTAATTGGAGCATTAAAATAGTATATATATTTGGAATAAAGAAAAATATTACTAACTTACAAAACACGTAACTATAACTATACACGTAACTATAACTATAATGATTAAACAAACACAAAATATATAAATATTTCTACAAATTACAATTATTTTCTACGATATTTCATATTTTAAAAATGTTCAATGATTTTTTTATATTTTGATGTAAGAAATAAAAAAATCTTAACTTTTATACGTTGAAGATGACATATCAGTAAGAGGAAGAGAAAAAAAAAAGTTGATTACAATGTTATTGGAGAAGATGAGTCCCTTAAGAACAAGAATAGAAAAGAGTGAAGTTTGCAAGAGTGTGTGGTTGGAGAATGGTAAAAATTTGAAAAGATAAAAGTGTGATTTTAATTTGTGTGAATGTATTAAACAAAAAAGAAAATGTGTATGAATGGGTAAGTCGGTTTTACGGGGGCTTTAAATAAATATATTAGTATCATCAAAAATATTTTTTGTTTTGTTGTGTGGCAAGAGCCCCATTAGTAACTTTGGATCCACCACCGCTCATACATTAAGTGGAAAGAAGTTGAGAATCTCAGTTCAAACCATATCAATATCTTTGCAGTTACGGAGCTACCATCTGAACTGTACACAGTTTTTATAAATATTAGCTATTAAATAAATTTTTTCTTTTTTCATTGCAAGGTCCAATAGCTTTGTATAGAAGATGTTTGTGTATCTGTCTATGAGAATGTAAACTGAAAGTTCTGTAATTGAGTATTCGTGGAATTGGGGTTACTGATTAAATGAAGTTATGTGTCGAACTTAATTTGTTATTTGTTGAACTTAATTTGTTATTTGTTAGTGTTAAACATGGCTTGTTTCTGGTTCCAGATTGATTTGATGGAATTATTAAGGCAATCCAAGTATTGGCAGAGGTATGGAGGTAGAGACCATGTATTTCCTATGACACATCCCAATGCCTTTAGGTTCCTGCGTGATCAACTGAATGAATCTATTCAGGTTGTTGTTGATTTTGGCCGTTCCCCCGAAGGCGTGTCTAATTTGAACAAAGATGTAGTGTCACCATATGTACATGTTGTCGATTCTTATGAAGATGATGAGGCTCATGATCCGTTCGAGTCTCGCACCACACTGCTTTTTTTCAGAGGGAGGACGCACAGGAAGGATGTATGCCTTTTCCTTGCTGAGATTAAATTGAAAGAATATTGTGGACTTCCTTAAAATTACAAACAGCTTGATATTTTGGGTCTGTGTTGTTTGCAGAAAGGCATTGTTCGTGCTCAACTCACAAAGATATTAGCTGGTTTTGATGATGTTCACTACGAGCGAAGTGTTGCTACAGGAGAAAACATAAAACTGGTATGAAGTATAGCTATGACTTTATGCATGAAGTTTATAACTTTTATTGTCTTGTACTTATATGAAGCTGGAAAAATTGTACTTATTAATCATCGGTTTTAGTTAAAAGGTCATTTTTTTTGGCTTGCATTCTGATACTGGTATGCTATTTTGTTTTCTTTGAACTAAAATGAACTGTTTTGAAAGCGCGATCACGTACTTTATTATGTTGACCTGTTTAACCATGCACCATTCTGAGGGAGCACATATCTCAACATTTTCTTTGTGATCTATTCAGATAGATAGTCTTTGCAGTGGGAAAATCATGGCCAATAAATTGTTTTATCCCTTGTTATTTCTATGTTTAGTTGTCCTTTTTGTTGACAGTGAAAAGAACTGTAACTTTAGTAATCCGTCATGCTCTGCTTATGTTATAACAGTCATCTAAAGGGATGCGTTCATCAAAATTCTGTTTGCATCCAGCAGGAGACACGCCTTCCTCTTGCCGCCTTTTTGATGCAATCGTGAGTCATTGTGTTCCTGTTATTGTGAGTGATAAAATTGAGCTCCCATTTGAGAATGAGATCGACTACTCTCGGTTCTCATTGTTTTTTTCTTTCAAAGAAGCATTGGAACCAGGGTACATGATCAATCAGCTTCGCAGTTTTCCAAAGCAGAAATGGACTGAAATGTGGAGGCAGCTTAAAAACATCTCACATCATTATGAATTCCAGTATCCACCAAAAAGGGAAGATGCTGTTAATATGCTGTGGAGACAGATCAAATACAAGCTTCCGGGGATTCGACAATCTGCTCATAGAAGCCGGAGGCTTAAAATCCCAGATTGGTGGAAAAGATGATGTTTATATCTCCGAGCATGTTTCTGAATATTGTACATTAGTTTTTCAGCTACAGCGGCATCCTTGAAAGAGATAAATGTATTGACACGGCCCATGATCACTTCAAATATTAGAGAATACTAAAATAGAGACTTTGATAGCATTTTAATGTGATTTGTTTTGGTCCTTGACCTCTGGCTTGGAGCATGATGTTCATCTACATTCTCTGTGCTGGTGGAGATTCAATTATTTTTTGTCACTTCATGAAGTGCGGTGGCTGATTCTCTGTGTTGGTTGAATGTGGACACCAGCTAGTTGAGCAAGTGAGAAGATTTGATCTCAGGATTTATGAAAAAGCCAATTTCTTGTGCATATGAGAATTGAAAAATATGGTAATTTGAGGCTTTTGGGAATCACTGTTAGAATGATATAGATCTGTACTATGTAGGTAGAGTAGGGAAAAAGGCATAAAAGAAAGAGAGTTCCATAGTATACTGTCAATCTCCTGTTATAAAACCAATCAGTTTGTACATACTACATACTTCATGTCATTGAAATAGAATAATAAATTTTTTTGTAATTACTTTGTTTATGGAATTTATTTTTTATATTTACTTTCGTTAACATTTTCTTTAGTGAGTTTAATACGAAGCTTAAAAAGAAAAAATATTGTATTTCAAACTTAAAACACGTGAGAAATGTCAATGATAACTTGTAGTAATTGATCTACTATTTTCTTTAAATATAAGTAAAACTGAGTCAAAGAAACTAAATAAATCAACTTTCTTTTATTCAATTTTGCTTACAACGAAGGACTCACATGACATATAAACACTAAATCTAAGATTTATTAGATGATGCAATTCATTTTTTTTCTTTGTGTAAATTGGTTAATTTATTTGTAAATGATTCAACATTTATCACTTCTTTAAGGACGCTTCAATAATATGGGACGGTGTTAAATATTTTAGCATATTTTAATTGAGAAAAATTAAAATTAAAGAAAACACATTTCATTGAAGGTATATATATATGAAAGAACCACTAATATAATTATCACTTATCAATTGAAAATTTTAAATTTAACTAAGATAGTATGACATAAATGAGATTTTTGAGTCATTTAGTCATTTGGTTTAATGGTTTGATCATGATGCGTATGGAAAAAAAAATATGTTGAAAGAGGTTAATCTTTTCACTTAATTAATATGTATCGCCTTAAATGAATACTAAAATACATAAAATTAGAGGTGTAGGAACCAAACTAATGACTCAATTAACACAAAGATTCAAACTAAACTAAATAGTTGTTTCAGTTTTTTCCCTATTTGAGTCTAAATCAAACCAATATCTATTAATTCAATATTGTTTTACATTATTCAAAACTCATCACCCATACCCAGTTCAAACCATTATATTTTAATATTAATGTTATTTTTCACATTATATTACTCTATTTATCTTTAAAAAGTATGATACATTCACTTAGTTTTTTATAATTATATATTTTGTTTTGTTGTAGCTTATATATTTGTTTTAATTGTATAAAAAATCTATAGTATTTGAATAAAAATTAATTTTTTTTAGATTTTTTAAAATAAAATTTTAAAATATCAATTAGATCGAATCAAACCAAACACACCCAAATCAAAAGTAATATAAACAAAAAAATCTTTTGCTAAAACAATTTATGATATGTAATTCCTTGTCTGTATGTCTAAACTTGACTAACTTGTGGAATATTAAAAACGATAAACTTTCCTTATATGGTAAGTGGTATAACTTGTTTCACCAAAAAAAAAAAAAATAGCTATTACAAATTTTATTTACATTGAATAAAAAATAAATGACGACAAATGACAATATAAATTTTCCCCTCTACACCCATTCCAAATATGTTTCTTATTTTCCTCACAACAATTATTTTATCTTAATTTTACCCTTCTACTAAATTCTCTCAAGAAAATGCGAAAGTGCCCTAAAACACATTGTAATTTGTAAATATCAAATAAAAAAATAGTATCTTAAAATTCGTGTATTTAATATATATAAAATTTAAAATTATTATTTTTAGTATAAAATTTACATTATATATTTCTTAACATATGTCTTTTTAAGACATTTGTTAACCAAATATTTGAATAAAAGACTTACGAACAAAAGTGCATAAGATAAATTAAGACACATTTTATTTTGCATTAATAAATCCAATTAATTATTAGTTTGTATTTAAACATAAATAAACAAGTGAAAATAATTTTGGTATTTAATTCAGAAAAATATTTTTTACATAAAAAAATATTTATTCATTAAAATTAAAAGAATACATAGATTAAAAACAGTATATAATTTTGCTAAAATTGAATTTACGAACAAGATCATGAGATATAATTTTGAAATAAATTAATGTAATTCCTTACAACTATCAAGATTTAACTTTTATTTATAAAAAAATGGGATATAAAAAATTATTATCAATAATAACATACACTAATAATCATTTTATAAGTAATTCATATGAGATTTAAATTTTGTCTCATATATTTACAAATGTTAGATATTTAAATTGTCTTTCATATTTTATTGCACCATTTCCCAAGAATAATTGTATTCACATTTATATATTAATATAATATTTTTAATAAGTGAATGCTTCAATCTCCACGATACGGGAATCCTATACGCATCTATAACAAAATTCTTCTTTTCTTTTTTTTACTAAATCTACAAAAAACTTACATATATAAAATTGAATTTAACCTTCACAATTAAGATAGAATTCAAAGATAAATACTGTGGTGACATTCATTTCATTCGAAGTGATTTAAATTACTGCAATTGTTTATTAAAATTGAGATATTACATATACTTTTAAACGTAATTTAGTAGTAAAAATTTAACATTTTAATTTAAGAAATAAAATTATAAATAACAATTTTGTTTTTAGAATTATAAATAATAATTTTGTTTTGAAAAAGTCAAATAAAATTTCGAACAAAATAAAATGTTGGAAGCACAAAAAGTGCACCCAACAACAAAGAAAACATGTGAAATGAATTTTAAACATAAATAAACATGTAAAATGAATTTTGGAATTTAATTTTAAAAAATGTTAATAGACCGATTAATGTAAAGAAAATCACCCCATCAATTAATCACAAACTACTATTTGTATGATTTTTAAGTTAAACATGATTAAAGCAAAATATTTTTAATTATTCAATGATTATAATTGCCTGACATCGAAATAATATTTACATAATCCACATATATGAATTAAACTCAAATTTAATTTAAATATATTGTCAAAATAAATATTTTTATAATATTAATCAATCATAACTATTATATCATTAAAAATAATTTTAACATTAATTATAATTATTTTAAAAGATAGGTCGACCCAACCTCACCTTTGACCCGGTTTATTAAACATTGAGATACATGTACTTCTTCGGTCTTATTTATAAGCAATTTTTTTTTCACAAATATTAAAAAATCAGTTCTGGTTACTGAAATTTCCTTTGTTATAGTCAGTATCACGTTAAGATCATACACCTGTCTTAACAGAATAGGAAAATTAACAAGAGGAGTTTTTATTTTATTTTTTATATATTTTAACAGTATATTAAATACAATTGAATTTGATGCCTTTTACGTATATATGAAATTAATAAATTATGATGAAATATTATGAAAAAAAATTCAGCGTGAGAGACTCAATTAAGACATTCTTTATCTACAGTATTTGCTAAAAAATAATTGAATCAATTAATATTAAATTAAAACAACGATATATGGCATTTAATACATTTGCCTAAAGCTGCAAGTTAAAAACATAAAATCCAACTACTCCGATTACAAGCCTAACAAATCCAATTAATTTAGAGATGTGAGGAGAACCCAAATTAAATCAGATTAAAAAAATTAATTTTAAAATTTAATTTATATACATTATTAATATAAATAGTATTTACACTCTCAATTAATTATAAACTACAATTTTCATGACTTTTAAGGTAATATGATTATTGTCAAATATTTTTAACAATCAAACATTAATATAATTGATTGACAACTAGACATATGAATTAAACTTAGATTTAATTTATATATATCTTCAATTGAGATATAAATATTTGTTATAATATCAATTAATCATAATTGTTAGATTATTAAAAATGATTTAAAATATTTGATCTTAATCATGTTTATTTTTTAAAGTCACAAATATGATCAAATAAAAATATTTAACCTTAATTACGACCTTTAATTCTTTACAATGCCATTTAAGATAACTAATCTCCTTACTGTCAGTACAATTAATTAACTTAATAGTCCACATAACCATTTAAGTGATGATTCGTTCATGAAGTTTGGTTTGGTGACTAATCTGATTTGATTTACTTTTGTAATAAACTAAAAATTGCATTTTTTTTCTCAAGACGAACACATGATGGGTGTTTTTTTGTGAGAGACCTGAATACAATTTTCACTAATAATTTATTCTAATTAATATTCTTACTCCTATAATATTGTTCACATTTGTGAGAAGAAAAAAAGAATGCTCTTAAAAGACTATCACTTTTAATTCATGATTGAATTTTAATTTTTTTTTCAAGTGTATGAATTATACATTTTATATTATTTGCATCACAACGAAATTATTATTTTCCATCCTACATTTTTGGTATGTCTAATGATTAATAATAATAAATTAGTAAAAATAACTATTGATGTCCATTATTTATTTGTGAATGGAGAAATTAATAGATTTTCAAACTTATTTGTTACATGTTCCTTATGGATACAGTATTTAATTTTTAATCTTAAATTTTGTTAGAATGGGGTGGAAAAAGTATACTACAATATTATTCCATTTATTAGTAAAAAAAATAAAAATTTCCATTTAAGAATCCTAAATCGTGGGCAATATATAGAACAGAAAACTAGGTCTGATTTTGGTATTTGGAAACGGATATATAGTGAAACACGATATGACTGACGTTATTTTGTTGTTGTTGTTGTTGAGCGATAACATTTTGGTGCTTAGTGATTGAAAATATATAAGTACTATTATTATTATTACTAGGGACTAGTGAGGGAGTACAGTATCATATTCCATAAAGAAAGAGGATTGATTAATTAGTAGAAGAATTGATTCAGAAAATGAGACGAGCCTCGTTAGGTTCAGTTTCGTCTTCCTCCAATGCTCGCGCTACTTCAGGTCATCTTCATTCTCAATTTTCATTTATTCATTCTACCTTTTCAATTATTATTATTATTATTATTATTATTATTATTATTATTATTCACAACAATTAATTAATAGTATAATAAAATTTGAAGGATTCAATGCTATATATGTTACCAAACCCTCCAAACTGGACATATTGTAATGAATTTCAGTGCCGAATTAGGTGTTGTTTGATGGAGGGTCCACCAAGTAATGTAAACTTGGTCAAACAACCAAACTAATCCTGTATGGGTGCAGTGCAGCCAGGGTTGGTTATTAATGGAGTGAGGGACAAAAAACAAAAACAACACGATGTCAGTCGTGGGGATGGGGGGTTACCCAACCAAAACACAAAGCTGTATACAAAACAAATTAAATTTTATGTATCACATCACCATCCAGAGGATAACATAATGTATACTCACTTTTTTTATTTTACTTAAATATATAAACAAAATAAAAACCACATGTATTTCATGATATATATGATTTTTTTATTTAAGTTATATACTTTGAGATTTGGATCCTATATTCTATCCAAATCCTTATACGTGTATTATAAAAAAAGGATCAAGTTATTCTTGAAACAACTTCGAGTGAAATCATTTTATTTAATAATTTATTATAAATATTAATATTTATTGATCTATTCATTAATTAATTTTTTTTATGAAATAGATTAATCTACAAATTATTATTTTATTTAAAAGTTATTTAATCATTTATTCATTAAATAACTTCAAATGAATATATCATGATATTTTCAAAATAGCTGCAAATTTCGAATGATGCAGAAGCAAGATAGAAAATAAAGTATTGAATAAATTAATAAAAATTATGAATACATGTATAACTATTCTATTTTAATTTGTCCACATGGTTTTATGTGGTCCCATAGTTCCAACAATACAATTTCAGCTCATGGCTTGTCTATGTCCTTCTGCTTTTTTTTTTGTCGGAGCAAAACACGACAATATTGAACACTGTTGAAAAATCACCACACCTTTCTACTTGTTGTTTTTCTCCACTATACTGTTTGGTTACCTGCTATGTTTGCTAGTACTCAAAAGGCAACATTTCTGCTTGTAAAAAAAATAAAATAAAATCCCTTTGATTTATTTCATTTCTTCAACCGTGTGATTAATTGGGCTTGTGAAAAAGAAAAGAGGGTTGAATGAGGAACTCTTCTTCTGATTGGTTATATGCAGATAATAAAACACGTGTCTCTCCTTGTTGGATTGGTAAAGGACTCACCTGTGTTTGCTTCAAGCCTAAGGGAATCTGTCAACCAATCTGCATTACTTTGACCCCTTTACAGGTTTGTTTTTTACGTACATACTTTGTATTGTAATTATGTATTAATTTCAATCATTAATTCAATCATTTTTAATTAAGCTTTTAGTTTCTAGATGTGCTCTTTGGTTAGTATCTATTGATTTGTTCTTCTTCTACTTGAATTGAATCATCACTTGCTTGAATCCTGTAATGCCAGCTTCCTGCTAGTTATTCTATGTGCTTATAATAAAGTCCTTCATTCAAAACAAAAACTTTCTACCTAAGTTACAGTTGAAGTTATAAAAGCTGCACTTTTTACCAATTTGAAGTCTATTTCAGTGTGGTCAGTTGCTTTAGCATAGTAAAGTTTGAATAAATCGCTATTATTTCGCAATATGCTATTTTGTGAAAAAATGCTGTCAAATATCACTATTGTAAGGCAAAATTTGAACAAATCGCTATTTTATGCGATCCACAATCAACAACACTACTTTGATGTAAATTGTGTATAGCATAATGATAATGATTTGTTAATATTCTGCTACGCTGTTATTTAACAATGTTGATCTATCTAGGTTGCATGAATTCCACATTGTGCCTTCCCACTCTTACAAATGCATAACTCTCTCAAAGACAGCTTGCAGTGTTTGTGAAATATATTTCAACATAAAGTGGTAACTTTTGGAAACGTACTACATGTCATTGAGGTCAATATGGAAAAAAGTGAATATAATGTAGCTAGAATTTTCATGTTATTGGAAATCTTTTTTGTTTTCTGAGATTAATTGCAGAAAGAATTGTTTAAATGCATCTGAAATTTGACTGCAAACTGTCTAATATTTTCTAAACATGTTTATTTTTTGTTTTCCTTTTCCACATATCTTTTTGTCACAAATATGTTGAGGACAGTGGGGAAAAATGAGTTATACAAAATTTTGCAGGAGGAAAGACTTAGAAGATTAAGACGCAGAATGAAAGTTAACTTTGATGCTTCCAAGCCTGATCACCAGGTGTATATATATTAAATCGTTTATAGAAAAAATTCGCAGACATGTGTTTTCTCATTGTACTTTGCGAGTAAATACCTAGTTTAGTCTATGAAATTGTAAAACCGTATCAACTTAATTCCTCACATTTCAATATTTTAAAATGGTTTATGAAATTGTAAAATGTTGATTAGAATCGTCCGTGAGTTGATATTTGAAGGGACTATGACGATATTAAATTGATTTATAACGTGGAGGATGATTTGACATTAACTCATTAAGTGAATAATGTCGGTGGCGCATTTGATAAGAAATCTAGACCGATTAATTATTATTTTGTAATTTTAGCAATCATTTTAAAAATGGATAATATGGAAGACTAGATTGATGCGGTAAAACAATTTTAGGGACCAACTTAGTTATTTACCTTTTACACTTCGCAGCTAAAGTTGTTGCACTCTTATTGTCAGCTAAATTTACACCAACAGATTGACATGAAAAATGGATGGTTCAAATAATCAAACTTCAAGCTAAATTTAGCAGAATTGAAAATTTAACATTCATTCACATATTTGTTTAACCTTTATTTTAAAGCCACTCATCTAAAAGTTCTTTCAAGGACAGGATGCTTTGAGAGCTCTTTGGTCAGCTTCATTCCCTGGTGAAGAGCTCAATGGCTTGATTTCTGATCAGTGGAAAGAAATGGGATGGCAAGGAAAAGATCCATCTACTGATTTCAGGTTATATTTTAGCTCATCGTGACTTTCTTATTATGTTTTTGTTCTTGACACAGTTTACTTACTATTGTGGACCAATTTCTTGAACAGAGGAGCTGGTTATATATCCTTAGAGAATCTCCTATTCTTTGCCAAGACATTCTCGGTGAGCATCTCCAACAGCAAAGCTGACCGTTGTAGTTTTTTTTATTATGCAATGCTAGGAGTACAAAATACAAAACTTTGATTAAGTGTTTTTTTTTATTATGCTCCGCTACGCTCGAGTGACTGTTCAATTATTAGCTAATATAAACCATACTCAACATGATCTTTACTTTGCAAATAATTAATATTCATTTATCTTGAATTTTCTCTGTTTATGTTGCAGACTTCTTTCCAGAATCTTTTGAAGAAGCAAGGAAGAAAGGGACCTGTCTTGGGGTATCCCTTTGCTGTTGCTGGTGTAAATATTACTTTCATGATTATGCAAATGCTAGAACTTGATGCTGGTAAGTCATGAGAATGAGCCTTTTGTCACAATGCATTTTGTTCCATAGATAATACACTTGTTTTGTTAACATTATGAGTCATGAAAGAGTCTTGTGGCCTAAGTCTCCTATGAAACTCAAATGACACAACATGCTCATCTTAATGAACACAATATTGCTTTTTTCACTTGCAGCCAAACCCAGGACTTTCATAAGAACAGTTTTTCTACAAATGCTTTCAGGTAATTAGAATTAGAAACTGTATTACTCAATTTATACACATGGTGTATTAAGATATTATATTTTATGATATTCTCAAACATTTGCAGAAAATGAATGGGCATTTGACTTGCTATATTGTGTGGCATTTGTGGTTATGGACAAAAAGTGGTTAGAGACAAACGCTACGTACATGCAATTTAATGTGAGAATCCATTGTGTCTTTGTTAAGTATTATTCGGTCCCAAAACATAAATAAATAACTATAAAAAAAAATTGATGTATCTGATTTAAATTTTTGACAAAGTACATCAATTTTTATTAACTCATTTATACTTATATTTTGAGACAGATACTTTATACTAAAGTTTATTAGTAAAATGACATATATCCCTATCATGATCACAGGATGTCCTGAAATTAACACGAGTTCAGTTAGAGAAAGAGTTGATGATTGACGATGTTATACGGATTGAAGACATGCCTTCTTACAAACTTCTTTGCTGACAAGTAGCTTAAGCTGAGGATTAACTATATACTAGTATAGCATATATATGTTATTTATCCCCATCATTCTTTGCATATTATATCTATTATCGAAGATTAAATTAACACGAGCTCCTTTAGAAATGTTAAAAGAAAATTCTCACTTTGACGGGCAAGCATGTAAATTTGCATTGCCTCCAGTAGGTTTTTAATTTGCAAGTGTTGACTATTTAGTTATAGGGAGAGCTAGCCTAGGTGACATGGGTCAACCAATTCAACAATTTGTTACACGAGTTTATAGTATAGTCCGGCTATTCTAGATGGTTTTTTTATTTTTTCTGTTGTAAATGTTTGTAATATGAATTGATTTACTCTCACTTTGATTCAAATTAATATTACATAAATGAAGTTTGTCCCAAAATTCCAACTGATCCTATGTCACACGGTCATATCTTGTGGTAGTTTGGTGATCACATGATTGTGGACCCGGACCATCCAAAAGGCATGAGTGTCTAGATTCAGTTCACCCTAAAATTCAACATTCAAGAGTGATGTATGAGAATGCTCATTGAAATTTGGTAAATGGAAATATCTAATTTAATTACGAGAATATGGTGTTATTGATTTTGCCTTACAAACAAGCAAAAGTGCATAAAATTGTCGACGTGAACCACTACACGTGTTCTGTAAACGAAACTTACCTATTGTTACTTTATATAAAAAAATAATACTACCACCAAGCTTTTAACACATATTCAATAAGACACATGTCCTCATAAGACTTTAATGATTCCCGGTCCTGCATACGAGGAATGGAAACTAAGTGTTGCTTAAACGTATAAAAATTAAAATCGAACTAGACGACTAAATCGATTGAATTGTGAACCAATATTGTTTAGAGATGTTGAATCATGATGTGAAGGTATCATCGATTCAACATCGAATAATTTTTGCAACATTGGTTGAAAGTTGAACACATAATATAATTTACAAATCTTTTAGTAAATGAGAGCAAAAAATTATTGGTAAGATTCTTCTTCTTACCTTCCTCTCTATTTTAAGTACTATATTTTAGAAACATATCAAGACTTTTATAATGAGAGTGTAAGAAGAGTAAATGTTAATCAATAATGAGAGTGTAAGACTAAAATAAAAAGTCTATCACGTGACACTTTTAATTATGATTATCTATGTATGGTTGTATAATTAATATTTAATCTTTTAACTTCTTATATTAAAAATTCCTACTTGATACATTTTCCAATACTATACTCTATTTGGTCTTGAATATAAGAAAAGTTAGATAAACAAAATTGATATATTAAATTCAAAATATCTATTTTTTTTGATATATTTTTTCTTATATTTTAAATAGAAGAAATTATACTCTTATAACAACGAAGTTGAGAAGAAGTGAGAGATAAAGAATCAAGTATCTATTATAATATGTTAAAATAGAATTTTCAATTTTATCAACGACAACTCATCTTTATTTATTGCATAATATTTGGCAACTCACAAAAATTCTAAGGTGACACTATTCCAAAGTATACTATTTCTTCCATCTCTTACTTTCCTTTTATTTTGTTTCACCGATATGTTATTGTTGAATTCTATCAACAATAACTCATCTTTATTTAGGGGTATATACTCCAATATTTGTCAACTCTTTCACTTGTCTATCTAAGTACAATTATTCTACACATTTTGCAATTTCAACTTCATTTTATTACTTAATGACCTATCAATAGACTTAAAAGGTTCTCATTACTTACTAAACATTTCATTTCAATAATTCATACAAAAAAAAAATCTATATATTTTCAAAGTATCATATTGCAAGTTCGACCGTGTACATACAAAAATTTCACATATAAAAAAAAATTAAAGACATTAATTGCATCTTTAAATTTGTAAAATAAATTTAAAATCTTATGAATATGAATTGTTTCATAGGAATTGTGATATGGTTTCTAGATTCTTCTCGGGCGTGGACTATTGGTGCTAATATACAATTTTGGGACCTTCATGCACAATATGGTCGCAACAAGACCAAACATATTACTATCTTAACTATAGATAATAAACCTTCATATTTATTCAATGATAATGTTCAAATCCAATTCTCTTTCTTCATTTGTTTCATTCTTGTATGTATGGAACTACATTCTCATCCAATAGTACTATTGTTATTATCAATTTTGTGTTTATCAAAGATTGTGTCTTGAAAATTATGGAGTCAAATGTTTGTTCATATATACTATATTCGGTCCAATTCCCAGAGTCTAGTTTGTTTTATACAAATTATCAAGGTAGATTGAACAAGCTATCTTGAAATGAAATTCTCAATAAAAAAAATATTTTGGGATGATATCTTATCATTATCATACATAGTGCATATCATTCATAATATTAATGAAGGTAACTCCTGAATTTTCAAGGTAATTTAGCCAAAGTTACTAACAATATTTTTGAAGAATGAAAAAAACCTTCAAGTTCATATGGCAATAAAAAGTGAGCTTTGTTTCTGAATATGCATGGTTCTCACCTTAGTTATATTTCAGTTATATTTTTGTTTTTCCAATAAGCTTTTCCTACTGGTTATTGCATAATAATGTCTTTTTTTGTGACTTTTATTTATTTATTTTGCTTTGCGTAATTTCATTTTTTTAATTTAAAATTCTACCAATAAATATATAATTGCTGCTTTAAATAGAAATTTAAAAGGCCGTTACATCTACATTTGGATAGTTATAAAATATAACTATTTTATCGACTATTTGATTACATTAATATACGTTATTTTTCAATTATAAATTTATGTTATTTACTAATAATAACTCCACTGTATTAATTATAACATAAATGAAATGTGAGTACAAGTGTTAACATATAATAACAATTTAATACATATTTATCAATTCCAATTTTTTTACAAAATACTTTATCAACTTCTTTTTTTAGTTTTCAATTACTCATTACTTTCTAAATCAATAAAAATATGCATATACACATGGACGTACAAATCTAAATACACAATTTACAAAAACTAATTTATAATATTTTCGCTTAACAATTTTTTATTAAGGTCCAAATATTTCCTATCAATTTGTCATTTGAATATGAAAAAATTATATTCTATTTTTAAGACAATTTATTTTATTAAATTCATAACTAAAACATTTTTTCTTTGTTTCGTGAAAAATTGTCTTCACTTAATTTTGGGATGAGATTTCATTTTTATACAATTATTGGAAAGATAAATATTGTTCTCAGGCGGTTAAAGTATATTTGGTGTGAAAGAAGCATCATAAAATTTGATAGAGATGATTGATCCAATGGTCTCAAAAAGATGTGCATGGGGACCAAATTATACGGTGGTTCGCCGTTTTCTTATTTTCTATCTCCTCTTTAATCATGAAAAATATTTTTAATCATTAATTATGTTTTTCGTTACATTTTTCATTTTTTTTCTATTTCTACGTCTCTCACGTTGTATATATACAAAAATATTTGGTGAATCTTTAAGAAAGTAAAATATAAACAAGAATTAAATAGCATTCAAAAATATGAAAAAGTATGTATATGTTTACTCTATAATTTGTGATTCTGTGTCGTGGCTTTCCAATGACCAAGAGAGGAAAAATTGGAGTTGCACAATAAAAAACTACCATTGACCGATAAAAAAATGACATGGAAATTCATAATTTTTCTGTGGATATCACAGTATAAACATTAATGTGTTACTGGAACACATGTATACCGTGTACCATTCATTTATTTTTTAAAAAAACTTTCAAAAATAAAAATATTTTTGTAATGCAAAAGATTAACTAATTTTGACATTTATTTTTCATTGACTATTAAAAGACATTACATTAATCACTTTAAAATATTTTTTAATCACTAAATTACATTATTATTTTACTTTAATAATTAATGAGATATATATTAAATAATAAATTAATAATTAATATTTTAATAGTTAATGAAGTATTCAAAATAATTAATGATATAAATTTATATATATGTCACAAAAAAATGTCTCAATTATAATAAAAATATTGAAAAAAATATTATTCACCCGATAAATACAGTTTATAGGGTTGCATCAATTTTGTGTATTCAAATATTATTTTAGCATGTAGATTTCCATCTTCTACAAATTAGAGAATGTAATGTAATATTATCACTGTATATTTCCATATTTATGCCGTCTTTCGTCTTTGACAAGATATTGCTCGACTTTACGCTCTTGTTGGAATAAGGTAGAATGTTTTATTCAACAAAAGTTTTCTATAGGAACTCCAAATTAAATTTAGTGCTGTTTTCTTTGCACCTAAATAAACTACTTATTTTCTGATTTATTTAAAAAAAAAAGCTCGCAATACACGTGATAACGATGCCTTACTAATTTTGATCACACTTCTGGAGACTTAAAAGGAAAATAATCAACCTTATAATTCATTACAAAAAGCAAAAAAATAATTATCTCATACTTATCTATCCCAATCACGATCAGAATCATTTGCTTTAGAAAGCTAACGTAGGAATCAAGTCCTATAAATAAAAGAGTGGTATTTGACAAAGCCTGGTGCAAAACAGATATCACATCTGATACCTCCAAATAAGGAAGTACATCAATTTTTTAGGTCCCAAAGACAGAGACAGTTATACATTTGAAAATTTAAATAATAAAATTTTAAAATTTTAAAAAATAGAGTATGAAGGATCAAATGACTAACTGATTCTTGAACGCAAAGCTTACATTACCCACCTCTGCCACCCTTGTCTTTTAAGCAAAATCAAATACCAAATGGCAAAAATACTACCTCCACTGACACCAAAACTTCCTTTTCATCATTCTTCAGTTTTGCCTCTTCATCATTCACAAGTTCACTCCCTAGCATTATCTAAGTTTAATCTACACTAAAGGGTACCATCAAATGGGTTCATTCCAGACACCAATTGGAATGAGAAGCTCCACATTGCTAGAAACCTCGTGCGGTTTCCTGTTACAAGAGCTGCAGGCAAGAACCTTAATAATTTCACAAGTTAAATATGTCTTGAGATAATTTATTTTAGTCATGTTTCAATTTTTTTTTCTCGTGTTAAATGAATTTAGATAATTTGGGATGAAATTGGAGAAGACAAGTTTGTGAGGGAAAAGGTTCTGCTGGATTTGGAGCAAGAGTGCCTTGAGGTTTACAGGAAAAAAGTCGACAGAGCAAATACATCTAGAGCTAGTCTGCATCAGGAGTTGGCCGAAGCTGAAGCAGAATTTACTCACCTTCTTTTGTCCCTCGGTGAAAGATCTCTTCCTGGACGGGTACCATAAACATTTATCATGCTGTTTAAAAGACTTTATGGAAAAGACGTACGACATGACAATAAGTTGTTTCTAGTTTATTTTCAAAAGCTCTCTAAAATAATTTATGAAAACAATTTATACCTTATACGAAAACAAATTAATTTTATTTTATCTTTTGTTGTAAGAATAACTAATACATAAACCCTTATTCCATAAACGTTTATACTATAAGCGCTCAATTAAGTTATGTATCTGAATAAGCTAGTAATAAAACAATCAGAACCACAAACAATAACAAGCAATGAAACCTATTTCATATATCTTAAGTAAAACCTGTGCTAATTATTTGCACTTTTGTTGGGAGCATACCAAATTGTTTATTGAATAACATTTATGATTTCTACCATGTCTCATTTTTCAGAGTACACAAAATCTTCTACGTGATGTGTTAGTTGTGAGAATGGTAGTATAAAACAGATTAGTTGTTGTGCTGAGATAAGCTTAGAAAAAAAATTACATATTTGCAACAGCATCTTCATTCTTAACTGTGACTCAATAATAGATGTGTATGTTTCAACAAGAAATCATGAATTAATGTAGACTCTAGACTGATAACAGTAACTGTACAGCCAGAAAAAAGGGCAGGTACACTAAAAGAGCAGCTAGATTCAATCACTCCAGCACTTCAGGAGATGCGCTCAAGGAAACAAGAGAGATTAAACCAATTCCGAGCCGTGCAAGGGCAAATTCAAAATATTTCTGCAGAAATTGCAGGTAACTCAGACGATGCACCCTCAATCTTTGCAGTAAATGAGAATGATCTCTCACTAAAAAGACTTGAGGAGTATCAGAATGAGCTGAAAAGGCTTTACAATGAGAAGGTATCTAAAAGAAATTAATGCTTTTCACACCATCATTAAGGGAGTAGTATTCTTCAAACTTAACATTTTTGTGATTACATTTGAAGAATGAAAGACTCCAGCAAGTGGAGAAATACATCGACAAAATACACAGCTTATCCACAATTTTAGGAAAGGATTCCTCTGCAATCATCCTGCAAGTTCACCCCAGCTTGAATGATTTGTGTGGAATAACAAAAAATATAAGTGATGCTATCCTACATAAACTTAATATCACGGTGGAGTCCCTTTATGAAGAAAAGCAAAATCGGCTGGACAAGGTGAATTAGGACTATAGTTGTTTTCTTTTGGGGGATCTATATAATATGTGAAATTTGAAAATTTTGTCAAAATCTCATGATGCTATTCTAAAATAAATAATAAGGTCTTTAAACTTAAAGTACTGTGTTTTTCCCTTGACTTTTATGCTTTCAAATTTATACAATTTTGTACTCTTGATATGTTTTGTAGCTTCACCATTTAGGCGAAGCACTCTCAAATCTATGGAATCTTATGGATACACCTTACAGTGATAGACAATCTTTTTCCCATGTAATCAATTTGTTGTCAGTCTCATCAGTGGAAGTATCAGAGCCAGGCAGTCTTACTCTGGAGATAGTCCAGCAGGTATGTATCTAACTTAAAGATCTACAAAATATAATATCTCAGAAATTTAAAAAGCCTCAACTTTTTAAAAGACTGAAGCTGAAGTAAGAAGACTAGATCAACTAAAAGCAAGCAAGACGAAGGAGCTTTTCCAGAAGAAACAGGAGGAACTAGAGTTGATATGCAAGATATCTCACGTGGAGATTCCTTCACGGACAGAAATGAACAATATAATTAGCCTCATAAACTCAGGTGAATCAAACTAATGTGTGCAATCCATTTCAAAAATGCTTATGTATATTCACTTTAAAATTAAACCAGCCTAAAAATTGACTTACATTGATAAAAGGGGAGATTGACCACTCCGATCTCCTCATGAGCATGGATGAACAGATATCAAGAGCAAGAGAAGAGGCTTCCAGCAGGAAGGCTATAATGGAAAAAGTTGAGAAGTGGATGTTAGCACGTGATGAGGAGCGCTGGCTAGAAGAATACAGCATGGTTAGAATTTTTATTTGAATCAATCTTCATAAATAGAATTTCATCATGAATGCATCTGTGATATGTTTCATAACCCAAGTGTACTTTCAGGATGAGAATCGATACTCAGTAAGTAGAGGAGCCCATAAAAACTTGAGACGAGCTGAACGTGCCCGTATAATGGTCAGTAGAATGCCAGGTATATATGATAAGACCGAAACAATAAAATTTGAACCAACTGGCAGCAATAACACACATGCTCACATTCAGTGGTTGCTATTTTCCAGCTCTGGTAGATTTGCTTATAAAAATGACTAGGAGTTGGGAAGCAGAAAGAAATAAAGTTTTCTTGTATGATCAGGTAAGATATCTAACACTCTGCAACATTTTGAATTTACTATTCATTTATATTAGAAAATATGTACTTAAAAAGTGCATATGAAACAGTGTAAATAATTCTTAAAAGGGAAAAAGTGAGAAGATTGTAAAAATTCATTGAAAATTCAACATGGTAAGAAACACCAAATAAGCAATAAGAATTCCCATATATAATATATCTAATGTTATAAAAATTCACAGAACTTGAAGATAACTTGAAGATGTCATTCTCTGCATTGCTTGCATTCACAAAAATAATCATCTCATTCAACATACAATATTCCTTTTACATATTAATAACATTTAAGGACATTTTGTTGCACATTGGAAAGCATGTTCATATTCATACCTCTTCTCAACCACTACATAAACATTTAGGCATTGTATATCCGTGACAATGATAAAGAAACTCTGGTTTCTTCATACGAAATGCATCATATTGTAACCTTTGTAAATCAAGTTATGTTATTATGTTATATAAACCATTCACATATATAGTTTTTAAGGGAGTAGAGTAACACAAAGTTACACCTCAGCACTTCACAAGATAATAAAAAATCTTAAGAATTACAAGAAGCAAATCCTACTATATAGTTTTATCATTATGTTGACATCAAATGGTTTGAGAAGTCTTACACTCTCACAGTTTCTTTTCCATGACACAGTATGTATTTTCTGGATTGACCTTTTATAGTATATGCTATGCTTTATTAAATAGATAACAGCAAGCCAGAATGACATCTATGCAGGTTCCTCTAATGGAAATACTGGAAGAATATGACATACTAAGGCAAGAAAAGGAGGAGGATAAGAAAAGACAGCAGGTTAGTATTTGATAGACAATAACCGCTTCACAAATCAGTTAATCACTGTTTACATTTGGTGTTCACAAAAAGATTTATGCCATATAAATTTTTATACTCCATAATGATAACCTCGTTCTTACTTCCTCTTTGTGTTTTGTTCAGTCATGGGAAAAGAAGAAGGTCCAGAGTCAAGTAGTTTCCGAGCGAGATAATATGTATGTGTCAAGACCAGGCACCAGCAGTAGACGTCTTCCAAATAGAAGTTCGAACGGAAGTCTAGAATGTGCTCCGCCCTTGAACAAAAGGCTCCCTATAGGTATTCAGCAACTGGGATCAAACAGTATAAATTCAGGAAATCAAGGTATATCCTTCATTAAGGATGGAAGGAAGATACAGAGGAAAAAGATATTTGGCGAACCTGCCTTTACTTCTTATATAAGAGACGAGGCATCCGCTATGGTGTCTACACATTATGGACCATTTTCTCCTTAATTTTCTATATCAAGAATCATAGGTTTTGACTGATACTTCATAAAGCTCACTTTCCATACTGTTGTGAACATGCAAAAGAATAAACCTACACTCTACTTGTGTTTTTGCTCTTAAGTTGACCAAATGGATTAAGCTTATGCTTGATGTCAACTGAAATCATTGTTTTAATTGCAATTTTGCACCATACAGTACTCTTGCCTGCTCCAACTAAAAGAGAAACCATTTTGCCTGTTGATGGATTCACATAAGACCAGAATTGGGCACAGACAAGAAAACCACACGAGTTACACAAGAGTTACAAAAACCTAAACTTCACTATGGCACAGTATATATGTGTAGGGTTTATAGATTTTTAAAAAATTATCCATAGGTCGAGCTCAAATTAACAACCCATAGGTGCTAACTAAATTAGTCTCAGTCCCATGGGAGAGACACATCAGAAGAGAAATTGAATATAAATATAGAACTGAAGAAGTGACATTGCAATGAACATATTCAGTAGTCAGTACGTGGACTATTAATAGATGCAGTTCTTGAGCTAGAAGAACAATTATCACCACTCACCTAATCAGGGTTTGAAATAGCGGTCACAGTAACGATTGAGTCATGTGGCAATTGTTGATATATTGCATAGAATCAAGGTCAAATACAGCATCAATCATGGTCATGTTGATTATACAACAACATCAAAAATTGTTATGCCGCCGCCCAAATCACAATCACAAACCTTGATTTCAAATCCTGAACCCAATCTCACAAATCTGAATGATGATAAAATATTGCAAAATTGACACGAATAAACTACTGCAGTGTTAATAGGTCAATAAACAAAAAACCAAAGTTAAAAACTACTCCTGGAGTGTGGATCATAATTGAATAGGTAAAAGACTATGTAAAAAGAAACATAACATATGCTTAAAAAGGTGCTTACAAATTAAATTCGCGTCGTTTTGCCAATACATCATTAACATAAGATGGAAATCTCATTTACAGAGAGTATAAATGAACACAACCTAGGACTCTTCCATGGGTTCAGGTTCGGGCTCTTGAGCTTCAACTTGGGCCTCGGCTTCTGACTTTCGGAAGATATGATCAATACGGCGAGTACCATCCGGAACAGATTTAGGCCGATCAGCAACCTGCACAGGTTTATCGGATTTAACAGCTTCAGAAGGCATCGGAAGCGAATCAAGAAGAAAATCACTTATCGGTCGGTGCCTCTTCACCGCGATTCTTATGTGTTCAAGCTTCACCGTCTTGCGTTTCTTCTCAATCGCAACTTCCGCAGACTTTTCAGCAAGTAAATGTAGAAACAGTTCCGTAGAACGCGACACCAGAAACAACGCTTCTGAACTCACTCTCTTAACGTCCTCATCAAGAGTCATTATCTTCTTCACTCTACTCCTTGGAAATTCTGGTTCAATCGACAACGTTTTCTCATCTTCCTCTGCCATAACCACAACCATTACCAATTCATTTATTTTCCTTTTCGCTTTCTTTACCATTATTACTGTTAGGGTTTCAAATTGGCGGGAATGGGTAAAGGGTATTATCGTCATATTAGACTAATAACTTTTCCCGCTAAAATAAACAGTTGGGCTTTTTATGTTTAAGTCCAGGCCCAATATTTAAATTTACGTCCTCGGCCCAAATATTTTCCTCCTTAGCATCTGCGTTTGCGGCGTAGTTATGGTGGCAGAGTCAGCTCATTTTGACGATCAGAGAAGAATATGGAGTTTTCTCAAGAAGACTTTGATCGGTTACTTTTATCCGAGCACACTCGAAAAACCGCTGAAGAAAACTATGCTCAAAATCCTCTTGATGGTGATGTATGTATCGTTCTTCATTATTACCCTAATAATCTCTATATCTTTTAGTTTCTTTACTCATACGTTTGCTATTATCGAATTTGTGAGGGTTTCTGTTTGCAACTTCTATGCTTTACCAAACTGTTTCTATGTGTTTTTTTTTTCCGTTATTAGTATGTGTTCCGTTACTACACGAAATGTTTGCTGCTTTGGAGTTATGCCTTTTACTAAAATCTTGTAGTTTAAAATGAGCTCAGGTTTATTTTTCTAACTCAGGGAATTGATTCAAACTTAAAGTTAGAATTTGTAGTTTTTGCATCCACAATTTTGCACTTAAATATATTGTTTAACTCACTTTCATATGAATGTATTTAGGTCTGTTTTTATTGATTTATTTGAGTTTATCTACCGACCTAAATACTTGTGGGACTATTTGGGAGAGCGTGTGACATGTTCATATGCTATTTTTGATGGAAGACATGTTCATAATATGTTTTTAGCTTATTTCCACATGTTCTCTGGGAAAGTTTGTAAAAACAGCTTATAGTTTATATAAAAACAGTATGACACTATTTTATCTTTTATTATAGAAATAGTTTATGTATAAGCGTTTATATGTCAAGTGTTTATGTTATATGCATTTAATTAAGTTGTTTATCCAAACAGTGCTTTAATCATAAATCATTTTAACTAAAAGCAATTTAACAACAACAAAACTGCCACTGTATAACCAAACACATGCTAAATGTGTGTTGTTTATGTTTATATTTGTATTTGTACAGAATTTGACCAAATGGGGTGAAGCTTTGATTGAGTTGTCAGCATTCCAAAATCCTAGGGATTCCAAGAAGATGATTGAAGGTATATTTATCTTGATTAAAATCAAGCATAATTTTAAAGTGAATTTTCTCTTTCGTGAAGGAAAGAGCTAATTGCTGTGATTGATTATGTCGGCTTTTGATGGGAACTGAACTTAGCAACTTCTTCCAGATGCACTTTCTAAGTTGGAGGAGGCTTTACTAATCAATCCAACAAAGCATTACACTCTTTGGTGCTTGGGGAATGCCCACACGTCTTGCGGATTTCTAACTCCCGATATCAGTGATGCACAGGGTGATTTTGACAAGGCCTATGAGTATTTTCAGAAAGCTCTGGATGTGGTAATATATGTGCTCTTAATTTCTAAAAATATAATAATGACACGCTGGGCTTGTAGTACTTGAATTTACTTAGCGGTGGATTCTGAAATTGTAGGATCCTGAGAATGGTCTCTACAGGAAGTCCTTGGATGTTGCTCTTAAGGTAATGTAATAATAGATATGACAATTCTTTTGATACTGTTTCTGCACGTCATTTGTTCTTGCATTAAAAAATTTGCTAAAGATTATCAAATAAGCTAAAACTACCTTGTCTTGTTTTTAGCCGAAAAATATCAATCTTTAATTGATGGGGTCACGGCATTGATCTGAGGTTTATGATCTGAGTTTTAATGTTTTGTTCTTTTATTGACTGATTCAGATTCTGTTGTTTTAATATTGAGTAAGACATATGTAAAACTAAATAAATCACAAAGTCCACCTATACCCGATATCGTGGGTTAAATGGGTTTTAATTATGGTTAATATGTAAAACTGTACTGAGAAAAGTTTAAGTGATATTACATTCAGATTGGATCCAAGACACCGGATGTGCTTTTTCATTGCCATCCATATGCATTGTTGAAATTGATTTAGTTCATTATGGATGGTTCAAATTTTTTTGGTGGTGTCAGCCTTTATTCACATGCTTATCAGTCTTACTGTTAGAGAAACTTTATTTTTTTTCTTCTCAAAAACAGGTTGATATTCTTTTTATATGCATTTTGGTTAATTGCTCTCATGATTCTTTGTTCTTTCTATTATTATCATATGTAACTTGTTTGCCATTGTATCTTTCCTACTTTGATGAGTGTTTGTTAACCATGTCTCATAGGCCCCAGAACTACACATGGAGATACACAAAAATGGACTTGGGCTTGGTCAGATGAGTCATGAGGGGTCATTTGCTTCTTCAAAGGAAAAGGTTGGATTTGCCAAATATTTAATTGCATTTGATTTTATTTTTGCCATGTTCTCATTCCCACAAATACTGAACGTAACTGGTCGGTCATTTCAAGTATAAGGAGATTACTTTTTTTATAACTTTAAAATGCTAAAGCTCAAATGGAGTTCTTATTCTGTGGATATAAATGCCTGTTGAGAACCATTAGGCCTCAAATTTGGAGGTATGATATATCTTGTGTATGCCAAAGTCATCTTCTAGAATATTTTGTGGATTGCCTGAAGCTATGCAAAAGCGGAAAAAACACACATCTCTTGCCTTCCCATTTGGAATAGAACTTGGCACTTTTTTATCTTGGAGTTAGATGCATGTTTGCTAGTTTGCATCAATGCAGATATAATTTAATATCTTCAAAATTAGTGATTAGACAACATGTTCTAGAGGGATAAGATGTTAGGTTATTGTGTTGTCAATTTATCAAGTTATTTGTGTCGCATTGCCTCTATTTGTGTGCTGTATATTATTTACAGATCCAGGTGTCTTCCAAAGTACTATCACAATTTGGTTTGCCATCTGGCTGCCTATGATCAGAATATGGATATGCAGCATTATGTTTTTCCCTAATAATAATTCTTCTTTCTGTTACTTAGTTTGCAAGTACTCAGTCTGGGCTGTTTAATATTAATGATTAATATACATATAAACAAGCGTTTTATCCTTCGAACTACTACTCTTTTACTCTAACTTGCCATATTTTCAAATGTTGGAAAACAATGAGTGTAGCCTAGCGAGATTAAATTGTTTGAAAAAGTTATGCATGATTTTTTGAGATTTTGTCTCGAATCATCTATCTACAATGAACAGAATATTATTCTTCATAATTCTTCGTATATAATTGACAAATATCTGTTTTAGATTATTTGCACAGGAGCTTAACAGCCATTGTTTGGTTCATTTCAGGAATCTAAAAAGCCGAGGAGCAGTGACTTTAAATATGACATGTTTGGATGGATTATTCTTGCAGTAGGTATAGTAGCATGGGTGGGAATGGCCAAATCTCACCTTCCACCACCACCTCCAAGATAAACAAATTTAGTCATTTCTTTTATGTATTATTAGCAAAATTATTGATAAAACTATTCATTTTAGATTGGAAGTTGTGAATTATGTTTTTAAAAGATTGATTTATAAGAATTATGTTTTAAAATATGTTGGTGTGGTTACAGTTTGGCAATTTCGTATGCCTTGTTTGCCTCTTCAAGTCTCAACCTATCGGCGGTAGCACTATTTATCTTTAACCCAAAAGGTTCTCATTACCAATAGTAGTGATTTTCTTATTCATCTTTCAAAAAAGAAATTACTTTCTTATCTTGATGAGGTAAATTCCAAACTTTGTAATTTATTTGGTTTGAATTTTGGAAAAGTATCAACTGGAAACAATTTTTTCAAACGATAGCATCCTACTTCTTTCGATTATTGGTTGGGAGAGCTCACAATACAAAATTGAATGGGCTCTACCAAGAAAGGACCATGTTATTGCAGCAGACCCATCAATCATGAAGAACATACACATGTTGGTTGACCGAAGGTGTGGTCAATGAATTTGAGTCTGGTTTTGGAGATCATTGCGACGAAGCAACTTCATCACACATGCCCAAGATTTGTAGTTCTTGTTGTCCAATAAAGGTGTTATGAGAATCAAAGATGGATTCTCATTTGGGGTGAAGAAAATGGGATCGGAGTGGTTTGTGGCAAAATTAGAGAAAGAAAGAAATTAGGTAAAAAAGAACAAGAATATGCCTGTGGCCAGAAAAAGCATGATACCATATTAGATTGAGAATAATAGAAATTTATATAAATAGTCTTGCAACGGAGCTGTTGGAATTGAAAAACACATCATTTTTATTGTCATCGCGGTGTGACTTGTTGGAAAGAACTCAGAAGTGAACCTTCGGGACTTGATACAACCGGTTGACACTACCATGAACAACACCTCATCTATTTTCTTTTCAGTGGCTGCAGGTCTCCAACATCATCACCTGCTGAATTTTGCAGCAACACTTTGGGGCTTATGGTTGTGCAAAAATGAAAGTGTGTGGGAACAGGAACATGTCGACCCAAAACTAGCAGCACGTCGTGTTATCGACCAGGGAGTACACTCGGTGTTGTCAAGCCTTGAGACTATTCAAAATGCTACTGCTCTTCGACAAAGATCCTGGTCCAACCTGCGAACAAGCTACCTCAAGTGCAATGTTGATTTGGCATGCGATTGTGCTTTAGAGACAACTCTGGTTGTTTTGTGATGCCAAGACACTGTGCTACACTTTCATGGGTACAATTGCGGAGTGTGAGGGAACAACTCTTCTGTTTTCTCTCGAGCTACCGATGGAACAATTATGGATTGATGTAGAACTATTCTCACTTCTCGTACTAATTATAATCTAGTTTTGGTAAGGCGACAAACTAATAGAGTCGCTCATAGTAGAGCATCAATATTTTAGACTAGTCACATTTTTTATTTTCTGCGTCCTATTTGCATTGTCTCTATTTTCATGGATGAAAGGAAATAAGTTCATTTTGACTAAAAACAATCCTCAAGGATTTTCATTGATGATTATTGTGTGATTAAAGTTAATAACTTGGGAAAGAAGACCGAAAGATATATCTATACAAGGAAACCTCAACTAACTTAACTAAAAAAAAGGAAAACAATCTAACTAACTATAACAGAAAACTTGGTTACTACTAACTATTGACAATTAGATATTATTTAGTTTTAAAATGAAGTTATACGATATTTAAGCAAAACTAATGAACCTACATTTACAAATATAGAATTGTGGCAAAATAAATTAACTTTGTGAACTATTTAACCGATGATATAAATATATCGACTCAAATTCTTGAATTAGATCTCTGAAAATACTTTAGATTTCTTTCAGAGAGAGAATAAAAGAAATAACTTAGTAATTAAAATATCAAATACATCTATTTGTTTTGCTTCTCTCTTCCTCACTTCGGAATGGACCATCAAGTGCATCAAAAAATCGTAACTTCAAATTCACACCAGAGACTCAAACTTCTTTTGCAAAAAAATATAGACTTGAGCAATCAAACATAAATAATTCCAATAGTTAATTATATGTGTACCTCTAATTATAAGTCTCGTTTGGGAAACAAAATAAAAAACTTGTTGAAGATGCATTAATTATTTCTTTTACAAAAATACTTTTAGTTAATATATTATCTTTTGACGTTTTTTATTTACTAAAGCAATAATTTACAAGTAGTCAATGTAAGAGCTCGTGCAAGAGTCAAACTTCGATTATAATACAAAAAAATTAAAATAAAATTGAAGATCGATATGTGTCAACATAAAATATTATATATTATACTCTATAAGTCTTATCTCAACATAAAAACTTACAGTTGTGTGAATTAACTATGATGGAACTTACCATATGTTCTAAGATAAAAAAAAATTATATTTCATAAAATAACATGATAAAATTGTTGAGGAAAAAACCTTTTCGATATATGTTTTAATGACAAAAAACATTTTGAATTAAATGATTGAGTTTTATGAATGGTGATCTGCTAATTATTGCACTTGAGTTTTGTTTAAGGAAAAATGCTATGAATCAAGTTGTTCCAATAAGACAGATCAGTCTCCATAAATGTCCAGAATGATCAGATCAATCTCTATAATATCCAGAATGATCATATCAGTCTGCAGAATGTCCAGAATGATTTGTTGTCCAAAATGATCTTCTGTCCAGAATGATTATCATTCGCCAGCATGTTAACATCAAGCTTCAGCATGTTTAACATCATTCTCCAGCAGTGTATCATCAGTCTCCAGATTGATAAACAATCTCCAGTAGCAAACATCTTTCTCCAGCATGATTAACAACTATCTCCAGAATGATCAAACATCATCCTCAAATATGATAACATCAGTGCAGAATGATACAATCATTCTCCAGCATACTGAACATCATTCTTCAGCCTTGTTACATCTTTCTCCAGCTTGACTGCCAAGAACGTTGAACGATATTGGAGTATATAAACATCAAAGGATATCACTAGAGGATACATCCAAAAGATGTCATCAGAGGATACCAAAAGATATCACCAAAGGATACCTCCAGATGATACCAGAAGATATCACCAGAGGATACCAGAAGATACCTCTAGAGAATACCAGAAGATATCACCAAAGGATACCTCCAGATGATATCACCAGAGGATCCCTCTACAAATTTAAAAGCCAATAATACGCATCATTAAGATCAAGACTCATTTGCCACACAGAGGAAAAACCAAGTATGCTCTTGAACATTAGAAGCAGAATGAAGAACATTCTTGCTTTTTGGCATGCTTTCACCTAATCACTGACAAAGGACAACCAGTCTGTTCCCAACGGGCAAATGAGCTGTCATGAACACTTTTTGAGTATATAAAAGAGAACTCAAGATAAAGACAATAATCAAAACTCACGAAAGCAATTATTTCATCATTCATAATCAGATTCAAGAGCTTTAAGTTCAAATCAATACATCACTTACATACTTGAAAGTTTCTCAATCACAAACAAATGATTCAGTTATGTTATTTTTCTTCATATCAGAATCATTCTACTGAATTATTTTGTCAATAATCTAATCTCAAACACGAGTTGAACATACTTAGATTCTGTCCAAAATCAGAGCTTCAAGTACTAAGCAATTCATTACTCACTTCAATCATACTTGAATTTATCTCACTCACATACATTGAGTCAATTCTGATTTTTCCTATTCGACTCCTAGAATCATTCTCGTGTATTTCTCTGTCAAATAATCATTCTCGTGTATTTCTCTGTCAAATAATCATTCTCGTGTATTTCTCTGTCAAAGAATCATAATTCAAACAAGTGTTGAGCCTTCTCATATTTCGACAAAACACTTTAAATCATATCATTGTAAACTCAAGGCTATAGTGTGAAGTATAGTTTTGAGTAAGTTTATAGGAAATCCTTTTATGATTAAAAGGTGAACTGTAAAATCATATTTAAAGATTGATAGGTGATTTGATTGAACTCCTTTATGGGTGAAAGAATTTGTTTTTGTAACAGATCAACATATCAAAGTTGATTTGAAACAGGGTATGTAAAACCAAGATTGATCTCCGTTTTAGGACTTAGTGAAAATCTCACAGTTGTGAGGACTATACGTAGCTCGAGTTGGGTGAACCAGAATATATATTTGTGTGGTATATCTTCCCTTATCTATTTACTTTCAGTATGTTTGATTATTTAGTTAAATAGATAAATTAAATTGTTAATTTTAACTAACCAATAACGTTATCTGTATTCTGGTCACAACCAAGAACGTTATCCGTTTTCTGTTTTCACAACCAAGATCAATCTTGAATCATTTTCTTAAGTTTTTAACAGAAAATTTTAAAAGAGCGAATTGTACAAACCCCACTTTCTTGTAAATTGACATTGCTACTTCAAAAATTATATAATATTTAAATAAAATTGAAGAACAAATAAAAAATGCATGTATGTGTAATGTTTTCAAAAAAAATTACGTAGTATGATCTCTCGAAATTTATTAAAATATTTATCGATAAACCATCTTTTATATTTGAATTAAATATACAAAAGTTAATAGCAATTGAATTTTAAATTCAAAATAATATATTCGAAACATATTAAGAAAATAAGATAATTATTAATTTATACCCAAGTAAGATTTTAGATATTTGTTAAAATCAATGGTAAAACGGGAAAGTTCAAACTAATTGTGGGGTAGGATTTAGGAGTATATGATAGAGGTACAGGATAAAATTTTCAAAATTGGATGGTGAGATGAGAAATGGATTCTAGTTTTGAAAATTTAAAATTCAAAAATCATACAAGTGAGTAAGGAGGGTAATTTTGACCCGTGTATCTCACTCACCTGCAACGGCCAAAATATGCTGGTGATTTGGACACGTGCCCGTCCACGTGATCGGGTAGCATTACGAACACCCTCGCGTGTACGTTTCCAACTTGTAAGAAAAAAACCATTCCAAAAATTTCGGTGGACAATAATAAACATAAATTAATAAATATAAATATATTTCGACAAAATTAAAATAAATTCAGTTTCATCCCTTGTTCCGATGAAATAATTTTTCATCTTTCATCCTTCATTGTTTTCCCTCTCACCTTCTCATTGGAGGGAAAACACCCCAAAAAAATTTTATAACAAAAAGGAGAGAACACACACAGCTTAAACTAATCTAGGGTTTTAGTCTCTTCTTTCAGCTTATTCTCCCCGTGCTTATTCTGTATTAATTTGTTTGTTGCGAGAGTTTAATGTTCGTGATTTCCACATCAGGTATCTATCATTTGGGTTCAAGTTTATTCGTTTAGCTTATGCTCGCGTGTTGCTTTTATAACAATAATATATGCTATTTTATTCACTTTCTGGATTTGTTGTAGTTTTAGGGTTTTTATGCTATATCAGTGTGAAGGTTGGGGTTTTGCTGCTCTTGGTCTGTTTGGTGTTTTAATTTTAAATGCCGATATTGCAGTAGATGCTGGATGGTTTATTCGGTGTATTTTCAGGATTTTCTCAGTTTCAGCTTGTTAATTTTGATATGTATGGAATTCTGGTGATTAGATAGTCTCGTGAGACCAGGAATTGACTAAATCGTTAATAATTTGAGTATTTGACTAATGTGTTGATGTATGGATAATTTTTGGAATATATTTGGTTTATCTAGAGCAATTTTTTAGTTTTACCATGGTTTATTTCTCTTTCTTTCTGTTATTCTGTGTGCTATTCTTTCTGATATTATTGGTATGAAGTATCTCAATCTAATAAACTAGATGGGGATTTGAACTTAGAAGTCATACCTTTGAAATTTTTAACCAATATGAAAATTCGTTTCAGTTTTTGACATCATTCAAAAATATTGCTTAATGAAGTGATTTTCCATTGTTTTTTTTTTCATTTTTGTTGAGTTCCAGATATTCATCTAAAAGTTTTGCAATCTTAGTTATCTCTAATTTGTCTCCAATTAGCCAGAATCTTGATAATATGTTCCTGGATGCATCTTATTAGGATAATTGCTCTGGAACTTTATTTGCTGCTTTGATTACGCCCACAAGAGTCAACCAGGTTCACGGTTGTACAACATAACTCTCAAAGTAAACATGCAAACAAAGAAAAAAACTTCCAGGAGAAATGCTAGTCGAGAGTGCAATCCTCCCAGGGTTTTAAGAGCACAGAGGAAGGCCTCTGAAAATGGCCAAGTGGTGGAAAAGAAAGTGGCAGATTTAATTACATCTTCTGCTAGAAAGATTAAATCTTGTAAGTTACCATTACCAGTAGCAGTTGGTTTATGTTTTTACTTTTTACATAGTATGCATCAATTAGCATTTTGCTTATGCTGATGAGTCTATCTTTATGCTTTTTTTCATCTTAATTTAAAGTTTTCTACCACTGTGACTCTTAACCAGTTCTGCATGCCTTTTTTATGTTATAAAAAATGTTGTCCTAACTTATTTTACTTTTCATCTTGGTGTAACTTAAGCTTGTGCTCTCGAGGATAAAGCTAGAGAGCCAACACCCCTAACTCTTTTGAATGATGAATTCAACATTGTGGAGAATGGGGTTTCCAATATTTATCCGGGAAATGAATCAGTTGATGGTGCTTCAGTAGATTTTATGGTAATTTTACTAGACTGACTATCTACTTGTGTTAGTCCTACTGTTTCTCCCTATGCGTATGCAGGCTACTCCATAGGGAGCAACTCTTGTGTAGACACACATTTGGACCCACAAAAAATACATATAATTTAATTATTTTAAAAATATACATTATTTAATTATTATTTTTCTACTTTTTTTCTTTTTTATGTGTCCAAATGACGTGTCTAAATAGGTGTGTCCACACAAGAATTATTCCTCCATAGGTTCCTCTTTTGCTTCAAAGCTGTTTTATGGATCTTATAGATTCAACTATATACAGACTAAAGTTCATTGCACAGTAACTGTCTCTCTATCTCTTATACGTAGTATTTTTAAGAAGGTTTGGAATACACTAGCATGTTGAATATAAATGGTTTCCAAAAATCAAAATGTCAACTTGAAGGGATTAACCAATGAATATTCTATTTCGTTCCTTTTCTTTTTCTAAATGTTTTAAGATGTTGCTTCAGGGTTGTAACAAGCAAGCTGTACCCCTGGAGACTGGAACTATATTTTCTCCTGCGTTTCACTTATCCAAAGGTCCTGTTGGAAAAGTTGTTGACAGAGGTAAATGTAACATTTTTAAAACTTTACTAATTTTAATGTGATATTTTTAAAATTTTCATTGTTAAGTTTTAATGTTTTTCTTTTGTTTCTCTGTAGCTGATTTTGTGAAAATTTTTCTGCATGACGATAAAAAAAGAAATTCTCTAGACCAAGAAGTAATACAGTTACCACAGGAGGATGTAGGAGATGGACATGTTAGTCAAGATTCTGACTCTGCCATTGAAGTAGACATAAACAATTCATCAAATATGCTAGCTTTAAGCACAAAAACTGTGAATCATTGCAATTCTGATTTTGATGGAAATGGCTTTTCCGAGGAAGTTTCTACCATATATCATGCCATGAATAACTCAAAGCTGGAATGTGTTGACGAGCATGGTCAGGATTCTATATCTACTGATATGTGCCCAGAGGACGATGAAATTGAGGATTTCGATGATTTTGACCCTTACTTATTCATAAAGACCTTACCAGACTTGTCAAAGGTTGTTCCTACTTTTAGACAGATGTTGCTACCAAAGCAGACTCGGAGTTGCCCTCCTACTACTCTTGTCCTGGACTTGGATGGTAAGAGAATCGTATCCCAATTTTAAGTTGCACGACCAACTTATATAAGCATCACATAATATTTTTTTTGGTTTATTTAGATATTTGGCTGCTCTTTGACTCATTCTGTTGCAAGAGAACTGATGTTATTGTCTTGTTCATTTCTGTTTACTTTCCTGCAGTCTATGTCCTTTGTGCCCTTTTTCAGAGTATTATTATTGCGAGTCATTTCTTTTTTCTAATCTCACTTATGTACATTTTATATTTTTATTTGAAATGTTGTCATATTTACATAAATTGTACTAATTGACATTTTGTTAATATGATGTCTATACTGCTGTTTTGCCAAATAGATTCTTTATTTCATGTCATCACGGTGTAATCTTAAGGTTGCTGCCTTGTAAGTTTCGCTGGTTGTGAGTTCTATATTTCTAGTAATGAAAAACCACATTTCTGCAATTGACTGGTCTGCCCTTAATTGAAGTAATCTTGTTTTCTGAAATTATCCAACTACGTAAAAATGCTTGCTGGCAGTAAACAATTTTTTTGAGTGGTATATGCATTTTTTCTTTCTTCCCAATCCTTGTTTGGATCTTCTATAGTTAATAGTTGTATAATTATTATTTTATCTACATATTCATTTGTATGCTTTGTTTATGGTATTTTATTCTCTGCAGAAACTTTGGTGCATTCAGCCCTAGAGCCTTGTGAGGATGTAGACTTCACTTTCACTGTGGATTTTAATCAAAAGGAGCACATTGTCTATGTACGCTGCCGTCCCCACCTAAAAGATTTCCTCGAGAGAGTTTCTGGTCTTTTTGAGATTATTATATTTACAGCCAGTCAAAGTATTTATGCTGAGCAACTCCTAAATGTGCTTGATCCAAAGCGGAAAATATTTCGCCATCGTGTTTTCCGTGAATCCTGTGTTTATGTGGAGGGGAATTACCTCAAAGATTTAACTGTGCTCGGTCGTGATTTAGCACACGTTATAATAATTGACAACTCACCACAGGTATGTTTGTAGTGTTTATATGTTTTTGCTATGAGATTGTTGTTTCACTCTTTATAGCCAACAGTTGTAACATGCTGACATAATAGTTGCATTTAGAACCTCCCTCCCCTACGCCAAAATAATCATTTGGTATTTTGTTAAACTTTGCTGAACACCCGAACCATTTACTCTCTAAATACTATTTTCTTAAGGGAAATAGTACGTAGATACCTTCAACTGTGCCTTTTACATCGTTATATGGAATGTTAGCAACACAATATAACAACACCCTCTTAAACATGTTCTTTATGATTGATTCATTTTTTATAAGGTCAACAATTTTTGTAAAAATGTTGTCAACTTATGTGGTAACTGATTTGATTTCTTTAAAAGAATCAATTATAAAGAATGTGTTTAATTGTGAGATGAAATGCTAGCATTACCCCTTTAGGTATTGTCATGAACTGAGCCTCATGTTGTTTTTGTCTTAGCTAAACAAATCGTGATATTTCATCTTTTATCAGATTTGAACTATTCATCTATATTTTTTATTTGATGAACCATATTATTTAATATTTATCAGTTCAAGGAGTTCAATCCATTAACCCCAATACCTTATCCAAGTCAAAAAATCTGTCTGAATTTAATAACATTGGCCTTAATTATTTTTTAATACAGTTAGTATAAAAAGATAAATATGATATTAAAATAAATAATATCTATCACATTATCAGTGGGGTATGTTCGCAAAAAGGATGAAAGGTTAGGATTTATTCACCTATTGAAACAAGAGTGAAAACTTGAAGTCATTGAGAGGAATTAAAGTTGAATTGTGTTTACATGGAAAAGGCATAAAATTTTAGGTGACTTTATGTAACTTTTCCTTATGTAAATAGTAGATATCTGCTAATATAAAACCAGGCTATGACTTCTTTAATTGTATTTAAAGAAAAAGGATATTGGGCATAGTTCTCAACATTACAATGGGAAATGTTAATACTGTATGCTGTTGTTTTTCTTTGTTCCCAGGCATTTGGGTTCCAAGTGGACAATGGAATACCAATTGAGAGTTGGTTTGATGATCGTTCAGATCAAGAATTGCTTTTAATACTTCCTTTCTTGGAGAGTTTAGTAGGAGTTGATGATGTCCGGCCACTAATTGCAAAAAGGTTCAACCTCCGGGGGAAAATTGCTGCAGCTGCGCATCCTCTCAATACAAATAGAAGGGATTTTTTGTCAGAATAAACTGTGCATCAAACAATGTTTAGGAAAGGAGGTTACTGTTGTATGTTAACATTCTTGTTATATTATGATATTATTAATTAATATAAGCATTATCTTTGCTGTTGAAATTGTAATGATAACATTGAACCAGAAAAGGGTAAAGATATGAGAGTGTAAGCACGTGTTGTGAGTAGACTAGTGCAGATGCTTTGGTTGATTATCATCCTGGTAATAAATATTCCCCAATTGATTAGCTATATTTCTTAAGCTGTGTCTGTGTATCTCTGGTGACCATCTTGGCCATATAGGATTTCGTGTGGTATAACAATGTAGCACGAATCTGTAATTTTTGGGATTTCACTTTATTGTCGAGTTCTGAATCTTAATAAGATTTGTAATTTACTAGAAGTCGGGTGGATTCTATAATGGACCGCCCTTTAGATAGTTATGGTTAAATACATATCATGGTAGCTAAATTCAGTAGGCCGGAAGGCGTTGCAGTAGCAGCATGCGGCATTCATTTTGGATTTGCATTGTTGGGGGAAAATTTGACGTCAAGAATGTTGCGGAGGGGTTGGACTGAGTTCAGACATAAGATGGAGGCTGATGGAGTTGGACTGTGGAAGGTGATTGGTTGTCAAAGTGGTGTCAAAGGACGGCGGATGGTAAATGGTGGTCAGAGTTGAGATGGAGGAGTGCGAGGAGGTGGTAACTTGGTGAAAGACTTTACCTACCCACTTAACTTAATTGATTGAATTTCGAATTATTAAAGCATATTACTTTGAAAATGAGGATTAAAACAAAAATAAAATTTTTTGTTGTCATCTATAAATTGTAATTGCAAACAATGTGAGAATTATAACTCTTCTTTATTTACACAAAGTCTTTATTTTTGGAGTTGTACCATAAATTCTGTTTTGAAAAGATAGAAGTGTCAACTAATAAAATTAACGAATAACGATACACATAAATATGAACTAAATAATAGGATTTTATTTATGAAGTTGTCTCAATTGTGTTTTGTGGTGAAAAAAATAAATAAATATTAATATGTGATTTTTTAGACACATATTAACGGATTAAAAATATAAATTTTATATTAAAAGTTGTCTATTTAACTTTTTGAAAATTCAACAGTAATTTTTTTTTAAAAAAAAGAAAAAGAAATAGCCTATTCACTCATGTATTTCCTTTTGGCGCCAATTCACTCAACAAACTTGCGTGACCAACCGAGTAACTAACCATCATCAAATTGAATGGCATAATTTTTTTGTGAAAATAACGGCATCTGTACGAACTTTGAGCACCCTAACTGCGTAGTGGTGAATCATATTCTCCCCTAACCAAAACAGATTCTGCCTATAAATATCACACCTTAGCTCTCATTATCTCCCGCCACATTCATTTTTGATTCAAAATTTTAATTAACAAAGTGATCGAGAGTTCTCTTCTTCTCTACACCTTTTTCTGAGTTTGTGACTCTCATATTCAACTACCAATCTACCATGGTGAGTATGGAAGACTGCTCGAATCTTCTATTCTCTTTTCTACTTCTTCATCTTCCTCTCTCAGCGATGGTTTCTTAATTTTCCATTTCATTTCTTTCAGGTTGTTGCACAGAAACTGAAGGAAGCTGAAATCACTGAGCAGGATTCTCTTCTTCTGGTGCTTAACTACTCTTTAGCTTTCATTTACATTTCATATATTGCACATTTTGATGTAATATTCCCGAAATCATACAGATCTGAGTTTTTCTTTCTTTTTTTTGTTGTTGTAAATTTTATTTGTGATAAACTGCTGCATTTTCAGTTTATCGTTTATCACTATCAGTAGATTTTGGATTTCTTTAGTTAATTTAGTTTCCTAAATCATAGAAATGTCATATTTATTTTGTTAATCAAATCTACTGATTTCGTTTTCCTATATGAGCAATTGCCGAACCTTTTTTCATCAGTAAACATGTTTTGATTCCTTTATTTTCATTAAGATCATATGAGATCTAGAAGTTAAAGTTATTGATCTTAAATTACAGTACATTGTTGTTTTGTGTATTTTTGAGAATGTGTAATCTCTGCTTTGTTAAGTTTTGTTTGAGTCGCATGAAGACATGTTCATTTCATCCATCAGTGTCTTCAATCTCAGATGCATTAATTTAACACTATGAATACGGAATCCGAATTTTGAAATTCGAAATTTCATGATCTAATTTGAATTTTCATCTGCTAGACGAGGAACCTGCTCCGAATTGCCATATTCAACATCAGTTATATCAGAGGACTATTTCCTGAGAAGTACTTCAATGACAAAACTGTTCCTGCATTAGGTAAAACAAATCTTCATTGCTCCAGTCATTTTCCTTTTTTTTTTTTTTACTATTTACACTGAATCTTCTAATATTTTTTTATCATTGAATTCATTCTATAACTATGCTGTAATGACAGAGATGAAGATCAAAAAGCTTTTGCCGGTGGATGCTGAGTCTCGCAGACTCATTGATTGGATGGAGAAAGGCACGTTTAAGCTATTGTCTAACTGAATTTCTAGGATACGAGTTTGAATTGCTTATAAGTTGTAATGCTTGTTTTAATTTGTTATATTGTATTTCTTTTCCAGGTGTTTATGATGCCTTACAGAAGAAATACCTGAAGACACTTCTATTCTGTGTGTGTGAATCATTGGATGGACCAATGATTGAGGAATATGCATGTAAGGCTTAGACATGTCTGAATTCAATTTTTGTCACCAGAATATGATAAAATTAGGAAACTGTAGTTGAATGAATACCGTACATAGATTATTGCTTTTAGGATGAGTCCTATATATGGTAGTGGAAAAATGTAGATTCCATTTTAATTTAAATCTGAGACACTTATGGAAGCTTCATAAACATAAGTTACATAAATAGTTTTCTCTTGCAGTTTCGTTTAGCTATTCGGATTCTGACAAGCAAGAGGTTTCCATGAATATCAACCGCACTGGAAGCAAAAAGCAAGGGGGAGCTTTCAAGTGTAACTCGACTACAGATATTACTCCGCAGCAGATGAGGTTGTTGTCACAAAATTAAATATAATTCCGACTTGAAGCGATCTTATATTATCGTATGATAGTTAAACTAATATTATTTGAATGTGATATATAATATAATTCAGGAGTTCTGCTTGTAAAATGATAAGAACTCTAGTTCAGTTGATGAGAACTCTGGAGAAAATGCCTGAAGAGGTGAGTGAATTCAAATACTTCGCTTGATATCACCACATCATTCACTCTACACAGTTCCTCGTTTCGTTGCAAAAACTGAACTCTATCTTTTTTTCTCAGCGTACCATTCTGATGAAGCTTCTCTACTATGATGATGTGACGGTATGTTCTGTAATATGCATGACAAAATCTCAGTTATTTATAATTTGTTTGTGAAATTCTTTAGCCTTGCTATGGACTAGGATTATTGAACTGTCCAGACTCCAGATTTGAAATGCATTTTTGACTGGGTTTATTGTTTAAATGTGGAAATGGTTAAAACAACATTGATACAAAATGATCACATGCTTTGTTATGCAAGTGGTGAAAAATTCAACGTTCTATTATGCCACCGTGCTGACTCATATAAGGGCTAATTCATTAGTATACTTGTCTTTCATGCAGCCAACAGATTATGAGCCTCCTTTCTTCAGGGGCTGCACAGAAGAAGAAGCGAATCATCCTTGGATGAAAAGTCCATTGAAAATGGAGGTTGGGAATGTAAACAGCAAGCATTTTGTATTAGCTCTGAAGGTAATGGAAGGATATCCTGCTCACAGCCAAGTTTTTAATATTTTTCTAATGTTTTTGCCAATGATTTCTTTTTCCATTTTATAGGTGAAGAGTGTGCTTGATCCTTGTGAGGATGACAATGAAGGAATCCAAGATGATATGAGCACCGGTGATGATTCCATGCAAAATAATGAGTATTATGATACTGACAGTGAGGTAAATGAGGATGTTACTTGATATAGCCATTACTAATGTGATATTAAGATTTTTGTTAATGTAATTGACTGTCATGAACCATTAAAGTAACGGTGTTACTAAAATTTGATATTTTACAATTTTCAGGTTGATCATTCTCAAGGGGATCAATATATAGTTGCACCCATAGGTGATTAGGATTATTATTCTCATTGTTGCACAATTTATTTAATTTCAGTATATTCATTTAATAAGTACGCAATGACAGAGAAACAGCAAGCACAGGAAGATAATGGTGAGACTGATGAAGGTAAACTAGGCTCTTTTCTCTTAGCAAAAAATTGTTTGTGTTTATTTTTGGGTGTGTGTATATACTAAACTTGACCCGAAAGAGTAAGTCATAACTTTTTTTTTCTTTGGGCTCTTGAGCTTTCTTCTAATTCTGTACAATTTTTTATTTCAAAATAATTCTGTACAGTTGTTAACACAATTACTGAGCTATAACTAAAAATAGTTAATGAACTATACTTCTTTTAGATACCCAGAACCCGGTTGAAGATGAACAACAACTAGTCCGGATCAAGGAGTGGATCAACTGTTGTCACCTTGATACCATTGATCTTACTGACGTTCTATCAAATTTTCCAGACATCTCAGTGGTACCTACTCGTTTTCCTTACTACTATTCAGATTATGCTTTTGTTTGGCCTTTCTAAGATTATGGCCTAACTGCGATTTTAGTTCCTATTCTATTCTCTGTTTGTCAAATATAATTTCAGTTGCATTGTTTTACTTGCAGGTTCTGACAGAAGGTATAAATTTCAATTATCATGTTCAACGTGCTACAGATTTCATCCCTTTTCCCTACTCTGTTGCTCTTTTGCTTGATTTTGTTTGGTTTTTCAGAGATCATGGACAACCTTGTCAAGGAAGGTGTGCTATCAAAAATAGGGAATGACACCTATGCTATTAATAAGGACAAGGTTGGTTTTTCTTAATTGGACTAACTTTGATTCTAGTAGTCTTTTTTCCGTTTTATTTATGATTGAATTTTATTGCCAGAAATCTGAATATGAGTTCATTGTAAAAGAAGAAACTGATGGTCAAATTCCTCAAGTCTTTGATAAAGTTTTGCAGGTTGAAGATCTCATATACATGAGGGTGAGTTTGAATTCTTCCTCTTTCTTTGTGTATCTGATTTTGGAATATCTTGGTTGACTTGTAAATTATAATCTATGCCACCTATAGTCACAAGTATAAAAATGATGTTTAGACCCAAAGGAAATTAGTCAAAGTACACTCATAATTGAACTTGGGCTAGAGAATGAATGAAGTGAGTCCATAAGTTGAGCAAGATGATTATGTATCATATCATATTCAAATAAGTTTTATTAATTGCTCATTGTGAAATGTACCTTATATAATTATATCATTGAAAAAACCCTGGCATCATCTGAAGAGTGAGAGGATGGAGTCTGTAGTCAGCAAACCACGGGATGTATGATCATGAATCTCTTAAACTATTGCCTTATGATGGATTTCATTTGGTTGTATGACACTATGGCTTATATCGGCCTTAGAACTACTTTCTGTCATAGTATATCCTAACTTTGGTGCAAATATCTTAGGCTCTCTATCATACTCTTCCAACGGCGTATGTGTCAGTCACAAAGCTTCAAAGCTCACTCCAGGGAGAAATAAGCCAAACAGCAGCAAGAAAGATAATTGAGAAGATGACCCGGGATGGGTTTGTTGAACCTAAAGGCAACAAAAGACTAGGTATCAATCAAATAATAATCCTACTCTTTTCTCTTCTTCTGATTTTGGTTACATTTTATAATTTCTGTATATCAGGCAAACGTGTGATCCATGCTGAGTTGACTGAGAAAAAATTCATTGAGGTCCAAAAAGTTCTGAGTGCTGTTGAAGCTATGGTAAAATAACTGCAGAGCATGAGGTTTATAATTATATCACCATTTATCATTATGATTGTTGATATATTGCACGCTTCAAAATTTTACAGGATGTTGATCCCTGTGAACCAAATAGCAAGTCCAAACAAACTGGTCACCGTATAAATGGTAAAGACTGTTAATATTATGTATCCTACCACAAACTCTGTCGCTTTTCAATATTGATGATACTTAGTCAACTCACAACTATCATTACTTGTTTTATCTATAATCAGGAAGCAACCGCGACGTCTCAACATGTGGTGCTCTCCACTCCATTGGATCAGATTTAACCCGAATGAAAGTGACATCTGATACAAATAATACTGAAACCTGTAGTGGACCGAAAATGTTAAAGGCAAAAGAGCCGGGGAGCACCCCAACAAGCAGGGTTGGGGCAAGTTATATATTGACTGATTAACTTTTCATTTTTTATGATTCGTAGCACTGGTTTCTGTTGTTGAATGTTGGCAAGTAACTCATGATGTAATTTCTTCTTGAATTACAGCCAGTTGCTTCAAGAGAGAGTTTTGCGTACGGCAAAGAGAACAGCACAGCAAATGGAAATGGAATTGCAAATGAAGGCGACGTCACCGATACAATTATCTGCAGTAGGTCCTCTCAAGACAAACGCCCCAGGAAAACAAGCGCGGTATACTACGGATTCCTTATTCATTACACTGACACTATATTAGTATGTTTTCTTCAATATTGAAAGAAGTCTTTGTGGAGTTTGGAAATGTTTGCAGTCCGAGAGCATTTTTCTACTCTTATACTTATATGTCCTCCCAATTGCAGGTCAAGGAACCTATCCATCAAAGTATGAAGCGTCAGAAATCTCAGGCTCCGTGAACCTGATTTATGGATTGTTCCTGATTTATGGATTGTTCAGTATTCGTGGATGAGACGAACAAAAGCTTATACACATGTTAATCATATATACCGTACAATTAAACATTCTGTAATGCTTACAGTCGCATAGACAATGGTTTGTTAGAAAAAAAATTGTGGTCTATTTCCATGGCCCACTCTTCAGTGATTGGCTCACGTCTAGTAGTATTGCAATTTTTCTTCGTGGTTTTTCTTACAAATTTTATTTTATAAAACGGCTCCCACCGCCTGATTTTCCAGCTTCTTCTAGTCGTTGTGGTTTCATCATCTTCCACTTCGTTACAGGGGCCCAATGTTTGCCATATACTATATTTTAGGAAGTTACTAATTATACGTAACTCCAAATGTTAAATTCATTAGAATTTAATAAATACTAGTAAAAGTTTGATTGGATGGAAGAACCCGTTAGAGCTTAAAATTGACATCCACTAAGTTGGGTATAAAGAAGTACAATTTGACGCGCTAAGAATATGAGAAATCAAAAAGGGTGAAAGAAAACAAAAGTTAACGACATTCGAACAAAGGAAGACCAATTTAGAGTCTTATTATAATCATGATTAAAAGATACAGATGCAGTGCCCGGCTGCTGTATTTATTTACTGAATATTGAATATAACCAAACTAGTAAGTTAACACTTAAACAACTAACTTATCAAAAACCGACTAATTAACAGAATCATTATCAGAGAAATCAAAACTCCAAATTTTTTTAACAAGAAATCATTGTAGACACTAATGACTTTAGAGAGCATGTACAAAGTTTTTGTCATCTGAGCCGAATATATAATATGTGTGGATTCCTACAGTAGGTGCAACAGATGCAGTAGGAGACCTAGGTCCATCTAGTATAATATAATTAATCTCTAATTTAGTGTTTAGCTTGTTGTTTTAAGTTGTTAGCAGCTCTCAATTTGAGTATGGATTATTACAATTTGTGACATCATTTATACTGTAATGCAGTCCAATTTTATACTAGTGGATATTATAGTCTAGACAATTTCATTCGTGTCTTAGCAACAAATTTTTATCTCCATGTGTTGTTATAATGCAATCCAATCCAATTTTACTGTAATTGATATTGTATTTTTACTATAGATACTTGGTTATATAAAAAAATTTATACTAATTTTTATAATATCAAATGCAATTATGTAGTTATATAAATTTTAAGTCAATTGAATTTCATGCCTAAATACTTTTGTTTATAATTTTACCTTCGCAACTCCGTCAACTGTTTGTTAATCCGGACATAAATGGGTCCGTACAGAGAAATAAGACTCCTAAGAAGACGGTTTACAAATTCAGAGAAATCGACACGTGGCTTCTGGAAATACCCTATAAGGCCTAGAAAGATCCTTAGGAGTCGGTGTGAAAATGGGCCCCCACCTTGACGAACACAGAATGGTGTTTTTTGATTTGTTGTGACAAAAGGATGAGATTGAATTGATAATATAAGCCATCCTATGCCATAAGTCTTAATCTCAAAAGCTGATCACAAATTCACAATCAAACAAGCTCGAAGGTTTTCTTTCCAATCCAATTTCTCACCGTGGGCCTTTCGATTCAAAGTCTAAGTTATTGTTATTTCATTATTATTACTCGTTATAATTGAACTCTACCTCTTACGTTTTATTTAGTAACAATCAAGTTACAACACAGACAAAGCAATGGCCACCAACGAGGTAATCAGCATATTATATATTTTTTTGTTTTTCTTAATATTTTTCTGCGATGTGTTTTACTGTTTACGGAGATGGAAATTGTAATTTCTGAGCTGAAACAACACGTGATTGTTGTTTATGTGTGCAGATAGAGGTTAAAGAGGAGAACCAGAACAAAGAACTAAAACGCCTAGGGTTTGTGAAGATCGCTACTATTCAAACTTATGTGTTTGTTTCATACCTGTATGGATCCGCTAAGAAAAACTCAGGACCTTTGAGATCTGCTGTTGAAACGGTGGAGGGAACAGTTACCACCGTTCTTGGTCCTGTATACGACAAATTTAAGGGTGTCCCCGATGATGTCCTTGTTTTTGTGGACAACAAGGTATTTCTGCCTCTTGATTAGATAAAATCAGTGATTTATTTGTAAACTTTTGTGGTTTCTCCCCTGGATCTAATTTAGAGTGACATGTTGAAATTGAGCAAAGCTTCTTATAATTTTCTTTCCACTTTTCATATGTGATTGAATGTAAACATATGTGATGGTGTTGTGTTGGGTCATATAACAGTATATATTGAATATTTGGGTGATTATTTCCTTAGGAAATATGAAGAAGAAAATACTTCATGCTAGTATCTTAGTGACAATAGCAATAGCTTGATTTAAAATCAATGAATTATGCCGCTGGTTGCTGAAATATAAGATGTGGAGTTTCCTTCATTCATTGGCCTGCCAAATGAATAAAACAGAGTTCTCTGTTTTGTATCATTCCATTTTTTTGCCTTGGAATCACGTTTGATTCCATTGCTAAAGAAGCTTTTAAACCCTTAGTGCAGCTTTTTCCAAATCACATCGTTATTTTTGTCAATCCCACTGTGAAATCAAACATACACTAAGTTAGTATAGTGTTGGTTGTGAGCACGATTCTATATAATTGATTGCTGAAATTAGTTTAAATGATTGGATGTCTTCAGTCTAAAAAAGAAATTTTGATATGAAATCTACTATTTTTAAACTTATTTTTTATTATTTAAAGCTAAAATTAAATTAAAACACCAAAAACAAAATCATAGGCAATATGAACATTAATAGGTACTGAAACATACTGATATGTGTTCATTCCATGATAATGTTTGAATGAAGATCCATGCTAAATGTTACTAAGAATTATGCATATGTGTTGACCAATTAAAATGGGTCCTATATATCCATGAAACGACCTTTCCATATTGTTTATCATTTTTCTTGAATAATGTGTTGGGGAATAACCCATTAATCTGTTAAGTGATTTATGGTTGAGCTAACTAACAGCATATGATTTGTGAAGGTGGATGAAGCTACACACAAGTTCAATGAGCACGCTCCTGCTTTTGCTAAACAGTTTGCAGACCAATCCAAAAGTTTGATTCAGAAAGTGACAAATGAAGCAGGGAAAGTTGTGAGTAAGGGTCGATCTGGAGGACCGCGAGCAGCGGTAGATTATGTTGCTATAGAGTCCAAAAATTTGCTACTAATCAATTCAGTGAAGCTCTGGAATGTGCTCAACCAATTTCCACCATTCCATGCAGTGGCAGAGATGGCAATTCCCACTGCTGCTCACTGGTCTGAGAAATACAACCATGTAATCAAGGCTATGGCTGAAAGGGGCTATAGTTTTGTTGGGTATTTACCTTTCATTCCTATCGATGATATATCTAAGGCATTTAAGCAGGGAAAAGCTAACTTGAAAGGAAATGGAGTGGTCTCTGGGGGAAAGAAATCAGAATAATCTTATTCTGATGAAGTTTTTATTTTTTTACTTATTTACAGAATTTGCTTTTGAGTGACTTTGTTTTCTGAGTTGAAACAATTTGAGCCTAGCTGTGGCTTTAAACGTTTGATGTTAGTAAGGTCTTGTAATTAATCCAAGTATGTAGAAAATAGTTTATAGTGGTCGTGTATATTAAGTTTGCTTACTGTTATTTATGACAAGAGTTGGCTATTGCAATTGTGGTTACATGTGTCTGTAAACTTTTGCAATATAAAAAACCACAATGCAATTTTACAGCTACTACAATTTAAAACCTTGAGCGAGATATTTATTGGATTGGGTTGCTCAACATAATAATACACACTTTTGTAGTTTTGTGTCACAATTCTAGTAGTTTGTTAATTGCACGAAAAATAAAACCTATTTTTGTCTGGAATCACTGCAGAGGCCGAATACAGAGTGGCCCTTGCTTGTCTTACTAATAATCTCTTGTAATTGCAACAGCTGATAATGTACAATCTACCGCTAGCAATCTCTTGTATTTTCTTATTGGACCACTCTATTTCATTTATTTCATGTTATACACTATAAACAGCTGTCTAATATGAGTGTAATAGAAGGATATTGTTAAAAAAAAATAGTTTGAAGGTATTAATACAAATTTTTTGTTGGTCAAGGACTTAAATCAAATGTTCAATAGTTTTGAGAATTTTAGAGTAATTAAATCTATTAAATTTAGAAGAATAAAATAATTAATTCTCTCACTTCGAGAGAGTTGTATTTAACTTACTCTATTTGAATCTCTTATTTCTTAGACTTATTATGAGTTTAAAAAAATTATGACATAAAATTTGGCTATTATTTATTAGACCTCTTAGAGCGCTCAATCTCTTTGTCCGCCAGTGTAGAGTCACGTCAAATTTAGCTTTTGAAAAGTTTATTATCGAAGTTGAGTCAAGCTAGCAGAACAGTTAGTTTTTTTTATTAATTTTATGATCGTTAGTTTCTTTTTACTGTTAATTTGTATATAAAATCATTTTCTTATTAACAATTTGTTATTCTTACTCTTAATTTTTCTTTCACAATTGTTTCTGCTTTTATTAACAACATTTATTACTTATTTTTTTAACTTATTGTTTTAAAAAAAAAATAATTTGTGGTAAATGGATTCAAATCAATATAATCTTCAATAATCTTGATTTCATTTTATGAAAAATTATCAATATTCTAATTTTCAAAATTATCAATTACCATCATCACCAACTAATTCCAATATGTTTTATAGACCTCAAATGAATACTCAAGTGAAAATCAACATCCTAATTTTCAAACTTCTCAATTACCATCACCACAAAACAATCTCAATATGCTTTATAGACCAAATATTCAAAGTGGAAATTTTACTTGTTATGAAGCTGAAATGTCGATTGAGTCCATGCCAGATGTCAAGTTCCACAATTTTCTACTCAAGTCGGTCTTAAAAACACGATGCTCGGAGAGGGAGAAGAACATCATGGAAAAAAATCTCGAGAGCTATTCACAATGGATGAAGATACACTTCTTATTCAATCATGACTCAATGTTTCAAAAGATTCAATTGTAGGAGTTGACAAAAAAGCAGATGGTTTTTGGTTAAAAATTGCAACAAATTATAATCAGTATTGTGGGGAGTTGCGAGAGAAGATATCAAGTCAACTAAATTATCGATGGCATCGAATAAATGGTTTTGTTCAAAAATTTGTTAGGTGTTACAAACAAGCTGTTAGTGGAAAGAAAAGTGGAAGCTCAGATAAGGACATCATGATCGTTGCACATGCTTTTTATTCTCAAGATACATGTGGACCATTTAATCATGAGTATGCATGATGTAAGACCCTTAATTTTTAAATTAAAATTATGGAATTAATATTAAGTGTATTTTGGGGATATTTGTAAAATATTTAATATATGTATGTTTTGAGTAAATATATATATATAAATATTTATTTTGGAAGATAAATTAAGATTATTGGATTAAGAATAAATTAATTTAATTACGAGTAATTAAATTAACGGACAGTTAATTAAGGGATTATCGGCTAATTGCGACGAGACGGGTTAAGTGCTGAAAATCAGACAAGTGTCGGGTGAGGTGGCACCCACACAAGCCTATATATAGGAGTGAGAAGGATGGTGAAATCAGAACACCATTCTTCCTCCCTCACTGCCCATACTGCATGTAACAGTATCCCTTCCCTCCCATTCTGTTTTTCCACTTCCAGTCAGTTCAAAAGAAAAAAAGAGAGGGAGTTCCTCAAAAGTGTCATTACTTGGAAATCCAAACACCAAACCAGAAAACCCCCAGTACAAAAGTTGTTTCCTTCATCATTCCGGAGCTAGAGAACCCAGTTTCGTAGCAGCAAACGCAGGCGGGAGTTTCGCCGATTTTTGACGCGTAAACGGGAATGAAAACAGAAACGTGAGAAGTAGCAGAAACGCAACAAGGGTAAGGGCACCTTCCACTTTCTAGTTGCATTAGGGCTGTAAATGCATAATTGTCATGACATTACTGATGTTTTCATCATGGTTTGAAGTAAAACTGTTTTGCAATGACATTTTGAAAGAAATGAAGAAAATGCATTTTGTTGGTGTTTTTAATAATCTATGATGTGTGCTGTTCTGGCTGTTGTTTCAAGGCTGTTTTGTTTATGTGGGAAAGTTGAAAAATGTCTTGCATGTATTTTGAAGATTGATTAAAATGCATGTTCATAAAACTACTTTGAATGTTGTTATAAAATGCGAAAATGCATTCTGTTGGTGTTTTGCTACGATGTGATGGTTGCTGTTTGGCTGCATGCATTAATGTTGTTCTGCTTGTGTGAGAAAGCTGAAAATGCTTTGCATGTTGTGATTGGTTGTGTAAGAATGCTGGAAATACCGTGCATGTTGTTTTGAGAATGCTCAAAATGTAAACGTTTGGAAATGCATGTTCTGTTTTGAGTTTGATATTCTGTTTGGGGGATTTAAGCAAAAATGTGATGTTGCTTTTGGTGTTGGTGATTTTGTTTCTGTCCTGTTGATGAAAATATGGTGTTGCTGATGTTTTCAAAAGAGAAGGATTTAAAGTGATGAAAGTGCTTTCTGGAAAATCTATATTGATGAAAAATGTCTGAGTTTTGTGGTTTGCAAAAGAGTAGTAAAACTGTTTTGGGGTTGTTGGTTTTTCAAAGAGAAAAGTTTGAAAACGTGTTGAAGTCTCAAGAAAATTTCACTGAGCTCGAAGGTGTATTTGAATACAGCATGAGTGTATTCGAATACAGCCTGCCAAGCTCCTGTTTTACCCAAGTTTTCGAACTTGTATTCGAATACGGGCCTCTGTATTCGAATAAAGAGGAAGCATTTTTGCTTCTGACTTAGCATCTGTATTCGACTACGACTCTGTCGTATTCGAATACAGAAGTGAAATTTTAACACTGTATTCGCATCTGTATTCGACTACGACAGTCTCGTATTCGAATACAGGATGCTAACTTCCACAATTTTTGCTTCTGTATTCGAATACAAGGAAGCTGTATTCGAATACAGATTCGTGTTTTTCAGAAAATCAAGTTTTAAACACTGCCATGGGAACTTTAAAGTGTTGGAAAACATTGGAAAGGTTTGAAATGATTTAAAATGGATTTTTTGAAATAGTTTTGAAGAAGAGATGATGAAGTTCTTGAAAACCTTAAATGATGTTGGGAAAATGCTGAATGTACACTGTTTTGTCTTCTGTATTCGACTATAGGTATGATGTATTCGAATACAGAGTGTTGAAAATGCAGTTTTATTCTTCTGTATTCGAATACAAGGGAGCTGTATTCGAATACAGATTCGTGTTTTTCAGAAAATCAAAGTTTTAAACATTGTTTTATAAACCCTAAGTGTTGGGGAATATTGGGAAGGGTTGTGATGAATAAAAATGAAAATTTTGTGATAGTTGGAAGTGGTGGTGATGAAGTTTTTGAGAATTTACTGATGTAGTGAAAATGTTGATTTGTGCACTGGGACTGCCTCTGTATTCGAACACCAGGGAGCTGTATTCGAATATAGAGTGTTAATTCTGCACTGTTTTGGCTTCTGTATTCGAATACAAGGGAGTTGTATTCGAATACAGATTCGTGTTTTCCAGAAATCTCGGTTTTAAACACTGTTTTATGAATTTTAAGAGTTGGGGAAAATAGAGGGAAGATTTTTTATGACAAGAATGGAGTTTTAAGATGATGTGAAGTGGAAATGATGAGATGTTTGAATGTTTGATTTATGTTGTGATGATAATGAAATTGATTGTGTTGAAATGTTTTAAGAAATGATGGAAAGGAATGAATTTTACTGATGTTGCATACTGTTTTCAGTGAAGAGAAAACATTGCATATTCATGCATTGCATAGTCAAGTGGTACCCACGATGGGCCACAGAGTAATGCGTAAACGTGCTGATCTATTGAGCGATTGCACGAGTGCTAGTCTGTTGAGTGACTGCACTGGTACTGGTCTGTTGAGCGATTGTACCCTGAAATGCGCAAAAACGTGCTGATCTGTTGAGCGATTGCACGAGTGCTGGTCTGTTGAGCGATTGTACCTGAGTATATGTCAAACGTGCTGGTCTGTTGAGCGACTGCACGAGTGCTGGTTTGTTGAGCGACTGCACTGGTGCTGATCTGTTGAGCGATTGCACCCTGGTCCTGAGGGCCGTTAAAGTCAAACATATTAAAATGTGCTGGTCTGTTGAGCGACTGCACCTTGGTAATTCCAAGAAAATTGTATACATGAGCATATACATATTGCATTGGGAGATTGACCGGTGGGTCACGAAATTGGTTATGTGATGATGATTGGAAAGTGATGTGTGTGAGTACTTTATGAAATCTGAATATCTGATAAATGATTGTGATTGCTGAAGTGTTGGCTGTACTTACAACATATTTCTCATATTAATTGGTTGCTGATTTGAAAAGGCATACATGTCATGAAAATTCAAAATGAGCATCTTTATTTTTCATCATTGTCATATGTTATACCATGAGTGTATTTGTTATGTGATATAAATGCTACGTGCTTATTTGTTAATTTCGGTCGGTGACCCTTTACTATTATTGTGGAAATTGAGCTTTTCCCTCAGATGATCCCCAAAACCCGTCCCACCGATGGTTACACTAACGACGGAGACGTCGTTAGTTTTCCTTGATATTCGTATACGGAGTCTTTGTGGACAATGCAGAGGGACGGACAGCTGGCTGGAGACGAGACTTGTAGAGGATGCGGCGGAGACCGTGCTACTATAGCTTAGTGCATGATCAGACTAGACTTTTGTATAGGGTCTTGAGTTTGGGGAATGTAATTGGTTATTTTGGGAATTATTGTATAACTTTTCCGCTAATATTTTTCCGCACTCTGATAATATTTTGGTGGGTCCAAGATACAGCTGTTGGATGTATCTTTATTTTGATATATTTTGAAGAATTAAATTCCCAAAAATAATTTACTTGATTAATCGTGATGTAATTATTTAATTACTTCTCTATTTTGGATTACGACGTCGAACGATATTTTAATCATTCTGAAGTAAATTGAAAAAAATTCTTTTATTTATTTTGGTTAAAAAAAATACACTCGCACTGTGTTTTAAACTCGGGGTGTTACACATGACGATTGCTAAAATGTGAATCTAAATAGATGGGAGCATCAACTGAATGTTCTTAAAAAAAAGAACAAAGAATTCTGCTAGTGGGGCATACTCATCGTCTCCTAATACAAAGACGCCAACAAGTTATGAATTTGACTCAAGATCACCAATAGAACCTCCAATGGGACAAAAAGCAGCAAAAGAAAAGGGCAAGGAAAAGATGGTTGAAACATCTCTTATCAACAATATCATGCAAGATACAATGAATAAAAAAGTAGCAGCCTTAGAAAAATTGGCACAACTAAAAGAGGACGAGATGAAGTTCAAGACAATGAATGTCATCATGAAAGATACATTCGGAATGAGTGAGAGTCAACTCCAAGTTTATGAAATTTATTGTTATAAACTTAAAAAAATGGATTTTAGTTAAGATAATGTAGTTTTTTTATTAAAAAAATTGAATATTATGTAAAAAAACTATTAAGAGTTAATATTTAATTTTTATTATTGTTATAAAAATTTAAGTTCAATTTTATTTTAAATTAAAATAATGTATAATAATATTAATTAAAATATTTAAATTAATATTTTAAGTTGTAATAAAATTAAATATCGATAAAATATTAATATATAAATTAAAGTTGTGAGACCTAATATGATCCTTAAGAGTTAAACCTGAAGTAGCAATATCGATTTACAAGAAAGGGGAGTTTGAATTGTAAATCCGCCCTTTTAAGAAAATAACTCAAGATTGATCTTGGTTGTGAAAACAGAAAAGGAGAACGTTCTTGGTTTTCACCAGAAAACAGAGAACGTTCTTGGTTAGTTAAAATCAACAGTTCAGTTTATCTATTTAACTTGATAATTAACAGACTGAAAGTAAATAGAGATAAGGGAAGAGGTATCACACACAGATATATTCTGGTTCACCCAACCCGGGCTACGTCCAGTCCTCACAACGGTGAGATTTTCCACTAAGTGTTTAAAACAAGAACCTTCTTGGTTTTACAGCACCTAGCTTAGATCAACCTTGATCTTTGTTTCAGACTTTAATCTAATTCCACCCAGAAAGAGATTAATCAAATCACCTACCAACCTTGATAGTGATTTCTTACAATCTACCCCAAACTATATTTAACTCTTATAGTTTGAGTTTTACAATAATGAAGAGATTGTTTTGTTAGAATCTGAGATGTCTCAACTCTTGTTTGAGATTCGATTCTTTACAAAGAATTCAGTATAAATGTATCAGAGTAAAACGAATATAATCAAACCGATTCTTTTAAGTGATGAGAGATTTACAAGTATGTATATGAGTGATTGATGATATATTTTGGCACTTGAATGTCTTTGATTTTTGGACAGAATCTGAGTATGCTCAACTTGTGTTTGAGATTAGATTCTTGACAAAAGAATTTAGTAGATGATTCTGATATGAACAAGAAAAACAGAACTGAATCTTTTGTTTGTGATTGAGAAGCTTTCAAGTATATAGATGTATGTAAATGATGTTTTTCTCTGTACTTGAAGCTGTGTTTCTTCCTGAGCTTTGGCCTTCCTTTTATAGGCGTGAGAGCAGTTAATGATGGTCAAATAGAGCCGTTGGTAGTGCTCTTGTCAGGCTTGACCAAAGGCAATATTTCTGATTAAAAATAATCCAGCTTTTGACTATTTTTAATTTCTGTTTTGACTGGGTTGAAACCTTTGATTCTTAATCAGATTTCCTTTGTACTTCAAATATATTTGTTAATATCTTTGATTTGATCTGGAGTTTTGATTATGTCAAAACAACTTGGAGAATGATGATGAACTTCTGCAGAATGTTAATGAAAATTCTGGAGATTGATAATCAATCTGGAGTCCTAGTATCTGAACTTTCTGGAGATTGATAATCAATCTGGAGGTTTAGTTTTGATCATTCTGGATGTCTTCCTGATCTTTTCTTGGATCTGCTTTGATGTAAACATACTTCAAGATCGTTCAACGTTCTTGGCAGTCAAGCTGGAGAATGATGTTCCGTATGCTGGAGAATGATTGTATCATTATGGACTGATGATACTCTGTTGGAGAATGATGTTAAACATGCTGGAGATTTGATTGTTAACATGCTGGAGATTGATGTTTGATCATTCTGAAGATAGTTGTTAATCATGCTGGAGAATGATAACCATTCTGGAGAATGATGATCATTTTTGGAGACTAATGATCATTCCTAGAGACTGGTGATCATTCTTGATAGAAGATCATTCTGGAGACTGTTCTAATTATTCTGGACATTTTGATGTTCAAGAACAGACTTGGTTCTTCCTCTGAATGTATTTTCTGGAGATATCCTCTGATATCGTTTTCTGGAGGTATCCTCTGATAGTATTCTGGAGGTATCCTCTGATATCGTCTTCTGGAGGTATCCTCTGGTGACGTATCCTCTGGTGACATCTTCTTGAGGTATCCTCTGGTGACGTCTTTTGGAGGTATCCTATGGTATCCTCTTCTTGAGGTATCCTCTGGTGACATCATCTGATGATGTTATCTTCTGGTGACATCATCATCCTCTGATGATGTCATCCTCTGGTAATGAGTTCATCCTCTGGTGACAGCTTCTGGTATCCTCTGGAGGTATCTTCTGGTGATGTCATCGGGTAACATCTTCTATTTTTCCAGATTATGTCAAGAGTGTTCTTTATGCTGATTTCTTGGCTTTCCTTGAATCATTAACATGCTGTTAATTTTGGACATTCTGGAGACTGTTCAGTCTTGTTTTGGCAGCTTGATTCATGGCCTTTTTCTTTGTGATTCGAATTGTAATTGATCACATTTGTGCATTTTGATGAAGTGAATGGATTCTTGCTTTGTTCAACTATGCATTCATGTTCCTTAAACAAAACTTAAGTGAAATCATTAGTAGACCACCATTCATAAAACATAATCATTTAATTTAAAAGGTTTGTTGTCATTGAAACATATATCAAAAAGGTTTTTTCCTCAACAATCTCCCCCTTTTTGATGATGACAAACCTTTTGAATAAATCATAAGTTTTATGGATGGATATAAATAAAATGCAAGAATGTTCTTAAATATGTAATTAAACTCCCCCTAAACACATGCAAGAGTTTAATTCTTATCATTCTAATTAAACTCCCCCTAAACATATGCAAGAGGTTAATTCTTAACATTCTTCCTTAACTTCTATCATTTTATATCCATCATATATTTCTCTCCCCCTTTTGACATCTATCAAAAAGGTTGGGGAATAGACATAGAAGTAAAAAAAATGGAGTAATAGCATGAGTGTACTACACATAGAAATCATGTGGTTGACCAATGCATTCATATATCAAACTAGTCAAGTTTGTATTTAGCATTAAAGAACATAGCATATATGATGATCATATCATTGTAGTCAATATTGCAATCAAGATATGGATAATGATAACAACAACAATATGACATAATTGTATGCAAGCATTTTAACGCACTTTGAAAAATAGTCAATGAATATATATTCTTCTCATTTTTTAGAAAGAAAACAATGAGTAAACTTCAGTTTCAAGAAGAATAATATTTTCTAAAAACTCCCCCTGAATTAATTTTTTAAATAATTCAAAGTTCCATAAAACAAGGAAAATTTCAATTTGCCCTTTGTTCTCTTTCACAAGAGATCACCTTTCAATTTGAATATGATCAAGCTTATTGTTAGAAATAAATTCATTTTTTTATTTTTAAAACTAGAGAGAATAAGCGCATACAAGGAAGCGAAATAAGATGGATGTGATATAATTTCTCTCTTTACAAAACATTCTTATATGCTAAAAATGTTTGTATTTTTCAAAAACTAATTTTTAAATGGATAATAAAAAATATGCCAAAGGATTTGCTCACACTAAAGAAATGTTTTTCAAAGTTTTTTATAAACACACAAATAAACAATAAGGCATATGTTCAAGCTTACTTTCATGAGCCTTTTTTATTGTTGCTATTTTTATCTATCATGCTTAAAGTAAATTTAAACACTTGAGATCAATTTTTCACAAAAGAAGTAAGCAACAAATAAGACTCATTTGCAAAGACATATATTAATATGCTTCAAAATGTTCACATATCAATTTTTGACTTTCATGGCATAATCTTCTTGGATTAGTTTTGAGTTTTAAAGCCATAAGAGGCAAAAATCATTTTCATGAAGACCAAACACATATTCTCTTGTTGAAATCCTTCAAAAGTGAATCCTAAACATGGATATAAATTTAAAATATGTTGAAGAAGGATCTTTTTCAAAAGCCACATTATAAACTCAATTTTTTGGTTTTTTGAAAATCCACATTCAAGAAATTATATTTAGACAACAAGCAATGTATAGGCTATTCAGTATATTCAAAATATTTGAAGAGAACATGATAAAGAATATTTTCTAATTCATAAGAAGGTGAATGATGTTAATTCATTTAACATGATAATTTGAAAGATGTTATTGTGCAAAGTGTAAAAAGGTTCAATGAAGTATACTTGACAAAACAACCCTTTGTCTAATTATTAAAGACACTAATTTATATTAAATGTCTTTATAACTAGAACAATAATTTTGAACTTCGAACTGGGTTTGCACACTGATTTATCATAAAAAGTGTATGAACAAAGAGTGAAAACATGTTGAATTTAGAATAGAAAATAGGCATATGCACATACAAGTAATGACAAAGAGTAATGTAATCAATTTAAACTTTAAAGTGATACTTGCATAAAAAATAACATGTATTTTTAATTTTAAGACCACCCAATCAATCACATAATATAAAAAAATATTCATTCTTGTCATGATGCAAATATCATAAGAATTTGGGATTGAGTGTACCTCCTTTAGTGATCTTGTTCATTGACGAGAAATCTTCGAATATTTTGGAGCTTTTCTTCATGCTTATTCACTTATCTTGATTAATGGTTGAAATGAGACAATTAAAACACAAAATCTGGGATGGTCAACTGCTTTTGCGGTACATATCTAAAGAGTTCCAACCTTCTAATAACACATACCACTTTCTTCCAAACCACATTATCGACAAGCAATTGTAAACCTGCTACTGCAACTTTTAGTCCAATAGTTGGGTGAAGGGTATATGTTACATGTAGGTTTTGTTGGTGTTTCTGTCCAAGTATTTGTTGTAATCTTTTCATCCAACCAAGATCTGGTTGCACTTGCAGAGATGCAGCAGAATGAAAGTATACAATAGTATAAGGCTTATGTATTATTGGCTCAAACTCCTTTACAACGTAAAGCACAAATCGCTTCAAGATCTGAGCAAAGAGTGAGCCCTCGCAACAACCATGAAGGGACGACTTTCACTGTCCACACCTCCACGGTAAACAATCTTTATCTCTAGTTCACCAAATCCAAGCATATTAGCAAAATTTCAGCCTCGTTGTGTTTGAACACTTTTTATACATCTCAATATCAATTGTGCTTGCAGTGCAAAAGACAACAACTATAACATTGTTATTCTTCTTCTCAAGAAACTGCCGCACAGTTCTTATAGCTACATGTGCAGCTGGTTCACGGGGATAATTCTTTGCATCTGTATAAATACAATCTATAGCAATACTTCGAAGCCCATTTTCCATAAGAAGCTCTAGGCAAGCACGGTAGTAATGACTTCATGGCATCCTTTGGACCAACTGTATAGATGATTTTCTTTGCAGGAAGGTCATAGGCGTTGGTAACTTTAGCCATCCATGTTCGACATCCACCCAAAGTTGCACATTTTTCTGCAAGACCAGGTCAAGCATGCAATCCAAGGCTGTTGTGTGCTTCATCATTTTTTAACGACATTTTTGTTCGAATTCCATCAGTTGTGTCTCCAATGATTTGAGTTTGAAGATGATCACATATCATTCTCCAACTTTTAGGTGGAGACTGAAACAGAGACTGTTTATCAATCTCGGTTTCGTGCAGATTGTTCTGTTGTGTACCTTTTTTCTTAATTTGTTTTTTCTCTTAGATCCTTTTTTTTTCCACTTTTATGATCATACTTTGGAGTTTCCATGGATGATATTTGAAAGTTATCTATCAACTTTGTGATTTATCCAAATTTAACATTGTAATTATTTTTCTTCACTATCTTATCTTTCATCATAAAAATCAACATATTCATCAAACATAATATGCATAATATTATCTATAATTTGGGCCTTGAGATTCTATAATATTTATGGAATGTAGAGCATTCAAAATATATATTTTGATGGTATTTTAAAACAAATTGCTCATACTTTCTTTATCATGTGAAACATAGTGTTGACATTAAAAAATGTCAAAGTATGATATGTTTTGCTTTCTATATAAAAAAAATGATATGAATGTATGTCAACGATATTTTCTACTAAAGCCAAGATTAAGAACATGATAAACAATTTTTGTGGCTTCTCTCCAAGATTATTTTTCAACACTTGATTTATTTAAAATTGTTCTATCCATTTCTTGTAACTAATTTCTTGTAACTTCATATTGTTGGAAAGCTCTTTGACAAACAAATCATGTGAAATATCATTTTCATCAAAGAATTATTTGAAGAATAATATTTCAAATTTCCTTTGATCATTTCTGGAAATGACAAATTTTTTCTTTAAAAGACTTAAAAACATGATTCGGTTGGAAATTCACCTAAGTATAAAACATAAGAATTTTTCTTTAAAATGAAACATGAGGATGTTTGTTTTACTTCAGCCATGTCGGGTTTAAAAAATAACTTTAAAAGCAATTTTACAAAGTTATCTTTCACATATCAAACATCCTTAATCTATGCAAAATTATTTCAACAAATGATACATGTACCTTTGTTTTGTTAATGTTTCCAAAGGTTATACACGCTCCAAATTTTTGTAATGAGAGGCGGCACCATACTTTTCCATTCATGTGTATTGAGCAACCTTTGTTCATGTATCAATGTTCTTTCTTGATTGTTGGATGGTCTTCTTGCATCACAATTTAGTAATGACTTCGGTACCCATATTTTTTTGGGTCCTTGATGGTTAGTATATCTTCTTTTAGAAGATTTTTTAAAACTTGATCTCTTTTTAAAATAGCAAGTTGACTCGTAGTGGTCATTCTTGGAATAAGAGGAACACTTTATTGTTGGTTTTGAAGAAGGTTTGAAAATCTGAGTTTTAAACGTCTTTGAAATTGATTTTGATGAAATTCCAGAACGTTCTCCTTTTTTCAAACTTTCTAGAGAAAGTTCAGCTTTTGTTCCAGAACGTTCTCCGTTTTGAGAACAACCTGGAGAACGTTCTCCTTTTTGCAGATTTTTCAAAACTGGTTCAGCTTTATTTGCAGAACACTCTTTCCTTTTAACAATCCTTTTTTTTATTTTTTCATCTCTTTTCTTAAAGTAACAAGCAACTTCCATATGTCCAAATTTACTGCAATATGAACATTTGGTTTTGCGTTTCTCCTCTTTTCTTTTAGGAACAAAAAAGTTTTCATAAATCTTTTCTTTTTGAGAAGTTTTGAAACATAAATCATCTTTGTCAAATATCCTTTCTTCAGATATCATATTCTTCTGAAATGTTCCAGTGGTTGTTACCAAGTTGGTTAAATCATTTTTCAATTCATGAACTTCTATTTTTAAAGAGGTACTTTCTTCTTTAGTTTCAGAACATTTTGGAAAATGATTTTTTATGGTTATCTCATTGAGAGTCTTTTGTTGCTCAACCGTTTTTAAATGAGTTTGCTGCAAACTTTGAATGACCTTTCTGAGTTCTTCATTCATAGCTTGGGCTTTTTCTTTTTTTCTTTACGGAGTTGTTCTTTTAATAAACCATATTTTTGAGCAAGAAGATTTGAATCACATAAAAGATTATCAAATTCTTTTTCCATTTCTTCACATAAAGGACAGAGTTCAGATATGGATACCTCATTATTTTCTAAGTTTTCCTTTAAGCACATGTTGGTTTCTGACATTACTTCTTCTTCCTGAATCTTTTCATCTAACACTTGTTAGGTGCTTAATCTTTAGAGACCAAGCTCTGATGCCAATTGAAGTAGCAATATCGATTTACAAGAAAAGGGGGTTTGAATTGTAATCCGCCCTTTTAAAATTCCTGTTAAAAACTTAAGAAAATAACTCAAGATTGATCTTGGTTGTGAAAACAGAAAAGGAAAACGTTCTTGGTTTTCACCAGAAAACAGAGAACGTTCTTGGTTAGTTAAAATCAACAGTTCAGATTATCTATTTAACTTGATAATTAACAGACTGAAAGTAAATAGAGATAAGGGAAGAGATATCACACACAGATATATTCTGGTTCACCCAACTCGGGCTACGTCCAGTCCTCACAACGGTGAGATTTTCCACTAAGTGTTTAAAACAAGAACCTTCTTCGTTTTACAGCACCTAGCTTAGATCAACCTTGATCTTTGTTACAGACTTTAATCTAATTCCACCCAGAAAGAGATTAATCAAATCACCTACCAACCTTGATAGTGATTTCTTACAATCTACCCCAAACTATATTTAACTCTTATAGTTTGAGTTTTACAATAATGAAGAGATTGTTTTGTTAGAACCTGAGATGTCTCAACTCTTGTTTGAGATTCGCTTCTTTACAAAGAATTCAGTATAAATGTATCACAGTAAAACGAATTTAATCAAACCGATTCTTTTAAGTGATGAGAGATTTTCAAGTATGTATGTGAGTGATTGATGATATATCTTGGCACTTGAATGTCTTTGATTTTTTGACAGAATCTGAGTATGCTCAACTCGTGTTTGAGATTAGATTCTTGACAAAAGAATTCAGTAGATGATTCTGATATGAAGAAGAAAAACAGAACTGAATCTTTTGTTTGTGATTGAGAAGCTTTCAAGTATGTAGATGTATGTGAATGATGTTTTTCTCTGTACTTGAAGCTGTGTTTCTTCCTGAGCTTTGGTCTTCCTTTTATAGGCGTGAGAGCATTTAATGATGGTCAAATAGAGCCGTTGGTAGTGCTCTTGTCAGGCTTGACCAAAGGCAATATTTCTGATTAAAAATAATCCAGCTTTTGACTATTTTTAATTTCTGTTTTGACTGGGTTGAAACCTTTGATTCTTGATCAGATTTTCTTTGTACTTCAAATATATTTTTTAATATCTTTGATTTGATCTGGAGTTTTGATTATGTCAAAACAGCTTGGAGAATGATGATGAAGTTCTGCAGAATGTTAATGAAAATTCTGGAGATTGATAATCAATCTGGAGTCCTAGTATTTGAACTTTCTGGAGATTGATAATCAATATGGAGGTTCAGTTTTGATCATTCTGGATGTCTTCCTGATCTTTTCTTGGATCTGCTTTGATGTAAACATACTTCAAGATCGTTCAACGTTCTTGGCAGTCAAGCTGGAGAATGATGTTCAGTATGCTGGAGAATGATTGTATCATTATGGACTGATGATACTCTGTTGGAGAATGATGTTAAACATGCTGGAGATTTGATTGTTAACATGTTGGAGATTGATGTTTGATCATTCTGAAGATAGTTGTTAATCATGCTGGAGAATGATAATCATTCTGGAGATTGATGATCATTTCTGGAGACTAATGATCATTCCTAGATACTGGTGATCATTCTTGATAGAAGATCATTCTGGAGACTGTTTTGATTATTCTAGACATTCTGATGTTCAAGAACAGACTTGGTTCTTCCTTTGAATGTATTTTCTGGAGATATCCTCTGATATCGTTTTCTAGAGGTTTCTTCTGATAGTATTCTAGAGGTATCCTCTGATAGTATTCTGGAGGTATCCTCTGAATGTATTTTTTGGAGATATCCTCTGATATCGTTTTCTGGAGGTATCCTCTAATAGTATTCTTGAGGTATCCTCTGATATCGTCTTCTAGAGGTATCCTCTGGTGACGTATCTTCTGGAGGTATCCTCTGGTGACATCTTCTTGAGGTATCCTCTGGTGACGTCTTCTTGAGGTATCCTATGGTATCCTCTTTTTGAGGTATCCTCTTCTTGAGGTATCCTCTAGTATCCTCTTCTTGAGATATCCTCTGGTGACATCATCATCTGATGATGTTATCTTCTGGTGATGTCATCATCCTCTGATGATGTCATCCTCTAGTAATGACTTCATCCTCTGGTGACAGCTTCTGGTATCCTCTGGAGGCATCTTTTGGTATCCTCTGGAGGCATCTTCTGGTATCCTCTAGAGGTATCTTATGGTGATGTCATCGGGTAACATCTTCTATTTTTCCAGATTGTGTCAAGAGTGTTCTTTATGCTGATTTCTTGGCTTTCCTTGAATCATTAACATGCTGTTAATTCTAGACATTCTAGAGACTGTTCAGTCTTATTTTGGCAGCTTAATTCATGGCCTTTTTCTTTGTGATTCGAATTGTAATTGATCACATTTGTGCATTTTGATGAAGTGAATGGATTCTTGCTTTTTTCACTTATGCATTCATGTTCCTTAAACAAAACTTAAGTGAAATTATTAGTAGACCACCATTCATAAAACTTAATCATTTAATTTAAAAGATTTGTTGTCATTAAAACATATATCAAAAAGGTTTTTTCCTCAACAAAATCATTAAAGTAAAAAATGATTGTGTTGTTCAAGATGATGTGTCATAGTAAACCCTATTTAAAGAATCTATGTTAAGTTCGTCGTTGGAGGTGCTCTTACAAATTGCTATCATTTTTCAGAAGACTCAAGGTAAGAAATAGAACTTGATGCATGATAACTTGGGACTTTAGTGTTAAGAGCTTTACCTTGATCCATGTTCCTATTACCTCTCTTTTTCAATCAGATATTTTTCTGAGAAAAAATAAAGGTAAATAAATAAAACAAGTGGATGTAGAATGAATTGACAATTTTGAATTCTGATAGTGGGCCTAAGAGGATTGGGCTTGGACCACCCACCAATATCGGTAGCATTTAAATGCAACTGAATATATTAATAATGAACCTGGCTGACAGAATAAGTGTGCTCCCACCAAATCCTCACTTTCACCTTTAATCTAAATGTCACAAATCTAAATACACTCCTCCTATTTTCGTTTTATTAATATGAAAAGTTATTATTAATAATTACTGCTATCTCAGGTAGAATTTAAATTTTTATCGTTCAGTTGACACTCTTAAACAAATTACAAAGATACTCTTTCCACTGCTAATATTTGAAAATCTTATGAATATTTAAAAAACCAATCAATTATTAATGTATCTTTAATTTTCAGACAGAATTTGACTGATCCTTGAATTTATAGATTATAGTGTATCCTTTTCTTTTGTTAAAAAAATAAAACGTATCCTTTTCTTGTTTAGGAAAAAAAACATTATTTATTAAAAAACATTATTGTCTAGAAGATATTTTTTTTAAATATTTAAATTCCTAAAAATAGTATAAGCAAAATTTCCCAAACATCCAATGTCTCAATATCTTGTCAAGGAACTTTAAAAGTTAATTTTTTTTTTAATATTAAAACTTCATCAAATGATATTATTTTGTAATTATTTTATTCTCAGAGCTAATCATGCATAAAAAAAGAATAATGAGTGAGAAATACGGTTCAAAATATCAAACAATTTTGGAGGAGTTTCGTAAAGGAGGTTTTAGGGTTTAACTCCTCTTGTAAGCATCAAAATTAGCATAGGGCTCAATTGTTCCAAATTTTTCATAGATGTTAACTTTTTTTAAAAAGTAACCCTAAGTAAAAAAAAATACTCTTTGGATTTGATCATTCATTTGTTATAGTTTTTTAATGTAGTAAAAATATTAAGGAAAAATCTAACATTGCTTAAAATAAGAAATAATTTTTAAAAATTTATCATAAAAAAATATTTTAATAGTTAATTTCCTTAAACACAATCAAAATAGTAAACAAACACCAAAATGATTATGAATTTCTTATAATTTTTAAATGTCAACTTATTTTTTTAATTTGTGATGAATGAATCACAAGTTTATGTTCACAAGTGATTTTTTTAACATAAAAAATAATATCTATTTATTCAAATTAAAAGAGTGCACCAGTCAAGAACAATTCATACAAATTCGTTAAAATCGAAAATAATAAATATACGAACAAGCTAATCATCATCCACGTTAAAAGCATAAAACGACAAAATTCCTACAACTTTGACAAAATTAAAGTGATCGGAATATTCATGTCTTCAAATCTATAACATTTGTGACGCTAAAGTCATTGATTGAATATGTCTGTACTATATCAAAGTAAAAATTGTAAACGAGACGAGAAACCAAATGTCACACTTAGTTGACGAAATAACATAAAAACGCAAGAAAAATTCATTTATGTGAAATAACTTATTTTGGTAAAAATATAGAGGAAAAACAATATCAATGAGAAATTTCAGACCAAAAAAGGGCATTAAATCACTTATTTAAAAGAGTACATTGATCAAGAATAACACATATATAAATTACAAATTCACTAAAATCGAAAAGGATTAATATGTGAACAAGTTCAACACCCATGTTAAAAATATAAAACAGTAAAACGCTTACAAAACTAACAAAATTAAAGTGATCATAATATCATAATAACCATGAAATCATTGTTTGAATTTGTATGTATTAAATCGAAGTAAAATTATAAATCTAAACAAAATAAACACCGCAACGATACAATAAACTAAATATCATAATTACTTTGCGAGATAAAATAAAAAACAAAGGGAAAATTGATTTATGTGAAAATCATTTATTTTGTTAAAAAATAAAAGAAAAACAATGTAGATGAGTGATTTCAAGCCAAAAAATGATCTTAAATCACCCTCTTATATGATGAAGACAAAAGAGAGACAAAATCATATACAAATAAAAAAATAAATTTAAAAGTGATATTAACTGTAATATGTCTAACGTCAGAATCATATACAAATAAAAAATAAATTTAATTGTAATTTTAGTCTCTTATCTTCACATACTCTTTAAATTGATCTCTTCATTTTAAAATCTCCCGTTGGTTTGTTGCTTATATTTTTGGACTAAAAAAATAGGGATATGACATATTAAACCCTTTAAAAAATTCATTTTCAACTTTATAAATTATTTATTTTTGTATTTTAATTAATGACAAATAAGCAATCAATCAATCAATTTAAATGATTCTACGTTATCAAATTGTATGTCAAATAACTATTTTTGTGTCCATAAATTTAAAGGAGATATTAAAACTCTAGAGTTTTAAAATGAAAAATCAATACTAAAAATAGATAAAAATAAATAGACTAAAATTATAGTTTAACATAAAATATAACAACAAAGAAATACATCTTCGACATGGAAGTTATACTGGAAAATAGGAATCATAGTTTTTGGTATATGGATTATTTTTTTAAAACTTAACCAGATCAAATCATATAATAAATTTATATTTTTATTTTATTTTATTTATAATATGAATTTTAGTTTTTTATTTTTGTATATACGTAAAATGGCAAATAAACTTGTACATGAAACATATTTTTTGTACGTAAAAACTTATATTTTAGCGTTGCCAGACATGACTATTTTTTGTACTTAAATATTATCATATTTGTAAGTATATTATTGTTTTGTACTAATTTGAATATGATTTAATAAATAAATATTATTTTTTAGTAAAAAAATAGTATATATATATAATATGTTATTGAGTTTGTAATCTATTAGTTAACATAATATAAATATATAATTATACATTAATAATTAAAATAATCAAACTTATTATCATCTTCTCACCTTAAATTTTTCTTACAAAAATAACCAGTTTAACTTTTGGACCAAATTACTTCTTACTTCAAAAAAAATCCAAACCGAATGGTCAACACCTTGTTTTAAGGTTTATCTCCTTATATAAATTCGCATACTCTTACTTTTCAATTTCGTGGACAATGTTTTCTGTAAACAAAGTAAGAATATCAGCTAAATATTGATCATTCTTGTGGCCAATATCCCCATAAAATCGGTGTCATCATTTATCAAACTTTTTCTAAAGGAGGTATGATGTAAGAGGAGAGGTAAGATTGTATTGCCCCACTTTAGATGTGGTATACTTTTGACCTATATATACAAACATCAATCTGATCCAATCTTTTCATTTATCTTTTTTTTTTTTTAAATCTTTCATTTATCTTGTTTCTAACATTGTGGTGTCTAGTGACATCCAAATATACTGCACACGTCAAATTCAAAATTCATTGAACCATAGTCGTTTCATCTATAACTCAAACAAGACAATTTTCAGCTGATTTGTCTAAGTTTTGATTCAAATGTTTGAATTAAAAACAAAAAAATTAGCCCAAAACATTTGACCCTAAATTACATGGTAATAATTGTCAAAATATGCGTTAATAACTTCTGATCACACAAAAGATCACACAAAAAATATGAGAGATGATTTAAATTAAATATTTTTTTATAATAATTAAAATTAGATTAGACTTATAGAATATTTGGTTTGGCGTTTATTCAATAGTGCACCCGTGCCGCAAAATGACATATTTCCAAACACATGCTTAAAATGTCAAAGTAACAACGCTTGTGTTTGGAACACATAATTTCAATCTTCACAACTCACGTTTACTTAAAATCTACAAATTGAAGCGTTAGGTAGACGTGCAGTTAGCATCACTCTTTAGCAATTTCAAACAACGGCAAAATTGATGGGAAATTCATGAACTTTAAAAAGTTCATATTTTAATCACCGAAATTAATTAATAATGATGGTTGCTTTCATCAAAACTAAAAAAAGAAAATAAAACAAAGAGCCATCCCCTTCATTTTTTTCTTTTCGGGAGAATTAAAAGTTTGCTTCTATACACAAAAAAAAAAAAAAAGTAAAAGTAACAGAGACCACTCTACCATAGGAGTTTGCACTTTTGCAACGCCACAGTAATAAATAAATGAGATACAATAAATATTTTTCTTTTTCCATATTTCAGTATCCTATGCCAAAAATAGAGTCCAATTGAAACTTCCAAAAAGTCTTCCGTTACCGACACCGTCAACAATTCGAAAAACCGTCTATCTATTAACCACAACAACCTCTTCAACGTTAACGCCGCCGTTAACCTCACCGGCAACATTTTCCTCCTCTTCATCTAACCACCTTTCTACGGGTGCACATTCCACCTTATGTCGAAACTTCCAATCAAGCGCTTGACAAGCGCGTGAACAATAATTCACCGCACCACAAACTGAACACCTTCGAAACTCGTGCTTCCTTGTCTCGGGTCTCCCACAACCCGAATGCGAACATAACCTCATACCCGAACCCGGAAACCCGCCTCGAATAGCAAACCACTCAGTCATGAACTTACTAGCAGGGTGAGCCTCTGGAGCCGGAACGTTGCATCCAAAATCACTTAACAACGGACAACCCGAACCAGCAATAGCCCGGACCTGAGGCTGAGGTGCCTGGTTCGGATTAATGCTCCACGTAAGCAACGGATGTTTATTGTTTCCGTTAGACAAAACGGCAGCTAGTTCACGGGCGTTAGCTTGAACTAAAAACCGCCGTCCCTCAATAACGTTCTGTTTAACGCCGTAACCGTCTTGTAAACAATGACCAAGCTCGCGTAACCCATCGATGTGGCCGAGGAATGCCGCGCGTGCACACAAAGCCACACCGGCGCGTAAGTCTTTGTCGTTTTTTGTTCCGCCGCTTCCATTGAACTGAATCACTGCTAAAGAATACAGAGACGGCGCGTGAGATTTCATCGCTGCTTTTGCCATTAACGACGCGCCGCTTCCTCTGTTTTGCAAACAATAAAATCGAATCTGCACACACAATAGTCATAATAATAATTAACAACATTTTTTTTGTATGCATGTAAAAAAACTAAAATAAAATAAAATAAATTGACAATTTTTTTTTAGTTCTTACCATTCCGAGAGTGTAACACGCTTCAGTGTTTCCGGCATCAACGCATCGTTTCAAGAATCGATGTGCAGAGTCACACCAATTTTTAGCTTTAACTGATAATGTTTTGTTCGATGCTTTCGACAAAACAATAGAGCTAAGACCTAAAGCTTTGAGTCTTTGGCACCTGTTTTGTTCAGTTTCAAAAAATCAGTTACCACAGCCACAAAAAGAACAAATTTTTAACATAATGAGAAATTTTCTCATGTTTGTACGTTGTTGTGTGGAAAACATACGTGATTAAAACACTGATGAAATCAGAAGGAGAATTTGCGGTGGAGCTAAGCTTTCCGAGTATAGAGAGGACAACGTCATCAGGAAGAGATTCAAACAAGTCGGAATCTCCGGCGGGTTTTTCCGGCATTGTTTTCTGCTTTTTACGGCTAAGAGTAGAGTTAGTGTTTATCTCAGAAAACATGTTTTGAAGTGAAAGTGTTTGAGGATAACACAAACCTGTCCTAGTTCGCATAATAGATTATTACAAACACTTTAGATAGATAAAGAAGAGGGTAAAAGCAAAGAGAAGGGTTGTTATATAATATAGTATGAGAGGGTAATGAATTAGAATCCCTTCATTACAATAATAGTAAAAAAAAATTAAAAATAAAAATATAGGAAGTGGAACTGGTTAATTACGAAAAGGGCCTTCATATTGTCGTTTATATGAGTCAAACAGCGTTGACCCAGATCCACTCTATCGTTCGTCCGTAAGTTAATGCACTCGATTGCTTTTTGCTCTTTTCTTTTGTACTGCAAAATCCTTCTCCCTTGTCTGCACGCTTTTCAACAGTTTCTTTACTTTTATTTTTATTTTCCTATTTAAAAAAGTGTTATTGACGACATGTAAAACAAAAATAAATAAATAATTTACCTGTGGCCTAGGCTTGGCATCCGTTAAAATAATTACTACTCCAAATTTGAATCTTCTAATATTAGTAAAATATAAATACAGAAAATCCAGGGGTGTAATATATCTATAATATAATATAATATAGTTATATTAAAAAATTAACACGTATTAGTATTATTAAAATTAAATTATTAATAATTAAATAATATATTATTTATATATTAAAAAATTTAATTTAGTCAATTTTAATATATATTATAGTAATGTATACATGAACAGATTAAAAAAAATTATTAATTAAAAATTTATGATCTCGATACACACTCTATTTCTGATTATTGTTTATAATATGCAGAGTTGATTTATTAATTAATAGTTAATATTACTTATTTTATTTGTAAAGTAATTTATTCACTTTTTTATAAACTAAAAATAAATCAAAAAATGTTTAAATAAAAGTTATCAACAATTAATTACATTCAAATAATAATATTTGTAATTTTTTATACTCTAATTAAAAAGTTTTAAATTAATTAAATATGCATTCACATGATCGATTATCTTTGGGTTTGATTGAGTTCTAAACCCGTATTTTTTTCATTTAACCCGATCCGACCCGATCAAAACAGATTAGCGGGTCAACCCGCGCCTATGTACACTTATAGTTTGTTATATATCAATTTTTATTTAAAAAATTATAACTCAAATGTCACGGCCACTCTATGTCACAAAGAAGCTCCGCCACTTAGTTATCATAACTTTTTAATAGCAGTGTTTCATTTGTTTATTTTAAGAATACTTATTATTTTCAAATAAAATATTAAAAAAATTATTTAATAGATTTAATGTAAAAAATTTAAACTAAATTCATCGTAAGCATAAACTTTTGCATAAGCTCATTTTTGCTCATAAATAGTATTTAACTCAAATAAATAGTAATTAATTCAAAAAAATTGTATTTGACAAATGTAAAAAATTTAAACTAAATTATCATAAACATAAACTTTGAGTTCATACATTCATTACGCAAAACTATAGCAAAATATAACATTTAAATAAATACTATTTAACTAAAAAATTATTGCTTTTTTGAATGAGACACTTTAAAAATTAGATAAAAATTTTATGAGTAGTTATATACAAAACAAATTAAACGCTAATGAAGATAAGAAATTATTGAAGCCAACTCTCAAAAACATAAAAAAAAAAAAAAATCAGTATTTAGTTTAGAAACATAAACTCAATGCATCAGCGTTCATATAAAAATCAGTTTGGAACACTTGCGATTGGATTACCTAACAAAAATTAAAAAATATATATATATATATATATATATATATATATATAACTAGTTACCGCGGGTCGGGTCGACGGGTTCAAATTGATGAACCCATTACTCGAACTAAATATAAGGGAGTTTCTACGGATTGGGTTGAGTCATACCCGAAAGTAATCAGGTACAGGTAAAAATTGAATTGAGTGATCTGATTGGTGGATCGACCCGCACCTATGTACATCCCTAGTTTTAGAATCATGTGGGATTGTTGGAAGGCAAATCCCTTACATCTTTATTTATAAAATTTTAAATTCCGCGACAACCTATTTTACACAATTGTTAAAAATAATTGTCAAACATTACTTTTATATATATATATATATATATATATATATATATATATATGAAAGTATTCTAATCATAGTATTTAAAATAATATAATATATTTTTTGTTTTGATATATCTACTTGACTGCATCAATTTTGATGTATTTTTTTATTCTACTAAATGTATTTTGTTTAATTTTATTAATATAATTTTTTTTAATTATTTTTATTTATTAAATTAACAATTAATTATTTATTATAGAAAATAAATGGCTATAGATGATTTTATACCCGTGATGTCACCTTTTAAGAAAAACATTATTTGTGTTCACATCTTTGCCTTGCAACCCGTAAAGATCAAAAAAATTATAACAGTTGGATATATAAATTTTAATATAATGTAAATGAAAATCATCCCGAATCCCTTACATCTTTATTAATAAATTTTTAAATTCCTATAACAACTTCTTTTACACAATTGTTAAAAATGTTTGTCAAACATTACTCTTTTATATATAAATACATACATACACGTGTTATATATATATATATATATTTATAAAAGTTTATGTTTCTTAATTTGAACTAAATAAACTTAAAACAGTAAAAGCATGAGACTCTTATACATATTTGTTTTGAATGTAAAACAAATATTTTCATATATATATATATTAGTAATATTTTATGGATCAAATTAAAATCAATTAGATAAAAAATTAAATAAAAATATTATATTTTGATATCATGTTACAATATTGTGTAAGTTGAATTTATTTGAGTTTTAATTTCTTGCAATGAACATAAAAAAAATTACAATTTTAACACACCACGATTAAGCATATGTGTGACTTGTTTAGATACATTTTATAAATGATTTTAGAAATAGTTGTAATAAAGTGTCAAATGCTTTAATAATTTAAAAGTTATTATCAACTAACAGTATAATTCTTTGTACTATTAGTGAATATAAATTAAATTTTATTTTTTTATAAAATAAATAAAATTCTATTTGTTAAATACATAATTAGATAAACTTATAAATCTATTCTATTAGATTAATTACATTAATTGTTTAAAATATGTACATGTTGTATTAGTTAAGACAAACAAAACAATAAATTGATAAAGAAGAATAATTTAGTAATGTTTAATTGTTTATCGTATGCATAATACATATGTTAGTAAAATATCTAAATATATTGTTATTTCAAGATGCAATTATAATTATAAGCAAATTTGATAATTTAATATTTAAAGTTGTCAAAGATTCTCACAATGATAATTTAACTATATTGATGGGTATTGATGGGTGCCAATTAGTTGAATTACATACCGTTGGAAATGAGAAACAAAAGAGTTAGTTTGTGAATTGAAAAATGAGAAGTCTCACATAGAAGAGATTACATATTCTAGTAGTGTATATAAGATGGAGGTATGACCCTTGGGGATACCCAAGGGGTACCTCAATTTTTGAGAGGAGCGAGAACGCATGCAAAATAAATCACCATAAATCACCACGCGCGCCGCCGCTGTCCGACTCGGCTGGCCTGGGCTTGGGTGGTGATTTATTATTTTTATTAAAAAGAAAATTAGAAATTAATTTCTGAAAAAATAAATTTTATATGTTATTATATTTTTTAAGAAAATAGCTAGTGTTTTCAAAGAAAACTATTAAATACTAAATTTTATTTTCATCACAATATATTATTATTGAAAGAAGAACTCAAAACTCATGTTTTCATCCACCATTACTATAATAACTTCCCTACAATAGCTTTTATACCAACATTGTCCTAAAATATAATAAACAAAATAACTCATATTCTAATATTTATGAATAATATGGAATTGAATTCTCCTTTTGATGTAAAAATTTAATGTACTTTTAATTGACTAATAATCAGTAAATTTTAAAATTGTTCATACATGTATATATATAGATTTTTAATTTTGACACACATTGTAAAAAAATTTATAATGTCAATCAGTCATAAATCATTATTTACTTGACTTTTAAGGTAGATATAATTAAAATTATATATTTTTTTGTTTTTTGTATATAAAAAAGTTTAGACAATTTCAGGGTTCATAAATATCAAGGTAGTCCTTAATACTCAAAGAACACTAATAAAAGTACTTACACATTATATCCACCAAATAGATTCTTTTATTGGCAACCGAAGTTGAACCACTATTGTGTGAGAGGTGGACCAACTTCTTATTAATTGAACCAACATTTATTGATAAAATTAAATATATTTAATAATTTAACAATTTTAATTGAATAATGATAAAGTGAAAAATATTTATATCGAACCATCTTCCAGACAAAAAAAATTATGGTTGGATTGATTTATTGTTATACTTAATTATTTGATATATTTACCGAACCAACTTCCATATGAAAAAAAAAATACTGTGGTTAGATTAAAGTAATATCTTATTTGATTTGATATGTATTGCAATATATTGTTGGACAAAAATACAAAGCGAATGTTAGCCACATAATATTAGCTTCATAAATAGAATATATATATTTTATAAACAGCAGCAATTTGAGTCATTATCCAAATAAGAAATTTGATCAGCTGTGTGTTTATCATATACCCGAGTTGACAACGAGATATTTGAATTTTATCACACGATAGTGAACTAACTCCAAAACAACCGATTCAAAAAAATTGAACTTAATTATATTTCCTTTTCTACAATAGAATCATGCTATCAACTCTTTCAAAACCATATTGATATATGGTATATTATTTTTTCCTTAAGATAACCTGTGTTGTCATGTGTAGCAAAGTTTTGAACAAACTTGAAGATTGGGAGTAATTTCTCAAAGAGTAGCGAGTTTGGATTGAACTTTCATGATAAATATATTTAGGCAAAAGTCATTTAAGCCTATATATACAAAAGCCAATCTGTGAAGGTTTCAGCATGGAATCCAGTTTTTGAAGTATTGAGAAGTTGTTATGATCATCGTGGAAAAGGAGACATATGTCCCTTGGAGATCTTGTGTTGCATGCTAATTAACCCCGTACTATAATTTAATATTTATTATTTATTTTAAGAATATGATACGTTTTTATATTATAATTTAATTATATATATATATATATAGGACTAAATTATAAAGCGATTAATCAAAATTTAAAATATAAGATTTAAAAAAAAAAACTCCCTACAAAATATATATCATATAATCTTACTTCCTTAGATACAGAATAACCCGTGAAGTACTCCCTCAATGTTGAGGAGAAGGAAAGAAAAAAAGTCAGACACAATATTGGGCGCATGTAACTTTGGTAGTTGTTGTGTGCAATAATAATTTTAATGGGGGACTACAAAATGAAGATGGTCTAGTGTATTGGATTAAGATAATTAATTTATTGGGAGTGGTTTAATCTCAACCACGGTATTAATTGGATGCATAATTTTCTGGTTGTTGTATAAATTCTATTTGTTGTTTATATTGCCTTAGTATCTATAAAATACTCTAATGGCTTGACATACTCTTGTATTCTTATTAATTCAATTTTACTAATTAAAAATTATCATAAACTTGATACGCGATATAAATTAATTATAAAATATTGATTAACCGCTATAACAAAATATTTGTTCAAAAAAATGAAAAAACTTATATCATTAATATCTTTTAATCACACCTAATATTTAAGAGTACATTACTAAAAAATTGTTTGTATTAATTAATTCATGAAATATCATATTATAACTACTTGATTAATGATGATTATTTGTAACATTTATTGTTTATATAGTAAATTATAATACATGTATTATAATTTTTTATTGTGTAAATATATTATAATTCTTTTCACTTTTTTTACAGGATAATTTTTTCACAAATTTCAAATTGAACTAATTGATTTGTTACATATATGGTTTATTCAGAAGAAAAAAAAGTTGAATAAAATAGAGAGATTTAATTAATAAAGAAGAGAAAACAATATTTAATAAAAAAAAATTGAGATAGATTAAAAAATAAATAAAAAATGAAAGAAAAAAAAAGTAGAAGATAGAAGACTTGGTAACATGTGTTATTGTTTAATTAAATTAAGATGACTATTTTAACTATTAAAATATTTAATTTTAAGTGACAAAAAATAAAAGATGGATAGTAATGTAATTTTATAAGAAATTAGATTGTTTAGATAAAAAAAAGATAGATAAATAAATTAAAAGCTATTTTAATAAGTATTTTAAAGTACTTGTTAAAAAATTTAAAAAATAATAATAATAAAGTATTATATAAAAAAATTAAAATTTTAAGAAGTTAAATGAGCAATACTTTCAAGACTGAATTTCAATTTTTAATGTGTTAATAACTACCTTTTAAGATGCTTGTTAGATATTCGAATAAATTATTGAAGCAAGTAGAGGAACCACTTTGTTACCACTGTGGAAATAGTCGTTCAATGTGAAATAACTTGTCAGTTGCGTAAATCATGCGTATCACGATGCGGCAAATGTACATAAAAGTTTACCAAAAACAGTAAAAGAAAAATATTTAACGGAAAACAATGTTTCATTAATTTAATATTAGCGACTAATGTTGATTGTAATTTTGGTTAACAATTTGCTTGGGGTAAGAAACTATCACGTGTATCTAAGATGAATTGATATTAAAATCGGTCATAATTTTGACGGCGACCGATATCGACACTTTTGATAAAATTTTAAGATCTTTTTCTATTTGGTTTTTTGTAATTTATATTTGAAAAATACGGACAATTTATCCAACAATTAATAAAAATGTGATACATAAGTTAATATATAAGTGGAGTATTTTATGACTTCGTTAAAAATTTAAATGAGAATAATTTATTATTTAAATGAATAAATAACTATCATAACTTAATTCAATTATGTATATGATTAACTAATTAAATGATATGAAATACTGTTTACAAAAATATTATGTCAATAAAAATGAAAATCATTCAAAAATCTGTAGTTTTGAACATAAAATACTAATATTAGAAAATTGTAGTTTTTAATAAAGGAAAATAAGTTTAGAAAAATAAATTAACATAGAAAAATGTGTCATTTAAAAATAATATCTATGTATATCATGTCTTCGAGAATGTTTTTTTTATTAATACCAAAACATATATTGTATAGTTGATAACATATCTTAAAAGTTGATTATTATAACTAATATTTTATTTTGACATATTTATTATTAATACTAATTATAACTACTTATTAGTCTTAATATATTTTTAATTATAATACTGATTTTTTCGTTAAAAGGATATACAAACTAGTGTGCAGCCCATGTTAAGTATTTTGATATATTATCGTCTAAATAAATTTATTTAACTTTTTTAATATTTTTAAAAATTGTTTGACTTATAGGAGATATATCGTAATTATAATAACAATAGACACCAATGATCAAGGTCATCGTGATAATGTCTTTCGCAATAATTTTTTCTTTTTAAATTTTAAAAATTATGAATCTTAGGTAAAAAGAAAATGTAATGGATACTTAATATATATTTTACCGTCAAAAACACGTATTCTTCTCTTAACTATTTTTTGTTTCAATATATTTTCTTTAAACTTCAACGCAGCAATGTACGTACCAAGTTTTTCGAATATATGGACATCCACGATAATCCTATAAGGTACAATCAGAAATATCGCCCACAAAAATTAATTTTTTTTTTAGTTTATCATGTCTCTTCGAAGCTTATTTCAATCAATTTAAAAACATATTAGTATATTGATTTAAATGAATCTGTTACTAAAACAGACGTCTAAAATATAAATGCTTAAGATATTTCATGTAAATGTCATCTACATATCTTAGGGAAATTATTCATACTATTATAATACTATAATTTAAATCATTTTCAGTATAAGTGCAACAAAAAAATAATAATGTCAAGTGTTGGGAACAACTTAAACGAAAAGCAAAACATTTACATTTGCTAATTTAAATTTATAATTATTTTTTTAACATTTAATGTTATTTTTGAGTTTTGAAAAAAGTGTTTAAAAATTAATTTATGTCACCGAAAATATTATTGGTCTGAGTCTCATATTTTGGAGAACTTATGGTGTACTTTTCCAACTTAGTAGAACCCTCAATTTATAGAGAAAATCTACAACCGGCGGCGGCGCGTGTGTGGTGGTCTATTTGCATGTTTTCTCACCCCTTCACAAAAGTGGGTACCCCTTGGAGCACACTCAAGTTTCATACCTCACCTTATAAACACTACTATGTGTAATCCCTTTTATATGTCATTTTCTTATTTTTTTAATTCACATCACTAACTTTAACTATCATCATTTCCAACACAATCATTTTTTAATTACCATTATATCTATGTATGAACATTTCAAAACAAGTTTTGTCAAATTTTGTATTTACGGTGTTCCTCCAAAAGATCTTAACCAAAAAAAATGTGAATTATTTTCATGAAAACCGTTGTATTATCAATTTTATTATATATCAACTACATTTTATCGTCCCGTAAAAAAAACTAAATTTTATCGAATATCAATATAAATTTCGAAATTATTTCTATTATTTATGGAAGTGTAATAAATTGAAATTGCAAATTTAAATTTAGAATTTTTTTAAATTATTATAGTTTGGAAGATGGCAATTAATGTTTTTTTTTAAATTGATTGTACTATGATGTAGTACAATTGCTATTTTTTTTTAGGCTAAATAGCATCCGAGGTCCGTTAACTTAATTTCAGTTAACGTTTTAGTCCTTTATCTTTTTTTTTTCCAATTTGGTCATTTATTTTAATTTTAAGTAACAATTTGATCCTTTATGTTTTAAAATGTCAACAATGTTATCCTTTTTTTTTTTTTACAAAAATTCATCAAAAGTTTCAACAAAAACCCAT